>OX328124.1:22022723-22640223 GCA_946811695.1 Gonocerus acuteangulatus | reverse complement strand
AAAGTTTACATAAATATTAAGTAAATATTTACTTAGAACAATAAAAAAAAAAAATACTTCCACAAAAATATAAAAAAAAAATCCTAAAACAGCAAATAAATAAAATACAAATATTTTGAATTTGTAAATTCAGGTAACTAATACTGGGTCGAGGAGGTGGCCATTAATGAACCCCATCCATACTCTAACCTCAAAAATTACTATTTTTACTTAGATAACGCATTTGAACACATTTTTACAGGACTATGTACATCTTATTTATGAGGGATAGGGTATTTAATTACCACAACAAACACACAGGCTCACGAGAATCCCAGTGAGTCTTACAAGCGTAGCCATCAGTATCAATTTAAGGTAAAGCATTTGTTTTCTAAATATAAATACCTGTAAACATGTGTTAAATTGCGTGATCTAAGTAAAAATAGTAATTTTTGAGGTTAGTGTATGGATGGGGTTCATTAATGGCCACCTCCTGGACCCAGTATTAGTTACTGTAATTAACAAATTCAAAATATGTGTATTTTATTTAGTTACTCTTTTAGGATTTTTTTTATATTTGTGGAAGTATTTTTTTTAATTGTTCTAAGTAAATATTTACTTAATATTTATGTAAAAATTTATAAAAATAAATATTTCACTTCAGCTTTTTGAATAAACTGAAGAAAAAAATATAATATTCTTTTCACAGATCCATGTTTTTTTTTAAACTTTTGTTCTTAAATCGTTCACATACACAATAACACAGGGTTGTGATACATGAATGGAAAGCTGGTTAAATGAAGAAGTTTTTCTTAAACCCGGAAATTTCAGACCCTGCCCATTGAGGAGTAACGCTGGAAAGAAATATCAAGAAAATGTCAGGAAATTTAGAATAGCTTTCTTTTGGTAAGATATACATACTTACATTCATTCATTTTTACGTTTACTTCCAACTAGACTTATCGTAAATTTACTCAGCTTTCGATTGGTTTCACTTTCTTTTTAGTAGAACCACCTGGGACGGAGCTACAACGACTATTCTTATAAAAACCACGTTTGTCTAGATAAAACAATAAAACGACGTTTTCTCCCTTATGGGTGAGAATTCGGAAAATCGTCATAGAACATTTTTTGTTCCCCTAAGGGTCTTCTATCACCTCCCACAATATGACTAGACATTTACGGGACACCCTGTATATATATATATATATGTGTATATACACAATTTGCAATTGTACTTTTATAATAATAAAATTGTACTCTTTAGCTGGATTAATTTTTTTATAATATTATGTGAACATATATGATCATGGAGTGGGGTTTCAGGAGAATAAATATTTCAATTTTTTTTATTATTATTAAAAACAGAGATTTTTAGGATGAGCGTTCTACAGGTTTTTACCATTAAAAAAAAAAATAAATCCACCACCCCCATTATGAATTGAATCCACAACCATTGATTGTTCAGCACCATCGGGCCTCCTAATTTTACAAACATCATTTTTAGATAATATTAATCAAGAAATAATGAAAAAAAGTGTATTTGGTAATTAAAAAGTACACCATGATAACAAAAAACTTTATTTACAAAGAAATTAATAATTATATTAAATACAAGATGTAATATCATATTCGTACGTACTAGTGACCATCGTCAATCACTTTGACATCTTGAGCACTCAAAACTTTTGGAGAACAATTTCAATGTAAATTTATAATCTTTAAGGCACTACCTAGTGGAATCAGTAAAGTACATACATGATTTCCTACCTCAAAAACACTAGGAAATGGTACCCTGTGTTGATGAGGTATCTATAAGTCATGATAATTGCACACGATTAAATAGGGTCAATCCATATGAAGTGATCCAAGGTAGGTTGCTTGATCATTTTTAATTTATTTTATTTTTTGATATGTTTTTACTACACAAACTGGGAGTCCAAAACAGATTTTTTTTTTAATTTTATCTTTCACCGTTTAATCAAAACGGTGACCAAGTGTGGTGGTCAGTTTTGTTTTGAATCATGTAGCGATTTTTCGCTTTAAAGACGTTTGCGTTAAATTGATTATCTCTGGACTGCATCATGCTACAAGATTGGAACTGGCATCATTTCCTTCAGTACTCTCTCCCCTACAATACTGTTTCATAGCCATAATTCCCTATACAAATCTTACCAGTCTAAATAGTCCCCAAAGTTGGGAGTTGAAAATTAAGTAATTCCACTTTTTAGAAATTAAAAAAAACCATGAAGGAGATCTTCATCAGAGTTAATATATTTTTTTTAGTAAGATATCATTGGGTAGTCGCAATATACATCAGCATTGACAACTCACTCCTTAATGTTTTATGAATTTTTGAAATTTAGATTTTTTGAATTTTTGTAAAGTTTGAGTTCGTATATCTCAGATGGGACTAAATAAAAATTCATGATTTTTACACATTACGTAAACCTATATGGTAGCATATTAAAGTATAAATTTCATTATCGGTATTTGACTCTGAACCAAGCAATGAGTTTTTGAAATTCCAATTGTTTTAAACATTTTGTTAAGTTTGAGATTGTATATCTCAGATGGGACTGGATAAAAATCCATGAATCCATTATGTAAACCTATATGATAGCAAAGTTGAGTAAAAATTTCAATATCGGTATTTGATTCTGAACCAAGTTATGAAATTAGGAAATTTCAATGTTTTTAAATTTTTGTAAAGTTTGATGGTCCATCACTTCATATGGATTGACCCAATAGTGTTATTTATACTAGAGGGTGTACGGTCCTTTTAATTATTTACAATCTGTACTTACATAGCTAATTAGCAAAACAAAACATCTGAAAAATATAATACAAGAAAAACATTAAAAGTTGTTAGGATTATTTTCAATTTCTTCTAATAAACATTTTATAATTTCAGGAATAAATTGATTGTCAGATAAGTTGTAGCTCAAGAAAACAGGTTTTCCAAGTTTCTTACTTATTTTTGATGCAAGAGATTTAGAAACAATGTCCGAAGAATCTCCTAGTAGATGAGTGCTCAATGGAGTTTTCCCAAATTTACTCTGCATTGCTAAATTCAAATCGCTAAAACGCTTTTGGTCTTCTAATCCGATCCATATGAAGACAGACTGATCCATTTTCAAAACAGAGAACAGGATATCCGTACAAAAAATATTCTTTGAAAATTGGTGACTTTTGAAATTGGAGTCCACATATTCAAATTTTGTCTCGCTGCCAATCACTTCAGCCATTTAATACAGAACTAGAACCAAACAAAATAAAGTAAAAATAATATATTCATCCAGAAAGATAAATAGAATATTCTACATATCATGGTGAGTAAAAGATAAGAAAACAGGAATGTTAATGATGATAATTAGACAATGATACACCACATAAATTTATGGATATGACCTGTAAGGATATATATTTAATATTACTTATGAATTCTTCATTCTTTTCTTATTCAAACAAACAAATTTTAAGTATACATCAAACACTCCTGAGCCACAAATTACTAACTTTTTTTCTATCATTAAAAGGAAGAAGCTCAACCTCCACACATTGAGGAAATATAATTTCCCCCTTAAAAACATTTTATAATTTTTAACTGCTGTTCACTGCCCACATGAAGGTGTTTGTCAACTTACCACAAAAATAAATAGGGACATAAATAGCAATTGTGCTAATATCGTACTAATATATTGAAATAGCAATCATCCTTTTATTTCTAAAATGTTTGCTTCATCTAGATCTTATAAGAGGGATTAAAAAAAATAACAAACAAACAAACCTAATTCCTAAGAGAAAAGCAAATTTAGGTACTTCTTCACTTTATTGATAAAATAATTTGATGGATTATGATATAAGAAACCTTTTGAGGTTGCACTCATGATGGAATTTAAATCACAGTTGATTCATCAAAAAAGGAAATGGAGGCTCATTACCTCTAGAGCAGAATAAAATACAAAATAGAAAAAGAAACTTCGTAAGTTTTAAAAACTAGACAAATTTGGATACCTTGAGATCTTATTTCGGACGGTTATTCTGACTTGTATGAAAGAATGCAATGGATCGAAAAACAAAAAAAAATAAGTAATCAAATATATGGAAATACTAAAATTTGAATGTCACGCTTGATAGTTTACCTTTCCATTTTAGGTTACAAACAATAAAACAAAGAGCTTGCAAAACATGTTCTGTACTCTAAGTTTAAAAAAGGTGCCCATACATAAAACATTGAATACTTTGAAGTCAAGTAGAAAAACAAAATAATGGCTCAGATATCTGTTATGGAAACCTTTTATTTTTCTTCTTTCATTCTATTTGAAGAACCGAACAATGCATGACTAAATGTTAGGGTGTCTGTAGTACCTCTCAATATGTAAAATGAAGAAGTCTGAACTTTTTAAAAGGCAATAACACTTTTTCAGAGTAGTCGTCTCATATTGATGATACCTGATTAATAAAAATAATTAAAAAAAAACAGCAATCTCCACTATGAAGAAGAACAAACATCTAATCGACGAAGAGAATTCAATTAATACATTTGCAATTTGGTCGAAAGTGTGGGGACAAAAATTATAACTATCTTGGGACCATTTTCTTGAATAAAAAAGGATGTTTAAAAATTAATCTGGCAATGATGGAAAATCATGGAGCTTAGAGTAAGCTACAGAATAATATCTAAAGAGTACATGAGAGTCCTAGAATAATTGGTACTCTATAGGTTATAATCTTACTTTGCCAGGACGTCTTATTAAGCAAATAAATAGGCTTGCAAGACCTAGGTTCAGTGGGTAAGTTTTACGAAACTGTTTAAGTCATCTAACCAGTGGAATTAATATTTGGAGCAGTGATTTATTACCATGACTGAACCAGAAGTCTCGGTCCGGACCTGTAACTGGTAGTGAGAGTCCATCTATACCTCAGAGACAACCAGAACGATACTATTTCGTAGGGATGAGTTATCTGCAATATGCTCGTAGCGACTCAGGATCGGTGATGGTGTTATTTGTCGACCTAAATTAATCTCCGACCGGGTTAAAACTCTCCATTCCATCAGTGCAAACGCATTGGCGAGAGCTTTAGCTTTAGCAGTCTGAAAATTGGATATTTATCTTTTTTGCTACTCAAGCAACGGGAAGGTGGCTTTCCAAAGGAAAAACCACCAATCCTTAGTAGAAATCGAACCCACAGCATTTACTCGGAGTGGTCACCCATTACCTCTCACGGCATTCGGATCTCGTTCTTTACTACCAGCGATTACAAAATCACATGAACTAGAGAACGAATTTCAGCATCAAATAGTCCCAGTGATGCATTGAGATTATCTTATGCAGACCTGCAAAAGATAATCTCAACTGAAGATTTAACGCTTTTACTTCTAAAAGCCAGCTATTATTCTTCCTACAGGAGAGAATATTTTTTTGTCGGACAGTATGGCATAAAAGGGCCAACATTTTATAACTAAATCCTAGAGTGGAAGTGGAGTTGCTGAACGGATCAATGTTTTGGACAGCTCCATTCTCAGCTTTGATTTTGATATCGGGAGATTTTAGCCCTATCTCTACTATCAAGAAAAATCACAATATAACTCTGATTTACCTGTTACGGGCTACATTTGTTTGGGAAAATTTATATGAATCCATGCCTTAACTCAGGTTTTTGCAAAACTTCGTTTCATCGTACTTGCATCTATCTCTGAACACAAAGTGCACTTATTTTGTATTATTATTTCCACTTTCAAACAGACGTTAAGGTCGTACTGGTGATGAAGTTGTGGCAACATATGCTCCGATAATGAAGAGATTGAAACAATAATATTTTATGGTGGAAATCTCTTCTTTCTTTTTTTTTTTTTTTTTTTTTTTTTTTTTTTGTCGCGAGCTTTCATCAATCTTGGTCATATTTTCTGTATTCAGCACTGTAACTCGCACAAACAAAACTTGACGTACTAAAATATCTGGATTCCTACTCAGTTGGCATAAACCTCTATTAAACCATTTGAATACCTAGTTAAAATTACACAGATATAATCTCTTTTATAGCTTTATACATACATATAATATATGTGAGTTTAATTTTAAAATGGTGTAAATCGCTTTCGTTGCTGGTGCTCACAAATAAATAAAAATGTAAATTGAGCTGAATACTCGTTCTTTATTCTAACTATGATTGTAAACAAACAATGAACTTAAACGAATATATATATCATATTCGTATTGATTTATATTTTTCTAAACATAAATTAATTCGAATACGATATATATATTCGTTTAATTTTATTGTTTGTTTACAATCATATTCAAAAATTCACCTTTTCCCGCGCGTTTGTTCACACTAGCATGGCCGATTTTAGGCTTCAACTTTTTTCTTTTAGACTCCCTCCACTCACTATTAACTCAATGGCTCTATGATATTATCAGTTTTCAACTTCTTTGTTCTTTGAGCCTAACCTTTTGTATAATCAAAGCCAACTACGAAAATTGACAATGCTTATATATTAACTGTTGGGATTGAGTATGAATTGGACTTATACGCACTAAAATGGCAAGGTTCATGCTCTCAGTAAGGGATAACAATATTTTTTCTCTTCTATAAGGGTAAATTATTAGATTGAACGGTATCACTTATCATTTATTTTTTTCCGCTTTTTCAGGTATTTAAGGGAGTTTTCCTGGATTTTTCAAATACTAAAACACTCCTCCCGACTTATTCAGTTATTAGAAGACAATTTTCAACTGAAGTTATTCAGAAAGAGGTAAATATTGTTTCTATAATCCTGTTCTGAAAGCTTCTCATTTAACTGATGTTTATTTAAACATCATGCCATTAAAATATATTTTCCCTAGACCTTTTTGATTATGGAATGTTTTACATTCCATTACATTGTAAGGTTTCTATTACATTGTATTACATTATTTAAACTTTATTATTGACTTATATGTAATAATGACTTTTGAGAAGGGTTATTTAGAGTACCACCCTAATATACATAGGACAGGGCTGATGCTGTTTTTTTTTTTTTTTTGATAGAAGATGACCTCTACTGGGAATGAAACCCAGGACCAACTAGTCTTCTATTTTATTAATATTTATTACTAATGTCAATGCATACATAATTATTCAACATTAGCATTCAAAACATATTTTAATGAAACTTTTGTGAGGGGAAACACATTCAGATAAGCTTTATCGTTATAAAGTAGTTTCTCTCTGTTTAATATAGTATTTTATAAATATGTTTTTATTTTTATTTTTAGAGCCTTCCAAGCTTAATTATTGAGCTTAGAGATATAAGCTCTCTAACGTAATTAGAGATGTAGCTTTTCTTAGTATGTCTTGTACTCTAATACATCAAGTTTAGTTGGAACCCTTACAAAGATCCTTGAAAACATATAGATGATTATTTGTTTACGCATTCTTTTTTCGTTTTTGTTTTTGCAGGAGAATACAGAAAATGATAAACTCTACCGAATGATTGAGTTAGAAATGAGAGGCCATGATCCAGCAGTATTGAAGAGCTATTCTTACTTCTTGACTACAGCGGCTAGAGAGCTTGATGTAGAAGTTGGAAAATGGTAAAACATTCTTTCCCTTTGTTTACCTACAAAATAAAATTGTATTTTCAAAAGCACAGGCAGTGTTCAATGGAAATCAATTTTTTTCGGAGATTTACTTAAAGAAGGAGTTGGCTCCCCCCCCCCCCCTATGACAGTGTTAAAGGCTATTACAGAAAC
This sequence comes from Gonocerus acuteangulatus, assembly GCA_946811695.1. Taxonomy (NCBI): domain Eukaryota; kingdom Metazoa; phylum Arthropoda; class Insecta; order Hemiptera; family Coreidae; genus Gonocerus; species Gonocerus acuteangulatus. Next base: position 22,632,505 of record OX328124.1, on the reverse strand, counting down.
TAAAGGTCCCAAAAGTTTAAGTTAATGAGAAAATATGTATCAAAATGTCCCAGAAGCCATATAGGACAACATTAATATTTTAGGGAGGCAATGAAAACTGGTGGCCAATTACTATTTGTTTCGGTGGTTCACATTTTGGAGTGGGCTATAAATTACAAGCTGGTGAATTTGATTTCTCTTTCCTAAAACCAAAGAGGATTGTTCCGAGCCTAGGTTTATTATAAACTTCTATCAAATAATTAATAGCTGTTTGCAGGATGTAAAAAAGAATGAAAAGATATGGTTGCATTTTACTAGGCTTTTGACAATATTGTCATTCCTGTATAAAATGACTTCATTTTAGATCTTTAGTGGCTTAGGGTCGGTAAAGCAGTAGTCCTTTGTATTACACCACTTATTTTGGATGCCCTACATGTTTTGTGCCTTTATTTCTTTCAAACCATATGAGAGGCACGTCTCGTTAAGAAGTCCTCTCATCCCAGGTACCCTCTACAGAGGGAGGGAGGCGTAATACTCTTTATTAGAGGATTTCTTAACAAGAAGTACCCCTGATGAGGTGTGAAAGAAATGAAGGCACAAAACATGTCAAGCATACATAATAAATAAAGTGGTGTAATACAAAGAACTACCGTTTTACCGACCCTAAGCCACCCAAAAAATAAAATTTATAAAAAAATATTTTGGGAGAATAAATTATAATGAATTTATGTTTACACAAAACCATATATAATGCTGTCCAAATGTTGATAATCAACAACATAGAAGTTTTTGTTGTTGGTAACAAAAGAACAGAGGAAATACTTTCCATTAAAGATTTTTTTCACTACATCAAAGGACAAAAAATCATAAATCACCACATTTTTGTGTTAGTGAATTATATAATCCTGCTACCAAATCTCGGAAGCCATGTGAAAAGAGGTGCCCCACAACAAATACCTTAAGCCAAATAAAACCTACAACAAGAATTAGAACAGCCTACGGTCGTAGCCATGTTGAGTGCACCAGTTCCGGATGATCACGAGGTTAAGCAATGTCGAGCATGGCCAGTACCTGAATGGGTGACCGAACACGTGCTGTTGCATTATAAAAGGGCGGCAAACTATAGATAGTCTGGCGTTAAGATCCCAAGTGTTGATATGCCGTTAAAGACAACAAAAAAAAAAGGAAAATGAACCATGTCTTTACGGGACAACTTGACCTAAGTTCTTGTAATTACAAAAAAAAAAACTCTAACAATATATATATATATATATATATATATATATATATATATATGTAAAATTTTCAACGATTAATTTAGCAATATATTTATGTGTTGTTTTATTGATATCCAACCTAGGAACTGTATATTCATTTCATTACATTTTATATTAGTTACACCGCTCTACGAAACTATCTTTCATGCAAGGCATCACTGTATTCTTCAGATTCTTTCTTAATTCCAGTTGGACACCTAAGAAAGCTGTACACGAGCGTCTAACTCTTTTAAGGTCAATTCACGTAAATAAGAAATGTAGAGTACAATATGAAGCCCGTACATACTTCACTTTCGCTCAACTCCACAAGCTGACTGGTTCCACTGCTGATACCCTTTTAGAGTACCTACAGCGCAATCTGCCAGAGGGTGTTTCTATGAAAGTGACTAAAGTAAGTAAATTATAATTATAAATTGAATTGTAATGAGCCTTATGATATTAGGAAATAATGTAGTTGTTTAAGGTAGAAATTGTCAGGGTTCGGTCGTTATTTCTTAATAAAACTTCACTTTACATGTGAAAATGGGTTTTATTGGTTGGTGAGATTTCTTGAAATCAAGCCTTCATCAGACCTGTAAAACAAGTAGGACAGAGTTAATAATAATTTATGAATATATGAAAAGATTCAAAAAATAAAAAATCATTATACGCAAAGTATGTGCTATAGCTAGAGCTTAAATTAGAGGTAGATCTACCTCTAATATAACCTCTAGATATACCACTATTGATCTACTTCTAATTTAAGCTCTAGCTATAGCACGTACTTTCTGCATAATGTTTTTCTATTTTTTGAATCTTTTTGTATAGTATTTATAAATTAGCATTAACTCTGTCCTACTTGTTTTACAGCTCTGATGAAGGCGTGAATCTCAAGCCGAAACTTCGGCAAACAATAAAGCCCATTTTCACATTTAAAATGTAGTTTTATTAACCCATACGGGCAAGGGCTGCTTAAGCGGCCGCTGCTCGCTGAAATTAAAAGTGAGGCGGAATTGGTCCAATGCTTCCTGCTAGATGCTGGGGTATGCCTAAAAATAGTATTTGGAGGTCTTGGCCCGAGGAGCCGAGATATGACGTAGTTGACCGATTAAGTGGTCCTTGCCCATTCCCGCACCCCAACCGGTCAGTCTTGGCCATGCATTATTGGCTCTCTGGATGGGTAATAATTCTTTTATACATTCTAGATTAGGAATTAACTGATTTTAATTGAAATAAGTATATCGCTTACATGTTATTCATTGATCCGACTCATAAGTACCTTACTCTCGTGAGACTGGAAGGAAAAAATACTTTTTTTGGCATTCCTAATGAAATGATTTTCTCAATTCTGTCTGAAATGATATTGTGGGCTAGCATTATACTATTATTATAAATTATTTTTTGTTTTTTTTTAAGCCTGCTAATCTTAGGGTTACGCCATCGAATGAACCATTTTCATTTTCGGGATCTTTGCGACTTTGAATTAGCTTTACGACGTATCGCAGCATTTTATATCGGGGATTCCCGATGCCTGGAGTGGGCAAGGGCCCACCCCGTATTTATTAATACAATTTTTTTTTTTTAACATCCTGTGTTCATAATTAGTAAATGGATGCCCCCCAGACTCCCAAATATAAATTAAAAAAATTCCAAGATAGCTAGCGAAATGTTAAAGGGTTAAGAAACAATGACCAAACCCTGACATTTTCTACCTTTGCATCACCAACGGTCAACGATCGCCTCTCACTGAATCTAGAAGTTTACATGATTTATATTTTTGTATAAATATCTATAATGTAATTATTAGTTACTATAGCTAACCATTTAACCCTTTTGAGATTGTAAGCCACTTTTGTGCCAGCGTGCCGGCAAGCCCTGTTGAATGATAGCAACATTCGTGCAAAGAGCATTTCTTGGCTTCCGGGCTGAAAGCCACCGTTATGACAGTTTTTGACGATATCTAGTGATAAGTTTTGTGAGCTCAAGTCACTTTTCTATCAACTATTGTTCATAAATAAGCAGTTTGGGCCTATTGAATGGGGGTTTCCCTCTGCTACTCGGTCCCTTTGCATAGTTCCCTCTGAAGGGCATTATTTGCGTTTTACCAGTTGATGTGTACATAGAGGTCATGTTCCGTAGACATTATACCAACAACAAGATATTAAGACTTCGCCTGTGCTATTAGGCTCTAAGCTCATGCGGCCTCCTGTCTCCTAAGGATTAAAAAGCACAATATTCTAACTGATGCCAGTGTCGGTGGTCTCCATCATTTCGTGTGACAACAGTATACTTTCTGGCAGACTTAGCCCTCTAGCTTAATACTTCTTTTTTTTTATTTTACAGGTTGGTATTGAAGTAATTCCAACACACCTTAAGCCTCCTCAGCCAGAAGATGTAACTAGTCAAAGTTAACGTACTTTTATATTATTTATTGTTATACTTTTGTAGAAATAAAATAAAAATTTGTTAAACTTTAAAGAATTCTTTCCTTAAATTTTCTATGAAATTGTAGAGTACGTGTATATTTTTTTCTTAATATAAATTATAAAAACTGTTTTGGACTTTGAGGTAAGTTTAAGCCGCTTGGAATTAAATGGCAGCAGTGTTAGACATAATCATAATCATAATTATGATTACAATCACAGGCTTTCGAGATGTGATGAAGACTATGATTATAATCACACACCCTGGAGATACGATAATGATTACTATTATAATCGTAATTTCTAGAGTGATTACGATTACCTTTATAATCACGAATTTTATTATAATTACACCCGTTAACACAACATTTTTCTGTGTGGTTATTTACAGAGAAATGTGATTACGAGTGTAATTACTGACAAATTTTGTGTTTATGAGTGTGATTACAGAAAAATGTTGTAGTTACGAGTGTAATTATAACCACAAATATGTAATTGTAATCACTCTTGAAATTACGATTAGAATCATAATCATATCTTCAGGATTTGTGATTTTAATCGTAATCACATCTCAAAAGCCTATAATTATAATCGAAATTATGATTATTGCTATGCCCAACTCAGAATGGCAGCAAGTTTCATTGATGTGTCAATTAATAACTAACCATTCGATGATATAAATATGAATAAAATGTCAACTTTACTGAAAAAGATAAATTGTGACAGAAACAATTTTGTTTCAGGAATTATAGGTGAAGATCTGTGTATCATAGTAATTAAAACAATTATTTACATAGCTCTGTTATATCTCTCCTTAAAACACAGACTATCTTAAATTCACTTTAGAAGGCAATTTATCTATCTATTGCATTCATTAAAGAAAAGGTGAGATATTTCTTTCGATGAAAAAAAAAACAAAAAAAACACTGAACAATAATAACATAAATTCCTAAGAAGTAAGACTTGAGTCCCTGTCCTCAAGGATTTGAGCTCCAGTGATAAGCCAGAAGACAGGAGGATGGTAGAATCAGGGTGATGGATGTGAATTATTAGAATTTAAAAGGGATGATGATGAGTAAGGGATGGAACCATCAAATATATGACAATAAGAGAGGGAAAAGGTTATATAGTTTTAACAAGCTGCCTCATTTTTTTCAACAAGCTTTCTAAAAAAACATTGTTTAATATCTACTTTTTACTCGTACATACTTCACTTTCGCTCAACTCCACAAGCTGACTGGTTCCACAGCTGACACCTTTTTAGAGTACCTACAGCGCAATCTGCCAGAGGGTGTTCCTATGAAAGTGACTAAAGTAAGTAAATTATAATTATAAATTGAATTGTAACAAGCTTTCTAAAAAAACATTGTTTAATATCTACTTTTACGTCTTATTTTTTAATTATTTTATTAACTATTTTGGGATTTTGCACTGATGAAAGAATTTTAAAAAAATTACTTCATATCTTCTATATTTGTAGAAACTTTAATAAGCTGTAGAATGAATATATTGACTATGATTTCCCATCAAATTTTGAGATACATATATAAGAATATCTCTGAAAATCTCAAGAGAAACGTGAAATGTTCTAGTCGGCACTTCCTGATTGTGACATGAGATCATAAACGAATTTCTTCCCTATAAAGGGAGGGAGAAGAAGCGCTAAAAGAGTTCCTGCAAGCTTATCAACTTGAAAACGTAAGCGCTGCGATTTGTTTAGCGGAAATTTCGCTCCAAAAGCGATGTTCCGGCAGACGGATTCTGCTGTTTAACAAACTTGACCTTCCAAATTAAACGAAAGCTTTTTGTACCTAATTTCCTAAAAATCGGACCATTTTTCAGCCATTGAGAGAGCGAAGAAACAAATATATATGTATATTCCAGCATTAGACTAGATTTAATTTCATACCCTCTGCAGTGTGGGGTGCAACTCGGCCATTGGTTTATTGTGCAAGTCTTAAAATGATCTAACCCTATCTTAAATTCCTGATGAAATTCAGATAATGCCTGATTTCGGTCGGCTTCCTACTTTTATCCTCATCCAAGCTTCCAATATGTAGGAACCGTCTTTTCTTCCAATGCTTCGCATTCAAATGTAATATGCTTAGGTGTTTCATCTATGTCTCTACACCATCTGCAGACTGACGATCCTCATAATATACATATGTTAATTTTGGGGTAAATGACCTGAGGTAGTTACTACTATCTCCCTTCTAGCCGAAACCAAGAAATTTGCCTTCTTTCCTGAACTTCTGCGGACTGCAAAGGACTTTGTATGAGTAATTTTCCTGTCTTCCCCAAAGTTTACCATGCTTTCCTTTGGCTTTTGCTTAATATTGCCTGTTTATCATAAGCTACTGATAGTCCTACAAAATGGCAGTGGGTAAATAGGTGTCCGCCGACCCCAGACGGGAGTGGGGTCGCTCCCGAACCCAGACGGGAGTGGGGTCGCTCCCGAACCCAGTCCTGCCAGTGGGCTTTCAAGATTCCCTAAATGACGACTTCATTATTTCGTGCAAGTTCATTTAATCTCACCTGGCACTCTTGTAGTTATTGAATAGAAAAAAAATGTCTACAGGGCGACTGGAACTTAAAACCTCACAGTTATCGGCATCTAGATAGCATGTTTAGCTTTAGACTACACTTGTCAAACAACAGACAATATGCCACAGGTGGTTGAATGACGGTCCGTCTTCGTGAATATCTCATTTTTCAAAAGGTACGATATCTGACAATTCAATCTTCTGTAACTGTTCGGGTTTAGTGTTTTGAACTCGTGACCTCCGTACTGTGAGTTCTAGACGATTTTGACCCTCTGGATCAACCCAGAATGGTCCCCGGATCAAGACCTACCTGTGTGCCAAGTTTGGTCAAAATCGTTCAAATGTTGTGGATTTGTTTAAGGAAGCTGAATATTATGTATATAGATGGAGAGAGAACAAGGGGATGTAAGACTAGATGTACAAGCCTTAGCATTTAATAAGAAATGAGGAAATTTAATTTGAAACTAGTAGAAGAATTGAACATATTACGTTTGGTCTGGTCAAGTGGTGAAGCTTGGAGAATAGAAAATGTTTGGAAAAGAAACTGGAACAAAATATTATTGATTTTTATCAAGCCCGTGAAAGATTATAAACAATACTCACTCGTATTATTATTAAATTATCATTTATTTTATTATTATTAAATTATCATTGATTTTTATCAAGCCCGTGAAAGATTATAAACAATACTCACTTGTATTATTATTAAATGATCACTTTGTATTATTATTAAATTATCATGGGGCAAAGGAAGAGTGAACCACACTTGATGCAGGATTTAACACAACAACTTTTATTTTACATTAGGCGGTTAGATATGAAACATGGCCCAAAGAGCTATAGACTCAGGTATGACGTCATATATTACACCCTTTTCCTGAGCTAATAAAATAAATAAAAGACAATTTCCCATAAAATCAAAGTGAAAAGAATAAAACATATCAATAAAAAATCCTACAAATACAAAAATTAAATTTAAATACTTCATTAATAATTTACAAAAAATAACCTACAATAGCTCTGGGTCATAATACCAATGTGTGTTACAGATTGAGTTTCTCTGGTTTTTTTATACTTCTTCCAGATCGGGATGTTTGAAACCTTTGTTCAGGAGAGGCTTGAGCTGTGGATTCCATCTCAGGCGAGCGATGCTGGGATTGATTTGAATGGATACCTTGATTGGGTTGCTCTTCTTGAACCTTTAACTCAGGATCAGAAATTTTTCTATTTCGGATGTGAATGGAAGATCTCCGATACTCCTTCCCACTAGTATCTCTAACTGTGTAGGATCGAGGCTGAGGGAGCTTCTCTGTTATCCACCCCGGCTTCCAAGCTTCTTTCCCCTGAATGTAAATGGGCTGGTTAGGAACAAAGTTTCTTTCTGTAGTTGCGCTGGTGTCATAGTGAGATTTGGCTCTAATCTTCAATTCTTCCATACGGCTGCGGATGTCTTCTGAGGGTGCTTGAGGTAAAAGCAGCTCAATTGTTGCTGGTGCTTTTGTTCTAAGCAATCGTCCCATCATGAGTTGACTTGGAGAGAAAGAAAGACCAGTAAGAGGGGTAGCTCTATACTCCAGTAAAGCTAAACGAATGTCATTATCAGACTGGATAGATTTCTTAATTAGTTTTTTTGCGATTCCCACCCCTTTTTCAGAGAGACCATTTGACTTACTATGATATGGACTAGAAGTAATAATCTTGAAACCCCATGACTTGCTAAAACTTTGTAGTTCCAAGCTTGAAAATGGGTTATTGTCACAGCGAACAGTTTCGGGAATACCAAAGTTACTGAAAAGTACTTTTAAGTTCTTAATTATTTCATTGGAAGACTTATTTTTCAAGGGTAGTATATCTAGCCAGCGGGAATAATAGTCTTCCACTACCAGAAATATTTTGCCCTTATATTCCCCTATGTCCATTCCTAATGTTTGAAAAGGATATTGGGGAACTCTTGTTGGAATAAGTGGCTCTTTAACATTGTTGTTTGAGAACATTTGACAAATAGAGCATTTCCCTATGAAATCAGCAATGTCCGAGGACATTCTAGGCCAATACTTTATAGTCTTCATTCTGGCTACAGATTTGTTTATTCCCAAATGGGCTATATTATGAACTTTTTCCATCATATGATTTCTCAAGCTGGTGGGTACAACAATTCGGGCATTGAAAAATATGAGACCATCTTTATAAGTTAGATTATCTCGTAGGTCATAAAAAAGTTTTAAATCGGGTGGCAGCAATTTCCTGTCAACACCTATCCATCCCAAATGCGTTTGTTTTTGCAATTCAACCAATGTCGGGTCGTTTAAAGTTGCCTGTTTTAGAAAATTAATTTCCTCCAATGGAATAGGCAAGTATTCTTCTAATGAAACAGAATGAACAATTTGTGACATATCTACATCTTCTGGGCCCGTTTCTGGAAGGTGTAAACGAGAAAGCATGTCTGCCATAAACATCTCCTTTCCATCAGGATTGACAATAAGGAAATCCAGAAATTCTTCTTTATTTTTGTAACAGCATCTAAGCTTGACTTCAACTATGGGCTCACTAGGGAAGCCGCCATAGGACTTAATTCTAATCCTAGTCTTCTTTAATTTACAATTAATTTTCAATTGCTTATAAATTTTTAATGGTAAAATATTCACCTCAGCACATGAATCCAATTTCATATTTACTGGTACATTATTAATTTTTATGAACTCAGTCCACTTATTGACCTTTTTAATTTCAGAAACACCTCGTTCAACTTCCAAACTATCACAAACAAAAATATCTGATTCACTTGAAGATCCATCGTTAGCTTCAACTTCATGTACCCTCTTCTTACGTTTTTTCAGAAAACAACCGACTGCAAAGTGGTTTTTTCGATGACATAGTTTACATGTTTTATTATAAGCTGGACAGTTCTTAGGTTTATGTTGGCTACCACATTTTTTACAAAGATATCTTTCAATTGTCTTCTCATTATTATAGAGACTTCTATTTTTCTCTTTTTTCTGTCCCCTCATATAATTAACTTCACTAGTTTCTTTAAAGTCACTTATAGGTTTTAGTTCTCGTCCATAATTTCTTCCCATCTCTGAAGCACGGCATAATGATGCTACTTCTTCAAGATTTTGTTCAGTTGTGAACTTGAGGAGGGACTGTTGAACCTCAGAATCTTTAATGTTAGTTATGGTAAATGTCAAGGAGCGTGGTCTCCACGCCGATTCTTTTGAAACTTTGCACTATAACGTATTTTGATGCACTAAACACGAATCCGTTAAAAAAAAAGCTCGCTTTTCACTAGGAAAGAAGTTATGAAACACTAAAGTTCACTGTTATGGAGGTTATAAAAGACGGGTTAACGGCGAATTTGTAAACACGCGCATGCGCAATCGTCCTTAATGACGAAGTGTAATTGAAATTTAGACTCACCTTGTGGTAGCTGACGTGGTCGTAAATTGTCGCTTTTGGGCATACGTGCTATGCGTTTCCGCTCGCTCAAGAAAATATCAAAACCCCTAGCCAATCCAACTCGCTAAAATTAATAAAATTCTATTATGTAAGATTAGCAAGCAAATAAATGTTATTTGAAAAATTTGAGCGTCCTCACCTGTCGTAACATGTCGCTTATGAACATACGTGCTATGTCGTATCATGTCGCTTATGGGCATACGTGCTGTGCGTTTCCGCTCGCTCAAGAAGATATCAAAACCCCTAGCCAATCCAACTCGCTAAAATTAATAGAATTCTATTAATTTTAGCGAGTTGGATTGACTAGGGGTTTTGATATCTTCTTGAGCGAGCGGAAACGCATAGCACGTATGCCCAAAAGCGACAATTTACGCATAAGCTTACTTCCGTTTTCTTAGCCTGCTAGGCATCTTCCAAAGCTCTGTTCGGTGGATATAACTCCCCAATCACACAGAAAAATGCTTTTAGGCGGTCTTCATATTTATGGACGCGTTTGAAGAGAAATTCGGCCAAATATCCATCTAAATGATGAGACCGCCTGCCGTAGCGTGGGATGTTGTCTCTTACTTCTCTCCAAACGCGTTCGATGTTTTGAGTATGGGCTCCTGCAAATATAAATAGCCAGTTATCAGAGATTGAAGTTTTTTAATTTTTATATTTATTAATTTATAAAATGAGATAATTTTGTCTTTACATACCGCTTTCTGGGTCAACAAAATTCAAAGAATGGTTAACTTTCAGATGTTGGAAACCTTGGCTGTTTAAGCAGTCATAAGATTTCCAACAATCCGAAATAATTGTTGTCCCAGGCTTAATCCATTTTTTGATTAGACCTAAAAGAGTATTTTCTGTGCGATCGGTAACTGGAACTAGAAATATATTACTAGTTCCACGTTCATATCCAAAGAAAATCCAGTTACCAGCGACGATTCGACCACGATTATATTTCCTCTTGCCGATTTTGGCTTCATCAATTTCAACAATAGTATTGGGTCCACCAAGTTGGACTGAATTTTTTTGGGCCCAATGAACGCATACCTAGAACAAAATGTATTTTAATTATCAAAATTCTTGTAATATATGTAACATGTCATTATATTAATACTGTTCGCTTAACTCCGCTCATCATATGTAAGAAGTCTACCCCGTGAGGTGCTGCCACCTAGCGGTGTGCCCGGGAACTATTTGCCCGCGGCAGTACGAAGCTGCACGAAAAGACAAGTTCGGAAGATATAGTCGCCTAGTCTCCAAGCAGACAAAGTGTGGAGCATCTTTTTTTTTCTCTCCCCAAGTTTTACACACCAATGATGGAGGAGTAAACGTCTAAGCCACCCAGGCCGAGCGAAGGGAGCAGGAAATGGTGTTGGCCAGCCCACCAGGATTGGAGAAACAAGAAAATGCAGCACATTACAGGGCTTATACATCATGCTTAAACACATAATCGTCAAGACACCAGGTACCTCTCTTAATTTATCATTTATGAAGATCCAGCAAAACCATTCAACAGTTCAACCATCAGCAGCAGCTCATCATTCCCATGTTCAAAATTTAACTAACCCAATAACAATAAATATGTTCCTGTTTTGGCCTACACCCCCCCATAGAGTTATGCATGAGTTAAAATAAATCCTGATTTTAAATTTAACCTATGTACAAATCTCTGCAGTCCTTCACTGTCAGTGGTCTACTCTAAACCATATAAAAAATGGTAGAGTGACCACAATCGTAAACATGGTCCTCCGGGCAGAGATCTGTATCAGTTACATAATTTTGGTAAAAATAGTCTTATATTCAGGCAATAAAAAATATATTAATATGGATTTATGAATTAATTGCTATCAAATATTATTATTTTCAAATCACATAAAGTCTATACCATTTTGTATTAATTATCATGAACTAATCAGTTTAAAAATTCACTTCATGATCCAAATCAGACTTGATCATTTTTCAAATGTGTTGCTTAGACTATTTTAATGTTTAAATAATTTCTGTAAATGTTTGAAGACATATTTAACTCAAGTAATTGACATTAGCCCAACATGAGAACTTACATTCAATTATATTATTAAATTATTCATATTATTGTCTCATGTTCATCTCTCAATTACCTTATAGATTTTATTCTTTATATTTTTTAATTTAATTACAATATGTTCTTCAATCATTTATTAATGATCTGGGTAGACAATAAGATTCTCATAAATATCATTTATATCTTTATTTTCTAGATATGTATCACACAGGTATTATTTCACATAAAGTCAATTCATTTGTTATTCCACACATAAACACCTATTTAAAACACAATTCTTCTTCCACTGTGACTGATCCTCATGGTTTTCTCAAACTAGGGAGGCTTCGCTCAGCTAGCTGTTTCTCCACCTAGACTCAGTCCATAGAGGTAGTAGTTATCAAGTCTAGTTACAGTGACCCCGCTCTCGTGACGTCACACTCTCCTTGGTTTCTTTTCGTGACAGTCACCTTATGTATGATGTGTTTTAAATGCTTTTGATTATTTTAATGGTTTTAATTGACTTTAGCTTAGCCTGTTGTATTAATGTAGTCAATCATCTTACTCTATTTTAATGTTTCGTCTGCTCAGCCCGTTCTCTTCTCAAGTTTTATTTATTTTGTTGTTCTTATTGGTACCTGAACATTTTCTATCTCTATTTTATCTTGTGCTTCTTCCTTTTGCTCTATTGTTCTCATTCTTTTATTTGTTTGGCTAACTCCTTGCTCCGCTCCTGCTCGATCTGGTTGGCTGCTTTGTTTTGTTTTGAATATGCCTGAAGATCAAGACGCTCAAAGGCGTCAAACGACGAAATCCTCTGATTATCTTAATCAAGCCAACGCACTTGAACGCAAAATGCGCCTTTTAAAGCGCAACATCATTGGAATCGGCGACATTACATTGAACGATATCGCAGATGACGACATACGTAGCTTCGAGGCGAGGTATCTCGTCGCGAAGGAAGAGTGGGAGGAATTCTGCTGCACATGGGACAAACGCGACTCACTACATCTGCTTTTGGGAGAAAGCGACATTTTCCCTAATAAAGATTGGGATGCGGTATACAGCAAGCTACGGTCTGAAATTATCGCTGCTAAAGCCATTCTACTCTCCCTCAAGGACCGCGACTCTTCAAGGAAAGCTGAAAAAACCGAATTGCCAACAATGACCTCCCGCGGTCCCGAGCTCGATAAGATCCCAATTCCCACGTTCTCAGGCGACCTCCTACAATGGACCCACTTCAGAGACACGTTCCGCTCCATGATACACGATCGCAAATCTCTCAGCAAAATTGAGAAATTTCATTATCTGATAGCAGCTCTCAAAGGAGAATCCGCGTCATTAGTTTCCAATTTCACCATCGCGGATGAGTCCTACGATCAAGCTTGGGAGAAGGTAACAAAGACCTATGACAACCCTCGAGTATTAGCTCGTCTTCTAGTTCATCGCATCGTGGATTGTGAAGTTACCTCTGCCAAATCGGAACAGCAGAAATATGATAGGTTTCTTACAGGCGTTGCTGATAGTATCGAGGCCTTTAACGCTCTCAAACTCGAGAATCCTTGCGAATTCATATTGTCCACATTAGCCCTGCGCGCTCTTGACGCTGAAACGAGGAAACAATTCGAATTATCTCGAGAGTCCAGCAAGGACCTTCCGAAAACTGAGGACGTAATAACATTCATTCGCCAAAGGAAACTCGCCCTCAAGATGTCACAGGATGTATCAGGAACAAGCTCAAGCAGTAGGTCCTCCTCAAACTCTCGTGTTAGCTGTCCCAGCAGAAACTCCTCGCGGTACAAAGCGGTTTCATTTCACACCAGCAGCGATTCCTCGGATTCTCAAAGTTCTAAGTCCCGAGAAACCAGTCCTAAGCCCGTTCAATGCCTTTTCTGCCAAGGCGCCCACACCTGTGCGAAGTGCGAAAGATTTAAGAAACTTCCTGTAGAGCAACGGGCATCGATAATACGTTCTTGGAAGGTGTGTTTCAACTGTTTAAAAAAAGGGCACAGAGTAGGAAACTGCCGTTCCAAATTTCGCTGCATCTACTGCAGGAATAAACATCATTCGCTGATCCATCGAGATGATCGTGGAGTCACCAAGGATGAGGAACCGGCTCATGACAAAAGACAATCTCCAGTTGCAGACACTCAAGACAAGTCCTTCATCGGTTTTGGCTCAGCCCAGAAATCATGCTCAAGGAGCACCGTACTCCTCGGAACCGTGCGCACTCTGATTAGAGGTTCAAGAGGTGATTTCCACACCGCACACGCTCTCCTCGACTCAGGCAGTCAAAACACCTTTATGACTTCCTCTCTTGCAAAGAAGATAGGTGCTAAGATTTTCCCTTCCAAGGTGTCCATCACAAGCCTCGCAGGATCAACCCTACCAGCGCACCTAGTGAAAGGATCCACACACTGCGTTTTACGCCCACTCGTTGGAGACAAAGAGTTAAAGGTATCACCGTTGGTCATCGATCACATTACATCTAAGTTGCCCAGTATCAGCCTACCAACATCACTTTCCAGCAAGCTTATGGATTTACCCTTGGCCGATCACCAATTTGGAGAGTCTAAACCCATCGACATACTGTTAGGAGGAGATGTCTTCCATCAAATTATTTCCGGCGCATCTAAACCCTCTGACATCGATGGTTTGTCATTGTTGCCCACCACATTCGGACTCGTTGTCACCGGCACACTGACTGATCATCCCTCTAGCTCTCATCACTCATTCTTTATCGAAAGGCATCATTCAATTGAGGATGACATGAAGTTGTTTTGGGAGATCGAAGAGCCCAAACCTGTTGACCGAACCGACCCCGAAGATGCCTATTGCGAGGAATTTTACTCGAAGACACTTTCTCGAGATGACGAGGGACGATTTATAGTGAGACTGCCCTTCAAGGAAGGCGTTCCGATCGGCGACAACAGAGATATTGCATACCGCCGTTTCTACGCTCTGGAAACTAGATTCCGAAAGGACCCCGAGTTTTTTCATAAATATTCCGAATTCATGCAGGAATACAGGGACCTCGGACATATGTCTCCTGCAACAACTAAGTCCTCGTATCTCATCCCTCACCATGGCGTTTGGCAGGAGGGCCCCCATGGCGACATGAAGCTGAGGGTAGTTTTCGATGCGTCATGCCCTTCGTCATCAGGTTACAGTCTCAATGACGCACTCCTATCGGGACCCAAGCTACAAGAAGATTTGTGCAACATTCTGATCCGTTTTCGCCTCTATGCCATTCCTCTATGTGCCGACATGGTTAAGATGTATCGCCAAGTTGTCCTTCACGAAGAAGACAGAAAATTCCAGCACATCCTGTGGCGCGATTCACCCAACAAGGCAATTCAGACAATGGAGCTCAATACCGTAACGTATGGGCTTAAGTCAAGCGCATATCAAGCTCTTCGAACCGTGAGGCGACTTGTAGAAGTCCATGGGTCAGAATTCCCCTTAGCCGCAAGTCGCGTTTTAGAGAACTGCTACGTTGACGACCTGTGCAGCGGAGCTGACACCCTAGAAGAAGCTCTTCTACTTCAAAACCAGTTATGCGGTTTATTCGCAAAAGGCGGATTTACCCTAAGCAAGTGGGCTTCGACCGAACCGATGCTTCTTCCTGCCAAAGAACAACATAGCGAATCTGTAGCCATCAGAATCGACGACTCCACCAAAATATTAGGTCTACTTTGGCGTTCATCAAATGATTCCTTTTCCTATTCGGTCAAACCCCCTCATCCTTGTCCGGTCACTAAACGGCCCATGCTGTCGTCAATATCGCGTATCTTTGACCCACTTGGACTGCTTGCTCCTGTAGTCTTCATCGCCAAGTCATTGCTCCAAGAGGTCTGGAAAGCGAAGACCGACTGGGACGAAGAACTCCCACACGATCTCCAAGCTGCCTGGATGGAACTTACAACCGATTGGCTAGTCCTGTCTTCTATCTCGATTCCACGATACATCACTGAACCCCTAGCTGTTCGCCGCTTGGTTGGCTTCTGTGATGCATCATCCAAGGGATACAGCGCTGCCTTATACTTGCACTCCATGAGCTCAGATGGCGAAGTCAAGGTCTCGCTTGTTAAACGCAAAACCAAAGTATCTCCTTTAAAGTTCACATCAATGCCACAACAGTTGCACAAGGATGCCTCGATGAAAAAGGGGACAGATTATGTCCACATTTCACCTTTCTTCGATGAACAGGGGATCCTCAGGGTGGGCGGCAGATTGAAGAATTCACCAAGGAAGATTTCAACCCATCATCAAATCGGGAGACCTCGTGATCCTTGTGGAAGGAAGACCACTTCTAGGACAATGGCCCGTTGGAAGAGTCACATCTACCTACCCTGGTCGCGACGGAATCATTCGCGTTGTGGATGTCCTAACCCCCTCCGGTAAGACTTTAACTAGGGCAGTTACGTCCCTTGTTCCTTTATTCCACGCTGAAACGGAAGATCGTTCAGCTAGTTGAATATCCAAGTTTGGCTTTTGTTTTGTTATTCTTCTTCATTATGGAATCTGTTTAATTTGTCCTTATTTTAAACTTTTTTCTGGGGAAGTAGTTTCAATTTGTATTTGGTACACACCTATTTAACGCCACATATTAGAAGTTTTTATTCTCATTATTGTAATTTTGTTTACATACTTTTCTCACCTCTGTGAAACTGTATTTGTAGGTTGAACTATTTATCAACAAACTTGTATTTACCATTGTATTATTTTGTATTTTTCTTTTGAATTGTAAATTAGCTTAAACTAATTTAGGTGGGCGGTTTGTTCGCTTAACTCCGCTCATCATATGTAAGAAGTCTACCCCGTGAGGTGCTGCCACCTAGCGGTGTGCCCGGGAACTATTTGCCCGCGGCAGTACGAAGCTGCACGAAAAGACAAGTTCGGAAGATATAGTCGCCTAGTCTCCAAGCAGACAAAGTGTGGAGCATCTTTTTTTTTCTCTCCCCAAGTTTTACACACCAATGATGGAGGAGTAAACGTCTAAGCCACCCAGGCCGAGCGAAGGGAGCAGGAAATGGTGTTGGCCAGCCCACCAGGATTGGAGAAACAAGAAAATGCAGCACATTACAGGGCTTATACATCATGCTTAAACACATAATCGTCAAGACACCAGGTACCTCTCTTAATTTATCATTTATGAAGATCCAGCAAAACCATTCAACAGTTCAACCATCAGCAGCAGCTCATCATTCCCATGTTCAAAATTTAACTAACCCAATAACAATAAATATGTTCCTGTTTTGGCCTACACCCCCCCATAGAGTTATGCATGAGTTAAAATAAATCCTGATTTTAAATTTAACCTATGTACAAATCTCTGCAGTCCTTCACCGTCAGTGGTCTACTCTAAACCATATAAAAAATGGTAGAGTGACCACAATCGTAAACAAATACTATAATACTTACTTCTCGGCAAAAGGAAATCCAATCAACGATCGATTGTGCTGAGATGTCCAATTCTCTGGATAAAAAGAGCTGCCTAGGAGGCTTCATCATTATAAAGTAGCCCGTAATAAACAGATTTGGTGAATACTCAATTTTGAGTTATGGAACCAAGTGTTGGTCTTGGCACTACCTTTAAAATTACATTGCTTTCGAACCACTTTTTTATGCGTATTTCTTTCTTTGTGCCACTTTCGGCAATGATAAATCATATTACCGGTATTTAATTTTAACATCTCCCCACATTTAGCACATTTCTTTTCGTTACTAATTACATTATTGGTAATTAAAAAATTGATCAAATCTACTCTATTGTGAATTAAAACAATAAATTCATGTAGCTTCATTATAAAGACCACTGGAACTATTCTAAGTAATTAAATGGCGCAAATTAGAACGCATGAATCATAAAGGCATTAGCGAATTATGAAGGGATTTCTGTTATATATTTGTCAACAGCAAAAAAAAAAATTTTTAAAGAATGGTTTATTATTTTAAAAAAATATTTTTTAAATAAATAAGTGGTGATAAATTGAAATAATTGATGGTAAATTTCAATTAGACATCCTTATTTCGAACTTTTCCATACCCGCGCATGCGCATGTTGACAAACATAGTAGGTTACATTACCTTTTAGAGCCCGCACAACAGTGAACTTAAATGTTTCATAACTTCTTTCCTAGTGAAAAGCGAGCTTTTTTTTTTTAACGGATTCGTGTTTAGTGCATCAAAATACGTTATAGTGCAAAGTTTCAAAAGAATCGGAGTGGAGACCACGCTCTTTGACATTTACCTTAGTTATAATATGATCCCTTATCATTCTATCTGAGTAAGATTGTTTACAATTTTCATTAGTACAAACAAAAGAACACTTACTCGCTTGAGTCTTCAGTTCAGTTAGATATGTATCAAAATTTTTGTCAGGTCCATGAACTATCTTATTAAACTTATAGGTCTCCACTGCATAATTAACTGCAGGTACACAATAGTTGTCAAAAGCTTCTCATGTTTTATCAAGAGTTTTCTTCTTATCATCAGGAAATGTATTATAAATATCCACTGCTTCTTCACCCATATTCATTAACAGAATTGCAATCTTCAAATCCTCATCCTTCATTTTTGATTTAGATGTGGCTTTCATGCTAAGGGTAAACATATTTTTCCACTTCGGCCATCTTTCAGGCAACGTGGCATCAAAAGCTAAGGGATTTATACGGAATAAACAGTTTGCCGCTTCAGTCATGTTTAAAATTTACCAGAAAAGCACTACAAAAGTTTGACGACAGTTATTAAAGACACTTATTATCACCTTAGGAACACCTGACACCATGTATTATTATTAAATTATCATGGGGCAAAGGAAGAGTGAACCACACTTGATGCAGGATTTAACACAACAACCTTTATTTTACATTAGGCGGTTAGATATGAAACATGGCCCAAAGAGCTATAGACTCAGGTAAGACGTCATATATTACAGTCTGGTCAAGTGGTGAAGCTTGGAGAATAGAAAATGTTTGGAAAAGAAACTGGAACAAAATATTATTGATTTTTATCAAGCCCGTGAAAGATTATAAACAATACTCACTCGTAGCAGTCCATGATAACAATTGGTAGCGAAAATGAAATTTCTGTAGGAACAAAAAAAAGTCTAATAAATAAAATCTATTGTTGTTGGCAGCTTTTTTTTTCTTCTTTTCAAGGATAAAAAACGAAAAAGAGTTCAGAAATATTGGTGTTTTATGCTAAGATTACATATATACTACATTATTGTATCGCTCCCGCACAAAAAAACGTCAGAACTGGATATTTACTGGAAAAAGAGGCAATTTTTCTCTACGGTAATTTTAGAATTTCTCTTGCAAAAATTGTCTGTATTAAAAAATGAATCTATGTATTGTAATTTTAATACAAAGAATAGAAAACTAAAAAAACTAAAGGGTCTTTTTGCGAAGACCACATCTAGTTACTTTAGAAGAAAAAGCTCTCCTTATGTTAGTGAGAAAAAATGGGTCTTTTACAATTAGTTCGCGATGTTCCTAACAAAGAAAAAGCGATTGGTTTCTTACTCGGAAAAATTCATAGAATTCTTTTAATTTTAGTGAGTTGGATTGACTAGAGTTTTGATATCTTCTTGAGCGAGCGGAAACGCATAGCAAGTTTGCCCATAATGCTAAATAAATGTAAAATATCCAAAAAGAGTGAGAGAAAAGGAATAAAATATGTGTGTTACAAATATCATTGTTTATGTTATCCTTCGTAACCTACAAAACAATTAACTTTAATGCTTAATAACTTTTTTCGTAGTTGAGAGAATTGATTTTGATCATATTAACCTTTTTATTAATAAATATTGCTTGCCATTAACTAATATGAATTATAACCGTGGATAACGAGTCAAGTAGTAATAGATAACCTGCAAAGAACCTATAAGCTAATTAGTAAGGTAATCAGTATTATGGTAGGAGCATTGAGTTAGAAGGGAGGGGAGGGAATCTAAACGATAAAAGTTGAAGCCATGCCAGTGTGACAAGAAGCGCGCGAAAAGGTGAATTTTTGAATATTATTGTAAACAAACAATGAAATTAAACGAATTTATGTGTCGTATTCGTATAAATTGACATTTATATATGTGTATAAATATAAATCAATAAGAATATGATATATATATTCGTTCAAATTCATTGTTTGTTTACGATCATATTCAGATTCAAATTTTCGCGCGTCACTACTGGTACTTTTGTCACACTGGCATGGCCGATTTCAGACCTACACTTTTTTAAGTACAGATGGAATGGTTGGGATTCGGCTAAATAAACCTCAATATGATTTTGTTTTAAAAAAATCTATATTTCGGACGTTTCGGCTACTCATTGGTAGCCTTCGTCAGCTAAAATGACAAAAAAAGAAATTAATACAGAAATTTCTGTATTAATTTCTCTTTTTTTTTGTCATTTTAGCTGACGAAGGCTACCAATGAGTAGCCGAAACGTCCGAAATATAGATTTTTTTAAAACAAAATCATATTGAGGTTTATTTAGCCGAATCCCAACCATTCCATCTGTACTTATCACCTCGACGGCTAACTATCTAATCATCATGATGAATACACTTTTTTAGCATTGGAAGATTAGGTAACACTCCCTCCACTATCTACTAACTCCATGGGTAGGAGTAACTGTTATAAATCACTACTGCTTCTTCAAAAGTAACTGGATGTGGTCTTCGCAAAAAAACCCAAACTAAATTTTAATGCCTCTCTTCTGAGCCGTTTACTCTTTGGAATATGTTAGAATGATTATTTAAAATATGGAAGGTTATTACCCGGTTATGACAAAAGTTGTCACGTGATTGTGTTTACAATTTGTATTTATTTTTTTCTCTCAAAATGTCACGAGTAATTGTGAAGAATTTGCCGAACAATGTACGTAAATATGTACAATTTATATGTGGAATTGTTTTAGTTCATTATTTTCTGAATAAATGACTACAAATGTGTAAATACTGTTTTGGAGTTTAATTTTTTTAGGGTTGTATGTTATTATGATGAATGTAGTGGGGAATGTTAAGTTTGTTCAAGCTAGCAAATCGAAACTGAAGAATTTGTATTCTTTTTAAGTATTACTCTAATGCCAAGGAGCTGTAATTTGGAGTCTGAAATATAACTTCATAATTTAATTTCTTATAAACTTTATTTAATTTAATTGTATTCCTTTGAAGAGGGATTTTGCTACTATTAAGGCATGAAATAAGCCTACAAGTTTGTTTGCATTCACTATGATTTTTAGATGCCTTTATTATTTTCATTGTGCTCTTTGATAGTATTTATTCATATGAACATTACAGCTTTTTACTCAAAGTCATATACCTGTCAGGGTTTGCAATTATTCTGTTGATGGTCTGAAGTTCTTTTTCACTCTGAATTTATAGGTATTGTCATTTGCTAATGTGAGAGTGATTCACTTACTACTACATATGTCACATGTGCATTATGATTGAGCTTAATTTTTTCTGCCCTCCTTAATGTAGTTCTGGAGTTTTTATTTTCAGATTAAACTGGAGTATGTGAGCTATTTTTCTGCTTCACCTTAAAGTCATTGCAATTGAATGAATCCCTTGATAAATCAATAGCAGGACCGCATTGGTTCTAAGTGGCCATATTAGACAATTACTGATTTATCAAAGATATGCCTTATTTAAGATATCGCACTAGTGTTTCTAAAGTAACACATCTCAAAAATTGGTTTTATCCACACTATCATAGTTGGGACTGTGGACTGTGAAAGACATAATAATATCTCTTTATCAACCATCAAAACTGTATGTACCTAGCGTCAGAGCTTGTACATCAGAGGGCACTCGTGTCATCCTTCCTGTCTTAAACCTAAGGCCCTACATAGGCAAGAGTGACACATTTTCAGTTGAGTCTTATTTTGAGTTGTGTCACTTTAGAAATACTAGTACAAAACTTGCTGGATATATTTTCTACTGAGATGAATCAATAAATTATGCCTGTTTTAGTAAGGTTTAGTTATTTTTAGACCACCTCGGAGAAAGTGAAAGAGAAGTTCAGTGAATTTGGTCGAGTTACTGATATACAGTTGAAGTATACCCCTGAAGGAAAATTTAGAAAGTTTGGATTTGTTGGGTTTGAAACAAGTGAAGAAGCAAATAATGCCCTAAATCAATTAGACAAATCATTTTTTGGAGCGTCTCGCATAGAAGTTCAAATTTGTGCTGAATTAGGTGAGATGTATTATTTAATGTATTTGTAAATTATGTTTTTTTTTTTTTTATTTACATTCTATCTATGATATTTAATGGTGCTGCTTTTGATTACTATGGAAAGAAGTGGTACTTACATTACTATGAAGTATGTTTTTGAAATATTTATATTTTTATTGACATTTGCTTGATGGAATTGAAAATAAAAATAATAGTGTAGATTTAGAGAAAAATTGAGGAGCAATGTATTTTATAGTATAAGTAGTGCTTACATCACTATTTTATTCCTCAATTGGTGAAACATTCAACAGATTTTTTCTATTAGATATAATTTATTTTGAAAAGGCAGGAGGTCAAATATTTAAAACACTTTACTTTTATTCTACATTAGGTGTTTTCAATGTTCTTAGTTTCACTAACTTCCCTTTCTATGTACATCAGGTGATGCGAAGAAACCAAAGTCCTGGAGTAAATATGCTGCAGACAGTTCAGCTTTTCAAAAACTGCATGGGAATAAGATTGACTCCATGGTGGCTCAACTTTCCAAGCGCCAAAAGAAGAAGAAGAAAACCATTAACCCTGAGGTTATAGAATCTTTACAAAAGGTAAAGGTTTTGTTGAATTGAATATTTTTTTTTATTATAATGGGAGGCCTGATGACGGAATGTTCGGGAGAGAATAAAAATACTTTGCGTTAGGGGTGATGCCTTTAGTTTTAGTGTTGGCTTATCATAAGGCAAAATGCAAAAATTGGCTGTTGAAAGATAACTTCTGAACTTATCTCTTCTTTAGTAAAGGAATTTTAGCGTTTATCAATGATGGAAAATATATTACCTTTGTGAGGAGCTTTGGATGCTCGAGTTACTTTGAGTGTTATTGAAACTAGAAATTCATCAATTTTAGTTAAATTTATTATAATTTATGGTTTTCATCGCTAATTGCTTATAGTTTAATCTTATTGATATTTAACCAGTTAATAGAACTCGATTAGTACCTTAAGCACGAGTATACCAATAGCATCAGTAGTACCAATTGCATGAGAAGCCCAAAATTTAAGGCTGTGGATACAGAGATAAGTAGGGAGACTTATTCGAAATAAAACGACAGAGTTTGGAATTGTTAAGCCTCTAGGATAACAGGCGAGCATCCTGTTGATTTGAAGGACATACAAAGGCAAAGTTTGCCTAAAGTGTTCGAAATTTTAACACATGCCATCATCTTGACCCCATCAGATGACATATGCTAGGTTGGGTTCTAATCAATAAATAACACATGCTTCATTTTAGTCTTGAAGATCTTCTTAAGTTAGTGAAAGAGCTTGGATCCCAAGCTTGGACTCATTTGAAACTTCAACTGACTGCTTAATAAGACTTAATGTCTGGTGTGCTCTCCATGGAAATTATGCTCAAGTATACAATCTAATGTAAAATGTAACCGCAGTAGGGAACATGTATGTAATAGAGTGCCTCAGACTTGTGATGAAGAACATACACCTGCTGTTTTGGATAAATCTTCAGGCATAACAGTATCATTGTCCTCCTGGCGAGGCTTCAAAATACCACATGTTTAGGGAAAGAACTTTTTTTCAAAAATTCAATAAATAAATTGGGGGAAAAAATTAAATGTACAACTTTTTTTTAAATAACTTGAATCATTTTTTTTATTATTATAGATAACTGGGTTTTTTATAATAGGAAAGTCTATAATGAGCATTTTAATTAATTTTGGACAATTAATAGGATTTTTTTCTTAATGATGACCCCAAATAACTGTTTTGTACAAAAATAGAAATAAATGTTTGTTTGTTTGTTTATTTGTTTTTTAGGGCAAAGAACTACGTGGCTATCATTGCCTGAGAAATAAATGTTGATTATATATTTAAAAAGTATAAACATAATTAATATACATAATTGTTTTTCCTTCTAGTACATGGAACATCCACACTTTTTAGAATTTCTTGAACTGAGAGGTAAAAAAGAATTAGTTCTGAAGGTTCTTGAAGAACATTCCAAAAAAGATGAATTGAACTCAGAAGAAATAACTTCACCAGAAACTAATATAAAAGAAGAAGAAAAGGAAAATAAGTCTGCAGCTTTTTCAGAAATATCTGATTCTGAGGTTACTTAAAAAAAATTGTTCATTTTATTTTTGATATATCAAATTTCTTAAGTTTCGAAACGTAAATTATTATTTTTTTCTTTTCAGTATCTTAAGTTAAAGACTAAAGGTAACGCTGCTACGAAAGAATTTGAATCTTCCAAGGCTGAAAATAAGCCACAATTACAATTGCATAATATTAAAATTAGAAATCTTCCTTATAAAGCAAAAAAGAAGGACATCAAGGAACTTTTGGCCCCAGTGGTTCCTGCGTCTATCAGATTTATAGAAAATGTTAAAGGTGTGGCCTTTGTTGGTTTCAAGTCTGAAAAAGAAATGCGACAGGCATTAGTAAAAAATAAAACTTTCCTCAGTAAGTTTGTAAAAATTACAATTAACTTTTGTGTCCCTAATGGTTTTAATATTGCTAGTCTAATGCATCTCAATTATTTTAGGTGGAAAACAGATATTAATCAATGAAGTTAAGGAAAAAGTAAAATTTGAAAAACCAGATAAGTAAGTGTGATTTACTGTATTTAAATAACTATTGTTAATGAAGAGCCAGTTCAAAAAGGTGATAAAGCCATTTTTGAAAAATTGTTTTTAACATGTTGACTGCCAGGGCCGTAGTGTACACAGAGCTAATAAATACATTTTTTTATAATCATTATTTCACATATATTTTTTTATATATTTTTCCTTATCTCCAAAGCCAAAATATATATGGTCCTATAAAAAAACTATAGTGGTACATGGTTCCCGTTTTCACTTTATATGCTGGTGGAGGCTTGGTGGCCATGATTGTTAAGGCGTGAGCACTTAACACACTGTGGCAAGGGTTGTGGGTTCGATTCCCACTATGGGGTGGTGGCTTTTCTTTAGAAAAAAGAAAAGGCATCAGCCCTATACTGGCTAGAAAAGTGTGTTAATAATAATGGATGTTAAAATTTAAATAAATAAGCTGGCAGTCAAGGTGTTAATAATGCCGATGGTGCAAGATTCAGAAATTTAGAAGGAGTATTGCAGATTGTGAATAGATTATGTTCTAAAACTACTAACATGTGAGTGTGCTATGAGTGAAATAAGGGTTTGCATGTCGTATAAACAGTTCCAAGATGCCATTAAAGGTGTTGGTTATATATTATGAATGTCTTTGCACGCCGGCTGATGATAACGTTGAAAAGTGTAACAAATAATTATAAATGATCGCTGAATCAGAATAAAAAATTATGCTGATGATGTTACCATATCAATTGATCCGTACTATGAAATATTTTGCGTATGAAATGTGTGATAGCTGAACTTGTGCCAATATTCTTTAATTTAGAGGAAAATCCCTGAAGAAGGGAAGTTTCTAGTTTAGGTCAACCATGATGCAAACTTCTGAATCGTTTAATAAAAGGTGACAGACCTTTATGAAGTGTTTCATGTCCCCAGTGAATTGTCTCACTTGAGGCATTCTGGCTCTTCAAACGAAAAACAAAAGTGCAGTCGAATGTGATGATGAAGCTCACACATTTTTACGACTCTGTAGGAGATAACGTCTTTAAAAATTCTTTCAGAAATTGTCAGAAATATATTTGTATTCACTTGTGAAACTCTTCTGTATATCAGTATCAATATCTGTATAATCAGTATCTTTTAAAGTTAATGTTCATGGAGAAATGGACTTGATTTCATTAAACAATTGTAAAGTATTTTATTAGATTTTATATTTATCCAGAACTATTTATCAGAATTTTATGTATTTTTTTAGGTGGAAACAACAGGAAGACAGCTTGAAAAATGAAGAATGTATTGCGGAATCTGGAAGGATTTTTATTCGGAATTTGCCATATTCTGTTACAGAAGAAGAATTAGAAAAACTGTTATCAGAATTCGGCCCAGTCACTGAAGTTATTTTACCAGTTGATAAAATTGCAAGACAGGTTTGTTATTGTAGGATTTCTTGGTTGTATTACTTTACCTGTTAGCTTGTTATCTTCTTTATCTTATGATTAGGGAATAAACCATGCTGTTCCTATTTGAGATTACACAAATGGGAACAGCATGATGTCTACTACTTTTGTGAAAGCCAATTTCAGGACTTTTTCATGACATTTTTATGATTTGAAAGCAAATTTCATGCCCATTAAATAGAAAATAATTTCACCTAAAAATAAAAAGCCTTAACTATTAGCTTAAAATTAATTGTAACCTTACATGGATTTCCGCGATATCTATAAACTTACAATTTTACATACATTTAAAACAATTAATAAAACTTTATAAAATGTACATCATATGTTCAAGACGATAGTTACATTAATTTTAAAAGTAAAGAAATGATGATACTAAAAATTTTAAAATTACTATGGAATCAGCAGCCTCAAAAAATTGAACAATTGTAGCAGAATTCAAAATTTCTAATTAAATATTTATTGTCATTGCACATAATTTATTAAATTAATGTGTACATATTTTCAATATTTGGGTCTGCATATATGTAAATAATAGATAATTGATGCGTAAATAACAAGGAAGGAATTGTAAGGGGGTGGGTGAGGCTGATAGAATTGCATTGCCATACAAAAACGGCAAAAATTACAAATGCGCAGAAGTCCCGGGTTTACGTTAGACTCGGGTATAACTGAAATTTCGTTACGTGGTTTCAAAATTTATGACTTTTTCGTGATTTTTATGCCCTATTTTCAATTTAGTGACATTTTGTATGCCAAATGGCTTGATAAGTTCTACTTGAATAATGCTGCTTCATTTTTCTTTCAGTTTTGTTAGGGAAGTAAATATCAAGCACTAGTTTTTGTAGCTTCAATAAATTAACACTTAATAATAATAAAGGGATTCTCAAAGCACACTTCATGTGACGGCACTCTAGAATGCCTTGAGAATTTTTAAAAAAATCTATTTTTGGTGAGCAGATAAATTATTTGTATATTTATGAATGTTTTAAATATAATTTTCAAAAATATACTCTTTTTAAACTGGTGCACAAGATATTGCAAGATAGCTTAACTAATTATTTTAACATTTACAATTCAATCAATTTCTAGAATAGATGTTGGATTTGTAATATTTTCTTCTTTGGCCCCCTTTTAAAGACCCACCCTAGAGTTCCTAAAATATCCCTAGGATTAAGTGAATATAAAAATTAAATTAATTTTTTTTTTCAGGTTAGGGGTTACGCCGTTGTGACTTTCCTCATGCCCGAACATGCTGTTGCTGCTTATTGTAAGTTGGATGGAACAGTTTTCCATGGGAGGATGCTCCATCTCCTCCCTGGCAAGGCAAAGGAAGAAGCAGGTATTTCAGAGTCCAATATATATATATATATATATATATAGTAATGATCAAATATATTTTCAACATTTGTCTAATAATTTCTTTTTTCCATCATCCTCTCATTTCCTCTATGAGTTTTTTTTTTTTTTTTTTTATAATACTAAACTTTTAGTATAAATATGCTTTAGCAATGACTAAACTGATAAAAAAACTTTACCAAAAAGTGTCCGCTGGCGTTCCTGCATGTGCGGTAGCCATGTACGAAAAAGAAGACTGTATGTGATACAGTACATTACATAGATTTGTCAGGTGGACCTAAAGCATATTTATGTTCCTGAATTTGATCGGCAGGCTCTAAACGAATTTCATTTTTTTACTTTTATTTCATATGTATTAATGGCCCTGTTAAAACTTTATATCTTTCTATTTTTAAAGATTTCAAAGAAGAAATTGTTTATCCTTCCCTCTATCAATTTGCTTATTTAGAGTATTTCAAAATCTCGCCTTAATTAATAAGGCCTAATTATTATTAATATTTCCTTAGTTGTTATGCTATATGATTTTGAAAAAAAAAAAAAAAATAATTTATGTATATGCGTACTCCTATTTTTCTCAATTCAAAACAATAAAAGTAAGTTCAATTTACTGCCTATAAAAAAGTATTTTGGACCCGAAAGGAATCAATCTCAAGACTTGATAGGTTTTATAAATAAAAAGTTCCTTGTCACTCTATATTTGGTGTTGTCATATTGTTCAATGTTGATACAAATTTTCTGAACGTCTTGTAAATATAATTTTTTATTTTTAAGATGAAGCGGCCGATGGGTCATACAAATCCAAAAAAGAAAAGAAGCTGAAAACGACTGCAAGTTCCTCTCATAATTGGAATACTTTGTTTATTGATCAGAATGCAATAGCTGATGTTGTTGCGGAAAAGTACAATGCGACAAGGGAAGAGGTGATTGCACAGTTTTTTCCCTTCAATGCACAGTTATTTTTTAATAATCATTTTGTTATTTGTGTTTATTTTTTTAACTCTCAGCTATATATTAAGGGTTGAGCTGTTGAGCATAGCACAAAATTTACAGTACTCGACTACTGTACAGGTGGACCTGATTGCGAATCCCTGGTGTAAACTAATGATTTTATCTTTTAATCTAGTCGGTTGGAGGTTGGAATTAAGCCACTATATCTCTTGTGCACTCTATGGTCAAAAATCAGAAACTCATCGGCTCATGTGGCCCTTCGGCTTGATATTGACTGAATTTTAGTTACCTACTGAGTTTTACTTTTAGCGTGGTTCCTCCCTCCCTTCATAGGGAGGAACCCGGCTTATAAGGTTGATCTCATGAAACAATCTGGAAGTGCCGACTAGAAAAATTTGCGTTTCAGAACCCCTAGAGGCCGAAAATGACGGTGGTTCAAATTTGTATATATATATATATATATATATATATATATATATATATATATATATATATATATTTGTCTGTTCGCGGCATAGCTCTGAGAGTAATGGTCCGATTTTGATGAAATTTAGTACAAAAATCTTTTGTCTAATTTGAAAGGTCAAGTTCGTTAACCAGCAAAATCCGCCCACTGGAAGATGGCGTTTGGGCAAAATTCGCGCAAAAAAAAATCGTAACGCTTACGTTTTTGAATTCATAAGGTTGGTAGTACTCGTTTTTTATCCTTCTTGGGTTAGGAAAACGAATGAAACCATTTTCAAGGCTATAGCTTTAACCGTTTTCGAGAAAATTGTAAAAATAGTTTTTGAATACCATTTTTGGTTTGGGTACTTAGAATCATGGGATTCAGTTGAAAAATTTTCTGCATGTTCTACTTTCATTAAAACTAATATGTTAAAATTTTTGTTACGTTTGGAGTTAATGAAGGGTTAGAATAAAATATTTTATTAACAGACATAAAAAGTTTTGGTAACTTTGTATACTTTCCTTAATATCTCGAAAAAGGTTGAGAATTTTGGTAAACGGAAGATGACCATTAGAAAGATTACTAAATGCTCTACAAAAAAGGTTCTGATGAAAGTTTTGATTAGGCGTTGTCAATCGGAGAAATAAGTGCTTAAAACTTTAAAGTAATTGATTTCGATTATTCAAACTGTTCTTTTTGTCTTTGATTTTGGTACTTAGAATTATGGTATTCAGTTGAAACATTTTCTGCATGTTCTACTTTCATTAAAACTAATATGTTGACATTTTTGTTACGTTTGGAGTTAAGGAAGGGTTAGAATAAAATATTTTATTAACAGACATATAAAGTTTTGGTAACTTTGTATACTTTCCTTAATATCTCGAAAAAGGTTGAGAATATTGGTAAATGGAAGATTACCATTAGAAAGCTTACTAAATGCTCTACAAAAAAAGTTCTGAAGAAAGTTTTAATTAGGCGATGTCAATCGGAGAAATAAGTGCTTAAAACTTTAAAGTAATTGATTTCGTTTATTCGAAAGGTTCTTTTTTTCTGTTTTATTCCTTGTTATTTTTTAATTGCTTATAGTCAGATAATGTATTTGACAATAAAACAGATTAAGTAAAATAAGAAGATCAATTTATTGTTAAAAATGTAGCGTTCAAATAGAGAGATCCCAAGGCTTTCCAAAAGCCTCTGGGCGGAGGCCTTTCTGGTGGAACCAAAATAATAACCGATTCTATTTTAATCTTTCCAAATTAGACTAGGGATAAGAACGGAACCGCGCTAAGATGATGCAGTTCCCGCGAGTCGGACTTTTTTGTTAGTGTGAGCTTCAGTTAAGTTTAGGAAATCAGAAGTCAGCTAATCAACCACCATATCAACTTAGTAACATTTTTACATGTCATGAGAACATTCATTTGAAATTGCGTTCCACTTAAAAAAATGTCTTAGCTCTCTCTGATAAGGGTATAAAGGTAAGGATGGTTCGCAGATGATTACATAATTTCATTAGTAATAAAATTAGCTACCTTATCTTTGGAAAACGGAAGAAAATTATATATATGTGACCATGGCCAAAAGATCAGGGCTATGCTATTTTAAACCTTTTGTTGCTCCAAGCCAATGTAGTGACTGTGCACTTTGGATCTCTTCATAACTAAAGATGATAGTGGTGTAAGGTTAATTCTGGTTTAATTTATTCAACCTATGAAATACCTTTACCACAAGTTAACTACAATAAATATTGATATTAATTTTGAGTTATTTTATACTACTTTTGTAATTAAAAAAAAAATCAGTCCCAGCACAGGCCACAAGGGCCCAGAGGGGCAGATACTGTTGAGGTATCTGATTCACACAACACACTAGGGAGATAGTGTGGTCAGTACTATGCTCCGGCCGCCTGATGTTTCCCAAATCCCATTATTAGAAGATAAAATCATTAGTGCACGCTTGGGTCTTGAACCTGAGTCCTCCAGTTCATTCATTAGTCAAGTGCTCTACTACTGAGCTAACCTTGCCCCCTTGTGGTAATTATATTTATTTTACATCGCCCCTTGGTAATTTTATTTTATCTAAATTAAGTACTAATGAAGTAATTTGTTAATGCATGATATATTATTTGATGCCTAGGTTCTGACGGGAAATGATGCTGCTGTAAGATTAGCTCTCGGAGAGACTCAAATTGTAAATGAAACTAGACAATTTCTTGAGGACAATGGGGTAGTATTGGATGCATTCAACCAGGTTTGTTATTGCTATATTTCTCTTTAGGATTAACTCATAGTAAATAATTTTAACTTATTGTTTTTGCTCAGGAAGTGACTGCTCCGAGATCAAAAACTGTCATATTAGTGAAAAATTTACCAGCGAAAACTAAAACTCAAGAAATTAGAAACATTTTTGTTAAATATGGCGAACTTGGAAGGGTATTACTTCCACCTTCTGGTGTTACTGGTTTGTAAAATAATTCTAATATATGGATTCATTTATGATAGACCAATTTATATAATGCATAATGGTTCAATTCCATGATAAAGGAAAACTCGTGTGCCACAGTGTGAGTTTTAGTTATTTACCTCTCTTCCTATGATGAGAAATTTGGATGCTTATTTACCCAAAGGTTATAATAAACCTGGTGTTCAAATTTGTATATGTATATGGCAATTTATAATTTTTAGAAATGTTTCAAAAGATAAAACAAATAAAAAAAAAATCAGTCCTATAACAGACCACAAGGGCCCATATGGGCATATATAGTAGAGGTATCTGATTCATGACCATAAGGCACACTAGAGAGATAGTGTGGTCATTACTATGCTCTGGCCACCTGATTAATTAATTAAAGGCTGGTTGAGCCTAGGGACGATCTGTGCCACCAAATCCACCCCTCTTGAACTTGGGTCCTCCAGTTCATTATTCGAGTACTCTACCACTGAGCTTACCTCGCCTCCATGTGAAGAATGTCTAATAATAATTATTTCAGGGAAATAATTTTTAAATTTAATTGTTTTTTTTTTTTTTGCTTTTTAGGTATTGTGGAATTTCTAGATCCATCAGAAGCTCGTTCTGCTTTCAGGCAACTCGCCTATACAAAATTCAAACATCTTCCCCTCTATTTGGAATGGGCTCCGAATAACACATTCAAATCTAGTTCTCAGAAGGAAGAAGAAAATTACCATAAAGACACTGAAGGCGACAATGATGACAAAAATGAAATCGAAGAAAGCGATTCTAGTCCCACAAAAGTAAAAGAAGAATCAGATGAAGAAATTGAACCTGAACCAAACTCCACTTTGTTTGTTAAAAATCTAAATTTTGAAACCAAAGAAGAATCTTTAAAAAAGGTATTATTGTTATTAATTTTTTATTTTTCACATGCTTCTCTCTAAAGTAGGATGGACAGCAAGTTATTTTACTGCTAAAAATAGTTTAACAAAATACATGATAAACTTGTTTAGTGGAACTAAACTAACACATTTAAAACTTAAACCAGCATTTTCTCAAATCAAGATCATCCTATCAAAATTTTGGATTTTCTCAAAACACACATTGTTATTTTCTGTACCTGTTCCCAGATTTTTGTTTGCTTGAATAGTCATCTTATTAAATTAGGATTAGGCCAGAAGAACCAATTATGAGGATAGAATGTTCTGGAAAAAGAGCATACGAATAGATGAAGTAATTTTTATTATTTTTCTCTTTTGCTTGAGAATTTTCATTGTCTTTTTATATATTTTTTTCAGCACTTTGAATCATGCGGAAAAGTAGCCAGTGTTCAAATAGCCAGGAAGAAGGACACCAAGAATCCTGGAGCTCTTCTCTCAATGGGCTACGGCTTTGTACAGTTTTACTTAAATTCTTCGTTGAACGAGGCTTTGAAAAAACTTCAGGGATCTAAGCTTGATGGTCATGCTCTAGAGCTGAAACGTTCAAACAAAACTTTAGTGTATGTTTCATTGACATGGAAACAATTTTTTTTTTCTTCTTATGTTGTATACTTTTTCTTTTATATTCTCTGAAATATATATTTGTTTTTTTTTTTCCTTTTAGGAATGAAGTTGTTAATACTAGAAAAACGACAAATATTAAGGAGCCAACAGGTTCCAAAATTCTCATTAGGAACATTCCTTTTCAAGCTACCACAAAAGAAATTGATAATCTTTTTAGGTTAGTATTTGTATTTATTTATTAGGTTATGTATTTATTCATACACACTAATTAAATCATGTTTAAACATCTATGACAAAGCTATCTTGCCAGCAATTAGTTAGTGGAAGGTGTCACAATCGAATCGGAAGACAAAATGTTCGAAGCTATATTTAACATCATTATCACACCCCCATAGAAAGTTACCTCAATATCTAGCCACTGTCTGACTTTTGAAAGTGTCAAAAAGGATCCACCCTAAAGTTTTCACAAAACTATTCTGACTTAAAGATAAACTTAACACGTTGACTGCCAACTACGAGTTTTCTCGTACTTTGTATAATTTTCTCGGACGCCAGCTACGAGGTAACTTGTAATATATCAGTGTTAATATGACAATTTGGCCTCGAGGAAGAGAACAAAAAATGTAGCGATGCAGGTACATAACCACAGGTCAACAAGTTAATAAACATACAGGGTCCAGGGCTACTGCCCTGGATTCTCATGTGGGAGAGGGGGATTTGAGTCCCACCTGCAGCAGGTCGAGTTCTTTCCCTGCCTCTAGATAGCCCAGAGCAATGGCCTTGATCCCGATGCGCTGTAAAAATAAAAATAAACTTTGAACCCATATTTTTTTTTTTTTTTTTTTTTTTTTTTGTGTTGTAGTGGCAGAAAGGGTTTTTACAGGGCTCTCGTTAACCTTTCTGTCACTACAACAATGGTCAATGCCCCAAGTTAGAGCACCCTCAGTATAAGTTTTAAGTGCCATACTTGGAATTCTGGTTTAAAAAACTTTCCAGCGAAATCTGCGTTACTTTAAAATCTTGTATAGATTAAAGCTTATTTTTAATCATAAATGCTATTAACACATTTTTTAAATTTCCTAATCCACAGTTAGACAAATTAAATATTTTCACTTTTTGGATATATGTATCATAGGTCTTTAAAAATAGTAGTTTCTTTTGCTTTTTTTTTTGTACTACGTTATTTTATTTTATAATTGCCTAATTATAAAATAATGTAGTACACAAAAAGAAAAAGAAGTACTATTTTTTAAATCTCTACACCACATATATCCAAATAGGTGAAAACAACTTTTTTTTTTTTTTAAGATATATACTTAAATTGTTTTATTTTCAGGACTTTTGGAGAGTTGAAGTTTGTACGACTACCAAAGAAGTTAGTAGGCACTGGGCCTCATCGAGGATTTGGTTTTGTTGAATTCTTATCAAAAAATGATGCTAAGGTAACCCTTTTTTTTTTTTTCTTTTTTTTTTTAATTTATTTTTCTTAATTGAGATTAAATGTGACACTAATCAACAAGCTTTCATATGGAGACATCAATTAAGGAATACATTTAAAACACCCCTTTCTCGCCTAGCATCTTTTACACGTCTTGAAGTTTTCAGAGGGTATAATATATCATTTATATATTGGGTATAAAATACCAAAAAAGGTTATGACCGAGGACCTGCACTCCACAAGACGAGTAGGAAGGCTGAGGATCAGATGGCTGGACAGCGCAGCTAACGATGTCAGAACTCTGCTTGGCGTCAGGAACTGGAGAGCTGCAGCAGAAGAAAGAGCCAACTGGCGGAGGCTCTTAGAGGAGGCCCAGTCTCGGTGACGGGACGTCGTGCCACATATGATTATGATGATAATATATCATTTTAAAGCTGTTTAGGCGAAGCTACTTTTCCACGGATACCAGCCTTTATGCTAACTAATAGTGCTTGAGATAAATAAGTATCATTCCAGAAAACACTAATTTTAAGTTGTAATATTTGGTATTATTTTAGAGAGCTATGAAAGCTTTGTGTCAAAGCACGCATCTTTTTGGACGCCGTTTGGTCTTGGAGTGGGCTAAAGAAGAGGAAGGCATTGCAGAACTTAGGAAACGAACAGCTCAACAGTTTTATCCAGGTTATTATATTTTTACTTTTTGTTCTTTAATATAATAGGAATAGGCTGGCTGCCTATTCCCTCCACAGGCGAACCAAGCTCCCTCTCCAAAGGCGGCCTTACGCACCTGTATTTTTTTTTACGCTCGATACTAATCATCAATTTTCATGTTTTTCTTACGACGTATATTACTTGAAACAATTTATTTACTACAATTTAGGTTCGCAGAAAACCTACAATAACCATTTAAAACAAAGTGTACTTACTTTTCATCCCTATTTTTCTCTTTCTACTTCATTCCAAAATCACTGCTTGTTTTTAGACGTGATTTTTAAATGTAGCAATGAACATTTTTTTTATTTATTATTATAATAAGCTCCTCCTTTATTATTTACATTTTCAATAAAAAAATGCCCTAAGAACATTTTTACCGTGCACACGCCTCACAGACTCAACGTCGTTACTTATAACGTTCAAAATTTGTATGTTGGCAGTTAAGGGTTAAGCCAGCAATTATCCCCCATTCCTGCTAGAGCACTCTGTACACGCTCAAGACTAAAGAGGGCTCGCAATCAAGAGACACTTAAGAACAGAATATAGCTGTGGCGAGAATACTCGGGCGACGCCCCTGAGGAACATCTTTCCCCGGTGAGTATTCTCGGGCATCGCATCGAATGGGTTAAGCTATTCATTATGACATTAAGGGTATCATCAATATAATAGACTATATATCAGGCCAAAAGGGACCAGAGAGGCAGATCCTATAGAGATATATGATTCTTTTTGGTGTGGCCACCTGATTTTCTCCATTGCAGGTATCCATTAATAAATTAATTAAAGGCTGGGTGTGGCTAGGTATGGTCTGGGAACCCGAATCCAACCCTCAAACGACGATACTCACAGACAAAATCATTAAAGCACACCCGAGTTTTTTACTCAGTACACAGGGCAGTGAGTGTGTTCACCTCCTCTTCTTTGTGTCATTTATTATAAGCCATTTTGTTTTATAAGTACGCCTTCTTTATCCTAGAAATCAGCTGTTAAAGCGGATAATTAAACTATATTATTTTTTATTTGTATTTTGAACTTTTGTTTTATAATATAATTTATTTTACTACAGATTCTCCTCCTGCAAAGAGTAAAAAAGCTACTTTCTCACTTAGTGAAGAGCAAGCCGAAAACATGTCCGCTGATGAGGATGATATAGAATAGTTAAAAATTCAGTCCTTTTCTAAAAAAATGGTAAGCTTGATGATTTATTTGTTTTATAATTATTCTTGAATGATTATCTATTTTAAAGTAATTCATTTTAACAGGACAAAGATTTTGCTAGGAGAAAAAATGTCAATCTTCAAGGAAAAATTTATATTGGATGTTTTGGCTGCATTTGGCAGTCAGTTGTCCAGTATAGATTTTTGTTTCAAGATCTGATGTGTTTTTCTCCTAGGCGAGGCGCAACCCTCCCTTGACTTCGAATCACGGACAACTATCTTCATCTCATAAGGACAAAAATTATTTAACAGAAAATTACAGAAAGCCTTTTAGCTCAACAATCTGGTCAAAAGATTTTCAAACCCAAAACTTCTATCATTTTCTTCAATTTGATGTTAATATGGAATTTCTTTTTAATTTTGTTTGTCTTATTTTACTATCAAATCTTGTGTAACTTTGTTCTGTAAAGAGTGATTTCATCACTGAGACGGTGCAGTTCGAGGGCAGCCTGGTGCAGCTTCGTGAATTCTGGAGCACTGAAAACAGGGATTTGCTGTAAAAAGGACCAACAAATATTAATGTTCCTAAAGTTTTGTATTTTATGTTAATGGAGCACTGAAGAACAATCATATCGCACTAGTATTTCTAAAGTGACACAACTAAAAAAACTCAACTGAAAATGTGTCACTCTTGCCTATGTAAGGGAATAGCATTAAGGCAGGAACTCCCCTCTGGGGTACAATCTCTGAAGCTAGTTAGATAAAGTATTTTGGGTGATAAAGAGATATTTACCATGTCTTTCATAGTCATACCTGAAAACACCGATTTTTGAGTTGTGTCACTTAGAAATACTAGTACGATATGCTCAGAATGTGCTCTGCGCTTTTTAATTATTATAGAGGAAAAACTTTATTTTATACTCACCTTGTTAATTATATTGAATCTTATCAGAAGAAATGTCAGTTTACTATTCATTCGCGGTTAGCTTATCTGTATACAAAAATAACATTTTGCATACTGTTAGAAAGAGTATTTGATAATTTTTCATTATTAGTGTTAGGTTTAAACCTGAAGAATATATATATAGAAAATTTATTTTATTAAAATTAAGACTATCACGAGAATTTATTTATATAATTTTTCTCTTAGAATTTAGACTCTGTAGTAATGTCATGGAGGTGTACAAAAACATTAATATTGCATTCAATAAAGAAGTAGTGAACGAAAAAACAATCTACCCTCTCTGGCAAACCGAAAAGGTCCTATTGTTCTTAAAAACAACATAAGCCCACTCTTCGCCTGATTAAGATATAACGCGCAGGAGGTGAATAAAGTTGTTCCTCTCCTACCAAATTCACCTTTTGTGAATGACAACTTCCTGACTTTAAATGCAAATTTCATACCCATTAAAAATAAAATAATTTCACTTAAAAAGAAGAAGCCTTACCTTTAAGCTTAAAATTTGTTGTAATGGATTACCGTGAAATCTATAAAATTACTATTGAAAACTGTGCATCATATATTAGGGTACAATTACATCGGACACTTCTCGCAGGAAATTTATCTCCGGTGTCGGATAGATAATTATTATATCCGACGCCTGAGATATATTTCCTGTGAGAAGTGCCAGATGTAAACGCACCCTTATTGGCCGTGATAGAAATATATATCTCAGACATAAAGTGTTTGCAGTTTACATTAGTCACCATTTCTGTCCGACATAAATATCCTGCAATAACTATCAGGTGAAAACGTACCCTTAAAGAGGATAGTAACTGTTACATTAATTTCAGCAGTATTCAAAATATCTAAAAATATTAATGACTAAATATCTATTGTGAATTTATATAATTTATTAAAGTGTACGTATTTTTGATATTAACTGCATGAAAAAATTCTGAAGATGAATTAAGAGAAATAAAAATATATGTAAATAATGGATAATTGATGTGAAAAATGCTACATGAAAGGAATCAAAGAGAAGAAAAGGGTGGAGGAGGCAGATAGAATTGAGTCACCGTATTAAAACTACGACAATTACAAATGCACAAAAGTCCTGAGATTATGTTAGACACCGGTAAATCTGAAATTTTGTGACATTTGCTTAAGAATTCATCACTTTTCATGCCCTATTTTCAATTTCGAGGCATTTTGATGTTTTTCGTGCAGTAGACACCCTGTTGTTACGTTGTTTGGATGACTTAAGAAATAAAAAGTCTGTCATGTAGGAGTTGTATTACTAAACACATTTCTTAGAAAGACTGCATTCCCGAATAATTTGCTTAAAACAACCTAAATAAACATGGATAGTTTTGGCCTTTCGTAATGAAAATCTGATAAAATTATTAGTTTTTATTTATTTTTTCCCCCAGAGTTAATGCCAACATTTATTGAACCGATTTTAATTTTTTGTACAACACACGTTTTGCATTGGTGATGCATTTTGTCTACCAAGTTTTGTAGCAAAAAAATGCAAATTAATAATTTGGTCCCGGAGTAAACTTCTTCTCCTAATGGACCAATTTAATTTATTTTTACAAAACATCTTTCTCTTTAGTTGCTTATGGGGGATTTATGGTTAGTCGAAGAGACTAACCGGGGTCTTTTTCGGTATCTACTTGGTAGGATCGATGAAGATTTGAATAAATATTTCAAAAATTCTTTCATGAGTGCAACCTCAATAGCTACACTCTCCTTCGGAAAGTGCCAACAATCATACAACGTAAACAAGCAAGGCCTGTGAAATCGGCCTTCCGAGACTTATCTACTTCAATGCCTAATTTCTTAGAAATGTTTGTTTCACATTGGTAAAAGCATAGAGAATAAAGGAGTATATTTTTGATTAATAAATGTATATTTTAAGAACTTTTCTTTTTAATAATTTAAATTGAGAAATTTACTGACATTTCATGTGTTACGTGCCAATAATTGCAATTCTATTGTAACTGTTGTAATTATTGAGAAATAATTTGTTTAATTATCTATTTATTACTAACAAACATTAAGCCATTTTTATTAGATACCATTACTCCTTTTGAATTAAAGTAATTTTAGTTTGTTTTTTTTTTTAGAAATTAATTCTGTCATTCATAATCATTTTCTACGGATGCCTCAAAGTAGTTGCTCATTTTAATAGAAAATATATGGCTGAAGTTGTTAATACCACGTTTGTCATTGTAAAAATTTTAATTAATGTGAGATATTTATTTTTGTAAATACATATCTGTTTATATTTAAACTAGCTGAATACCCGTGCTTTGTCACGGCAGATAAGTAGTTATTTTATTGCGTTAAATGATGTTTCATTAAAATTACGTTACTATACAATTCTGTGCAGTTTATTACAGCACGGTTCCCGTCATACTATATTTTATTCAATGGGCGTTAAAATTTAAAAGTTTATGTTTCCAAGAAGTCCTATGGTAACTCCCAATATATTTACGAGTATTACCTAGGTTATAGGCGAGGAGGCTGTGCAAGGGTTCCGGATAATATTACCTCGCCTGGAAAACCGAAGGATATGCCATACATCATGGTTTGACAGGGACTGTCCCGGTATTTTGCAATTGTTACGGTGTCCCGCCCAGTTTTATCAATGTCCCGGAAAAGGCTGTAAGATGTAAAAAGTAATGAATTCATGTTTATAAGAATCTTTTTTAAATCGGTTACTTTTCTACAATTAACATTTTTACTACTGCTCACAGTGTCAAAGAAATGAGAAGTAATCTAACTGTAAAAGGCTGGACCTACCTGCACAGCGCTGCCAGCTGCCAGACACTACTATTTGGCTGAGAGATTGTTTTAAGAAAATCAAGTAGCAAAAAAAGTTCCCTTCTTATTTTTAAGGTTTGGGTAGACTAACAGTTTAGGATTCCCCCTTCCCGTTAGTTGCTAGGCTTAAAACTCACCAACTATTTTGCTTATAATTTGTACTCTTTTTATCCCCCCCCCCTGGTATGCCCATCCCATATTAATGTGTCCGGTTTAACTCTCCAAAAATATGGCAAGCCTATCTGACGGGGACAGGCAGAAAAGAAACGCAATTAAAACTCTATGAGGGACAGTTAATTTCTAGTAATTCAAGGTCTGCCATCATAGTTGAAATTAACCTCAATTTGAAATAAAACTATGAGATAGATAATATAAGGTAACAGCTGTTCTTTATCGTCCTAGCAACGCAGGCTGCCTAGGCTTGCCTTCTCTAACCAACTCAAACTTTAAACCCCCCTAAAAATGCTTAAAAATGCGAATATCAAAAAACCCTTTCTTAGCAAGCGCCTACGTTATATAGGGAGTGTCCATGCAAAATTTCAAAATTTTCTGTCGAGCGGTTTGGGCTGGGCGTTGATAGATGAGTGAGTGAGTGGTATTTGACAAATATATAGTAGATAATCATTTATTTTATTGATAAACATATGTAAAAATGAATTTGTAATATATTTTTTTGTAAATATATATAAGTGTTATAAAAATACATCTAAACATTTTGTTTAACCATAATATTATTTCTTACAGCAATTTTATTATTGCTGGTAATTCCTTTCACTTGTAGGTGCAAGTTTATGTATACATATATATACAAATATATATATTTATATATATACATATATATATATATATATATATATATATATATATATATATATATATCGGCAAACCTTGTTTTTGCATATAAATTATTTTTAGTTATTATATTGGCAGTCAAATAAAAAATAACTAACTTATTGCATGTGGGTGGGGATGCGGTCTATGGCTGAAAGAGGATGTTGTCTATCCATTTTTTTAATTCATTGCACATTATTCCACTAAAGATTTTTTCTTCTAGTGTCTTATTTCAAGTGTTGAATTCGGCCTCCCTGACCGTCCCTAGGCCAACCCAGCCTTTAATTAATTTATCAATGGGTACCTTGGTGCTAATGACCCAAGAAGTGGAAGCAGCAAGGGGAAAATCAGGAGGTCGGAGCATAGTTTTGAT
This sequence comes from Gonocerus acuteangulatus, assembly GCA_946811695.1. Classification (NCBI taxonomy): domain Eukaryota; kingdom Metazoa; phylum Arthropoda; class Insecta; order Hemiptera; family Coreidae; genus Gonocerus; species Gonocerus acuteangulatus. The sequence continues at coordinate 22,591,601 of OX328124.1, read as the reverse complement.
TTTTGACTGATTGATTGTCATTGCTAATGCCAATCAAATTGAAAATTGAACGTGTTTGAATTGAAAACATCTTTGGGAATAATAATGGCCGAAAACTGTGTAGTGAGTGAGAAAAACCTTATTGTGTGAGAAGGACAGGAGACTGGCTTCGTTCTCATCCTTACTCCGTGCTGTTTACTGGGTGAATAGTGACCCCAGTAGAAACCTGAAGGGGACAACTGATCGAGCGATAATTGATCAGTTATCAACCACCAAGGGTTGAAAATTATTAAACTATTAATATTGCTTTTAAAAAATAGGGATTGGTGGTAGAAGGGTAAACATTTAGGGTTGTGTCTATTTTTTAATGCCAAATCATAACAAAATATAAAAAAGAATTTTGGCCAAGAAATAAAAAAAAAAAAAAAATGTTGGGGTAGGCCAACCTTATCATTTATGAGTATGAAAAATAGTTTACTTCCTATTCTTAGAACTACCGAATATACACAACAAATTTCACAAAAATCGGTCAATTCGGAGGAGTTACAAACACTGTGACCGAGAATTTTATGTATTATATATGTACATACAGCTATAAGAAATTGGCAGGAGTTGCTTCCCAAAATATTAGCAATGTTTCAAAGCTATGCAGTTAAAAATTTAACAATTGTTAATAATTCAGATACCTGATGATGAACCTTGAAATGCCGCTAATACCTTTAAGTTAATGTTTTAAACAATTTTGGGAGGCAGCTCCTGCCACTTTCTTCAAGAATCCATTGTATCTCACACACCGTCACCTTTAACTTACATAAATATATATATATATATATATATATATATATATATATATATATATATATATATATATGTTCTGCTCTTTCATGTCCCTGATTGGTCGGTTCCAGTCTTGCTCGATTCTGGTTGGTGTTCGGTGATTAAACCTAGAGAAAAAAGAAGAATGGAAATTCAGCCAATCAACGGTCCTGATGGAACCCACCAACCAGAATCGAGCAAGACTGGAACCGACCAATCAGGGACATGAAAGAGCAGATACGCCTGAAGAAGCATACAAAGACAATTAATTCAGGAAGAACATTTTCTTTCTCAGACTTGACCCAGAGGAAGCTGGCAGTATGACTTACGAAACGTTGGAAAAAAAGTTAGTGACACAGTCAATACCAGAAGACTATAATGTTTGTGATATCCTTGATCATCTTGTATATCTTAAGGTACGTTTCCACCAGTGTGCTGAACTGTGCGCGCACACTTTAAGCGGTGGATACCAACGAACTGTAATATTAAAACAGTTCGTTTTAACAGTTTAAAAAATGTACTATAATATTAGAACTGTTTTAATTCTATAGTTCGTTGGACAGGCCTCGACTTGCACGCTGTCGTTTGCGAACTTTGTTTTGCTTCCGCTCATAGATCGACAACATTGTTCGCGTACATAAAGTATGGGTATGGATTGGACGAATGATAAAATTGTTGAATTTATTCAAGCAATTGAATCTTTTTCCGTAATTTGGAACTTCATTCATATTGAATATAGGAATATAAATATAAAGCACGACGGAACTGAGGAATTGGCTAAAATTTTTAATTGTAATTCTACAGAAGTGTTGAGAAAGTGGAACAGGTAAGTTTTATACTCTTTTATTATAAATATCTCCTTTTTCAAGTCTTTAATTTTATTGTCAATGACCAACTGCTTGTTTAAAATATTACTTTTAACACTCAGATTTGCCGGTGGAGACAGAGAAGATGCTTTAGTACCTGCACTGGCCTACTTCTATACAAATAGTGCAGAACAAGTTGTGACGCACACTAATTTGCTGGAATCGTGCCTAAATACGAAATGTTTTTGGCACAGTTATGTATAAAATTTTGGACAAATGTGGCCTTCAATAAGGCCATTGAAAATATAAAAATAGAAACTTCTAAAACTAATGTATAAAAGGTGAAAATTCAACAAAAATGACGAACAAGAATAAAGAAATAAATTATTAATTGATTCTAGAAACTGAAATGGTGCAGTCTTTTATGAATTATTAGTTGACATGTTGTTCTTTTGAAGTAATTACAGTAAAAAGTTCAGAAAGAATCGCTAAGTAGCTTCTAATCGCCAAGGAGGGTGAATTATTGAGCGATCTGGGTGTTAGACATAACAGCTGTTGTTAGCAAACCGGTAGACGACAGCTGTAATTTTGAAGATGAAGTTGCCTAAGGAGACTCAACAGCTGGACTGGCTTGTATTCATTCTGCAAATCTCTGGCTTTTGGTTGGGCGACTCGAGCTTCCGTTTGCTTCTTTTCCAGAGGTTCAGGATAGCCATGGTGATCTTGCAAATTGTTCTTTGGGACTATTCCTGGCTGCTCTTCTACCAAGTCGAGGAGTACAAGATGTTCGAAAAGTCTTACACGGCCTTCTTGATTATTGCCAACTACGCTTTACCTTTCATTCTCTATCTGTATTCCAAACACCGGAACTTGGAAAACTTCTTCGAAGGGATGAAACAACTCTCGACAAAAAAGAAAGAAAAATGGGAAATAGATATTTTCGAACGCGCAACAGGAAAAATGTTGATGTACATTTCCCTTTATTTCACAAACACGGTTATATTTATTTCGTTTTCATATTTCCTTCCAGTTGTTATTGACGGATTGCATGCAATTTTCTCCAATTCATCAGATCCTTTGATATATTCTCCGAACCCCTTAGAAGGCTTGACCGAAATGAGGAGGAATTTCTTATTTTACTTCTGGCAAATTCTAAATTACGGAATGGAAATAAATATATGCTTGTATTATTTTGGCCTTTATTGCGCTTTGCCTACGTTTGTGACCTACCTTAACATAGAGTTCAAAATATTATGTAAAAAATTGGTAATATGGTCAGAAAATCCTCAACTAGAAAATAGGACTGAATACTTAGGGGAAATAATACATGATCACCATGAAGTTATTAGGTAATTTTTAATTTACTTGTTGTAATGTAATGTGACTTTATTTCCAGATAAAACGACGCCCAGAATGTCTTTGCTATTTTATAAGATACCTTATTTATAAGATTTATTTTATTTAGATGTACCGCTGATCTTGCAATTACACAAATCTTCTGAACTTCGTCAAACAAGAAAATCACTATCATTAATATTTTAAAAAAGTATTTTTTAAACTTTTACTATTATTTTCATTTTGAAAAAGTAAAGTTCAAAAATAACTTTTTGGGTAAAAACTTTTTTTTACTGTTATTTTTCAACTTAAAAAATAAAAGTTTTAAAGTAATTGTTATTAAAATACTTCATAGGAAAAAGTTAAAAGGAATACATCAGAACTACTAATGTTTATTTTTTGTTTTCTATCAACAAACATATTTCAGTAAATAAACAAAAATAAATTTTTAAACAAAGAACATTAAATTTATTTTGAAGAATTAATTCAATGTCAATAATAACACATCCTGGGAGTCCCGGTAGCCATGAGTGTTAAGGCGTGAGCTCTTAACACTCCGTGCCTAACACTAGGGGCGGTGGCTTCGAAAAACGTCCGACTCGCAGGAACTGCAGCATCTTAGCGCGGTTCCGTTCATGTCCCTAGTGCCATTTGATAAGCTTAGAAAAGAAATAAACTTATTTTTTTTATATATCTCGTGAAAATTGTCAAAATCCTCTCGAACATCTCGAATAAAAGTGATAATAAGGCGTCAGGGACACCGACAGTAGCTAACTATTACACAGAAGCGGAAATTACAGAATCTGGCTCTCATTCTAAAGCAAAGCTCTATAAATCAATACAAAATATGCCTAATAAAGCCTTTCTAGTGGATACTGAAGCATGGGCGTATATGAGGGGAGGGGGCTGCAGCCCCTCCCGAAATTTCGAATTGATGATAAAAACTTCTCGTAAAACCCTTAAAAATAAATTAAATAAGATCACTTAGTTCATAAAACATATTTTCTTTTACGTGTAATAGCGTTTTAGTTGCCTAAAACTATTCCAAGCTCTAAATATTTAGTATTCCATACCCTGGAAATGGTCTCAGCCCCCCCCCCCGAAATTGTTTTTATATACGCCCATGTACAGAAGGATCAAGAAGAAGTACACAAGATTGAGTAGAATACCCTGCCTATATAGAATAATATGCCGAATAAAACCTATCTAGTAAATATTATGTAATCATCTGCGAACCATCCTTACCTTTATACCCTTATCAGAGAGAGCTAAGACATTTTTTTAAGTGGAACGCAATTTCAAATGAATGTTCTCATGACATGTAAAAATGTTACTAAGTTGATATGGTGGTTGATTAGCTTACTTCTGATTTCCTAAACTTAACTGAAGCTCACATTAACAAAAAAGTCCGACTCGCGGGAACTGCATCATCTTAGCGCGGTTCCGTTCTTATCCCTAGTCTAATTTGGAAAGATTAAAATAGAATCGGTTATTATTTTGGTTCCACCAGTCTTGAAAGGTCTTGTTTTATGATCTTACCTGTATGGGTCGGCCAACCCATAAGTCGGTCAGAAAGGCCTCTGCCCCGAGGCTTTTGGAAAGCCTTGGGATCTCTCTATTTGAACGCTACATTTTTAACAATAAATTGATCTTCTTATTTTACTTAATCTGTTTTATTGTCAAATACATTATCTGACTATAAGCAATTAAAAAATAACAAGGAATAAAACAGAAAAAAAGAACCTTTCGAAAAAACGAAATCAATTACTTTAAAGTTTTAAGCACTTATTTCTCCGATTGACATCGCCTAATCAAAACTTTCATTAGAACCTTTTTTGTAGAGCATTTAATAAGCTTTCTAATGGTATTCTTCCGTTTCCCAAATTCTCAACCTCTTTCGAGATATAAAGGAAAGTATACAAAGTTACCAAACCTTTTTTATGTCTGTTAATAAAATATTTTATTCTAACCCTTCCTTAACTCCAAACGCAACCAAAATTTCAACATATTAGTTTTAATGAAAGTAGAAGATGCAGTAAATGTTTCAACTGAATCCCATGATTCTAAGTACCCAAACCAAAAACGGCATTCAAAAATTATTTTTTCAGTTTTCTCGAAAACGGTTAAAGCTATCGCCTTGAAAATGGTTCCATTCGTTTTCCTAGCCCAAGAAGCCTATAAAAAGAGTACTTACAAGCTTATGAACTAAAAAACGTAAGCGTTACGATTTTTTTGCGCGAATTTCGCCCCAAACGCCATCTTCCAGTGGGCGGATTTTGCTGGTTAACGAACTTGACCTTTCAAATTGGACGACAGATTTTTGTACCAAATTTCATCAAAATCGGACCATCAGGGAAGCCAGAAATGAGCGAACAGACAAATATATATATATATATATATATATATATATATATATATATATATATATATATATATAAATAAATATATACATATATATATATATATACAAATTTGAACCACCGTTATTTTCGGTCTCTAGGGGTTCTGAAACGCGAAATTTTCTTGTCGGCACTTCCGGATTGTTTCATTGTATCGACCTTATAAGCGGGGTTCCTCCCTATGGGGGTGGGAGGAACCGCGCTAAAAGAAAAGACATCAGCCCTATCCTGGTTGATTTTAATATTACTTATTTGGTTTCTACTTACTTATTTATTTATTACTTATTTTGGCTTTTCTAGATGCAGAAAGTAGGTGTAGCATGGCTCGCCGGGTAACAGCTAGTATATTATATATATCGTCAAAAATATGTTACCTATTTGTATATAATATACATGGTAGGTGTAGGTTGTAGGCAAATAACTGCAATACAGCCTATGGTCTATTAAGAATACAGCTTATAGTCTAGTACAGCCAAGGCCGCCACATGGGGGGACAACCGGGTACAGTTGTCCCGGGCCCGGGCACCGTGGGGGCCCGACTCGATCCTCGTTAATTGGGAAAAAAGTACCAAAAGTGACCTTTGCAGCACCGATTGTCGGATTTTATTCTCATTTTGCTCAAAACTCAAGATGAAAATAATTTTAAAATGCCCAAAGTCCTATAGCAAAGTACTAGAATTTTCATTCTGGCTCTGAGAAGTGGGGGCCCGTGATCTGGTCCCGGGCCCGGCTCTGAGATGTGGCGGCCCTGATTACAGCCTATAGTCTATTAATGTTGATTACCCAGAGTTCTTAAGTTAGTTATTTGTTTTTTTTTTTTTTTTATTTATCTAATTTCATTTATTTATTTTGGTTGTTTGTACAACTTAAATCTACTTTATACATGCAAAATAGAACCAATTAATGTATACAATTTATAACTAGGTACTTAATATATATATTTTAAATTTATTTGTGAGCATCTAGGTATTTAATTTATACAATTTAGACCCAATTGATGTAAAGCCGTATGGCCGTACGCTGGAGAGGCTAATTTACCGTACACAGGCACAGTAGCACGACGAAATCGAATGCGGTGGCAACTGCCGAGGCAGTGAGCGCCAGGCACAGACTATCTAAAACGTAGTTAGATCCGGTAGCAGTGTTGTAAATGAACCTAGTCGGAGCCACTCCAGTGTTGCCTTTGGGGTTAACAAAGTGAAAATCGGTCAATGAGGGGGCTCCGCTACAAATACAAATAATTTATATCTACTTGATCTATTCAATAGATTGTATATATTAATGAAGTTAATATATACGTCTTAGATCTACTTAATAAGAAAAAAATATATCTAAAATGTATAAATACATACGCTTACTCACAAAAACATACACAAACACATACATAAACATGCAGATAAACACATTACTTAAAATAATATTTTGACATATAGTATATTATATTTTCTTCCTTTTCTTCTCTTAGACTTGCAAATATAATGAAAAGACTAGTATCTCCCTTCCACAACACTCAGAATTTGATCAGCACTGTCAGCCTGCCTTTCCTCCTTCATTCTACTGTGCGGGTAAGTTGGGATAAATTATCCACTTGTTATTTATTCAACGGTTGGTCAGTTATATATAAGAAATTATTCATTTTTTATCAAATCATTAAATTTCTAATTACATAGTTAAAGCCTGATTACTGAATTATACAGGGTGTCCCACATTGAGATGTCATAACTTTAAGGGTTTATTCTGCACCTCATTTGTAGTTCAGGGAAACAGAAATGAGCGTCCTATCTCAAAATGTAGCAGAGCTATTCAAACTTTTGTCTATTTTCAAAACTATTGGGTTTTCTTATGAAAAACAGTGTTTTCCGGATTTCTGGTCTATGTATCGTAAATGACGACCACATATTTAGAATCTACATTAAATTTCCCATAAGAAACACTAGTTATTGAAATGTTGTCATGTAAATTAGGAGCTAAACTAAGAGCCATATAGATGTGAACTATTGTTATTAGGGTTTTCTTAATTCCTATAATATTTTTTTAATCAGCTATTTGTAGACTTAGCGGTTTGCTCCGCCTCAAAAGTTGCCTTATTTAATAAGCTTTAAAATGGTACCCTGTTGTTTAAAAAAAAAAAAAATTATTTAAGTCTATTTTTTTCTGATTTCTAACTCAAAACCAATACATTTGCTTTAGTTTGAAAAAGCCATTACGAACACATTATTTAATTTCACGCGAATATGTTTATGTCCCATCCTTCCAACATTAGGTATACACACTTTTTGCTCTGATTAAGGATTAGGGGACACCTTGGAAAGAGTGAAAGATGACAGAATAACATTTTGGGAATAATCACAATTATTGTTAACATAATAAATACATACGTTATATATTTTTATGCTTTCAGGCTCTTGTTTTATAAAATTTCTTTTTTTAAGAGTAGTTTTTTTCAATACATTTTATAATGATTATAATGAATAACCCAGTTACTTATAAGCAATAACTTATAAGCAGAAATTGTAGTGTCTAGTTTTATTAAATAGAATAGAATTAAAAACAGAATTTTCATAAAACATGACCCTCAAAGTATAAAAATATAAGTACTGTATTTATTGTTTTAAAATAATAACAATATTTGTTATAATTTCAAATATCTTCTTCTGTCATCTTTCACTCTTCCCAAGGTGTCCCCTAATCCTTAATCAGAGCAAAAAGTGTGTATACCCAATGTTGGAAGGATGGGACATAAACATATTCGCGTGAAATTAAATAATGTGTTCGTAATAGCTTCTTCACACTAAAGCAAATATATTGGTTTTGACTTAGAAATCAGAAAAAAATAGACTTAAATAATTTTTGTTTTTAAAACAACAGGGTACCATTTCAAAGCTTATTAAATAATGCAACTTTTGAGGCGGAGGCAAACCGCTAAGTCTACAAATAGCTGATAAAGAAAATATTGAATGAGTTAAGAAAACCCTAATAAGAATAGTTCACATCTATATGGCTCTTAGCGAAGCTCCTAATTTACATGATAACATTTCAATAACTGGTGTTTCTTAGTGGTAATTTAATGTAGATTCTAAATATGTGGTCGTCATTTACGATACATAGACCAGAAATCCGGAAAACACTATTTTTCATAAGAAAACCCAATAGTTTTGAAAATAGACAAAAGTTTGAATAGCTCTGCTACATGTTGAGAGAGGACGCTCATTTCTGTTTCCCTGAACTACAAATGAGGAGCAGAATAAACCCTTAAAGTTATGACATCTCAATGTGGGACACCATGTATACATAAACGCTTAGTACATTTCTTTCTAATGGGAAGCATATTAAAAGTCTGGCCTTTCGTTCTCGGCTGTAAATACTTCTTAGGCCGGTCTACTATCACAATTTGTTTATTTCTCTTCTTTTATTTATTTATTTTTTTTTTGTTCTTCGATTCTTTAAAATCTAGTTAATATGTAGCCCGCTATCAAATGAGTTTTCCACTAACCCTCAAGGCATTGGATCTTGGAAATTGCCAGAAGAATAAAGAATTATGAAGACAGGAGGCATAGACAACTATTTATTTGATATTTTGTCCACATTCTCATTAGAGTAGCACTCATGATTTTTGGTCCATTTCCCGACATGTATAGCTCATATATATTTCTAATAAAGAATGAGTGTACACGCGGGAATCGAACCCCCATCCCCGGATGAGACTCCAAGGCGCCACAAGACCATGGGGAGGCCCTGCACTCTTTAATGTAAGAAGTCAATTGTAGACAATCATTGTGCTCTACGGGTGCTAAATGTTGAATTTACTAATCTTGTAGTTAAGTATCTTGTATCTAAGAAGGCTGTCATCTGTTTTATTATGTTTTGTTTAGATCAGCTGTTTCATTTGTAATTCAGTATGAATAAAAACTTCTTTGAGTAATGTTTAATTTAGTTGTTGAGACATAAATTATAAAAGGTTATGGGTCCAGATCGCTCAATCTGCGTCATTCTTGTGTCTCGATAAGTTCATTCACGAGTTATGGTGTTATCAGAACATTGAAATTCAATCAAGTTTATTCATTTCGCGGTTTCTAATTCGTTTCGCGGTTTTCCCTTCATCTGATCATTGTGCGAGTACATTAATCAGGTTTTCCTTCGATCATGGAATTCGTCAAGGGTATCAAGCCATTGAAAGGTGCTGAAGATTGGCCTCAGTGGAAAGATAAAGTGATGGACGTGATGGAGTATTTTAACGCGGTCGACATTATTGAAGGCAAGTCTTGTAAACCTGAACTTTCAAAAACACCATCGAAGGCTGAAAGAGAAAAACTAGAAACTTGGAACAAAACCGCGGCCCAAGCTAAAATGGTTTTATCTCAGTGTGTCAGTGACGAGCTCCATCAACGAATTTCGCGCCGTCTATCTGCTAGGGAGGCTTGGGAAATTTTAACGACTGAATTTGACAATAAAGCTGAAGACCAACTTTTTCGTCAATGACTAGATTTCTTTAGCATTGAATGGACTGATAACGAAGACGCTCCCTCGATTTTAGCTCGTATTAAAAACCAACATCGGGATTTTTCTGCTGGCTTAAAGACTCGTAAAATCGAAACCGTCGAAAGTCTTTTAGAGCTTCTTTTCGTGTCAAAAGTCCTTCATATTCTCCCCAAACGGCTTGAAACGTTCAAATCGAGCTACCTACTTCTAAAGGCAAATGACAGCAAAACAATCGACGATATATCGTCCGCGCTCATTCTTCATGAGAGAAATGTCGCTCCTATATCTACATCAAATGTGTCAGGTGAAATTTTGGAGGTACAAAACAACAACAAAAGCAAGTTGGTTCGGAAAACAAATAAGAATCATTTTAATCGTCCTAGAATGGAAACTCCTGCAGTTGGGGGGAAAAGACCAGTTGACGTTATTTGCAAGTATTGCAATTTGAAAGGACATTGGTTAAAGCAATGTGCCCGCTGGAAAAACGATGGTCAACCACCATATCCTGCTCGTGCTAGTGGAACAGGAAGCAGTAAAACTTCGTCCCCAATAGTCAACAAAACTGAAACCGAAACCAAGTTGGCTCTATTGTCTGTTAGTAGTGACGTCTGGGCAGTATCTACTGGTGACAACTGGTGGATAGACAATGGCGCGACCAAACATATTACCCACACTTTTAATTGGTTCACAAAATACAAGCCATTTTCTGGAAATTGCGTGGTAACCGCTGCGGGCAACAAAAAACTTAGAGCTCTCGGCAGCGGGGAAATCCAGATAACAGACTATTCTAATGGTCAGTTGAAAAGTTCGACTCTCACCGACGTGTGGTATGTCCCAGATATTTCTCGAAACCTCTTCTCAGTTCTGGCAGCTCACGATAGAAATCCTACCAGTAAATTCGAATCGAATCAACACGAGTGCAAATTCACGGTCGATGGAAAAGTCGTTTTTACAGGAACCAGAGAGCAGCATGGAACGCTGTATCGAGCATCGTTTCATCCAGTTCATCCTGAGGAGCCATGTGTCAACATAGTTGAAGGCACGGATACCTTGCAACTATTCCACGAGCGATGGGGTCACATGGATAAGCAATATGTACAAGCAAAGCTGCAGTCTGAACTAGGTATTGCGGTAAAACCAAGCAAAGAGCTCTGTGGGCCATGTCAATTTGGAAAGGCGCACCGGCAGCCATTTGGCACCAGAGTTCGATCATCCAGACCAGGTGAATTGATGTCAGGAGATGTATGCGGTCCTTTTGATAAATCATTCAATGGGCGCAGATATTTGATTGTTATCAAAGACCACTTTTCACATTTCCGTTTTTGTTTCGTCGCACGGGAAAAATCCGCCGTGAAAGATGCTATACGAGAAGTATTGGCCAAGGCTCGAACAGTCGGCCATCAAGTGAAAGAATTCCTCAGCGACAATGGAGGAGAATTCGATAATAAAGAAGTTTGCGCTGTATTTCACGAATTTGGAGTTACTCAAAGACTCACTGTACCGTATACTCCTCAACAAAATGGTGCAGTAGAACGTGAAAATAGAACAATCGTCGAAATGGTGCGAACGTTCAAGTATTCTAACCCAAACGTTGAGTTTCATGTAGCCATCTGGGCTGATCTAGTTATCACTGCCGGCTATATTCTAAATCAATTAGGAAAATCATCAATCGAGGGCAAGTTTATTATAAAACATTTGCGAATTATCAGTTCCAAGTGCTACGTTCATATTCCTGCGCAAAAGAGGAAAAGGATGGACTCAAAAGCAGTAGTTGGATATCTCGTTGGGTATGATGGCGATGAACGATACAGAATATATGTACCCGAAAAACGAGATATTGTGATATCGAGAGACGTCATCTTCCAAGAGAAAATAGGCGATTGTGAAGAACGTGTACCCTTACCTATAAAAATAGAGGACCCAACCATCCAAAAGGAGGATTGCAAAAAATTAACGGAAGAAAGGACTGAGAAATCGGACACAGTTCTATCGGAATCATCTTCAACTGAAGATGAAGAGGAAAATGCAAGTGGACCAAGCACCCGAAGGAGTTCGCGAAAATGTCAAAAGCCCTCCTACCTAAATGATTACGTCACAGTTGCAGAAGCATTTCTTGTGGAGGATGATCCTAAGACATTTGCTATGAAACGATTCCATATGGCTGAGTGTAATCCAACCAAAATACCCATGGACAAATTAAGGAGTCGAGATCCAGGGAAAGCGCCTATCAATTTTCCCTACCGATCACCGCTTTTGGTGCTTTGATATTTCCTTTGTCGTCAGCATTTTGTTCCTAATTTACTAATCTTGTAGTTAAGTATCTTGTATCTAAGAAGACTGTCATCTGTTTTATTATGTTTTGTTTAGATCAGCTGTTTCATTTATAATTCAGTATGAATAAAAACTTCTTTGAGTAATGTTTAATTTAGTTGTTGAGACATAAATTATAAAACTAAAAAGAGGAAGTTCGAAATGGGTTGCTAAAATCGAAGACAACTATCATAGTTAAAATATTATACTGAGATAATATGACCTTCTTTTTCAATTGGACAACCTTTGGCATTACAAGTAAACACTTAAGGAGCCACTTTGGCTCAAATGGTGCAAAATTTCACTTGTGTTCTGGAGCATTCTTATGATTTGACATTCTAGCGCCGTTTTTAGCGTGGTTCCTCCCTCCCCCATAGGGAGGAACCCCGCTTATAGGGTTGATACAATGAAACAATCTGGAAGTGCTGACTAGAAAATTTCGCGTTTCAGAACCCCTAGAGACCGAAAATAACTGTGGTTCAAATTTGTATAGATATATATATATATATATATATATATATATATATATATATATATATATATATTTGTCTGTTCGCTCTCTAGATAGAAGACGAATGGTCCGATTTTGATGAAATTTGGTACAAAAATCCATCGTCCAATTTGAAAGGTCAAGTTCGTTAACCAGCAAAATCCGCCTCCTGGAAGATGGCGTTTGGGGCGAAATTCGCGCAAAAAAAATCGTAACGCTTACGTTTTTGAGTTCATAAGCTTCTAAGTACTCGTTTTATATGATTCCTGGGCTAGGAAAACGAATGAAACCATTTTCAAGGCGATAGCTTTAACCGTTTTCGAGAAAATTGGAAAAATATTTTTTGAATACCGTTTTTGGTTTGGGTACTTAAAATCATGGGATTCAGTTGAAACATTTTCTGCATGTTGGAGTTTCATCAACACTAATATGTTGAAATTTTTGTTACGTTTAGAGTAAAGGAAGGGTTAGAATAAAATATTTTATTAACAGACAAAAAAAGTTTTGGTAACTTTGTATAATTTCGTTAGTATCTCGAAAACCGTTGACAATCTTGTGAAGCGGAAGATTACCATTCGGAAGCTTACTAAATGCTCTACAAAAAAGGTTCTGAAGAAAGTTTTAATCAGGCGATGTCAATCGGAGAAAAAAGTGCTTAAAGCTTTAAATTAATTGATTTAGTCTATTCCAATGGTTCTTTTTGTCTGTTTTATTTCTTGTTATTTTTTAATTGCTTATAGTTGGGTAATGTATTTGACAATAAAACTGGTTAAGTAAAATAACAAAAACAATTTATTGTTAGAAATATAGATTTCCAAGATTCCAAGACCTTGTCACTAGCGGGTCTGTTTCTAGTGTAGCGGACCCTTCCAGGTAAGATTGTAAATCATGTATGTCACCTTTCAAGACTTTACTACTCACAGGAATGGCGTTAGTGACCTTAAGGGTTGACACGCCATTATAATAATTAATTAAAAAAAAAAGACTGGTGGAACCAAAATAATAACTGCTTCTATTTTAATCTTTCCAAATTAGACTAGGGATATGAACGGAACCGCGCTAAGATGATGCAGTCCTGCGAGACGGACTTTTTGAGGGTCGGAACCGTTCTTAGACCCGCAACGATTTTAATGGTTACTTGTAAATGGAAAATCAGTTTTAGTAATGAGATAAGATCAACAATCAGATATCTGTACAGTATCTTTTGATTCTGAGCTCTCCTTTTTTCGTACAACGCTATTTTTATTTTTTTTATTTTAAGAAACGCTGGCGACACCCCATTGAAATATTGGTCCTATAAACCGCTGGTTCTGATCGGTTGATTTGAGTGCTGATTTCCCTATCATTTCTGAAATCACTGTCATTGAGTGTGGGTTTAAATGTTTCTCATTCCATATTCATAATTGTTCAGTGTTTTTAAATCAAGAGTTTTATAATTTGCACACATTATTACTGTGTACACTGAATGTTAGTAGTTGCGTTTGTAATGACGAGTCATTATTTTCAGGCTTATTCTGAAGGCAACATAATGAAGTTTACTGGAGATTTATATTCATCGATGTCGATGGAAATCCTTGCATTCTGCTCTTGCTATGTTGGAGAATTGATTACGACACAGGTTCGAATATGCCAATATTTTTGGCAAATTAGTAATTAAGTAAAAATCGTACTAATGTAATTCTTACATTCACTACTATAATATTGAGAAGGATCACACAACGGAAAAAACCCCTGCTTCTAATTAGTTTGTAGTGGTCGCATTTAAGTTTTGATTCACCGCGTTTTCCCTTCCTTTGTCACGTAAAATTGAAATTCTGATGAAATCTGCTTTCCCATACTGGTTACGTGCCTAAGCCTCTCTGTGTTGATTGCGTTCTTTCAGCCAAAATTTTGTTGAGTTATGCAATCCAAGTGATTCTGCAATATTACAACAAAAGAAAATTTTGCGGCTGCCGAACCCAGGCCGTTGATACGGGTAGTTGAAGAGGAATCTAACCTTATTGAGGAGGCGTTTTGTGAAACTTGTAATTAGTTATAAAAGCCTACAAAGGCAGCCGGTCTCATGACGACCCTATTTAAGGCGATCCCATAAAAAGTACTTGACAACTATCCACCGAACTTGGTTTGTCATAGTCAACAGTGAATCGCCACTTACACCAAAGAGGTAAAGCCGAACTTAGCCTGGAAACGCGGCGTTTGCTTCTTGAAAATCAAAGTGGCGAACGTTTCATTAAAAGGGTTGTCAGGAACGTCGACAAGTTGGTTTACTGGAGAAATCCTTTAATATCACGACGGCGCTTAGACAGATGCTATATCGGTCTTAAGACGGAATCAGTTTGAAAAGAAGACAACAAACTATTAGTTGGTTCCGGAATGATGCTCTGTCGATTTTGGAACAGCTGGAAGGGAACCAAGAATTTTGGTCATGGGATACCCGTCACTGTTGAATAGGAAGAATCTTATGCTGTAATAGGACAATACCAAGGTGCACGCATTCCGACTTATGAAGCATAATCTTGCTGAAATGAAAGCCAACGAATTTCTAAAGCACCCACCATGTAGGCCGGCTACTTTGTATTCGGAATGTACGCATATATATTTAAATTTAACGATTTAAAATTTAATTAAATAAGTAAAATGTATTTGCTTTTATCAGTTATATAAATTGTAGTTATTAAAACGTTTTTAATATATGATAACCCCTTGCGAATGTCAGATATGACTTGTCTATTTTGATTTGTGCAGGCCTCTGAGTTGGTGAATACCCTTTCAAACATCGAATGGTACAAAGAGGAACCAAAAGTAAGGAAAGATTTGCTTATGATTCTTATAGCCGCCCAAAGACCAGTGACAATTGATTTCTACAATGACATTGGATTAAACTTGAAGACTTATTCAAATGTATGTACAATATTCATGAATCTATGATAATTTAGATTTGTATTCATCTTTGAATTAACCATTATTTTTTTTCTCTTTAATTTATCAAAGATAGTACAGCTAAGTAATGACGAGAATGACATTTTTTAAAATTTACTTAAGTACAAAGTTTTCATTTTTTTTCAATGATAATTTATACATTATGAACTATTTAAATTTGGAATCCTATTTTTCAGCTCTTGTCTTCTAGTTACCAAATGTTCATGTTCTTGGAAGCTTCACTGTAAGAAGGGCGCTACTCACACTTTTATTGTTACATTTTAAGATTATCGTTCATCACTACGAAATTCATTATGACTCTGTGGATAATAATGATGTTCACCATGAGCAATGATATTTTGCATCATTATACTGTAGAGGTCAACAGAATTATTTTGCAGTAAACTGAGAATTTTGTTAATTGCAATGAGAATTAGAATCACTAAAAGAAAAATTGTCAGCACTACGTGATTCAGCATAATTATATTAGTGACGGAATAGTGCATAGCATCACTAAGTAAATAGTGTTCACTCAAGTGAGTAGAAACTAACAGTTCTAGCTTAGGCCTGGGGCAGGATCACAGTCTGCATCGCCCTGACGTCTTAAGGCTTTTCGTGGAGGCGTCAATATTCAGCGCAAAAATACAATCCAGCTGCGCTTGATGAATGTTTTGTCAATCTAAGCCTGTATCCCACAATTTAATCGAGGTTTTGAAGGATCTGAAGTCTCTATTAACAAGACTACTAGAGTCGTATTTGCAAAGTACCTGATTCAAATCATTCAGTATGTAATTTATTTTAATATATCACATATTATTTCACTCATACTTTGATTTATTTTACCTCTTTCATAAAGTTAACTAGACCCAGAACCATATTACTATATTTTCAGATGCAGCTCTGCCACTGGATTGCGAGCTATATAATAACATTTAGCATAACACTAAATTTTTAACTATTTTTTTTTTTTAATTGGCTTCAGTATGCAAACATTCATGAGAATTAGTCAAAAAATGTCAACCACCTTTTTGGTCACATACCTGCGTAATAAATGAAGGTAAAAATGCAGTTCAAACTTTGCACAATAACGTATTTTGATGCACTAAACACGAATACGATAAAAAAAAACGTCGGATTTAACTAGGAAAGAAGTTATTAAGCACTTAAGTTCACTGTTGTGCAGGTTATGAGAGCTAATGTAAACAACTAAATTTGTCAACATACGCATGCGCGGGTATGGAAAAGTTCGTAATAAGGAAGTTTTAATTGAAATTTACCATAAATTATCGAAATTCATCAGCAGTTATTTATTTACAATCATTTTTTTAAATAATTAAACACTCCTCACATTTCTTGTTTCGTTCATGAAAAGTATTATATATCAGAAATCCCTTAATAATTTGCTAATGCCTTTATAATTATCGTTCTAATTCGCGCACAGCACGTATGCCTTAAAGTCGTAATTTATGCCTTAAAGTCATCACAAATTTAGTTGTTTACATTAGCTCTCATAACCTGCACAACAGTGAACTTAAGTGCTTAATAACTTCTTTCCTAGTTAAATCCGACGTTTTTTTTTTATCGTATTCGTGTTTAGTGCATCAAAATACGTTATTGTGCAAAGTTTGAAAGAAATCGGTTTGGAGGGCTGGAAACTGCATTTTTACCTAAATGAATAAATGCGCTTCCAAGGATAATCCAGTAAAAGGACACAAATTAGTTGAATGTTTTTTCTTTGTTATCTTTCCTTAGTTTGAATTAAGCACCATATCCTTTGGTACACCATATGAAACTATAAAACATAAAAAATATGTAGCATTGAATTCCACGGTCTCCATCATACATTCCACAAATTGTTCTCTCACAAATCAGGATGATATCTTTCAGAGCAACGCCAAGCGAGGAGAAGATTTCCTGGGAGCGGTCTGGCGACGATGAAGTCATAAATTATTTGGACCTTAAATCGAAGCAACTCGAGCCTTCGAGCTTGAACATGCCGATCGCACACTGGAAGTATATCAGTAGGACGCGATTCCAACCAGTTTTCAAAAGATTTCGTACTTCCGATTCTAACATCGTCATCAAACTTCTAGAGGAGAGGTTATATGAGCTAGCTGTACAATTTATATTCGTAAGTAATTATAAATGATTTCTTATCTTCAAAATAAAAACTAACTATGCTATGTGCTAAAACTAACCCTTGTGTTATAATACAAAGTAAACATGAATAGTTTTGCTCCGAAACAGGAAGACACATCTCAGAGTGCCATATGTTAAGTTAAGTATAAAATATATTATTTATTTATTTCAAGAAAAGGCATTAGCCCTATCCTGGCTAGAAAAGGGTGGTAACCTATAGATAACCCGTCCTAAATGGCGCATCTACATCTTGGCCATTAGCGCCGGGCTATCTACAGGTTGCCACCCTTTTCTAATGCCAACAGCACGTGGTCGGTCACCCATTCAGGTACTGACCACGCCCGAAAATAAATAAAATAATTTATTTATTTCAATTTTAACGCCCATTTATTGTTCACTACGATTTAAAATATATTAATAACAGGTAATTATACAAATTATAAATTTGAAAAAAAGGCATCGGCCCTATCCTGACTAGTAAAGGGTGGTAACCTATACATAACCCGTCCTGGTATTCTTCGTTAATAATAATGGACGCTAAAATTTCAACAAATAAATAAGAAAAATATTCTCCAAGATTAATTATCTCCATGAGCTACATTAAAGTTTTTGTTTCTCTGGTACTCACGTATTAGCTTCAACGCAGGTTAGACATGTGGTTCTCGTTGAGAGATCTGGATCATCAGCGCAGGCGCATAACTCATTTTCATTAGCCTATTCCTATGGGCAATTCTATTGGCCGTTGTTCGTAGTAACCGTCTTGATTACTTTATGCTTTCAACGCAATTCACTTGTAGATTAGTGTTTTTTACGCGATTTCGTTTCATTATTTGTTGTTTGAGTTCTTAGTGTTGTTTATTGTTTGCGTCATTTGTGCTGTTCTTGGTTCTGCTAGGAATGGGGGTTCTGCCCGAAATTTTCTATTCCGAAAGCGATTCTATTTGCCATTGTGTTTATAGTATTGTCTTGTTCCCTTTCTGTTTAGTTCACAATTCATTTGTACATTGGTGTTTCTTTGTTTGTTGTTACGCGATTTCCTAGTTTGTTGCTTGTTTTCCTAGTTTCTTGTTTATTTTACCGAAACAAAGGAAGCACTGTTAAATTGCTTATCAGTCCAGTATCCACCGAAAAACCAGTGATCTATATTATCAACGAGTTGGATTGACTAGAGTTTCGAAATAACCTTGAGCAAGCGTAGCTAGCGGAAACGCATAGCAATTATGCCATTAACATAAGAACTACGCGTTTCCTCAAGGTTATATCGAAACTCTAGTCAACCTAAATCGTTGATAATCCCGTCACCATATTGGCAAAAATTCAATTGACGCCTAGGCTGATGATCCAAATCTCTTAGAGCCGGTTCTTTAACTTGTGTTGAAGCTAAGGCTGCGTTTACACGGGCGAGAAAACTTGCGACAGTACTTCCGCAAGTTCTGTCCCGTCGTGTAAACACTTAGATGCAATTTTACCCGACACTTGAACGCAAGCTGTCCCGCGAGAGTCACTGTCGCAACTTATTGCATCTGAGAGCTAAAAATCCGTTTACATTGTGACACCATTTGATGCAATTTCAACTCGCGCAAGCAGCTCATTCCAAGTCAATTTTCAGTTTGTTTCTCGCCATGTCGCCGATTAGACGTGTTAAAAATGCTGCCGCGCTTGTGATAATAGATTATTGGTTTTGATCAAAAGGACGGGAAAATAAGAAGAAGAAGAGTATCTGGGTCAGAGAATGGATTAGGAGAAGATACGATTTAGGGGCCTTTACAAATTTAGCCAATGAGTTGAGAAAGGAAGATTATCAACAATTTAGGAATTTCATACGGATGTCTGCTGTAGAGTTCCAAGATTTACTTCACATTGTTGGACCTAAGATCTTTCAACAAAATTTAACAAATAAATGTAACTTAGAGAAATCGACTACAACCAATTAAAAAGTGAGTTAAACAACGACAAAAACCCGTTCAAAAGAACAAAACAAACGTTTGAAGCTAGAAGCAGTTATTTCTCCGATTGACATCGCCAAATCAAAACTTATTCAGAACCTTGTTTTGTAGAAAATTTAGTAAGCTTTCGAATGGTAACCTTCTGCTTACCACGATTTTCCAGCCGTTTTCGAGATATTAAGGAAAATATACGATGTTCCCAAAACTTTTCATGTCTGTTAATACAATATTTTATTCTTTTCCTTCTTTAACTTCGAACGTGGTCAAAATTTAAACACATTAGCTTGGATGAATTTCAAACATGCAGAAAATATTTCAACTGAATCCCATGATCCTAAGTACCCTAACCAAAAACATTATTGATCAACTATTTTTCTAATTTTCTCGGAAACAGATATCGCCTTAAAAATGGTTTAAAGAATGGACGATCTTGACCTTTCAAATTAGACGAAAGATTTTCTTACCAAAATTTATTGAAATTGGACCATTTCTGAGACTGTGAGGGAGCGAGACAAAACACACACACACACATATGTATATATATATATATATATATATATATATATATATATATATATATATATATATATATAGGTTCTGAAACGTTTAATTTTCTAGTCGACGCTTTCGGATTGTCTCAGGGTTGGTGTTCCTCCCTATGCAGGTAGGAATGAACCGCGCTGAAATGCTGCCGCGTTTGTAATCATAGTAGATTTACGTTATGTTGCACCTAAAATCAAAAAACAGGATACCAATATGAGAAAATCTATAACAGCTAGTGAGCGCTTAAAGGTTACTCTTCGTTTTTCGCCTCTGGTAAGTAATGAGTTTAAATTATTGGAAACTATTTTTTTAATTAAATAATAATTAAGTAATAAATAAATAAGGGTGGTAACCTATAGATAACAGTAGTTTAAAATATGTCTGTACCGAACCTGTAAGAGGTCATTCACCCCTGTCTGCATTCCTTGTCAAGGTCATCGCCGAAGCATTAAAGGAGTCTGTCTTTGTTTATTTTTAATCATGAAATGTCAAGGTCCTTACCGTCTCCCTCTCCCATGTTTTACTCTTTTTTCCAACTGCTGGAGTTCATTACTCACCACACAGATTTATTTTAGATGTATTTGCTATTCGTTTTTTTAGGACAAGGTCCTTCCCTCTCCCATGTTTATTGCTTGAGTATTTTAATTAAATATTCTTTAAAATTATTATGAAAAAAGAATATCTGTTGAGTTGTGTAATCACTTGTTCTATCGGAGTCGAATACGTTGTTATAAAACATATATTAGTTTATTATTCCCTGCTGATGTCTAGCGGTTTCCCACGATGGGTGCCGACATTTTCGTCACGAAACTGGAGTGAAACAGACCTTTGTAAAATAAAACAAAAAAATTTGGTTGTTTTTTTTTAGGACAAGGTCCTTCCCTCTCCCATGTTTATTGCTTGAGTATTTTAATTAAATATTTTCTTTAAAATTATTTTGAAAAAAGACAATCTGTTGAGTTGTGTAATCACTTGTTCTGTCGGAGTCGAATACGAGATTAGGCTCTCATCTAGTGCTTTATTTTTTAATTGTTATAAAACATATATTAGTTTATTATTCCCTGCTGGTGACTGGCGCTTTCCCACGATGGGTGCCGACATTTCCGTCACGAAACTGAGTGAAAAAGACCTTTGTAAAATAAAACAAAAACTCATTTAGTTAATTTTGTTTCTTTTCCTCCTTCATCCCAGGTTAAAATAGGTAAAATAAATGAAAAAAAAAATGCATTTTCAAGGAAGGTTTTATTGAACAAAAGGTACAATTATATTTTAATCATTAATTATCATAACAATGAAATCTTTTTTCAATAAATTCTTCGTCGGTCTGCCATTCCAGAGGTAAGTTGTTGCAGATATAATCTAGCTGAAGACGTACAGGAGTAGATTCCTTGGTAAAAGATCCTTAGCTCGTCCGTGTTTCGATTCCGCATGACAGCATTCAACGTCTCCATTCCCTTCTAATGAGTTATTGCTCATTCTATTTAAACAAGCATGTGTTCCTTAAACCAAACACACTTTGGAGTGTTTGCTCTGTGATACTCGAACGGTCCTATAGAGCTATTAGTAGTGTTGTAAATTAGATCGCAATAAACGCATTTGACTTTATCTTCAACATTTCTGATAAATCCGTTAAAGGCTAAGAGATGGTGGGGAGATGCGTTGACTCCATACGTCTGTCTTCTCACTTCTTCCCTCTCAAAGTCCACTGCTTCGGGATGTTTTCTAACCCATGAGGCAAGTCGATGGGCTTGATTAAAAGAGCATACGTAGCTTGTGTTTAAATGAAAATAACAAATTAATTTGTCGTCTTCCAAATTTTTAAGATTAGGACAGCCAAAATCGTGTAAATCATACACAGCCACAGGGAGCAACTCTTCCAGGAATTTACATTTTTCCAATCCTTTACCCCATAAAATGTCATACGAATCAGTGACTGACTTGAGACATGTAATTAAATCGGAGTAGTCTCTCTCGCCGTAAAACCAATCTATTCCGTGTAAGGATTTTTTCACCCACAAATTCGTCTTTGACTGTCTTACAGCGTCTTCGACGTCTCGAGGAGGCTTGAAAAACCAATGCCACGCTGTTCCATAACTCGTATCGACTATTGTCAATTCTTTAACTATTAAAGCATTCGAATTTAAACGGAAACCTTGAAAATCTATTACTGCTGACCTGGTCATACTTGATACAACGTCTCCTGTATGTACAGAAATGAGCTCTGAGAGGTAAAATGCAACGTCTTATATATAGTTAGGATGTATTCAGTACAATTTTCTTACTAAACCGGTTCCCATTTCATATTCGACAATTCTATCGTGAAGGGTGAGACAATACGCTTTGGTATTTGCTGGAAAGTTTGCGCCTGAATCTATTTGAAGACGGATGTCTATCGTACTACTTTTAATTGCTTCAGACTGCTTGGAACAATCTATGACTGCGATAGGAGCAATCTTCTCGAAACTAGATCTCGAAAGGAGAGGTTGAGAATGCCTGTCACCGAAATAACTTGTTTGAAATTCATTATACATTTCATAGAGCAGGGCAATTTTTCCCTGTTCAAAGTCCAAGTTCAAATCGTCATAGGGGTATTGTTCGCTGTTTAGGTAAAGCTTTACATTTTTTAGGTTGCAGCTATCAAAATGGCTACTATCCTTTAAAGGGTTTTTGTTACGATCTGTTTGAAATGCTATAATTACGTATCGAGGCTTTTCTAAATTTGTAGATGTTTTAACGGCCCACGTTTCTTGTTGTGCATTAGACGGTAATGTGGGATATTCATAAAGGTCCCAGCTTCGAAACGGGATCGCTACCTTTCGGTTCATGTCTAACATTTTGAGCAGGCTCAAACGGTTCTCGTCCGAAACACGAACGTGAGGCATTCTCCAAACAATTTTGTCTAATTTTATTTCTACATTAGAGTCTTCCCCCTTTACGGAATTAAAGTCAGAGCTTGATCTTATCAAAACTAGTTCTTGCTTCAAGTTAACTATGATTTGTCTATAATCTTCACAAAAGCCTAATAAAATGTTCAACGGTAAGCACACGCTAAACACTCCGTTTTTATCGATTTCAAGAGATTTTCCCTCACCTGGGATGACCCATCCCGCATTTTCCAGCCCGTTAACTCTGCTCGGACTAAAAGACAAGAAACCTTTCAGTGTTGAGGTTATCCCGGGGTTTCTAACCCTATCTATTTCTATTCCATTCAGTTCGTATCTGAGTTCATCAAACAAAAAAGAAAATGCATTGTTCGTTAATTTTGCAGTTAACGGTTTGGTCTGGTCTTTATTCACTAGCTTTCCCTCGAGGTAGATAAAGGAAAGTGATGGGAGTGTATAAATATCTTGTTGTTGTATTGGAATACGGATTTCATCGGAATGATTGAATGTATTTCCCGCATAAGGCTGGTGCGAATGGAACTGGAACTGAGCGAGAGAATTGTCGAAGGAAATGTCCGAAGATATAGCTAATATGTTATCCATACTTTAGTTTAAAACCACTCTGTTTTAAAAACTTTGCGTTTGAAGCTGTTAACTGCTTAAACGTCTTTGATTTACTAATTCTTCTAGGGATCAAGATGCTTCTTTTATACGTTTTATATTTCCTACTTATATTTTCTACTGTCCGACGCTGTTGCTGTCGACAAACTTCTCCTTCTACACCTTCTCTAAAATCAATCCCCATTTTTCTTTATATGCAGTCGGACTGTAACGGTTTCCCCTCTGAAATTAATAAGTTGTCCGTTTTGATCGACTAGACGAACCGTAATGTTGTCAATACTCCGTACGTTAGCACGAAAGTAAATGACCGGATTGGGCGTTTCTACTATCTTATAACCCGGTTCGACTGCGGGGAAAAATTGATGGATGCTATGGTCGGGTTCGCCGTTTACAAAGGACCCCGAAGCGATATTACACTGTACCGATATAACATTTACACTAAGAATTTCTACGATATTCTCGGATGCGATATAGCGATCGCTTGGAGGAATAATAAGATTTTTCGAAGTATAACCCAAAAGTGGACCGATAGAATCGGACGTTCGGCGAAATTGAAATAAATCGATTTATTACTTCGTATTTCACATTTTAGCGTGCTAGGATTTCCCCTCAACACCATCATAGCGCCGGGGTCTTTATGAGCTATTTGCTCTCTGAGAAACATAGCCAGAGCCTCAATGTCGTAGGCTCTTTCTGGTATTTGAATGGCTATTGTATCGAAATAAAACATATCATTTTTACCTTTTTCTACGTTCGGAATAGTGTTAAACGAGTCCAAAGAGAGTAGTCCGACGCTGTAAGAATCGTCTAGCTCTAAGGGAGGCATGAAATTCGCTTCTAGCAGGCTCGATGCGCCTGTAAGTGTTACAGCGAAGCTCATGATGCTAATAAGCTAATCGTCTTCAGGAGTTGTCTATTAAATACTGTAAACACAAATGACCACAATAGGGGGTATTCCACCCCTGAAAACGTTCACGATTGTAAAATATAGAACTGTTCTTTTTTAGATAAGTCACCAGTTGAGGTGGCGGTCTCAAATTACCAAACGAATCGAAATATTTAACGATTTTACCACGTTTTACGAAGCAGACCCAGTGGGAACCTTTTTTTGAGTTTGGCTCTAAATTGACGATAGCAGATTCTCTTAATTTAGGATATTCTGGGAGAGCATCTATCATAAATACACCTCTGAAATGTGGAATGTTAAATATTTTGCGAGCGTAATAATTTAATTCGACATCACTCAGTGCTCTTTTTGGTAGTCAAATACGACGACTACTGCGTCTGTAGGTTCGCTTTTGTGGTCTCTCTATAAATAGTCCGAATCCATTCCGTCTATATGGCTTTAAAAAAAGACCTTTACCAATCTTTTGAGCCTCAATCGCTAAACTATGTCTTTTCTGCTCTTCCAATTTTTGCTTTGCCTCTTTGGCGTCGTTGACAGCTTTTGCTATGCTTGCCGCACCTCCAGCCAGTGATCCTATAGCGGATAATCCTGCCATTACTGGTATTAGAAAAGGTAAAAAACCTCCAGACTTAGGTATGGGAAGAACACGAGGGGGTAAAGGCTTGTCTCGACCTCTCAATGTCTGTTTCGCCTTATTATATGCTAATTGAGACGCGTTTATTACAGAAGACACGTTTTTAATTTTAGCCGCTCTTACAAGATCTCTAAAATTCACTTTTTTCTTCATTTTGCTAGTCCTTAAACTAGATCCAAATTTTCTTTTTGCTTTCATAGCGTTTGTAACAAACCAAGCTGAAGCTTTTTCCCCGAGCGTTGAATCTGGATGTTTTACTACTTGCCAAGCTTTTTCTGCAAGGACGCTGTCAGCCTTATGACGATTTTCCAAGTCTGTATACTTGTTATAAGCAATGTCGTGTTCTTTACAAGCTTTATCCAAAGAATTAATTCCAGCGTCGCCTCTTGTCAATCGTTTTTCCACTTTTGTACCTGGACCACAATACTGATACCCGGGTAAATGTAATTCAAACGGTAACTTATTTATAACACTGTCGAGGAGACCTCGTCCTTTGCGCACCTTTCCATTCATACTAAACCTCTTCGAACGAAACAAATGACTTATATATATATATACAAGCCATAGGTCAAAATAAATTAGTCACAATGAGATTAGTAGAACAAAAGGAACGATTTCCTTCAGTTGACGTTGTACCGTTGATATCGGATAAAGAAGAGAAAAGGCATGGACCTCTACTACCAAATAGTATAAGAGGAGTGATTTGTGGTCCTAGTGGATGTGGAAAAACAAACGCTATGCTCAATCTTTTGCTTAATCCAAACGGTTTGAGATATGAAAACGTATACATATTTGGAAAAACTCTATCTCAACCCAAATATCGGTACTTGAAAAACGTTCTAAACAGCGTTCCTGAAATCGGCTATTATACATTCGAAGATTCGAAAGAATTACCTCAAGACGTTAAGAGCAACTCTATTTGTATTTTTGATGATGTTACAATGGAGGATCAAGACAATATTCGACGATATTTCAGCTATGGACGTCATAACTCTCTCGACTGTTTTTATTTAACGCAGAGCTATGTTTGCATTCCGAGACATCTCATTAGATGTAACTTGAATTTTCTTATCGTCTTTAAACAAGATGAATTGAATATTAAACACATTTATGATGAACATATTAGCAGTCCAGACGTCAGTTTCTCGAAATTTAAAGATATTTGTGGGTTGTGTTGGAAAGAGCCTTTTGACTATCTTGTTATCGACAAGGGTACTAGTTTAAATGACGGGCGTTTCCGTAAGGGTCTAGATGCCTATATCGTGGATATATAAGGGGGAGAAAGAGTAATCAGTCCTCATTAATATGTCGCATTCAATACGTAGTGAAATTGTAAAGACAAGTGATGCTTTACGTAACAAATTTCAAACGTTTAAAAGAGGAATGCAGGATATTCAAGAGGAAAGGCAAAGTCTTTTTGCTCCGGTGCTAGAACCTTTGGTAGATATACAACAACAGTTTCGACAACAACAACAGCTGCAGCCCCGACCTCGGGGATTCAAAAAAGAAAAGGAGGAAGGAGACTGGGGAGAAACGAACGAGACCCGATCTATGTGGTGGGATAATGAGTCTGCTTTAAGCCCGACCGGGAAAATCTTTCTCCAAACACCCGTTACAAAAAGAAAATCAAAAATATCAAATATTTTTAAAAGCCCTTCCAAAACCCCCCAAATCAAATCGGAAAACGTCGAAGTAACACCAACCTTTTCTCCCTCTCCCCAAGCCTCCACAATTTATGCACGCTCTACTATCGCTCCAGAAGAAGAAGAAGAATTGTACGAAACAGAAACCCCGCTTGCAGTAAAGGTCCGTGAATATGTTAAAACTCCACAAGGCGAAGATGAACTAGAGCAGAATTTAAAATCCGCCGGACCGCTACAAAGACAATTTTTAGAAAAGTTGTTTAAAGGAGGACAAAAAGATTTAGATTCCCGGTACGGTTTGCGAGTAATGCCGAACGGTCAATTAGCCATAGGCGATTCTACGAATATTGAGCTTTTTACAAACAACGATGATATCTCGATTAACGGTGTGGTTTACGATGGAACGCCGGGCTTGTTAAAGCTATTATACCTCAAGAATCCAGAAGATTATACTGATGCGGATTTAAAAAAATATAAAAAGATTTTGCTTGCAACGAATGCTCACAAAAAAGGATACAGCGAAGAACGTGGATTGGGCGGAACTAGATCCATAAAATATAAGAAAGTAATTTCTCGACTGTTTTCGTCGCGCTATCTCAGCTCACTTACCGCATCCAGTAGTTCACCGGCTACTCATCGCAGACTTCGTTCTTATAATAAAAAAAGTCCGATTCGCAGGAACTGCGTCATCTTAGCGCGGTTCCGTTCTTATCTCTAGTGTTTATGAAGGCATAGAATAGAAAAAGTTATTACTGTATGGGTCAGCTCTCCCATAAGTCGGGCAGAAAGGCCTCCGCTCAGAGGCATTTGGAAAGCCTTGGGATCTCTCTCTTTAAACGCTACATTTCTAACAATAAATTGATCTTCTTATTTTACTTAATCTGTTTTATTGTCAAATACATTATCTGACTATAAGCAATTTAAAAATAACAAGGAATAAAACAGACAAAAAGAAAAGTTCGAATAAGCGAAATCAATTACTTAAAAGTTTTAAGCACTTATTTCTCCGATTGACATCGCTTATTCAAAACTTTCTTTAAAACCATTCTTGTAGACCATTTAGTAAGCTTTCGAATGGTAACCTTTCGCTTCCCAAGATTTTCAACCGTTTTCGAGATATTAAGAAATTATACGAAGTTCCCAAAACTTTTTATTATTTCTGACAACAGAAAATTGGTCTCATTTTACCTATCCTGTTTTACACACACATACATTTTCCTTACAAATACAACATAAGAAATTACAACAATAAAAAGCAATAAAAAACCAAGGGAAAGAGACAAAAAGAACGACAAAAACCCGTTCATAAGAACAAAACAGACATATTTGAAGTTTTAAGCACTTATTTCTCCGATTGTCATAACCTAATCAAAAATAGTTTTAGAATCATTTTTGTAGAGAATTTAGTAAGCTTTCAAATAGTTTCAATCCACTTACCACGATTTCCCAACCGTGTTCGAGATATTAATGAAAGTCGGCGCTAATGACCTAGATGTAGATGCGCCGTAAAAAAAAAAAAAAAAAAAAAAAAAAAAAAAAAAAAAAAAAAAAAAAAAAAAAAAAAAAAAAAAAAAAATTAATGAAAGTATACGAAGTTTCCAAAACTTTTCATGTCTGTTCATAAAATATTTTATTCTAACCCTTCCTTAACTCCAAACGTAACATAACTTTCAACATACTAGTTTTAATGAAAGTAGAACATGCAGATAATGTTTCAACTGAATCCCGTTATTCTAAGTACCCAAACCAAAAACGGTATTCAAAAACTATTTTTCCAATTTTCTCAACAACGGTTAAAGCTATCGCCTTGAAAATGGTTTCATTCGTTTTCCTAGCCCAAGAAGCCTATAAAACGAGTACTTACAAGCTTATGAACTCAAAAACGTAAGCGTTACGATTTTTTCTGCGCGAATTTCACCCCAAACGCCATCTTCCAGTGGGCAGATTTTGCTGGTTAACGAACTTGACCTTTCAAATTGGACGACAGATTTTTGTACCAAATTTCATCAAAATCGGACCATTCGTCTTCTATTTAGAGAGCGAACAGACAAATATATATATATATATATATATATATATATATATATATATATATATATAAATATATACATATATATATATATACAAATTTGAACCACCGTTATTTTCGGTTTCTAGGGGTTCTGAAACGCAAAATTTTCTAGTCGGCACTTCCGGATCGTTTCATTGTATCAACCTTATAAGCGGGGTTCCTCCCTATGGGGGAGGGAGGAACCGCGCTAAAACATATTAACCTATAGGAATTATAGATTGGCCTAAAAACATAAAATCATTGAAAAATGGATTTCTTATTATTGAATCAAACAAAAACGATATAGAGGTTATATCAACAGAGTTTTTAAATATATGCAAAGACCTGTTGATCAATAAAATTAAAATAAAAAATAGAGTTCTCTGTAAAAGGTTTAATGAGTTCTATTAAATACATATTTTCCAATTTAGTTATAATTTTAACTATTGGAATTATTATCCAAAGATTCATATAATTACTCAACAATAGATTCTAATTTGAAGCACAGCTATTTTCGATATCTACCTGTTCGAATTGTTTTTCTTATTTTAATTAATCTATTTTATTGTCAAATACATTATCCAACTATAAGCAATGAAAAAGTAGGAAAAAAAACAGACAAAAAAACCGTTAGAATAAAAGAAATCAATAACTTTAATGGTTTAAGCACTTATTTCTCTGATTGACATCGCCCAATTAAAACTTTCGTCAGAACATTTTTTGTAGACCATTTAGTAAGCTTTCGAATGGTAACCTTTCGCTTCCCAAGATTTTGAACCGTTTTCGAGATATTAATGAAAGTATACGAAGTTCCCAAAATTTTCATTATTTCTAGCAACAGAAAATTGGTCTCATGTTTCCTATACTGTTTTACAAACAAATACGTTTTCCTAACATAATAAATTACAAAAATAAAAAGCAATAAAAAACCAAGGGAAAGAGACAAAAATTACAAAAAGAACGACAAAACCCCGTTCATAAGAACAAAACAGACGTATTTGAAGTTTTAAGCACTTATTTCTCCGATTGACATAACCTAATCAAAAATAGTTTTAGAATCATTTTTGTAGAGAATTTAGTAAGCGTTCAAATAGTTTCTATCCACTTACCACGATTTCCCAACCGTGTTCGAGATATTAATGAAAGTATACGAAGTTCCCAAAACTTTTCATGTCTGTTCATAAAATATTTTATTCTAACCCTTCCTTAACTCCAAACGTAACATAACTTTCAACATATTAGTTTTAATGAAAGTAGAACATGCAGTAAATGTTTCAACTGAATCCCATGACTCTAAGTACCCAAACCAAAAACGGCATTCAAAAATTATTTTTTCAGTTTTCTCGAAAACGGTTAAAGCTATCGCATTGAAAATGGTTCCATTCGTTTTCCTAGCCCAAGAAGCCTATAAAACGAGTACTTACAAGCTTATGAACTCAAAAACGTAAGCGTTACGATTTTTTTTGCGCGAATTTCGCCCCAAACTCCATCTTCCAGTGGGCGGATTCTGCTGGTTAACGAACTTGACCTTTCAAATTGTGCGACGGATTTTTGTACCAAATTTCATCAAAATCGGACCATCAGGGAAGCCAGAAATGAGCGAACAGACAAATATATATATATATATATATATATATATATATATAAATATATACATATATATATATATACAAATTTTAACCACCGTTATTTTCGGTCTCTAGGGGTTCTGAAACGCGAAATTTTCTAGTCGGCACTTCCGGATTGTTTCATTGTATCAACCCTATAAGCGGGGTTCCTCCCTATGGGGGAGGGAGGAACCGCGCTAAAAGGTACTGGCTTAATGCAAGAACATTTACCTATTTACAATCATTATGACGATTCAAACGAACTTGTTGACCGTCTCAGATTATTAATGGCGTCGACTGGAGCGGGTCACAATGGTCATGGAAATGAAATTGTATCGATAATTGAAGAGTTGAGAGAGCAGAATATTATATATTAAATCAATA
The DNA here is from genome assembly GCA_946811695.1 of Gonocerus acuteangulatus. Classification (NCBI taxonomy): domain Eukaryota; kingdom Metazoa; phylum Arthropoda; class Insecta; order Hemiptera; family Coreidae; genus Gonocerus; species Gonocerus acuteangulatus. Next base: position 22,560,712 of record OX328124.1, on the reverse strand, counting down.
TTAACTTTTGCACTCAGTCCCATTCCTCATACATGACGATAAACAAGTTTGGCTCCCATGTAACAAAAAAAACATGTCAAGTATAAAACAAATTTATTTCCTTTTAGTTTGTTAAAATCTGAACAACATTTTGATGCAAATAAGTTACGTATCATTAATGTAGCAAATCCTGTTTCTTCTACTGACGCGGTTAATAAAACATATTCTAATAAACATTTTTTACAAATTGTTTTTTTTTTGTTGTCTTTACCTCAACCTTTTTTTTTTCGGAGGTACGAGCGCACCCCCGGGTACGAGTTTAGCGCACCCCGGGTCGGAGGAGGTGCCGAAAAGGTGGGCCATATCCGGGGTGCGCTCGTACCCCGGGGAATAAGGGGATAAGGGAAAATATTTTTATCTTCCCTTATCCCCTTATTCCCTTTCCCCGGCGCATGGAGCGCACCCCGAGAGTGAGTGTACCCTGAGTGCACCCTGAGTGTGAGTGCACCCTGAGTGCGAGTGCACCCTGAGTGCGAGTGCACCCTGAGTGTGAGTTCCAGCAGCTGTTACTGGTATAAAAAAAAAGGTTGAGTTAAAGACAACCTTGGTGGTTGTCTTTAACTCAACCTTTTTTTTTTTTATACCAGTAACAGCTGCTGGAACTCACACTCAGGGTGCACTCACACTCAGGGTGCACTCGCACTCAGGGTGCACTCGCACTCAGGGTGCACTCACACTCAGGGTGCACTCAGGGTACACTCACTCTCGGGGTGCGCTCCATGCGCCGGGGAAAGGGAATAAGGGGATAAGGGAAGATAAAAATATTTTCCCTTATCCCCTTATTCCCCGGGGTACGAGCGCACCCCGGATATGGCCCACCTTTTCGGCACCTCCTCCGACCCGGGGTGCGCTAAACTCGTACCCGGGGGTGCGCTCGTACCTCCGAAAAAAAAAAGGTTGAGGTAAAGACAACAAAAAAAAAACAATTTGTAAAAAATGTTTATTAGAATATGTTTTATTAACCGCGTCAGTAGAAGAAACAGGATTTGCTACATTAATGATACGTAACTTATTTGCATCAAAATGTTGTTCAGATTTTAACAAACTAAAAGGAAATAAATTTGTTTTATACTTGACATGTTTTTTTTGTTACATGGGAGCCAAACTTGTTTATCGTCATGTATGAGGAATGGGACTGAGTGCAAAAGTTAATATTGATTTAATATATAATATTCTGCTCTCTCAACTCTTCAATTATCGATACAATTTCATTTCCATGACCATTGTGACCCGCTCCAGTCGACGCCATTAATAATCTGAGACGGTCAACAAGTTCGTTTGGATCGTCATAATGATTGTAAATAGGTAAATGTTCTTGCATTAAGCCAGTACCTTTTTTATTATAAGAACGAAGTCTGCGATGAGTAGCCGGTGAACTACTGGATGCGGTAAGTGAGCTGAGATAGCGCGACGAAAACAGTCGAGAAATTACTTTCTTATATTTTATGGATCTAGTTCCGCCCAATCCACGTTCTTCGCTGTATCCTTTTTTGTGAGCATTCGTTGCAAGCAAAATCTTTTTATATTTTTTTAAATCCGCATCAGTATAATCTTCTGGATTCTTGAGGTATAATAGCTTTAACAAGCCCGGCGTTCCATCGTAAACCACACCGTTAATCGAGATATCATCGTTGTTTGTAAAAAGCTCAATATTCGTAGAATCGCCTATGGCTAATTGACCGTTCGGCATTACTCGCAAACCGTACCGGGAATCTAAATCTTTTTGTCCTCCTTTAAACAACTTTTCTAAAAATTGTCTTTGTAGCGGTCCGGCGGATTTTAAATTCTGCTCTAGTTCATCTTCGCCTTGTGGAGTTTTAACATATTCACGGACCTTTACTGCAAGCGGGGTTTCTGTTTCGTACAATTCTTCTTCTTCTTCTGGAGCGATAGTAGAGCGTGCATAAATTGTGGAGGCTTGGGGAGAGGGAGAAAAGGTTGGTGTTACTTCGACGTTTTCCGATTTGATTTGGGGGGTTTTGGAAGGGCTTTTAAAAATATTTGATATTTTTGATTTTCTTTTTGTAACGGGTGTTTGGAGAAAGATTTTCCCGGTCGGGCTTAAAGCAGACTCATTATCCCACCACATAGATCGGGTCTCGTTCGTTTCTCCCCAGTCTCCTTCCTCCTTTTCTTTTTTGAATCCCCGAGGTCGGGGCTGCAGCTGTTGTTGTTGTCGAAACTGTTGTTGTATATCTACCAAAGGTTCTAGCACCGGAGCAAAAAGACTTTGCCTTTCCTCTTGAATATCCTGCATTCCTCTTTTAAACGTTTGAAATTTGTTACGTAAAGCATCACTTGTCTTTACAATTTCACTACGTATTGAATGCGACATATTAATGAGGACTGATTACTCTTTCTCCCCCTTATATATCCACGATATAGGCATCTAGACCCTTACGGAAACGCCCGTCATTTAAACTAGTACCCTTGTCGATAACAAGATAGTCAAAAGGCTCTTTCCAACACAACCCACAAATATCTTTAAATTTCGAGAAACTGACGTCTGGACTGCTAATATGTTCATCATAAATGTGTTTAATATTCAATTCATCTTGTTTAAAGACGATAAGAAAATTCAAGTTACATCTAATGAGATGTCTCGGAATGCAAACATAGCTCTGCGTTAAATAAAAGTCCGACTCGCAGGAACTGCGTCATCTTAGCGCGGTTCCATTCATATCCCTAGTGTTATTTTGTAGACTTAGAATAGAAACAGTTATTACTTTGTTTGGATCATTCCTAATGTAAACAAATATGAAAAAAAAACAACAAGATTTTCGGCTAGGGATGAAACTATCCTAAGCAGAAATTACTCTTTCTGCCGTCCCAAGTTTCGGTCTACGAAGACTCTTCTACGAATATATTTCTAATTTACTTAACTTGCAGTGCTAACATATCAATTTTACTTTTAAATGCAATTAAACAAAATAAAATTGTACATGAAAATGAGAAAGTAGTGTTATTTTTTATTGAACTAAGGCCACATTCAACCACAAAATATAATTATATTTCTAGTATAGCATTTGGCTGCATGACTTCCTACAGGTAAAGGTAACTGTCAGCTGTCCTAGAATGCTTGATGAGAACAATGAATCTTGATTTATGAAGTGCAATAAAAGCCTACCTGAACCGGCAGACTACCTCGACCCGGACTGACCCTACACGGCGAATATTTACGTTTTCAGTTCTGTTACAGGTTCAAAGAATTTGTATTTATTCCCCTGTTTTATTGAGAAATACATCCTCCTCCTAGAAGCAATAACAAAATAACAAGAAATAAAAACAGACAAAAAGAACCGTATAAATAAACGAAATCAATTGTCGTTTATCAAACTTCTAAGTTATATGTACTTATTTCTCCGTTTGACATCGCCTAATCAAAACTTTCTTCAGAACCTGTTTTCTAGAGCATTTTGTAAGCTTTCGAATGGTAACCATCCGTTTACCAAGATTCTCAACCGTTTTCGAGATATTAAGAAATTATACGAAGTTCCCAAAGCTTTTCATCTCTATTAATAAATTATTTTAATTTAACCCTTCCTTAACTCCAAACGTAAGTAAATTTTCAGCATACTAGTTTTGATGAAATTAGAACATGCAGAAAATGTTTCAACTGAATCCCATAATTCGAAGTACCAAAATCAAAGACAAAAAGAACCGTTTTAAGCACTTATTTCTCCGATTGACATTGCTTATTCAAAACTTTCTTTAGAACCTTTCTTGTAGACCATTTAGTAAGCTTTTGAATGGTAACCTTTCGCTTCCCAAGATTTTCAACCGTTTTCGAGATATTAAGAAATTATACGAAGTTCCCAAAACTTTTTATTATTTCTGACAACAGAAAATTGGTCTCATTTTACCTATCCTGTTTTACACACACATACATTTTCCTTACAAATACAACATAAGAAATTACAAAAATAAAAAGCAATAAAAAACCAAGGGAAAGAGACAAAAATTACAAAAAGAACGACAAAAACCCGTTCATAAGAACAAAACAGACGTATTTGAAGTTTTAAGCACTTATTTCTCCGATTGACATAACCTAATCAAAAATAGTTTTAGAATCATTTTTGTAGAGAATTTAGTAAGCTTTCAAATAGTTTCAATCCACTTACCACGATTTCCCAACCGTGTTCGAGATATTAATGAAAGTATACGAAGTTTCCAAAACTTTTCATGTCTGTTCATAAAATATTTTATTCTAACCCTTCCTTAACTCCAAACGTAACATAACTTTCAACATATTAGTTTTAATGAAAGTAGAACATGCAGATAATGTTTCAACTGAATCCCGTTATTCTAAGTACCCAAACCAAAAACGGTATTCAAAAACTATTTTTCCAATTTTCTCGACAACGGTTAAAGCTATCGCCTTGAAAATGGTTTCATTCGTTTTTCTAGCCCAAGAAGCCTATAAAACGAGTACTTACAAGCTTATGAACTCAAAAACGTAAGCGTTACGATTTTTTCTGCGCGAATTTCGCCCCAAACGCCATCTTCCAGTGGGCGGATTTTGCTGGTTAACGAACTTGACCTTTCAAATTGGACGACAGATTTTTGTACCAAATTTCATCAAAATCGGACCATTCGTCTTCTATTTAGAGAGCGAACAGACAAATATATATATATATATATATATATATATATATATATATATATATATATATATATATATATATAAATAAATATATACATATATATATATATACAAATTTGAACCACCGTTATTTTCGGTTTCTAGGGGTTCTGAAACGCAAAATTTTCTAGTCGGCACTTTCGGATTGTTTCATTGTATCAACCTTATAAGCGGGGTTCCTCCCTATGGGGGAGGGAGGAACCGCGCTAAAAACAGTCGAGAGAGTTATGACGTCCATAGCTGAAATATCGTCGAATATTGTCTTGATCCTCCATTGTAACATCATCAAAAATACAAATAGAGTTGCTCTTAACGTCTTGAGGTAATTCTTTCGAATCTTCGAATGTATAACAGCCGATTTCAGGAACGCTGTTTAGAACGTTTTTCAAGTACCGATATTTGGGTTGAGATAGAGTTTTTCCAAATATGTATACGTTTTCATATCTCAAACCGTTTGGATTAAGCAAAAGATTGAGCATAGCGTTTGTTTTTCCACATCCACTAGGACCACAAATCACTCCTCTTATACTATTTGGTAGTAGAGGTCCATGCCTTTTCTCTTCTTTATCCGATATCAACGGTACAACGTCAACTGAAGGAAATCGTTCCTTTTGTTCTACTAATCTCATTGTGACTAATTTATTTTGACCTATGGCTTGTATATATATATATATAAGTCATTTGTTTCGTTCGAAGAGGTTTAGTATGAAAGGAAAGGTGCGCAAAGGACGAGGTCTCCTCGACAGTGTTATAAATAAGTTACCGTTTGAATTACATTTACCCGGGTATCAGTATTGTGGTCCAGGTACAAAAGTGGAAAAACGATTGACAAGAGGCGACGCTGGAATTAATTCTTTGGATAAAGCTTGTAAAGAACACGACATTGCTTATAACAAGTATACAGACTTGGAAAATCGTCATAAGGCTGACAGCGTCCTTGCAGAAAAAGCTTGGCAAGTAGTAAAACATCCAGATTCAACGCTCGGGGAAAAAGCTTCAGCTTGGTTTGTTACAAACGCTATGAAAGCAAAAAGAAAATTTGGATCTAGTTTAAGGACTAGCAAAATGAAGAAAAAAGTGAATTTTAGAGATCTTGTAAGAGCGGCTAAAATTAAAAACGTGTCTTCTGTAATAAACGCGTCTCAATTAGCATATAATAAGGCGAAACAGACATTGAGAGGTCGAGACAAGCCTTTACTCCCCTCGTGTTCTTCCCATACCTAAGTCTGGAGGTTTTTTACCTTTTCTAATACCAGTAATGGCAGGATTATCCGCTATAGGATCACTGGCTGGAGGTGCGGCAAGCATAGCAAAAGCTGTCAACGACGCCAAAGAGGCAAAGCAAAAATTGGAAGAGCAGAAAAGACATAGTTTAGCGATTGAGGCTCAAAAGATTGGTAAAGGTCTTTTTTTAAAGCCATATAGACGGAATGGATTCGGACTATTTATAGAGAGACCACAAAAGCGAACCTACAGACGCAGTAGTCGTCGTATTTGACTACCAAAAAGAGCACTGAGTGATGTCGAATTAAATTATTACGCTCGCAAAATATTTAACATTCCACATTTCAGAGGTGTATTTATGATAGATGCTCTCCCAGAATATCCTAAATTAAGAGAATCTGCTATCGTCAATTTAGAGCCAAACTCAAAAAAAGGTTCCCACTGGGTCTGCTTCGTAAAACGTGGTAAAATCGTTAAATATTTCGATTCGTTTGGTAATTTGAGACCGCCACCTCAACTGGTGACTTATCTAAAAAAGAACAGTTCTATATTTTACAATCGTGAACGTTTTCAGGGGTGGAATACCCCCTATTGTGGTCATTTGTGTTTACAGTATTTAATAGACAACTCCTGAAGACGATTAGCTTATTAGCATCATGAGCTTCGCTGTAACACTTACAGGCGCATCGAGCCTGCTAGAAGCGAATTTCATGCCTCCCTTAGAGCTAGACGATTCTAACAGCGTCGGACTACTCTCTTTGGACTCGTTTAACACTATTCCGAACGTAGAAAAAGGTAAAAATGATATGTTTTATTTCGATACAATAGCCATTCAAATACCAGAAGGAGCCTACGACATTGAGGCTCTGGCTATGTTTCTCAGAGAGCAAATAGCTCATAAAGACCCCGGCGCTATGATGGTGTTGAGGGGAAATCCTAGCACGCTAAAATGTGAAATACGAAGTAATAAATCGATTTATTTCAATTTCGCCGAACGTCCGATTCTATCGGTCCACTTTTGGGTTATACTTCGAAAAATCTTATTATTCCTCCAAGCGATCGCTATATCGCATCCGAGAATATCGTAGAAATTCTTAGTGTAAATGTTATATCGGTACAGTGTAATATCGCTTCGGGGTCCTTTGTAAACGGCGAACCCGACCATAGCATCCATCAATTTTTCCCCGCAGTCGAACCGGGTTATAAGATAGTAGAAACGCCCAATCCGGTCATTTACTTTCGTGCTAACGTACGGAGTATTGACAACATTACGGTTCGTCTAGTCGATCAAAACGGACAACTTATTAATTTCAGAGGGGAAACCGTTACAGTCCGACTGCATATAAAGAAAAATGGGGATTGATTTTAGAGAAGGTGTAGAAGGAGAAGTTTGTCGACAGCAACAGCGTCGGACAGTAGAAAATATAAGTAGGAAATATAAAACGTATAAAAGAAGCATCTTGATCCCTAGAAGAATTAGTAAATCAAAGACGTTTAAGCAGTTAACAGCTTCAAACGCAAAGTTTTTAAAACAGAGTGGTTTTAAACTAAAGTATGGATAACATATTAGCTATATCTTCGGACATTTCCTTCGACAATTCTCTCGCTCAGTTCCAGTTCCATTCGCACCAGCCTTATGCGGGAAATACATTCAATCATTCCGATGAAATCCGTATTCCAATACAACAACAAGATATTTATACACTCCCATCACTTTCCTTTATCTACCTCGAGGGAAAGCTAGTGAATAAAGACCAGACCAAACCGTTAACTGCAAAATTAACGAACAATGCATTTTCTTTTTTGTTTGATGAACTCAGATACGAACTGAATGGAATAGAAATAGATAGGGTTAGAAACCCCGGGATAACCTCAACACTGAAAGGTTTCTTGTCTTTTAGTCCGAGCAGAGTTAACGGGCTGGAAAATGCGGGATGGGTCATCCCAGGTGAGGGAAAATCTCTTGAAATCGATAAAAACGGAGTGTTTAGCGTGTGCTTACCGTTGAACATTTTATTAGGCTTTTGTGAAGATTATAGACAAATCATAGTTAACTTGAAGCAAGAACTAGTTTTGATAAGATCAAGCTCTGACTTTAATTCCGTAAAGGGGGAAGACTCTAATGTAGAAATAAAATTAGACAAAATTGTTTGGAGAATGCCTCACGTTCGTGTTTCGGACGAGAACCGTTTGAGCCTGCTCAAAATGTTAGACATGAACCGAAAGGTAGCGATCCCGTTTCGAAGCTGGGACCTTTATGAATATCCCACATTACCGTCTAATGCACAACAAGAAACGTGGGCCGTTAAAACATCTACAAATTTAGAAAAGCCTCGATACGTAATTATAGCATTTCAAACAGATCGTAACAAAAACCCTTTAAAGGATAGTAGCCATTTTGATAGCTGCAACCTAAAAAATGTAAAGCTTTACCTAAACAGCGAACAATACCCCTATGACGATTTGAACTTGGACTTTGAACAGGGAAAAATTGCCCTGCTCTATGAAATGTATAATGAATTTCAAACAAGTTATTTCGGTGACAGGCATTCTCAACCTCTCCTTTCGAGATCTAGTTTCGAGAAGATTGCTCCTATCGCAGTCATAGATTGTTCCAAGCAGTCTGAAGCAATTAAAAGTAGTACGATAGACATCCGTCTTCAAATAGATTCAGGCGCAAACTTTCCAGCAAATACCAAAGCGTATTGTCTCACCCTTCACGATAGAATTGTCGAATATGAAATGGGAACCGGTTTAGTAAGAAAATTGTACTGAATACATCCTAACTATATATAAGACGTTGCATTTTACCTCTCAGAGCTCATTTCTGTACATACAGGAGACGTTGTATCAAGTATGACCAGGTCAGCAGTAATAGATTTTCAAGGTTTCCGTTTAAATTCGAATGCTTTAATAGTTAAAGAATTGACAATAGTCGATACGAGTTATGGAACAGCGTGGCATTGGTTTTTCAAGCCTCCTCGAGACGTCGAAGACGCTGTAAGACAGTCAAAGACGAATTTGTGGGTGAAAAAATCCTTACACGGAATAGATTGGTTTTACGGCGAGAGAGACTACTCCGATTTAATTACATGTCTCAAGTCAGTCACTGATTCGTATGACATTTTATGGGGTAAAGGATTGGAAAAATGTAAATTCCTGGAAGAGTTGCTCTCTGTGGCTGTGTATGATTTACACGATTTTGGCTGTCCTAATCTTAAAAATTTGGAAGACGACAAATTAATTTGTTATTTTCATTTAAACACAAGCTACGTATGCTCTTTTAATCAAGCCCATCGACTTGCCTCATGGGTTAGAAAACATCCCGAAGCAGTGGACTTTGAGAGGGAAGAAGTGAGAAGACAGACGTATGGAGTCAACGCATCTCCCCACCATCTCTTAGCCTTTAACGGATTTATCAGAAATGTTGAAGATAAAGTCAAATGCGTTTATTGCGATCTAATTTACAACACTACTAATAGCTCTATAGGACCGTTCGAGTATCACAGAGCAAACACTCCAAAGTGTGTTTGGTTTAAGGAACACATGCTTGTTTAAATAGAATGAGCAATAACTCATTAGAAGGGAATGGAGACGTTGAATGCTGTCATGCGGAATCGAAACACGGACGAGCTAAGGATCTTTTACCAAGGAATCTACTCCTGTACGTCTTCAGCTAGATTATATCTGCAACAACTTACCTCTGGAATGGCAGACCGACGAAGAATTTATTGAAAAAAGATTTCATTGTTATGATAATTAATGATTAAAATATAATTGTACCTTTTGTTCAATAAAACCTTCCTTGAAAATGCATTTTTTTTTTCATTTATTTTACCTATTTTAACCTGGGATGAAGGAGGAAAAGAAACAAAATTAACTAAATGAGTTTTTGTTTTATTTTACAAAGGTCTTTTTCACTCAGTTTCGTGACGGAAATGTCGGCACCCATCGTGGGAAAGCGCCAGTCACCAGCAGGGAATAATAAACTAATATATGTTTTATAACAATTAAAAAATAAAGCACTAGATGAGAGCCTAATCTCGTATTCGACTCCGACAGAACAAGTGATTACACAACTCAACAGATTGTCTTTTTTCAAAATAATTTTAAAGAAAATATTTAATTAAAATACTCAAGCAATAAACATGGGAGAGGGAAGGACCTTGTCCTAAAAAAAACAACCAAATTTTTTTGTTTTATTTTACAAAGGTCTGTTTCACTCCAGTTTCGTGACGAAAATGTCGGCACCCATCGTGGGAAACCGCTAGACATCAGCAGGGAATAATAAACTAATATATGTTTTATAACAACGTATTCGACTCCGATAGAACAAGTGATTACACAACTCAACAGATATTCTTTTTTCATAATAATTTTAAAGAATATTTAATTAAAATACTCAAGCAATAAACATGGGAGAGGGAAGGACCTTGTCCTAAAAAAACGAATAGCAAATACATCTAAAATAAATCTGTGTGGTGAGTAATGAACTCCAGCAGTTGGAAAAAAGAGTAAAACATGGGAGAGGGAGACGGTAAGGACCTTGACATTTCATGATTAAAAATAAACAAAGACAGACTCCTTTAATGCTTCGGCGATGACCTTGACAAGGAATGCAGACAGGGGTGAATGACCTCTTACAGGTTCGGTACAGACATATTTTAAACTACTGATAACCCGTCCTAAAATTCGTAGTTAATAATAAATGGACGTTAAAATTTAAATAAATAAATATCTAAACCCCTTCCTTTAATTAATAAAAGTAACACAAACATTACTAAACTAAAAAAGAAAATGCTGTCTAATAAACAATAAAATAAAGTCTAATATGAACGACAGAAATACTCGAAAACCCAACTCCTTCCATGGTAATAGTCAATACTCAAGCACTCGATACGCCAACTTGCACAAAAGTGTCGGAAAATATCTCCCACTGTTTGATCGGGCGACAGTGCGAGTGCGAGAAATTCCTAGAGCTGAGTTTCATGTTTAGACGAGCAAGTTCAAGTGTTAGACACTCCCACAGCAAGCTCACGACATCAGTTGCGCGAGTAGTTTTGACACTGCTCTCCAGGCCGTTTACACATGCAATTTTGACTGTCGGACAGAAAACTCGCGCAATTTCTCGCCCGCGTAAACGCAGCCTAATAGGTAAGTACCGTATCTCTACGAAAGCTGTTTCTTGTAATGTCATAAATTTTTAATTTCAGACTAAATATGTCTGGGCTTATGCCTCGGAGAAAAAAAGCCGTCCCCTAAATGACCAACAATTATACCAGAAATGTAAAGAGTCCTTACTGGGTTTGTTTGATGAGGGACACACGTTGATCGCATATGATCTTACTCATCAAAAAATACTAGGTATACTGATTGCAAGTATCCATAAAGCAGGAGAAAAAAACGAAAATACAATTTACAATGTCTCAAAAAGTACCTTGCGCCGTAAACCCCGGAAGAAATACTATGAAGGAAACGATGAGTGTAGAAAGGTAACTCAGGATGCGGTAAATGAAGCTGGCATCATTACGAGTAAGAGAAGTTTACAAGTTATGGAAAATAAAACGTTTCCTCTTAAAAGCAAAAGGGGTCTTGAGAATGCTGGGTCAGGTTCAATAACAAACAGAGATCGAAAACGACAGACACGTGGTAATGTAACGCATAACGTCAGAAATGTTAAGTGCTTTAATTATTGGGAACTAAAAAATGAAATTTCTGACATATTTAAAAACGATAATGGAAATGTCTCAAAGAAGAAGAGTATTGCATCGAAGAGCAACGAAACATTATCCACACAAAACAAAGGTTCCATTAGCGAGAACGACCACAATGAACCTTCTGATGCTTCGGTATTACAGAAAGATGGCAAGAAAAGTCACAAGGCCGAATTTCAGAACCACGAATACAATTCGGTAAACAAGAATAAGGTCACAGCTAATAAATTGACATTTGACGGAAAGAACAACTCTTTGGTTCGAGGAGTCAAGACTGAGGATATGATCAAGGGTCTAGAGACCTCGAAAAGAATAGGTGAATTGAAACACGACGATTTTCTAAGCAATAAATTGATTGACATTAGGCAAACAGAGAATAAAGGTTTAGTTAAAAGAAATAAAAATGTCTACAATTATATTGTTTTAAATGCCAGTCTTGGAAGCAACGCCGAAGAAAGCCCGCGGTACCCTCTAGGACAAGTTAGAGGTAACATTAACAAGCTTGTTGAGGATGAAGATCATCAGCTAGAAAAGGAAGACCAGCAAAACGACACAATATATGATCGCAGAAAAAGTGCTTTTGAAAGTTTCATTATTGACGACATTGGACTTCTCTTTCAGGTAAATATAAATGAAACCAAAATCTCATAAAGTAACAATGACATTCGCGGTGGCTGAGTGGTTAGTCCATTAGCCTAATAGCTCACCGTATACATAGTATGCCTACCAGTTCAGAATTTGAAATTAATTATAGAAAGCAATTTAATTTCAATTATAATAAATTTCATTCTTTCAGATCACCGCTGACGAATCATTGCTTAAACGTAAACAATGTTATGAAGCCAAACGAAACAGATTGCTATATGATCTCAACATTAAAAAGTACTATTACATTCACTTACTGTGTGAAAAGCCATCCTCAACAATATCAGAAAGTGAGTCGACCTCTTTTGGCTGTGGATTTAGCACTTATTTATATTTTAATCATTCTAATGATCTTACTTAATATATGTAACATCATACAAACATTGTGTCGAGTAGACTTAACACAATGTGTTTTCTCATGAAAAATTAATACTTATTACAGCTATGATAATAAGAGATACAAATGAAATGTAATAAAGAGATTTTTTTAGTTCAGGAATCGGTAACATATCTTTCTACTTATCTATCTTAAAGTAATATTAACTGCCCATTGTTTAAAAGAAAAGTATAATGCAACATAATTGTTAAACATAAATAATAGGTATTAATTCATTAATTTTTACACAATTCATCCGAACTTAAGCGGGATAATAGGCATGTTTGTATGGCGCAACCTATTGTTTGATTCTAGTGCCTTTTGATCTCTAAGCTGAGAGCAGGCATACCAAAGATTTGTTAAAGAATTCCGTCTTTTAAATGTTGAAAAAGCATTAATGTATACGGACTGTGTATGGACAAGACAATACCAGGAGCAAATAATACAGATCGGATACTTTAAATTACAGAGCTCTGATGAATTCAGATACTTGGAGTCTATGATGACGTCAGGCAATAGGATGAACTGAGAAATTAATGCAGAATAGCTCCAGGCTATAGGTGCCTCTTTGGAATACAAAATACTCTAAAATAGAAAAGCCAAAATTATGATCCATAAAATATTTTCTTTAGTGGTTCCTCTGCTTCTCTCTCACAGCGCCTGTGACCAGCAACGAAGCTTCTGATCAAATAATTATAATTGCTCTCTCAACCAAAACATTGAACCTGTTAAATCTTTTCTTAAAGTAATATTTCAACTTTTTTTCCAGTACTTCTCCATGAACTCATTAAAGGGTTAGTATGCTGGGCCAAGTTCATTACTCCAGCAGAGAACCTCGATGCAATAATCGCTCTTCCTAGATTTGCCATCACTTCGTGGCTCTTCAAGAATGCCGGCTTCAAGAAGATCAATCAAACAGATAAATCAGACTTTCTAGGCGACGAAGATAGGAGCACAACATACGAAGAGGCATCTTTTGTGGATGGTGTGTTGATAGACGATTATTGCTTTTATGTGTGCCTCATAGGACAATTCACAAAAGCCTACTGGGATTACATTGGCAAATATTGAGATGAAATGGGATTCAAGCAAAGGGTTAAATTAAATAATGCCCTAATATGTTAATAAAAATTAATAAAGTGAGCTCATGCATTTGAGAATCTATAAAAATGTTTTAGGAATAGCAGTCCAGTCAACGAACAGTTATAGATGGAAATTTTTGGAACAAAATTTTTGACTTCGTAACTTTGATTGGGCTGGATAGGAAGTGAACATATCAAAAGTCCTCACCCGTAGCCTTTGTGCCGAGGGGGAGGGGGGTTTAGAAGGTCCCATTTTTCGGGTTTTCACTTATATCTCGGAAACCCTGAGTCTTAGCGACATGACTATTCTATAACAAATAAAAGCTGATTAAATTTCCTACAAGGTCTATTCTATAAAGTTTTTCGAGATATCTTTAGTTTTCGAAATATCCGCTCTTGAAAGTCTGTCATTTTGGGAAAAAACACACTTTTTTCTATTCTCGACCGGATATCTCTTAAACGATGAACCCAAAAAATAAATATCGGCTATAAGGTTGTAGAACATTCCATTCGCTTCAATAATATATATTACTTTTCTATTTTATGTATTTTCTTACCTGGCCAGAAAAGGGTAGTAATCTATAGATAAACCGTCCTAAAATCATTAGTTCATAATAAAAGGCTGTTAAAATTTAAATAAATAATTAAAGTTATTTGTAATACATATTTTCACCAAATAAACATCCCTTCATATAAACATCAACAAAGATCAAATAATACGAAATAATAGCCCTAATGAGGGGCCAATCTCATTGGTAAAATGTCTTGCCCAATGGAACAGCGTCTACCGGAAGTAGTGATCATTGGGCATGTTAGGTCCTTTAAAATGGATTCTACTATTTTGATATCATATTAGTAAATTCGATATCATACATGAAATTACGCAATGAAAGTCGAGTAGTTAATTAGGGAATTCAGAAACAAGGAGGTAGGGAGTTATTTTCCAAGTACCCTCTGATTTCTACCAAATCATCTTCAATATACCATATTGGTTTAGGACCTGTATAACTATTCCCATGGCATTCTTCTGCAATCAAGCGCCCCCTAACTACTTAATTGTTCTCGTGTTGAGCCCAAGGGCAACACTGGAGTTGCCCTGGCTAGGTTACTTTACAACACTGGAGGCGGATTTAGCTACATATCTCAGGCTCACTGACCACAGTGCAACCACGTGCTGCCTGTGCAACGACCACGTTCGGCTACAGTGTTAGTTCGATAAATTATCCATACGCATTAAAGGCCTAAAATAATATTTGAACGATTCCAGAAAATAGTCGAGGAAAGCTAAATGGTGACCAATAGTCTCCATTGTGGATCAACGTTATCGATAATTGTGTTAAATACATGCTTATGAACTGAGAGCAGTCTCGCCATTTGATTTGGTGTACTTATTTAAATTTCAATTCTGACCTTTAAATATTTTACAGCTCAAAATTAAATCGAAATGTCTTAACAGATAGGTACATATTGCACTGATAAATATGTATTAAAATATTAAATATGTTTATTTAAATATATCCATAAACTTATTTTTCTTTTCCTGTGCTTTGGTACTCATGACGATATTGAAAAATCTGCTCTGCTTTGTCAGTGCTCCTTTCTCAGCTTCAGACAGCGCCTGATTGATTATTGTTTCGGCAAACTTCATTTGATCTTTCGATAAAGCTCGGAGCCTTGAGGCGACCTTCTTCCCGAAGTCGTCACAGCTGTCTCGTTTCCTGAACGCATCGAGGACACTGGTAAATGGTTTAGCTGCCAAATCATCGACATTCACTTTCAATGTTTCACGACTGGTAGACGCTGATTCTTCTTCAACCATTAAACTCGACATACTACTTTTAGCTGTCATTACCTGCCTGAAGAAGCAACAAGGTTAGGTATCAAATGTCACCAAGGACTAGTATTTTAACATTACTAAAAAGAAAATGTAATTGATTTTTAACTTGAGTTTGTTTATATATATATATATATATATATATATATATATATATATATATATATATATATATATATATATATATATATATATATATATTAATTAACAGCTTCAGTTCTTTATTATAAAATAATGAGCCTGTCAGGAGCTAGTGAAGTAGACAACAAACATTTCAAGCATGTATACAGAATCCTTAATTACTAACACCAAGGAAAACATTTGTACCATTTGCAGGCCAAGAATAATAAATGATTTGGGCGTACTAGACAAATGCAGTTTCGAAATGGTGGTAAGAAATATTTTAATGATAGTAAAATATGACGTCATACCAGGTCTTCCATTGCTTCAGGTTTGTCGATTACTCCTTGGTATTCGACGGGTGTATTCATCATATGAAAAAGACAATGAGTTAGTAGGGAGTCCCCATTGAATATTCGTTTAAGTTCATTATTCTTTTACAATCATATTCAAAAATTCAAATTTTTGCGCTTCACTGGCCATACTAAAATGGCCGCTTTCAGGCTTCAATCTATTTCGTTCACCCTCCCTCCACTCCATACTAACTCAATGGACAAAGACGTTGAGTAGAAAGTGTATTGAAAGACTCTGTTAAGAACGATATTTGTGTTGTCTCAAACTTCAAAAAGGACAGCATTTGTCAAAATTCAGTATTTTTCGCCAGATTTTGACGGACGAGGAAAGGAACTTACTGAGCTTGGTTCTTTATGGCCTGGCTGTAGATTGATGAGTTTAATTTTTTACTTATAATATGTAATATCTACGAATTATTCTCTGGGTTTTCAGAATGCTATTCATTTAATGAACTTTTTTTACCACTCTCATATTTATTTGACTGAATAGCCTTCAAAATTAATCATTCAATGGATCTTTTAGCTTATGAATTCAGTAAGTATTCGTTAATATTCTTTGGTAATTAATTGACTATTTTTTTTTGTATCCACTTTGCACATTTTACAGTGATATCTTGAACTTTAATTTATCATTTTGGTAGCAGATATTTTGGAGATCTCCAAGCATAATTAATTTTTTCTATGTGTTTTCTCTAAAACAATACCATTTCCTTTTATAGCATATATTTTTTATCATTATTTTTACTCCCAGTGGTGCAGTTTTTTGTAATTATTTACTGGAATGCACATATGTACATGCAATAGTCAACAATGTAATAATATCATTTTGTGAGGATTTTTTTCCCAGAGTTAATGATTTCTAAACTAAACGTAAAATTTGTTTTTCTATTTACTTGAATTGAAATAAGGAGGCTCGGTGGAAGTGAGTGTTAAGGTGTGAGCTCTTAACACTCCGTGCCAAGGGTCGTGGGTTCGATTCCCATTAAGGGTGGGGCTTTTCTTTGGAAAAAAGAAAAGGCATCAGCCCTATCCTGGCTAGAAAAGGGTGGTAACCTATAAATAACCCATCCTAAAATTCTTTGTTAATAATAAATGGACGTTAAATTTTTGAAAGTAAAAATTGAAATGAAAACTTTTATTCTTATCCTGGGACACATGTTTCTTAGGAATAATTTTGAATTTACAAAATCAGTTTAAGAAAAATTTGAAATACAAAGTTAAACTATTATTAATTAGAATACCGAGGCATCTAATGGTGAAAAACATGTAGTGTGATTTTAATGAATTGACAAATGAGTTTACTTAGTTTATTTAGTGACCTCCTGACAACTTAAGAAAAATAAGTTATTTTTTTGGAATGTTTGATGAAGTATGACCGTAGATGCCCAGTTTCGTATATCCATGATCGTAACTTTAACTTCTCAAAGAATGTTTTATTTAATATTAAATATTGTTATCTAGATTTCTAAGTTTTTAAATAAGCAGGTTATAAAGAAATAAATGAATATTTCTCAAATCAAGGGCGTTTTAAACTTGTGCAAAAGTGGTTTCAAAATGGCAGCTGCTGTTTTTGATAAAAAGAAAATACGTCATTCCAACCTCGGCTAGAGAAGAATGGAGAGCTGTAAACTTCCTTTCCCAAATGTAACTGTCCTATAAGAAGGGAAATAAAAATGGTCAGATACTAATAACAAAAATTGAAGATAACTATTAGAAATATTAACAGACATAGGTAATATAAAATGAAACTCCTATAATAAGTATTTATTTAATATATATTTAGTTTATTTAATATATACTTAGTCTCTTTTAGAGGCAAGGTTTGCTCAGTGGTAGAGCACTCAACTAATGAACTGGAGGACCTGAGTTCAAAACCCGGGCACACGCTAGAGATTTTTATCTATTAGTGTCGTCATTCGAGGGTTGGATGGTTCGGGATCCCAGACCATCCCTAGGCTCACCCAGCCTTTAATTAATTTATTAATGGGTACCTGCAAAGGGAAAAATCAGGCGGTCAGAGGATAGTACTGACCACACCATCTTCCTAGTGAAGAATTTGTTACCTCTACAGTATTTCCCTCTCTGGGCCCTTGTGGAGTGTTACGGGACTGATTCTGATTTATCACAAACATTATAGTCTTCTGGTATTGACCATGTCACAAATTTCTTTACCTACTGACACTGACCGAAAGATAAGCCAAATCATAAATAACCCTCAGAATAATTTGAAGTTAAAATTAATAGGTGACCATAGTATCCCTTGCTCCTGCGGAAAAGAATATATTGGACAAACCGAAAGATTGATATGTATAAGAATTTCGGAACACATGAAGACTGTTAATAATTTTCAAATTGAAAAATCGGTGGTAGCAGAACATTTTTACAATACCAATCACGTTATCTAATTTGATAAAGTTAGCATTTTGGCGAAAATATAAAACTACCAAGAACGGATCATTAGGGAATCCATAGAAATAGTAAGACACCCTGAGAATTTCAACAAAAAGATGGGTACATGTTTAGCAAATTATGGCATCCAGTGATTAAACCTAGTGGAAAAAGATGAAAATAAATTCAGCCAATCAACGGCCCTGATGGAACCGACTGAGCAGGACTGGAACCGACCAGTCAGGGACTTGGAAGAGCAGACTATGCCTGCAGAAGCATACAAAGACTGATATTTATACCAGTGAACCAAAAGAACATCTTCATTCTCAGATTTAACCCTAAGGAAGCTGGAAGTACGACTAGCGAAACGTTGGTATAAAAGTTTGGGACATGGTTGATACAAGAAGACTATAATGTTTGTAATGACTTGGACCATGGAGGCTACATGTTAAATTGTTTTGATTTATATTCTTCATTTTTTTTTTTTTTTTTAATCAATTCTTTGAAACTTTATGAACCCGGAAGTTTTATTTTTTATTTCAGATTCATTGCTCAGTTTAGTTCTTGTGGGATTTTTCTGGGGCGTAACAAACCCATTTCTCAAGAAGGGCACAAAAGGTGTTGATAAAGTTATTGAAAGTAATGTTATCAAGAAAATATTTAAAGAAATCATTTTCTTGATTACTAACTGGAAGGTAAGTATTAATTTATTTAGGAACACATTTTTTTTATTCAATCTGAAAAAAGCCCACATCCTCCTTCAGTCATATTTGTAACAAAGTTCCAATCTTGAAACCCCACGGTTCATTAATAATCATCTCTTCCGTATATACAGAAGTCCGATTTGCTTCTATATAATGTTTATCTCTTGCATGAATACGGAAGTTTAGTTTGGAAACTTAATATTTGGATTTCAAGCGTGATGCTATTTTTTCTAGAATCTTAAATTTTTGAACAAGTTTTATACTAAAGCTAAATACCTCCTCTAGTCTGTTCAGATAGGCGGAAAAGTTCAATTCCGCATGCGCAAAATTTTAAGGGAAATATTCCCATCGGTTCCACCATTTACGAACTCCCATTTCAAGGAACAACACGATATGTGAAACATTATAAAAACTGATTATGTCTTGTTTAATATTAGGGAAGGCTTTGAGAGGTCAGACAAAGGAAATAGTGTCATATATTTATTATTATTATTAAATTAAATACGTCCATTTATTATTAACTAAGAATTTTAGGACGCGTTATCTATAGGTTACCACCCTTTTCTAGCCAGGATAGGGCTGATGCCTTTTCTTTTTTCTGAAGCCACCACCCCTAGTGGGAATCAAACCCACCACCCTTTGGCATGAATGTTAAGTGCTCACGCCTTAACGCTCATGGCCACCGGGCCTCCAATATTTATTAATACTTAGCCAAAAATAAGACTAAAAACATTTTAAACCTTTTAGTGATAAGGTTATGACAGAGAGAATTTTTACCGCCAATCTCTTGCACGGGGAATATAGGCCACACCATTTTCCCTCTAACTAAACAATCTATTTGATCAGGCTATAGCTTAAATTTTTTTCAGCCTTAGCTTTAATTAAGTATTGATAAATATTACAAACCATGTCCCTTGCCTGACTTCTCAAAGCCTCCCGGATTCTAAACAAGACATAATTAGTTTTTATTAAGTTTAAAGTAGCGTGTTGTCCATTGTTATGGAAATGCAAATGGCGGAACTGTCGGGAGTATTTCTTCCATGCGGAATCAGAACTTTCCCATCAAACTGAATGTGCCATATATTTTTAGCACTAATATGAGTCTAAAGCACAAAAAGTATAAATAACTCACTCTCTTATTTTCTCGACTTCTAAAGGAACGTTGAATTTCGAAAATAAAATACAATCACAAAGAAAAGCCAACCTCTTTACCATTTTCATAGTCTAGTTATATAAACGAACTCATCTTGCTGATAAAAGCATTTGATAGTCCGCAGGAATATTAACAAGCACCTTTAATGGAACTTCTCCCGCTGATATGGGCCTGTAGAAATTGTTGTGGAATTTTATCAATTTGTTTGTTATTTTAGCTGTTTTCTAATTCTTATAAATTATTTTCAGTACACAGTTCCTTTTATAATAAACCAATGCGGATCAATAATATTTTATTTCACGTTAAAGAATGCAGGTAATTTGAAGCTATTTTAACATTTACTTCATTAATGACTCAAGGACTAATATGAATTTGATTACTACCATGTTATTATTTTATAGATTTAACTATAGCAGTTCCAGTTAGTAATTCTCTTTCATTTGTATTCAATGCATTAGCGGGCTGGTTTGTTGGAGAAGAGACTCCTGATCGATGTAAGTTTTTTTTAAGTCAGTTTTCATTAAAACATAGTGAATCTCGTTGCTCGTTTAAAAAAAAAGTTTGATGATACTTGTTTACTTTAAGGGCACCCTGCAACACTTTCATAAAATCTTTATGACCAATGACCCATACTTATAACCTTAATGCTCCTGGTATTAGTGTTGGGCATAATCATAGTTATGATTATAATCACAGGGTTTTGGGATGTGATTACGATTATAATCACAGACCCTGGAGATATGATTAGGATTAAAATTATAATTCTTACTATAAGAGTGATTACGATTGTAATTATGTTCACACCTATGATTATAATTCCACTTTTAAATACAGTATTTTACTGTAATTATGGCCACAATCGTGGGGCGAGGTTAGCTCAGTGGTAGAGCACTCGACTAATGAACTGAAGGAACCAGGTTCAAAACCTGAGCGCCACTAAAGATTTTTATCTTCTAGTGTTGGTGTTCCTGTGATTACAATCGTAATTACAGAAAAAAAATATTTCAATTAATCAAAGTTATGATTACAAGTATTATAATTGTAATAATATTTTTAGGGTCTGTAATCATAATCGTTGTCACACATTGTGATTATAATGGAAATCATGATTATGATTATGCCCGACACTGGCTTTAGGTTTGATTTCCACTCATCATGATGGCTTTTCTTTCAAAAAAAGAAAAGGCGTCATGTTATAACAGAGGGAATGAAAAGGTAGTTCAGAGTCATTGAATTCATCATGATTCAGTTATTGTCATCCGATGCCAGTTAGTATATCAAATAATGCTTTTGTTTTGATTTATTGAATCTGAGTTATTAGAAACAAAAAAGGCAATTGAGATGGAGCATGAACAGTACGTTATCTCCCCATTTACTCTGATATTAATAGTGTGAATATGACATGTCCATTGAGGAGCATTGAACTGTTATCTTAAATCTATTAACAAAAATGGTTATTTTTTATAACAGCCCCACAAGTGGTTCTACTAACAGTTACTGTTCCTAGGCACCTACACAATCTAATAGAGCATGTGTTATAATAATATACATTTATTATTCCAGTGATGCTATAAACACGTTCATGAATATGAAAGATATTTTTTATTTTATCCTCAGGGGAGGATCTCTTCAATAAACTTTTCAGACATCAAGAAATACTGGTCTCCAGAAAGTTAACCATCTTAGGAATTTATTTAATGTAAATATTCATAAAAATGAATCTTTTAATAAATTTATTAACATATGTTTCTAATGAAATATCTTTTAGCACTTTCTTCTGAAGGAAAGTAGCTATTGACGTTGCACTCATGACGGAATTTTTGAAAAATTTCTTCAAATCTTTATCAATCCTACCTAGTAGTCACCGAAAATGCCTCCTGTTAAAATTTATATATGTAGTCACAAATCTTGGTATATAGCGTTCAATTAGCTAACGATTGAACGAGTTCATCAACCACCAAAATCGGTCCACCGGGAGGGGGGTTTACCCTGGACCCAAACACTAATTTGACCATGTCAGCCGCAGTTTTGTTATATTTTAACAAAACTCGGTATTCGTTAAGGTGATGCAAAGAGAGAAATACGTTGTAAAAATAAACTAAATTAGGGGGGGGGGTTACTCCGGGCCCTCATTACCAATTTGCCACTACCAGCCGTAATTTTTGTTATATTTCAACAAAACTCGGTATTCGTAGTGGTAATCAATAGAGAAAAATGGGATGTAAAAATAAACTAAATCGGTTTATTAGGAGGGGGGGGGGGTTACTCCGGCCCTAAATTACTAATACACTCATACTGGTTGTAATTTCTGCTATATTGTAACAAAACGTGGTGTACATCGTGGGTATCTCATGAGAAAGAAGTGTTGTAAAAATGAAGTAAATTGGTCTATCGGAAAGGAGTGTTTACTTTAAACTCTGTTTCAATAGAATTAGCCCTCCAGATGTAGGTTCGCAAACCTGCCGCGAGGAGTGCTATCTACCACTAGGGGGACTGTATCCTGTTCCTGCGTCAGACCAAAAGACGGAATATGAAGTTTTTGTGTATTTATTAAGTAGTGTAGAATCATGTATAAACTTAACTCTGGAATCAAATTATTTACAAACTTAATAATTGAACAGTCCTCATATCAAATGTAAATGAGCAGAACTATTCAAGTTTTTATTTGATTTATATAGGTTATTTACAGCAAATTGCTCAGTAATGTAGTCTACATTACCCAAATTCTGAGGAAAGTGCTTAGTTATGCAGCTCCTGCGTGACGGCCTTTTTCCTTTTTTTTTACTTGTCGCCTTGTAATAGTAACTGCATAAATCACTGGTGGGGCTGTTCTAAAAAAAGTCCCAAAAATATACCTATTAAATGCTTTTTAGTATAATCTTTTTGGTTATTACCTTATTTTACGCTTACAGTTTGAAAATAGTTTAACTCAGGTGACTAATGTATATACTTCAAATGTAATCTCCCTTGTTGTTTTCAAATCTGACTTTTTCAGAAATGTTAATTTTATTTTTTTAAATGAAACAATAGGATCCCAATAACTATCCGATATAGAAATATTTTGTTTGCCCTATCCTAATGATGCACAGAAAAATATTCTAAATATACCAATCCTGTATTGTTGTGTGTTCCTCTTACTAGTACTGCACTATTCATTTTTTCCAACAAATGAATCATTTGTTGTGAATTTGTGGTAATTTGAAAAATTAACTAGCCTAGAAAAAGTGAGGGAAAAAGCAAGCTACTGTTAAAGGTTAAGTGTATCAAATACTTACTCTCTTCCCAGTATTAAATTGCTTATAGATTTTTGAACTTTCTTTCTAAATTATTAAACTAATTCATAAACAAATTTCAAAATATTCTGAGTTGTAATATTAAGATTTTCACCTGGGCTATGTGTGAATGTAGAATTGTCTTATATGGCAGCTCTATAAAACATATGATTTATTGCAACTATTAATATCAGCTATTCTCTTAATTATTATTTATCTTCCAGTAACATTCCTCGGGATGGTTCTCGTGGCTCTTGGGATTTCTTGCTATCTATTTGTTTAATGAAGCAAAAACTAAATTGTTTCTTAAGTTATTTTCCTCGCGGCCTCTCAAGGTAATATTGTTTTCTTAAACTTTTTCTGTGATTCAATATTGAAATGTTCTGTGATTTTTGGCATAATTAGATTTTAAGCATTGATGTTATGCTAGTAATTATAAATAATAAAAAGTTAGCCTGATGGCAGTGAGTGCCCAAGTATGAACTCTCCATGCCTTTGATTCTTACTAGGGGTGATGGCATTTCTTTCAATCAAAATGTTGAAATATGACTATGAAAGACACGATAAATACCTCTTTATCAACCATCAAGTCCCTAGATTGTACATCAGAGGGTTCTTGTGTCACTCTTCCTGTCTTATGTTATTCCCCCTACATAGGCAAGAGTGACACATTTTTAGTTGAGTGGAAATAGTCAGGGCTCAGTTAATTTACTTTATGATCAATTCTGTGTGGTTATAAAAATAATTGTAAAAAATTGCTTATGGTAATATTTTCTCAAATGTTTTGTATTTATATTTTATAGTGACCCAATCTTCTTCGATCCAATATTTTTCGGGCGGAAGGTCAATAAAAGAGAATTAACTAAGTCAATTCATTTATTTGTGCTTGCTCTACATGTTTCACATCTTCGGTGCCTCTTCAGGAGCCACTAAACTAAACTAAAACTTACAGCCTAATTGTATTAAGGCGAACCTTCCTGTACAATGGCCACATACAATATGAGGTTACTATTACCTACTTATAGCGATGATGAGCTGTGTAAAATCAATAGATTCCAAAAATCGATCATCCAGAACAAGCTAAGTCCATTATAATAAAATACATTTTTAGATTTTGTCCATCTATATAATAATTTTTTTTTTATTATAATGGACTTAGCTTGTTTGGAATCTATCGATTTTACACAGCTGATTGACGCTATAAGTAGGTAATAGTAACCTCATATTGGACGTGGCCATTGTACAGGAAGGTTCGCCTTAATACAATTAGGCTGTAAGTTTTAGTTTAGTGAGTTTTTGGCTCCTGAAGAGGCACCTAAGGTGTGAAACATGTAGAGCAAGCACAAATAAATGAATTGACTTAGTTAATTCTTTTTTGTTGACCTTCCGCCGGAAAAATATTGGATTAAATGTTTTGTTTCATTCAATGTATAAATATTCTGTGATGTTTCAGTTTATTTGATTTCCTAGTTTAATGTTAAAACTTTTTAATAATCAATAAATGAAAAGTTCTAACATTAAAGCCTGGTGGCCATGAGTGTTAAGGCGGTGGGCACTTAAACCTCCGTGCTAAAGGGTCGTGGGTTCGATTCCCACTAGGGGTGATGGCTTTTCTTTAGAAAAAAAGAAAAGGCATCAGCCCTATCCTGGCTAGAAAAGGGTGGTAACCTATAGATAACCCGTCCTAAAATTCGTAGTTAATAATATATGGACACTAAAATTTAATAATAAACAATTGCTCTGTCATAAACTATAAATTCTATAAAGTTAAAAATAATTCCTAAAAGTTTTCAATTTAATATTAAGAACTGTTTTCAAAAATTCATATCATGATTCCTTTTTTTTTGTTAATAGGAAATTAAAATTGCTGGTTTTGTCATGCACATATATACAAAGGCTATTTCCTGCTCTAGTTATCTCTAGTCGGATTATCCTTACAGTATTTACAAAGAAGGTGTACTGAATTTCGTCCAATTAGTTTAACATTTATTTTTGATACATCTAGACATTTTTGCTGTTTTTTTTTTCTTTCTTCAAATGGAGTTTTTAAAATATTGATTCTAAATTAAGAAAAAAATAAGGCATTTAATATTTATTATTTGTTGATATTATTACTACTTTTTTTATGAATGTAATAAAGTTCCTCATCTATTTTGGTACGATGAAAACATTTTTGTATAATCCTATAAAAACATGTTCTTAAAATAAAGATTTTTCATAATTTTTCCTGTATGTATTTTATTCTTTTAAACCTTTTTTTCCTTAAAATAGTGTTTTAAAACTTCTAATTAATGTAAGCACTGAAAATGAAAATAATTCCATTGTTCCTCTGTGAGTACATAAAAATAAGGAAATTCAAGAAACGTACAAATTTCAATATGAGTTTGTTTATAAGGAAATACATGGTTGCTACACAAGTACGCTTGTCTCCATGCCACCAGGCTTGTTATCTCTTCTTCATCATATTTAATGGACTTCCACTAAATTGGAGCTAAGCTATCACATCTTGTCTATTTATGGTGAGGATTAACTCCAAGGTACAATTTTTTTAATTTACGCTGATTTAAACCAAGGAAATTCACGGAAGCCATTTTCTTGTTTTTTATGCAATCACTGGACAAGATAAGTCCTTTTTCTCATCAGCATAAAACAATTCTTTGTTCTTATTAGTACTAGGAAATATTTGGAAAATAATGAATCCGTTTCCAACTTTATCACTCATTTTATTTTTTCTTGGTGATTTTAAATTTTTCACTAAACAATTAATTATCATCCCTAAAATATTTGGTCTGGATAAATCAGTGCAAAGAGTACATATGTTAAGAAGGCAATATTTAATATTTGAACTGTTATCTGACAATGGTTCATTGTAATACTCTAAAATGACAATTATGGAATAGTTGATGTCTGATCTTCGCATTTCTGAAGAAGTCTGAAAATATAGCTCAATCCCAAATTAACTAAAATTTTGGTTTTTGAAATTGGCTGAATGCAGAAAAAAGTGATATTTCTAGTTCACAATAAAATTTACTTAGATAACACTTTTTTTTTGTTCATAATAATTGTTGGGGGCTAATAAAAATCAAATTATCAAGTACAGGCTGTTATTTATGCTTGCTTGTAATGAAACTCATAATATATTGTGTCTAACTAATGAGAAAAATATTTTGTGGATATAAGTAACATTGGTCTGCTTTCCATTCAGATAAACCGAAAAGTTCAATTGCCTGTGTGAACTTCTGAGGAAAATATTCTCGTTCACTCTCACTTCTGTTCAGCCATTTGCTAAACCATTATGTTTCCCTCTGGAGCATGCATAATTGAACTTTTTCGACTTTTTGAACGGGGTATAGGATTGGGAGCTTACTAGAGTATAAAATTATTAATTTGCACCTACCAACCATAATGTTCGCTTTCTTGCAGCAAAACTCAGTAAAATCTGTAGAGTATGAGTGTGCCCTTATTATTCATTGTAGAATTGCTTTAATTTGCAATTTTTTTACATTAATGATAGTTGGCTTCTGAATAAAACTCTATTTTTGTGCAATATCTTTTTGCATCTTCCTCCTAAGCACAGTACCTGGTGTTCCATGGTAAGTCTAGCCAACACATTTTTATCTTCTTATCTACTCAAGAGGTACTTTATAGCAAAATTTCTAGGTGCATAAAACACTTCATAAAACGTGTGGTTACCGGCTCTTGGGCTATTGGTAGTCCCATTTAGCTAAAAAAGGATTTAATTTCATGTTACTATCAGATGCAAGATGAATTCTTGTATCTCTTGAAATTTAATTTACTTGCATTATTTAATTAACATTTTAAAAATAGATAATCTTTTTATTTAAAACATACATTTTTCTAATTGCCCTTATTTCATTTTGTTATTCCTGTGTGTATCATTAGAATCTAATCCTTTTTGCAGATATCTCGTCCTATATTTTTGAACAAGGTCTGTTCCCTTTGAAATGGTTAAGTGCGAAAAAAAGAAGTATGACTCGCGTTACTTGAAAGCTTCAGATTCTGGAAGAGTAAGACAAGTAACTCCACCAAAAGATGATCCCTGCCCTACAGGAGGAGAATTTATTAAAAATGGGAAGAGGTATTAGAGAAATAGCTTTAAGAATACATGTCTCCCCTGTTAGTTGCAATAAGTCTGCTTCAGGATATAAACCTTGTAGAGGTATGAAACAGTCCTGAAGACAGAGATGTTTGCCTGAAGCACAAACACAAACATACACACGCACACACATATATATACAGATGTAATTACCTTTTTAGTCCTATGAATAATATATTCATAGACACAAACAGATGAACATATATTCCATTTACATAATTGAATAATAATACTATGAGAAATAATAAAGTTTAACTAAAAATAAATACATTTCTTAGGCATTACATTTGTACAAAATTTACATACATTAACTCAATATGTAATAAAATTATTATTATTATTATTATATCAATCATAAATTAATGACGCTCTCAATTTCAAGGCGTTTTTTATGTAGTTATAAATTTGTATATATTAAATTTTTGAGGCACTGTTTAAGGCTTCAATTAATTGGAAATTATTGGTAGGCTGGTTGATAAACTTGAGGGATTGGCTTCTAATGGGGGAGTAAATAGGGTAATGCAAAATAAAATGGAAAATGTCTTCATACACGTTATTGTTACAGAGGGTGCAGATTTCTTTCGGGTTAATAGAATATTGCATATTTTTAATGGAAAATTTAATATTGAGGTTGCTTGCTGTTCTTAACTGAGCTATGGTTTTTGAAATGACAAAAGGCAACCCCAGCCTTTTTTTTTTTTTTTTTTTGAGATATTATTGAAAAATTGAATGCTAAATTGCTTGATGTTGAATAACCTTTTTTTATTTATCGTTTTATAATTAATAACATTTTTAAAAAAATCATATAAAAATTTCTGATTATATCTGATTATTTCTTAGATCAGGAGGTACTTTTTTTTTCTTTTTTTTTTTTTTTTTTTTTTTTTTTTTTTTTTTTTTTTTTTTTTTTTTTTTTTTTTTTTTTTTTTTTTTTACGGCGCATCGACGTCTGGGCCATTAGCGCCGACATCCGGGGTGCAGCAAGGAATTTTCCCAACGAGCCGTGGGATGAGAAAATTCCTGCCGCCGGTGGGGATCGAACATCAGGAGGTACTGTTTGAAAAAAAAAAAAAAAAATACTATTTATCACATCTGTACTACTCAAATCGGTTGTAAATATTTGGGTTTATTTTTATTTTGTTCTCATGTGCTTATTGGGTTAAAATTTTATCCCCATTTTAAATTTAATATTTCAGATTTCCTTTTAGAAATTTATAATTATATGTTAAAAAAAAAAAAGAGTCATTTTTCTTCTTAAAATCCAAATAAATTTGTTGTCCTTCTTAAGGCATAATTATATGATTTCACATATTTTATCTAATATTATTGAAATATACTTAAGATAATAGGCCCTGCTCTTTTTTGCGGGGCACCACCGTCATTATTCAAACGGGCAATTTACCAATCGCTACATAGGAAGCAACAAAACCCGTGGGAAACCCAAACCCTAAGGCACACTAAATACTTTATTCAAAAGCCTCCTGTTGAACCCTGGAAGGAACTGAAGCTCCTCAACGGAGCAGAACTTCGAGAAGCTATTGGAATAATTACAGGACATTGCAAGCTGAACAAGCACCTTCATAGGATGAAGATATTCAACTCCCCCATCTGCAGATGGTGTGGAGTAGAAGAAAAGACGCCGATACACGTCAATGGTGACTGGGAACGGCTGGATCATATAAGCTTTAGGTACCTTGGTGATACACAAGATACCAACCTTGACCCAAGCGAAATATCGATAAGGAGACTCCCGGATTATTGGAAGGTAGTAACACTCTGAAGAGAGACATCATGGGCAGCAAAATAGATCGTACGGCCACGGTGCGCTCCCTTGAGGAGGACAGCCCAACAATATTGTATTGTAAGATAATTAGATGTATTTACAATTGTTAGTATCTAGTTTGATATTATCATTATCTAATGTTTGAATGCAATATTTTACTTCGTTCACTTATTAATAACTTCACAGTGTTAGTATATTTCAACATAACATAGTGCATTTTATGATAATTCATAACTAATATTACATAAAATATGTGAAATTACAGAATTATGCCTGAAGAAGGACGATGAAGTGCAAAATGCAATTAAATTGGATATGAAATTTGGAAGGTTCTAACCATATTTTTAATTCTACCCATCTCACCTGAATATATCATTCCACCATCTTCATAACTATTATTTATTTTTTTAATATTTTTAGTGCAGTTTGCTTCTTCATTGAGATTCGTAAATTAATATTACATTTTGTTTGATAATTCAATTCTAAAATACTTTTAATATGTTTAAGGTATTTAAGAATTGTGACTCGGGAATACGTTCGAGATATTGTTATACCAGATGACCGAGCTCGGCCTGAAGCAGTTGTGTTGTGCAAACCTGAGCTAGACAGAATCTTTTGTTCAGGGGTAAATATTTGCTATTACTATGGTATTTGGAGAATATAAATTCCATGCAATCCATCTACATAAAATATAAATTTAAAGAGTTCATTTTTTTTTTTAATTATAGATAAATTTATGTTTAAGTAAATGCAATGATTATTATTTTTTATCATAAAAATTGTAATGATTTAATGCATAACTTTTTAGGAAGTAGAAGGCTTAGACAGATTAGCAGAGGCAAAGAAAAATATAGATAAGCTTGAAGAGCAGCTTGCAGAGAGCGAGCTTAGAAAACGCGAGCTCCGAAAATATGACACTTACAAGGATCTCGGACCAAGACTTCAGGAGGTTGGTATCATAACATTTAATCTCATTGAATTATCATTTTTTTTTTTTTTAATAAACTCGTGAGTTAACAAATTGAGTTTAAATTGGTTGCTTACGTTGTTATTTGGATGATTGTTAATGAAATACAAACAGTCATTACATTTCTCAATTATATATTTTTTCTTTTATAATCTATAAAAAATTCTATAGTCTTAAGGACAAATTTGATTAAACTTGAATTAATGGGCATAACCTTTATTATAGGGTTAAGTGGCATTTCAACTGCCTTTATTATTTTTTTCATATTTTTACAATAATTTCTATTTTCCCTGCATTAAGTTATATTCCAATCACTTAAAAAAAATATTTATTATATAATTTTTCATTAATAAATGAAATATTAATGTATTTCATGACTAAATATCATAATATTTGTAGGTTAGAAATTTTATCTAGAGATAGTTCTGACTTTTCATCATCAGAAAGCTCCCTCGTTATTTAAAAAAAAATTTTTTGGATTAGTGTAGTATTTCACCCAATCAAAGGAATTAAAATATATAAATCACGATTTAGGTATAAATAATCATCCACACCAACCGATGAATACGTAAAGAAATGTCAATATTCCTTTTGAAAATATTGATAACAAGGTTTCTTACATTTTTGGCAATAGATACCAAAAACACGAAAAACTTTCACTACTGAGCACTGGCGGTTAAACAGTTGACAAATAGTGGTTAGTGAAATTTGACCTATTGAAAGCCAAATATGTACATTCACCTCTGTGTCAGAGCTTTTTTTAGATAGCAATGTTAGCAAGGATGGTTCAAGGACATTAATCTCTTTTCAAAATACTAAGATTGCTCGAAGTTCACGAAGAACTCCCCAGGAATAAGTCGTCATCCGATACGTAAAAGGAGTAACTATCAGCAAACTATTGAGGAAATATCTAATCAAAACCATTTCCACAGCTAATAAGGAGATTAGCCACCTGCTCCTTAATTAAAACTACAAAACTGTAGAAAACTAGAGTTCTAGTCGAGAAATCTAACACACGGGAAAGGATCATTCGGGAAGCGTTTGAAATCGTGAAACAAAAAAAAAAAAAAAAAAAAAGAAATCAACAGAGAAGATGGTTATAGATTGAGTAAACAATCTATGGGCATCCGTCATCCCGTGGAAGACAGAGGTTTTAATTGGCTGCGCGGAACCACACAGTGCAGAATGGGTAGACCAATCAGAGATCTTGAAAGACCCCCTTCGACGCCAACTAGGTATAAATAGGACCCAGACTAAAAACAATATTCATCCCCCCTAGATTTAGTTCCCTAGACTAAGTAGGCTAAGACCCCCATTTGTAAATTGTCACAGTCACTTCTAGTACGTAAGCGTAGCATAAGGCGTAGTTTTTAAGTCCAGCCCCAGGCCCCAATCCGTTGGGCCTGGGGCTCTGTATCTACATAGAAATAAATTTGGAGGGTGGGAAAAAAAAAAAAAAAAAAAAAAAAAAAAAAAAAAAAAAAAAAAAAAAAAAAAAAAAAACATATTCATTGTCAAAATAACCCAGAGGAAGATGGCAAAATGTCTGGCGAAACGTCGGTTATTATCGCACTGACACAGTCATATCCAGAAGAGCTTAAAACAATAAATTAATCTCTGTTATAATATTCTTCTTAATGTTTTAGTTGGAGTATGCTGCAAAAAGTAAGGCAAATGCTCTGTTACAAAAAGCAAAGGAAATTCGGCAAGAAGATGAAGACGATATTAAGCTCTGCAATAAACTTCTATTGGAAACAAAGTGTCAAGCCATCAGGGATGCACAGATATTAGAGAGGAAACAAATAGAGTATGTAAATCATTTATCTCATAATATATTAAGTTAGTTTCTGAACTGTTGGATTAAGCAATTATTTATATTAATTAATCTTATGGGATGAAATGAAATGAAATGAAAAGTTTTATTCTTATTCCGGGACACAAGTCCCATAGGAATAATTTTGAAATACAAAATAATAATGAATTTAATATAAACTTATAAATACTACCAGTATATAATGTACAGCTTCAATATAAACTAGGGATTGGGTAAAACTTGCAGGGATAGAAGGTGGTGGAAGAGTCGGGATTTAAAGGTTTCTAGGTTGGTAGAATGGCGGACAAACAGAGGCAAGGAATTCCATAGCGAGGTGGCACGGGTGACGAACAATTTTTCTAATATTGCTGTTCGGTGGGAAGGAATATAAAGATTGGAAGGACGAGATCGGGTGTTACGGGAGTGAACAGAGGATTTAAATTTAAGGAGTTGAAAAATATAAGAAGGTCTACGGGATTGAATTACTTGGTAAAGCACTGAGCCGAGAAAGTACTGTCGACAATAAAGAGGGAATAGCCAAAATGTGATATGTGGGAGTCTCTGGGGATCCCGAGAATAAAACGAATGAAACAGTTCATGAGGCGTTTGAGTTTTGCCTCGAGATCGCCAGAAAATCCACCGTACACCAAACAACCATCGTCAAACTGGGGGAATAATAGGGAGATTACGAGGAGAGTAATAGGGAGAGATGCTTTGAAGTAATAAAAAACTCAACTAAATTTGCAAGTTTCCGTAAAGTCATTAATCTAGATTCGGGATATTCCTAATATTTGTTTATATTTTATAAGCAAAACCATAAATAGAACTAGGGGTAATTTACTCTTTAAAAAAATAGCCACTAGGGGTAGTGACTTATATTTGAGGGGCCCCAGAAGTCAAGGGGTCTAAATGACATTTTTGAAAAAAAAAAAAAAAAAATAGTTAGAAACTGGAATTGTGAACACCATAATCTTGTGGATGGTAAAGAGATCCAAGTGATTTTCTTGGCAGTTGCTGCCACCTAGCTTGTGTTCTCTTGAGTATTGTCACTTTCGTAATATTAAGTCTAGAAGGAAATTAAGGGGTCTACGTGCGGATTCTCCAATTCTTTTGCATATTAACTATAAACCAATAATAAACAGCTGAGGACCTGAGGATTCGTCTAGTATGATCTGAACTGTAAAAATATAGTTTTTGCTATTACCACATATATTCAACTTTGACTCCATTTTCCGCAAAACATTTAGTTTGTTACTTTTACCCCTTGACCTCTGGGGTCCTCATTTCAAAAATGAAAGATTGCCTTCTGAAAGTAAATCATTTTCAAAATGCCATTTGGTAAGTAAATAAAAACCATATGTATTCCTCTCACTCTTTCTTCCCTCATTTACGTTGGCTAAATGGTCTTAGGCATTCATTAGACGAAATCATGCCTCAAATTGAACTACTACTGACTGTTTAATAAAGAATGAATCAAAAGACAATAACTGACATCTTTAACAATAAATGTTGTTGCTCATCTTTATCATATGCAAAGTTTGGAAATCAATTCCCACCTAATTACGACACTTTAATTTCCCACCAAAATCTATTTCCGATGACCGATGACATAACTTGTGATACAGTTTGGTTTTACCCCAGATACAAAATTTGGAGACCCCCAGCTATTTGAGATTTTCATGTAAAAACAAAAAAAAAAAAAAAAATTAGGAGAAAAAGTGGGATTAACTAGTTAGAAGATAGAATATATTTGTATTATATTAGAAAAAAGTCCGTCACGCAGGAGCTGCATAACTAAGCACTTTCCTCAGAATTTGGGTAGTGTAGACTGCTTTCCAGAACAATTTGCTTAAAATATCCTACATAAATAAAATATAAACATTAATAGTTCTCTTTTAAATTTGTAATGAGTAACTGATCAATTATTAATTTGCTTCCAGAGTTATGTTTACACATGGTACCTATTGCACTACGTAATAAATACAAAAAACCTCATATTATCGTATTTTGATCTAATGCAGGAACAGGATACAGTCACTCTAGTGGTAGAAAGCGCTCCTTGCGGCGGCTTTGTGAACCTACGTCTGGCGGGCTTTTCTATTGAAATATATTACAAATTAAACCCCCGCTTTCTGATTGACCGATTCAGCTCATTTTTACAACACTTTTTTCTCATGAGTTACCCATGACGTATACCGCGTTTCGTTACAATACAGCAGAAATTACGACCGGTATGAGTATATTAGGAATTTGGGCCCGGAGTAAACCCCCCCTTCTAATGAACCGATTTAGTTTACTTTTACAACACATATTTACCTGTAGATTACCACTACGAATACCGAGTTTCGTCGAAATATACCAAAAATCGCGGCTGGTAGAGGCGAATTGGTATTGTGGGTCCGGAGTAAACCCCCCCCCCTCCTAATGAACCGATTTAGTTTATTTTTACAACACATATTTACCTGTGGATTACCACTACGAATACCGAGTTTTGTCGAAATATACCAAAAATCACGGCTGGTAGTGGCGAATTGGTATTGTGGGTCCGCAGTAAACCCCCCCTTCTAATGAACCGATTTAGTTCATTTTTATATCTCACTTTTCTCTCTATATTACCACTACGAATGCCAAGTTTTCGTTGAAATATAACAAATATTACGGCTGACATAGTCAAATTAGTGTTTTGGGTTCGGGGTAAACCCCCCCTTCCGGTGGACCGACTTTGGTGGTTAACGAACTCGTTCAATCGTTTGCTAATTGAATGCTATATACCAAGTTTCGTGACGAAAAAACAAAAACTCTGGCCGCTATCATGTTAACAGACATACATACATATATATATATATATATATATATATATATATATATATATATATATATATACAGGGTGTCCCGTAAATGTCTAGTCATATTGTGAGGGGTGATAGAGGACCCTTAGGGGAACAAAAAATGTTCTGTGACGATTTTCCGAATTCTCGCCCCTAAGGGAGAAAACGTCGTTTTATTGTTTTTTCGAGACAAACGTGGTTTTTAGAAGAATAATCGTTGTAGCTCCGTCCCAGGTGGTACTACTAGAAAGGGGGTGAAACCTATCGAAAGCTGAGTAAATTTACTATAAGACTAGTTGGGAGTAAACGTAAAAATGAATGAATGTAAGTATGTATATCTCACCAAAAGAAAGCTATTCTAAATTTCCTGACATTTTATTGATATTTCTTTCCAGCGTTACTCCTCAATGGGCGGGGTCTGTGATTTCCGGGTTTTAGAAAAACTTTCTCATTTAACCAGCTTTCCATTCATGTATCACAACCCTGTGTTATTGAAGTATTTGAACGGTTTAAGAACAAAAGTTTTAAAAAAAAAATGGATCTGTGAAAAGAAAATTATATTTTTTTCTTCAGTTTATTCAAAAATCTGAAGAGAAATATTTATTTTTATAAATGTTTACATAAATATTAAGTATTTACTTACAATAATAAAAAAATTACTTCCACGAATATAAAAAAATTCCTAAAACAGTAAATAAATAAAATACACATTTATTTTGAATTTATTAATTCAGGTAACTAATACTGGGTCCAGGAGTTGGCCATTAATGAACCCCAACCATACATTAACCTCAAAAATTACTATTTTTACCTAGATCACGCATTTGAACACATTTTTACAGGTATTTATATTTTTTAAAACAAATGCTTTACCTTGAATTGATACTGATGGCTATGCGTGTGAAACTCACTGGGATTCTCGTGAGCCCATGCGTTGTTGTTGTGGTAATTAAAAATTCTATCCCTCATAAATAAGACATACATAGTCCTGTAAAAATGTGTTCAAATGCGTGATCTAGGTAAAAATAATAATTTTTGAGGTTAATGTATGGTTGGTGTTCCTTAATGGCCGCCACCTGGACCCAGTATTAGTTACCTGAATTAATAAATTCAAAATAAATGTGTATTTTATTTATTTACTGTTTTAGGAATTTTTTTTATATTCGTGGAAGTAATTCTTTTTATTGTTTTAGGTAAATATTTATTTATTATTATGTAAACATTTATAAAAATAAATATTTCTCTTCAGCTTTTTGAATAAACTGAAGAAAAAAATATAATTTTATTTTCACAGATCCATGTTTTTTAAAAAACTTTTGTTTTTAAACCGTTCAAATACTTCAATAACACAGGGTTGTGATACATGAATGGAAAGCTGGTTAAATGAGGAAGTTTTTCTAAAAGCCGGAAATCACAGATCCTGCCCATTGAGGAGTAACGCTGGAAAGAAATATCAATAAAATGTCAGGAAATTTAGAATAGCTTTCTTTTGGTGAGATATACATACTTACATTCATTCATTTTTACGTTTAATTTCAACTAGTCTTACAGTAAATTTACTCAGCTTTCGATAGGTTTCACCCCCTTTCTAGTAGTACCATCTAGGACGGAGCTACAACGATTATTCTTCTAAAAACCACGTTTATCTCGAAAAAACAATAAAACGACGTTTTCTCCCTTATGGGCGAGAATTCGGGAAATCGTCATAGAACATTTTTTGTTCCCCTAAGGGTCCTCTATCACCCCTCACAATATGACTAGACATTTACGGGACACCC
Organism: Gonocerus acuteangulatus; assembly: GCA_946811695.1. Taxonomy (NCBI): domain Eukaryota; kingdom Metazoa; phylum Arthropoda; class Insecta; order Hemiptera; family Coreidae; genus Gonocerus; species Gonocerus acuteangulatus. The sequence goes on along the minus strand of OX328124.1, from coordinate 22,523,880 downwards.
TGTATATATATATATATATATATATATATATATATATATATATATATATATATATATATATATACATATATATATAAATATAAATTTTAACGGGGGTCATTTTCGGTGTCTACTAGGTAGGATCGATAAAGATTTGAAGAAATTTTTCAAAAATTCCGTCATGAGTCCAACCTCAATAGCTACTTTTCTTCGGAGGAAAGTGCTAAAATTAGAACATTCCATAGGATCATTTTCAAAATGTGTAAACATTCTTTTAGCTGCTAGAAGGTTCCGCTACAACATATACCAACATTACTAATAGGATGACCTCATAAATTTATCAAACCGCTTTACAATACACAGGACAGTGTATGCTATGAGTAACTTAATTTTCAAACGTTAATTTTGTTTTCAAATTCCTAGCGAAAAAAGTGAAGATTTCAAAATAATTATTGGAATTTCCATTCTTTGTTTTTAAACAATGGTTTAATACATTTACAATGTTTCTTAAAAATTCCTTTAGTCTGAACTTGACAAAAACTTATATAATTGTGATTGCTAGGAGTTTTAGTTGCGTCGTACAATTTATTAGTTTTCAGCCTTACTAATCGCTTTTGTTGTCAGAATAAAATGTTGGCATTATCAAATTTTCCACATCAATAAATAAACAGTTTTTCGCTTAAAGAATTTTTTTTTATTTATCAGAAAAGAACTTGAAGAAGAGGAAAAGCGTTTGAATGCCATAATGGAGCAAGAGAGAAGAAGAAAACTTGCCCGAGAGGAAGAGGATAAATTGAGAGATATAAAGAAAAGGCAAGAATATGTCGATTCATTGAACGAACAAGTCAAACGAATTACTCTTGAAAGAGAAATGGAAGCAGAGAAGCAACTAGAGGTTGGTTTATTTATTATATTTGTAGGGGGGTGTTTTGAATGGTTCAATTTGCTTTGTTTAATTATTATTCGATATTATAACAAATTATTTCTACTTGCTAAATTATTACTGTTCCAAATCTCGATGTTCTTCTTCATCATCCAACGCCCGTCTTTGGTTTTTCAGCCATTCGACGCCGTGCCTCCCAGTAAAGCCGTGCATGTCCTTCTGTGGTGTCATAATCTCGATGTAACAACGTATTATAGTCTATATCTTCAGATATATAACAACCCTTTCTAATACCGTTATTAATCAGAATAGAATTCACACTCAGATATAAGTTCGGCACTTTCGCAATGCTTCATCTAAGGTGGCCAGTTAAAGAGTGTGGCCATTCCATAAAAGCCTCCAACGATGCTTTGTCTAAGGCGGTAACTTCCAGAGTGTGGTGGCACTAAAACCTGCTACCTTAGCAATGCCAGTGCCAAGACCATCTAGATCTTATGAATAGTAAAATTTGTTAATTGTACATTGTATATTTATATGAAATAGCAAGTTTTTTAAGGATGAGCCAAATGTTTTATTTACTTTAGAATGTATATAAATTATATTATTTACATATGAAAAAACCTTTTGTAACTTTTATTTCGCCCCCCCCCCCCCGAATTCTAGCTATTCAGCAGATTACTTATGCTTCTGATTTATTTTGAAATTTTTATGTTCGATGATATCATAACAATATATATATATATATATATATATATATATATATATATATATATATATATATATATATATATATATATATATATATATTGTAATGATAATTTTTATAAAAATGATTGCGCCACGTTGGGTCGCCAATAAATGTAATGATTAATTTTTACAATAAGAAATAAAGAAATTATAATTAGTTATATTATATTAATTTAAATTAATCTCAGGGATCAAAGTTCCGAGTGAATGAAATTATATAACATTTATCTCCAGACAATTCTGAGATACAACAATATTAAATCACATACAAACAATAATAAAAGAATCGACACTACAAAAAAAACAATTCTTACCTCTAAATCAATCTGCTTCCAACAAAACCTCAATTCACTTAGTATTCCTTGGAGAGGTCCGCCTTCAACCAACGCTGAGAATAGAATGCTTCAAGACAAGGCTGAGACTAGAGTAGACTGACCTTCTCTCTATCGCTGCTGGAACTAGAATGCTAGAGACGCTCCGTTCGAGCGGGAAAGTTTGGCTTCTTTCTTTCTAACTTCCGCAGTTTGTTGGATTATATATAAAGATAACAATTATGTTTTTTGCAATACAAAATAATTAATTTATTGTTATCTGAATGTACATTTAATATGGATATATTGTACATCAGTATTGTCCAAAAATATTATTAATTTTGATCGTATATAATACAATGTTATTTGTACATATGGTTTGTGATTTGCGCGGGCTTTTCAAAATATCGATGGTTATTTGAATTTTTTTTAAAAATATTTTCAAGAATGTAATATATCATTACAATATATTGTAATGATAATATTAATATATAATTTATAATAATACATAAATAAAGATATCATGTTCAGGCAGGACAACCTTAATATTATAGAAAATTTAACATTATTTTATAAAATCCGTTGAGCATATCCAGAGATATACGACTTCAAGGGCAATAACTTGTCAGAAAATCGTCATAAATTTGCAATGTTATGTTGCCTCATGGCTGTAGCAAAGCCATCTCAAAAATTATAATAGTTGTACCTGAAAGAAGTTTTAATGTAGAAAAAGAATCTGCAATCAGATTCTCATATCTCATCTAAATTTGAAGTAAATTTGAAATTATTAAAAAAAAAAAAAAAAAAATTACTGCAGTTGGCCTCCTGAATTCATGGATTACAATCAACCATGGATGTTGTTTTTTTTACTAATTTCAAATTTACTTACAAGTTATTTACTACTCGTTCAGTCCTTGTTGAGATATACCCATTCAAAAATTGCCAATTTTAAAGAAATTGTGATTTTGGAAGACCTGTAAAACCTGAAGGAGACATCCAAAAGGTATAATTTTTTTTTCAGTCATGGTGTCAGATATATTTTTAAGGGAGGGGACTATTAAATATGTGTATCTATTTGCCTATTAACAAAAAAAAAAAAAGAAAAAAAAAAGTTTTCTCCACTTTTTTTTACAATTTTTTAAGTTAATTTTAGGCACTTTAGCAAACTTTTGATAATAATCTTATTTGTAGATAGTCATGTAGAATATAATGGTTTTCAGTTCAAGTTGATAGCTTAATGAATAAAGAAGATATTTAACTTATTGCTAACATCTGAAAATACAACAAATGACCGAACTTTACAAACAAAATGGTTGCTAACAACTGAAATACAAATTATAAAAAAAATAGTTTTGTACTCCCAGATATATGTACATATGGAAATTGTACTGTTAAAAATTAAATTAAACGTATCAGCAACATCCATTGGTTGATTTGATATGGATTGACCCTTTATGATAAACTTTTTTAGCTTTAGTTTGGATTGGAAGTTATATTTATTATGGAGGCCCTATCCTGGCTAGAAAAGGGTGGTAACCTATAGATAATCCGTCCTAAAATTCGTAGTTAATAATAAATGGATGTTAAAATTTAATAAATAAATATATCGTCGATACAAGTGCAAACTATGAATGTGAAAAAACGCATATTTCATTTTCAATCTATACTGATTGCTGTAGGGCTGGTGTACGGCAAACTCTTGAATCTAAGTTCACTCAGTGAAATGGGAAAGTAGCAACTGCCAAAAGATCGAATCTGCCAACTATTTGGCTGTCCAAAAGCAAAGTAATGAATAAAAGTTTTTTCACTCTGGAAAGTCGTGATTTTCACATTCGATACTTTGCATTTGTATCGACGATATTTATTATGAATTCTAGCAAATAAAATAATGTTTAAAGAGTGTTAGAAATCATTCCGTACGGCAACTCGTGCCCTGAAATGTGTAATTCAACTGTTTGATTTTTTAAATAGTGGATTAAATTAAAACTAAAATGTAATGAATATTTAGTAATATTAATATAAGTTGTCACATCTATTAGTCACAACACATAGTAGTACTTTTGATTGTTGTCAACTTCTTCCCTAAAAGGAAAGCATGATAATGAAGGAAGCAGCTAAGAAAGCAGAAATAGAGCAAGTGAGGCAGGAAGAAACAAGAAGAATGAGGCAGGAAATGGTTCGAATGGAGATAAATAAACTTAATGATGAAATACTTAACATGGCGGAGGAAGAAAAGGAAAAATCTAAATTGGCCGATCTAAAGGTGAGTTTTGATATTTTCTTACTCGGTATTCTGCTTTACTCACTAGTAAATTCATGGTTTCAATGGGAAATGCTAAACATAGCAACTAATCTAACTCGTAGCAATTGTATTAGGTTAGAGATTCTTATTTCATTGAAAAGTTTTATTAGTAATTCTCAATATTTAATTTGTTATTCCTTCAACAGGCTGTGAGGTCTTGCAGGGTAAATTAATGTATGGCACTCTAGGGAGATATTTTGCTCTTGATACTATGCTCTAGCCGCCTGATTTTCCTCTTTGAAGATATCAATTAAGGGGTAGACGGCCCTAGGGATGGTCTGGGACCCCGTTTCTGACCCCCCGAACAGTGTCACCATAAGATAACGTCTTATCAGTCGCACCTGAGTTTTGAATTCAGACCTTTCTGAACATGAGTTAAGAGCTCTTCCACTGAGTCTAAATCACCCCTTAATTAAATTAACCTGAATTTAAATTTTTATGTCAGTGTTCATTTTATGTGACTGTTCAGATTACTTTAGAGGTCAGTAAGTAGTGCTTATATAGAAAAAAAATAATAAAATATATGCATATGTACATTTATGAGACTGAGATATTTGGAAAGCTAACAAATTATGGATGTAATAACTAAGATCTTATATCTCAAACAGTTTTGAATATTTGATACTTTTTTTTATTCCTACTCAGTATATGTATCCGTGGTAAATAAAAAGTTTCATTCTGGCGTTAATGACCCCAAAGGTTGACACGCCTTAAATTCAACCAAAAAAAAAAAAGTTTCATTCACCAAAATAAATTTATAAAATGCTAACCACTTTTGGGTCATCATCAGACCGGAATAGGGACTTCAAAACAGATAAGGCATTCAAGGAAAGTATATATTACATGTTATAAGAGTGGGGGTCTCCCGTGGTCTAGTTATATGAGTGACTCAAAGACTAGGGAAACATCGAGCTGTAGGCAATTTAAAAGTTATGTACCTGTTATAAATTACTTTTTCCATGGAAAATACCCCATTGGTAATGGTAAACTCTCTACAACATTTTAAATTGCTCTTGCAGTTGTTCTTATTATATAACTGCTATAGATGACTATAGAGAGCTAAAAATTCAAGTGAAATGAGCATTATTCAACAAGAAAACAAACTGAATTTTTCTAACTTGTAGTGGTCATAAAAATGGTAATCCTATTGTTTCTTTAATCATAGAAATGAAAAATAGATCAATCTTTATTAATTATATTTGATGATATATTATTTTTGACTGTTAAGATACAAGAGCTGATGAGAAAGAAGGCTGAGGAGGAAAAAGAAAAGGAAGAGAGAATCAAAGAAGAAAAAAGGCAAAGGGAAATTGAGTTAGCTCGTATGAGAGCAGCACAGCAGAAAAGCAGCGACGAGCAGGAAAGAAGAGATGCTGAAAGAGCCAAGAGGATTCAGGAACAGGTATTGCTTATGAAAACATACATGAATTCTTATTTAAGCATTCTACTTCCAGTTAGGCTTTAAAATTTCACCAAATTAAATGTAATTTTGACTACAGGTAGAACAACAGAAGATATTACACTCTTATTTTTCTTAACTGCCCTAACTCAATTTGAAAGAACTTCCTCTTGAGGTAATAACATAGATAGATAGCAATCAACTAACAGAGCAGCCTAAATTTTGCCAAACATTTTTAATGAGCTTTTATTATCAAAGGTAATCCTATCTCAATTGCATTGAAATAGTCTTACTTTATTACTTTTGACGGCTTTATGACATAAGTTGACATTCAAATGAATTAACATCCAGCATTTCAATTCCCGATATTAAAAAGAAATATTTTTATAAAACAAAATGTTGTTGGCCTTAAAATCGCCATAAAGGCCGTTGTCAACATTTTAAAGTATTTGGCCATAAGAATATTTGGCCAGTATAAATTCATTTCTCAGTATATAAAGAGGTTTCTATTTTAAAAAAGTCCATCACTAACTACATTCCTCTACAAGAAGGTGATTTGTTTGTATTCACAACGTATCTCTCACATTATTTGGGCACTGTGTAGTTTTGTTACAAGAAAACAAACATTTCTACTGTTAGGGACATATTAACTATTTGGATTTGGAGTAAACTTCCCCTTCAGATGGACAATTTTGCTCATTTCAACAAATCATATTTCTCATTATTTGGGCACTGAGTATACCAAGTTTGTTGCAATATATAATTATTTAAACCAGTAAGGGCATATTAACAATTAGGAGCAAACCCTCCTCCATATAAAGAAATTAATATATCTCATGTATGTGTAGTGTGAAAAAGATTGGATGCGAAAAGAACGCCAGGCAGCTTTAGACAAGGTCGCAGCTTTGGCACGTCTAAAAGAAGAAAGGAGATCCCAGGTTTTTTTGTTTGTTTTTTATCATTTATCTTTTGTATATTTATTTATTTCTTAGACTTAATGTTTGATCTTTAAATTTGTAAATGTAAAAAATAAGTATTTTAGCTCGTTTTCTCCCTCCCTCTTTAGGGAAGAAAACCGCGCATGATGTCGACCCCTTGATGCAATCCAGAAAAATTTAACTATCAAATTTATTAGAAAATGTAATTTTTTAGAATTCGTAGATCATGGAAGTAACGGTGGTTCAAATTTGTGTGTGTATATATATATATATATATATATATATATATATATATATATATATATATATATTGTTATGGAATCTCATAACAACATATCACACATGACACTATTATTTCTAAACTCAAAATCAGTGTTTTTCAGTTATGACTATGAAAGACATTGGTTCTCTTTATCAACCATAAAACTGTATGTACCTAGCTTCAGAGCTTGTACACCAGAGGGCACTTGTATCATTCTTCCTGTCTTAATGTTATTCCCCCTATATAGGCAAGAGTGACGCATTTTCAGTCGAGTATTTTTTTTAGTTGTGTCACTTTAGAAATACTAGTGCGATATCTTTTTGGTTTCGAATGTGATGTTAAATTATATTCCGGGAATTCAAAGTAATGGGGTGGTAAAAGATAGACCAAAATTTATACTACAACTATATTTAAACTAAACCAATTTCAAATTAAACATTTTATATACACAAACAATTAAAATAAACAATTATAATGTAGTTTTTATGAAAAATAGTCAACCCATTGAATGAAGCTGCCAAATGTTCTCTCTCATCTTTTGGCTTTTGCCTGGTTGTCGAGAAGGAAGCATCTTTAACTGTTTGCCGACGAGGAAACATCTCTGTTCGATAGAAAGTGCTGTAAAGGAAACTTCTGTAAACAAGAGGAATGCCAATAATAGAAATAACGAAAAATTGGTGGTAGAAGAACATTTTTGCATCACCAATCATGTTATCTTATTCAATAAGGTGAGCATTCTGGCTAAAGTATAAAACTAACAAGAGCAAGCGATAAGAATCAATGAGGAACAGACTGCGCCCACGGAAACTTATACCGGTTGAACTGGACGAACATCCTCATGTTTGGACTTAAAAATAAGGAGGAAACTATTAGCATGACTAGTGAAACTTCGGCGAAGAAGATGGTGATACAGTCAATACTCGAAGACCACAATGTTTGTGATGCTTCTGAAGATCATTCTAATTACATTAATAGAGCATTAATAAATTTTGTTTGTTGTGTTCACAGATTGAGCAGAAGCAACGCCAGCAAGCAGAAGAACGAGAAAAGGAACTAAAAGAAGTTGCTAGGCTTCAGCTGATGGAAGAAGCTATGAGAAAGAAAGAAATAGAAGAGCAAGAACAACGGAGATTGGTAAGTATTTTTTAATTTAATTTTTATAATAGTTAAGTGGTGAATCGCCTGTGTTGTGGGTGCTAACAAATAAAAAACAAAACAATAATAGTTAATTCTAAGCCTTTTGACTTACACCATCTCCAGTGCTTGGACATACAAGCCAAAATTTGAATCAATACAAACTGAAGTGTTTTATGAAACAAAAAAAAAAAAAAAAAACAAACAGGTGTAATCCGTTAACAGCCTCCTAAATTTGAAAATTCTGATATTTTATATACCAAAAAGCTGCATTTACTAAATGTCCTTGAGCATGAGAACTGAGGACAGGAACAACTAAGTTTAAAATCTTTTTAACCTATTTTAAAATATTTGTTTCTTTAAATTCTTGTGAAATTATTATTTTTTTTATTACCTGTGCGAATACATTCATGATAATATTTTATATTAATGAAAATATAAAATCATATTATTTCTTTCATAAAACAATATATTCCTGTCTTATTAATGCTATATAACTGTTAAATCGATTATTTTATTAATAATGTGTAAATAAAGTTTTGGAAATTGTTTTGACATGACTTCCAGATATAAAAGTGAATGTCTGAAAACCTTTAATCATCTACTTAGAACTGTACAAATTAAATCTTTACTTTTAATTGTAATAGTTAATTGTTTAATTCAATCTCCTGTTTTAGGATTCTTTCTGTTGTTAAAATTGTAATAAAGTAATTATTTTTCTTAGAACCTAATGGTTTTAAGGATTCTTTAAAACATTGACCCATTCCCAAACCTCTTCTCTCATCTAATGAGATATTTTCTAAACATAATAATAAAGATATTGAACAGGCAATGAACCTTTTTAATTCTTTTCCTCATATTTCTAAACAGAATAGTCTGACCTCGTTCCAACAGTTAATTTTAAAAAGGAGTAAAATTGCCTTGGAAATAAATATTGAAGTGTTTTTAAAAAATAGTAATCTAGTTTTTTATATGTTAGCAGCTAATGTGTGTGGCAAAATTACCGGACTCAAGCACTGGTCACTGCCTACACAGCACTGGTGGCTACCTAGACGGTAACCACCATACATAAACTGGTTAAAATGAAGTTAAATCCGACAGGAGTGTTAAAAAAACAGCCCAGCCATAGCCACTCCAGTGTTGCCTTATGATTATTAGCACCAGTAAAATTCGAACAGTGAGGAGGTGCCACTACAATATAAATATATTTACTGTACATATATAAATTTATAGTTATTGGTTACAGGAAAAGGACGAATACAAGGCTCAGCTTTTGAAGCAAATAAATGAGAAAGAAAAAGGAAAGATTAACGAAAGGAAAAAGTTTTTTGAAGAAGGGTTGAGCAATAGAGTCGAAGCTCTTGACTATGGCCAGTCACTTCGAATGATAATGAAGAGAAAGGTTGCTGAGATAAAGTGAGTTTTCCACAGGATTGTTTTTGCGTTATTTTACTGAGGGATTCCTTAACCCTTTCTCTATCGTTGACTTCTCCAGCAGATGAGAGCGGTTGAGACCTATGTACCATTGATTTGTGAACAATTCTAAGGAAGACGGGACCCATGTAGTGTTAACTTCTCCAGCAGTCGAGAGCTCCTTGTACCTTTCGCATTCTTTCTCTTCTCATTTCACGACTTTAGAGCTATCTAGCGTTACATAGCGTACTTCTAGTATTCCTGCCTATTACTAGAGGGTATTTGTATGAAGTTTTTGGTCATGAAAGCTATTCAGGCATATGAAACTCGTTGCCCTATCAGCCCTAAAGTTTTAGCGAAATTAGTTCACTTCTAGCTCCTGAAGTGTTAACTTATATTCGTGCTATGTTAAATTTAGAAAAACAGTTTTTCTTAGTGCTTGTCCTCCGTTTTTTTTTTTTTTTTTTTTTTTTTTCCAATTCATTCTAAAAATGGATGAGGAGAATTACAGTGTCTAAGAACCCATTATGGCTAAAAGACGAGTTTCAATTCGGCGAAGAGATTGCTGAAAGTCGAGGCACTGTGACTGAGAGTGGCAAAAGCATCCCGTACAGGGGACCCGAGAATGGGTTCGAGTATCCTGTTCAGGAGAACACATCTCCTTGCGGCTCTCTGCATACAGAAAGCATCCAGGGAAATCTGGCTCTTTGAGAAATTAAATTGAATGTGTATGCTTTTAATTTAACTCGGCCGACTGAGCAAAATTATACCAAAGGCCAAAGAACTAATGACTAGTTCAAAGCGAAGTGTTCAGTTTTTGTTTATTGTTGTAGTGATGGGGTATTTCATACATTATTTTTGAAGAATTGAACATTACATTCGTTCGTACATATACATTCATTTGAATATGTAAACTTTAGACCACCGTACATAACTTTAGGTCATGTAAAATTTTACCTAACTAGGAATAATTAATATTCTTCAAAAATAAGGAAAGTTTCTGTACTTGACCCATGGAACTAAACAAGACTGAACTCTCAAAACATCTGACTAAGCTGTCTGGAATTCAAGAGTTAACTGATTATGCTGTATGGCAGTCAAAAATCAAATTACTGGCAGAATTTTTTCCGAATGAATGTTTCCACACAATTATTATTATTGTTACTGCCTGAATAAGACATTAGTCTTTTAACAATAATAATCAACAAAAAAAAATAACCTATATATAAGCCTTTGTTTCAGCTATTAAACTGTTCTATATTTTTAGGACCCACAACATTCCAGAGAAGTATGTATTTGAAATTGAAAAGAAACTGCAGACAAAAACAAGTTCTGGATATGATTGATGACTGATCTTCACCTGCTAAACCTGCTTACAATTTATTGGCGTAATCTATTTTTTCGCTGTAAGTGAGAATAAAACAGATATTGAAAGAACATCAACTTATTTTATTACCTGAAAACACCACATTTTTTTTTTTTTTTTACTAGTTGTATCCCTGTATATTCTATTAATTAGGGAATTTAGTAAAATTACTTATAGTATATTTGGTTTATGAGATTTAAATTCGGAGGCTATTTGGTCGCTAACCAAATAGCTTTTTTCTTTCAAAAAAAGAAAAGGAATCAGCCCAATCCTGGCTAGAAACAGGTGATGACCCGTCCAAAAATTATTTTAAATAATAAATGGATGTTAAAATTTAAATAAATAAATTACATTATTTATTTATTTAAATCTTAACGTCCATTTATAATTGACAACAAATTTTAAATTACATTAAAAGACCTTTCCATGTGGAAGAAGTTAAGATCATTGTTACTAATCTTAACGTGTGATCATGATGAGGGACGAAAAGGCCCATTGTCATGATCACCTAAATCCTGGCTAGAAAATGGTACTCCATCCCAAAAATGTGTGTTATGTATAATTGGACGTTAAAATTAAAATAAGTTAAGCACGTCTTACATATTGCCACTGCCTAATTAGAAAGCTACTATGCTATAAGCAGGAGGGAGAGCTCGAAGCCTCCTCCTTCCTTTGCATGTCAAATTCATTTTATTTTATTTTAATTAATCATTATATTTTTTGTGTGTTTAACGGTGTATCAACAATTTGGATATTAACACCGGGCTATCTACAGGTTGCCACCCTTTTATAATGCCTACAGCACGTGGTCAGTCACCCATTCAGGTACTGGCCACGCTCGATGTTGCTTAACTTCGGTGATCAACGGGAACCGGTGTATTCAACTTGGCTATGGCAGTTGGCATCGTTATAATTACTGACTGGCACAACTGTGTGCAGTCTTTGCCAGGATCTCAGGACCTATAAGGAGGTCCCAGGCCTTTGAATCACCGCTCCCCCTACCACCAGAAGGGGGACCATGGCTTCACTCTGGACGTATCCATAAAATAAAAAATCCTCATTAAGCATGTGAGTTGCCATCTAAAGCCAGGGATTGGCTCGCCTTCAGCTTTGTAGTGGGAGTTTTGGTCTTAGTCACTTATAAAAACCTAATTATTATTTCCTCCAAATAGTCTTAATCCTTTCTGTAATAAATTCATACTTATACAGTTCAGATAAAAACATTACGATCATCGCCCTTTATTGAGTTATTTGAATTTCTGGTTAGAGAGACCTTTGAAAACCTATTGATACTAGCAGGATGTAGAAAGCTTCGATAACCTATTGAGGTAAAAACAATATACAGTGTTGATAACCTATTGATATAAGGAGGATATACAGAGCATGTATGAGCTATTGCTAGAAGTCAGATATAGAGAGCTTTGATAACCTGTTGATGCAAGTAGGATGTAGAGAGCTTTGATAACTATTCAGATAAGCACAATCAGTGTTGATACCCTATTGCTAGAAGTCAGATATGGAGAGCTTTAAAAATGTATTGATACTAGCAGGATATACAGAGAGTTGATAACCTATTGCTAGAAGTCGGATATAGAGAGCTTTGACAACCTGTTGATACAAGCAGAATATAGAGAGCTTTGATAACCTATTGAGGTAAGTACAATATACAGTGTTGATAACGTGGGGATATAATCAGGATATACAGCGCTAATAGTGATATACAGAGCGTTGATAACCTATTGCTAGAAGTAAGATATAGAGAGCTTTGATAACCTATGGCTAGAAGTCAAATATAGAGAGCTTTGATAATCTATTGCTAGAAGATACAGAGAGTTTTGATAACCTATTGATACAATAGGTCGACCAGAAGCAAAAGAACCAGTAAAGGCGGGGCCAAAGGGGAGGTAGGCCTTCCCCCACATGGGCTGGAGGCAGCGCGTGCGCACAACCTGGTTCTTTTCTTTGCGGCATCAATAGCAGGATATACATATCTTTATTCAATCTAGACACCCTGCCATGGAGTTGTGGGTTTAATTTCCAGTAGGAGTTGTGATTTTTCTTCCAAAAAAAAAAAAAAAACAGGACTTAGTCCATTCCTGACTAGAAAAGGGAAGTAACCATTAAGTCCCACTCGCAGGAACTGCGTCATCTTAGCGCGATTCCGGTGTTATGGCTGGTGAAATTTGTAAAGGAATTTAAGTTGTTATTATTTTGATTCAATTATTTGAGATTTACTATTACTCTGAGATCATTTAATCATAAGCAACAATTAGGTAAATGTTACTTAATTTATGTATTAAAACCCCCAATCCTTCAAAATAACGCTTAAAAAATATGTATTAATCATACATATTGTGATTGGAGAAAGATAAACAAGATCTCTAGTTGCACGTGACCTACTAAATAATCACCAGGATGCCAAATAGCCTGAACACGTACGTCCTATTTTCAGAGGATCATTATTTAGGTAACCTCATTCAATAAACACCACTACAAGTGTCTACTTCAAAAACTACTATTAAAACTTGTTTTCAAGTAAAAGCGTTTTCACACAAAAAATCCTGCAAAACAGTGACTTTCTAGTCTTCTGCGAATCCTGCTTTACTGTAAGCAATTACAGAAACAACAAGCTAAAGGAAACAGACAAAAACAACCGTTCAACTAATCCAAACCAAAAATTATTTCTCCGAATGTGACCGTCCCTTTGAAAATTTCTGCAGAAACGTTTTGTAGGACATGTATTAAGCTTCCGAATGGTTACTATCGATCTACCATGATTTTCAACATTTTTAGAGATATTTAAGAAAATATACCTACACAAATTCTAAAACTCTTCATGTCTGTTAATAAAAATATATGTTTTCAAATACTTCCTTAACTCCAAATGTAACCAAAATATAAATAATCCCTAATTTTGAGAACCTATAAAAATTGCACCTAGAAGCCTACAAACCATGGGCGTATATAGAAAATAATTTCGAGGGGGGGGGGGCTGAGACCATTTCCGGGGTATGGAATTCTAACAATTTAGAACTTGGAATAGTTTTAACCAACTGCGGGAGATGGTGGGTTCGATTCCCAACCTCCGGCAGGAATTTTATCATCCCACGGCTCGCTAGTAAAATTCCTCGCTGCACCCTGGATATCGGCGCTAATGACCTAGATGTAGATGCGCCGTAGAAAAAAAAAGAAAAAAAAAAAAAAAAAAAAGTTTTAACCAACTAAAACGCTATTACATGCAAAATAAAATATTTTTTATGAACTAAGTTATCTTATTTAATTTAAGGTAGGGATTGTCGGGGTTCGGACACTGCTACTTAATACAACTACATTTTATCATAAAAATGGTTTTATTGTGCCGACGTTTCGGCTTGAACTTCAAGCCTTCATCAGGGCTGTAAAAAACAAGTAGGACGGATGTAGTACTGAAATATATATATATATATATATATATATATATATATATATATATATATATATATGCCTACATACACAAATACACATAGATGTATACATACATACATATATGGAAAAAGACAAAAACATAAAATACTAGAACATAATATATAGAAGAACAATGTGCTCTAGAAGAAGTGTTTGGATTATTAGGAAAACAGATGTAAGAACCACACACCAAGCTATCTCGATCTTCCTATCTTGAATCCCTATCCCTCTGCTGCAAATCCGGATACCTCCTATTCCAAGATAAATTCTTCAACCAGATCTCTGGCCTTGCCATGGGTAACTGCCTCGCTCCTGACCTTTCCAATATTACCCTTAATGACCTCCTTGACCAAATCCTCCCCATGTTCCCCGACGATATTATTTTCCTTAAAAAATATGTTGACGACCTCTTCCTCATAATTAATCCTGATAAGATTCCAGAAATTCTAACAGCCTTAAACTCCTACCACCCCCGGTTATTATTCACCATCGAGACCGAAACTAACAACTCCCTCCCTTTCCTTAACATACTCCTTATAAGAAATACAGACGGCTCTATATCCACTGATTGGTATACCAAACCCACTTACTCGGGACGACTTCTCCATTACCTTTCCTCACACCCCAAACACCAAATCCTCAATACTGCCAGCAACCTAATAAATCGAGCCCTCTCCCTATCCGACACCAAATTTCACCCAGACAACAAATCCCGACTCCTCGATATTCTTACTTCCAATGGATTTCCTACCAACATTATTGGTTTTGACCAATACTCCATCCTTTCCACTGAATCCAACGAAGACAAACGCCTTTCCGAATCAATTTTTATCCACCTAGAAAATAACCCAGTTAATGACAAAATTGGCAAAGAAGTCATCTCCTCTACCTACTCCAACATCTTCCATTTATTAAAAACTCCACCCTAATCCCCTATACCGCCTCCAATATAGCCCTTTATACCTGCCTCCCTTTCCATTAACACAACATTTTATGACTTTATGACCCCTTACTGTACTTCGCCGCTTTCGCCGCTCTTTCTTTCATCTTCTATGTTCTCTGTCCATTGGGTGGTCCAGAACCCCCCCCCCAACTCCTTTCTTCCTATGTTTCCCTGTATTAACTGTCAGAAATGATCCCGCATTTGTGAGGAATAGTTCTCTATCTTCCCATCGGTAAGCCCATATTGTTATTCTTATATCTAATCTAATATGTAATCTGTTATTCTTATATCTGTTTTCCTAATAATCCAAACACTTCTAGAGCACATTGTTCTTCTATATATTATGTTCTAGTATTTTATGTTTTTGTCTTTTTCTATACATGTATTTGTATTTGTGTATGTAGGCATTTATATATATATATGTATATTTCAGTACTACATCCGTCCTACTTGTTTTTTACAGCCCTGATGAAGGCTTGAAGTTCAAGCCGAAACGTCGGCACAATAAAACCATTTTTATGATAAAATGCAGTTTTATTAAGTAGCAGTGACCGAACCCCGACAATCCCTACCTTGCATCATCGACGGTCAACGATCTCCTCTCAACTTATTTAATTTATTTTTGAGGGTTTATGACACATTTTTACCGATCATATAAAAATTTCGGGGGGCTGCAGTCCCCCCCCCATTATATACGCCCATGCTACAGACGAAAAGCGCATAGGTGGATTCTTCTGGTTAACAAACTTGACTTTCGTGCCAAATTTCATCAAATTCGGACCTGTGAAAGACCAAACAGACAGATATATATACATATAAAAATTTGCAAGTTATTTTTGTCAGCCTTGCCCGTAATCCAAGATATAAGAATAAAACAATAATAATACAAGATAAGAAGATTTGTAATTTTTTTCTAATTTATTTTAAGAGTGATTTTCTCAAGAAAGTTTGTCCCAGATTTCATTTAAGAGTCTTGTAGCTAAACATCAATACCCCAAAGAAATATAGTTACAAAGGCTTTCTATTAAGCGATCCTTATTCTAAACTCAAGTTTGTATGCGTTCAACGCTCTAAAGTAGACTGTTTTTAGTATAATCTGTACAACAGGATAGAATTGCGAATAATCCCCCCTTATTTTCCTGTAAAGGATAATCATTTTGGGCATGAAAACTTAATTTAGAAAATTAATGGTTGTTAAATTAATATTAATAAGCTCTAATTATAGTATGTTCTTAGTTTATCAAATACCTCCTCAATGATTTCCAAGTGCCTCGTTATAAAAATTTGATTCTACACACCAAGGCATGGCGGTAAGCCCTTACTAAATTAGCCCCCCCCCCAGAAATTTTTGTCAAGAGCCGCCTCTGTGTGTATGCCTTTGGCCAGAAATTTTCTTTTATAGGATTTAATGAATTTAGAACGATCAGTTTTCTTTTTAAATAATATTCTTTACTGAAGGAACTGATTAGCGAGACGAAATGCGAAATCATATTAGTTTACAGCTATAGCTATTTTTTAATTTCCTGAATTTAATCACAATATAAACCAACGTATCTTTCAAAATATACTGACTTGATTTAATCAGTTCTTATTATGAATTTTATTATATTCCTGCGTGAGCTCTCTTTATAAAGGGAATTTTCCCCAATACTACAGCCGGTCAAGAAAATAACTCATCAGTTGGTTTTTATTTAAAGCATTAAAACGGCGTTGAACATACCCAAGGTCTTTATAATCTCTTTCTGCCACAGAAGTTGTTTTAAATTTTACACCTCATTCTTAGTTGAAAACAATGGGGGGGGGGGCGAGTAAAATTAAGGCTCCAGGAAACAAATTGTCTTTATTACTTTCACACGTCTCTTCTCTTTAAAATCTATATGTTTTTTTTTAATAGAACAATTTACAAATTTTTATCCTAATAAAGTGCTAGTTTTTCTGTTTACCTAATAATGTCCTATTATTTACAAAACAATAGGACAATTTTTGTAATTAACGTGTCATGATATTATTTTATTAAACGAGTTTCTTTTTTAGAATATTAGGACATAATTAATTTACAAATATTAGACATTAAAACAAAGAAGTTAATTCCACTGCAGTAGTAGCTACTGTAACAAATAGTGTTGAACAAATTTTTGCTCTTTTTACAAGAGCTCATTAAAATATAGAAAGATTTAGTCGTCTAGTATGTATTCGAAGTACAGTCGGCAAGAGCTGGCATCTAAATGCTAAAAAAAATTAGTTATGTATTTGTAATATCCCAGAAATTCAATATCCTATTTTATGAAAGGTCCCTCGAATCTAGGTGACGTCATTCTTCTTAAAATGGGTTTTGATGAAGATACGTATTTGGGTCGTTGTTAGGTAAGATTGTATTAATTGTTATTATTTGACTGAAACATTTTTAAAGTGTTCTTGAAATTTGGTTTATTATATCTTTCTTGATTGAAACCTAATTCAGAGAGGTATTCACGATCTTCTATATTAGTAACATGGCCTACACTCCGACAGTTTATTTTTTTGTTTTCATGGGGTGTCAATGTTGATCTTGTATGTCCTTATTAGTTTTTCTTCGCACTAGCCATTATTTGTGATTATTTTTGTCATTTATTTGTATTCAGATTGTTTCCTAACCTATGCTTTGACTTTTTAAGAAGGTTTCTCTAATTGAGGCATATGATTCGTTCGATTTCACTATTATTGAAGGCTTAAATGTAAATTAGTTTTGCTTGCACTAGACACTAAATTTGTACCAATTAGAAGTGAACTAGGTAAGTTTTTACCTATTATATGTATCAGAATTGGTTTAAATTTCTTCAGTTTAATTTTTGATAACATAGTCAACAAATTCATAATTGTCAGCTGTTTGATAGTAATTTTGATTTCTACAATGTAAATTTTTCATAATGGACTCTGTAGACTATGACGAAGAATACTTTAGTCCACTGATATTAGTTATATTTCCTATGAAGCGGCATAAACTATTTATTAATTTTCATGTAAGAAAAAAACAGTGCTTAATTAAATCTCATCTTAAGTTGTGACAATATGTTTTTTTCTGTATTGCTTGTCGAAGATGAATTATAAAGTTTGAATAGTGGATTATTTTTTGTTTATAGGTCTTCTGTGAGGTATAATGCCTTGCTCTGCTGTGACCGTGGACTTCCACAGGGAGAGTCCAGCAATGCCTGTTCCTTTGTCACGCAATATTCTTGACACTCCGGAATATAGCCGCTTGAAGTACAGCAGTGCGTCTTCTACATGTTCACGTAGGACTTCCTCATCTACTCCATTGGTTACTGAACTTGTACAGAAGTATTCTTCTTCATCTTCAAGGTGAGAACTCAATGCCTGATGATAAATATTCATGCACACTCAATGCAGTGCCGAATTTTGTTTTTAATGTGAGTTTTATTTTTGTTAATTGTTGAGTGCTTTTATTAAAGGCTTAATCTGGTCACAGTTGCTCTTGTTTTCTAGTCTCATGTTTTGCCTTGAGTGTGCTAAATTTTTAAACTGTATTAGCTCATTTTAACTCAAGTATTTTGTCCCGAACAGGAGTGGACTCGGTGCGAGGTCTAGCTCCCTTACTGATGATATAAGGGATCGAAGCCAGACGAGGGATTCTATATCGAAGTCAGTAAGGGATACATCGAGATCTCGTACGTCTAGTTACAGTTCCGAAAGCTCAACAATAAAAAGTTATAGAAAGCCTGCAAACTTTACGACATTCGACCTGAACGAGTTTAGGTCTACATACGCTCCAAGTAGCTACATTGCCGGTACTCTACGTTCCGATCTGAATCGCCCTCCAAGATCGACCGAAAGCCTTAGGACGAGGACGTCTTCAACACTAGTTAAAGAGAAAAGAAGTGAAGTCGCAGAAGTCAGCAACCTGGAGGTAATTTCTCCCGATGACAAAAAAAAAGAGACTCCACCTGTTTTAAACGGAGATGTGGTAAAAGATGATAAATCATTAAGGAGAGAGCAGTCTTCCACGGAGGTAATTTCTACAATACTAAAAAACGATAAATCTGACGATGCCCTTGAAGGAGGCGACTCCTCAGATGTGGTAAGTTCATCAAATTTATTGGACTATCCAAAACAGCTTAACTGCAGCTTCAAATAACAATCACATTATTGCCTGTAGATATTTTCAAGTATAAATTTTCATAAGTACTTTAAATAAAATAATCCAATTGCATAAGTTAAATGAATAGCTGTCCGTAAGCTGTTTGATAATCATATTAGAGTATGTAGTTGTAGATATTTTTTTTGTGTTGTTACTTTTGTTTTCTCAGCTTAATTTCACTAATAATTTCTATCTAGACTCTGCTCTCAATTTATTTCTGCTTCAATTCTGTTTTATTTTTGCCCTGTGAAATTCTTAACAGTGGGACATACTGACCCCTTCTGAGCTTCTTTAATCCAGACTTGGCCGTCAGCCAGTAGCTATGTATATATAAAGTGTTGCTCTATTTTTAGAAGCCAATTTGAAACGATACCTTTGGATAATGAGGGAAAAGGAATTTTGCACTCATTTTATTTTTTTTCACGTATAATTTTCCTATTGATATATAAAGGTTCGAATTCTCTTCTCATCTTTTGATTTACCATTTTTAGAATTATAAAAAGAATGTGTAGGATGGGCCTATAGTAGGGAAAGTCTGCCAGATTTAGTTAGACTCTGAGCAGACATGGCTGCAATCTTCTCGACGGCTATCATGATTTTATTTATAATCTTCTCTATGCTTTACGTCCTCGCAATTTATTATCTAACAGAAATGGTTAAATATTTGATGAGAAGATCAGACCAGAAGATCGTGAAGTTACCGCAAGGAGGAGAATTACATTTTACAGTACATCTTGACCACATATCAAGTATTGATAATTTAATTATCTTTGTATTTTGTTGTATTTTATTTTGTATTTTTATCCATCATATTTTGAAAGGTGGGGGGGGGGGTCCCAAAATTAAATCATGGAAATATATTTGCAGATTCAATGAATTCATGAATCACAGAATATACATTTCAGACATTTTTTTAAAATTTATTTGTGAACACCCACAGCAAAGGCGATTTGCCCTTTTCAGACATTTAAAAATATATTATTTACAGCATAAAAAATGCCCGGAAGGATTGCCAGGATATTACATTAATGTTCTGAATTTCTGTATTACATTTTATTAAGCTTACATCTTCTTCTTCTATCTAATATATACAATTCTCAGGTCACAGTGTTTGTAACCAAACTCCTTGGAAATGGCTTGATCGATTTTTATGAAGCATTTTGTGTGTATTCAGTAGGTCTGAGAATAGGATGTTAACTATTTTTCATACCCCTAAGTGATAAGGGTGGTCCACCCCAATTTTTATTTTTTTATTTTTTGGGCAACATTTTTTATTTTTTTATGATTTGGAATTCAAAAGTAACTAAAACTCTAAATTCTCTCCCATGTATTACCAATCTCCATTTTTTAATAGCGACATTATTACTTTAGTCATTTTCAACCCTTGGTGGTCGATAACTGCAATTATCACTCGACCTGTTTTCCCGCCAGACGTCTACCGTGTCATTTCTCTCCCAGTAAACAGCACGGAGTAAGGATGAGAACGAAGCCCATCTCCTGTCTTTCTCACTCAATAAGCTTTCTTTTACTATTTTAAATATAATAGTTTAAATAATAAAGTACAATAAAAACGATGTTTGATGTTTTGTTATTTTTATAGGCCGTTATCAATCACAGCGCTCTGTTCCTCTTTCAGTCATAGACCACATCCCCACGCACTTACAATAAGTTATTAATTTTTTATTGCACTACCAAAATAATCATTAGAAAGTGTAGATCGTCGGGGTTTTGGTCTATTTTTTTATTCAATAAAACCTCATTTTATTGTTAAAATGTATTTTATTAGCGCCAACGTTTCGGCTTGCTATACAAGCCTTCTTCAGGGCTATGTAGAAGATGGAGAACTGTCCCGTTTCAAGTAGGCTACATTTCTCTAGTCCATACTGTTTCTATTTGCCCCTTTTTTGTTGATGATTGAGAAGATATGGTCGGCCTTTGAGAAGTAGAAAGTGTTGATCGTCAGGGTTTCGGTCTATTTTTTTATTCAATAAAACCACATTTTATAGTTAAAATGTATGTTATAAGCGCCAATGTTTCGGCTTGCTATACAAGCCTTCTTCAGGGCTATGGAGAAGATGGATTTCTCGAAAGTAGAAATGTATCCTACTTGAAACGGGACTGTTCGCCATCTTCTCCATAGCCCTGAAGAAGGCTTGTATTGGAAGCCGAAACGTTGGCGCTAATGAAATACATTTTAACTATAAAATGTGGTTTTATTGAATAAAAAAATATACCGAAACCCCGACGATCAACACTTTCTACTTCTCAACGGTCGACCATATCTTCTCAAAAATAATCATTAGAAATAATTTACATGGCAAAACAACGTTTGCTGGGTCAGGTAGTAATAATCGGCAAAAGAAAAGTTATTGAAGTTGGTTTTATTTTTATGAGTTTGAGATTCGTGGAAAGCAGATCATAAAACCATAAAATAAAAAAAAAAATGAGAATTTAGTCTGATAATAAGCTCAAACATTTACTCTCTTGATAATTGTCCTATTTTTATTCCACGTTGCTGCTTCGTCTCCTTACTACCACTGTGTTTTCTGCTATACCATTCCAGTGCTGTAGTAAATTCTGAGTTATCTCTGGATAATCATTTTGTTGTGTTTTATCTTAAGTTTATGCCCTGGTTTAGCATGTCCATTTAGTAGTGTAATTTAAAAATTATGAGTAGCCTACCAGGAAGAATTTTTGTGGAAGTTTCATTATTATTACCAGTTTTTCTGTATTGGTTAAAGAAAAAGAAAAATACACCAAAAACACTTTGTGTTTGCCCATAATTTTTGTCTTGTTTAGCTTAGCATGGCCACCAGCTCATAGCAATTTTGCTTAGTTTATCACTTATATTTTAGATTTTTCCTTTCTATATTGGATTCTGTCGTTGATTCTATGCTGTATATGAAGGATCCTGATTTTTAAATTCCTTTGATTAATAAGCACTGTATGTGTGTATATATATATATATATATATATATATATATATATATATATATATATTTATATATAAACAACTGTTATTGCAAACGTTTGCAGCAGGAGTCTAATAACTGCTCTTGTGAGCCTATTCTGTCATGTGAACATTTTTATCTGGCGTACAACACTTATTTTCTGATAAAAAAAAGAATTGAAAATAATTGGGTTATTAGCTTACAATTATTTTAGGAAAATTTAACTCCTAATTTCTGCGGAAGATTTATTTGATTGTATGTGGTTTCTTTTGACGGGAGCCCTGAACCTATGACAAGTTTGTTTAATTTTGTTAATTGGAGAGTCAGTTGTCTGGAATTTCTAGAAAATGTCTGGGAAAACATTAGTTATGTATAATGTTCTAATTTAGAACTAGAAATGCATTAATTAATAGTTGATTATTTCTTCTGTTTATGCATTCCACCATAAACATTTCTATCACTTCATATGATTTTCTCTCATAGTTTTTATTATTACAGTTCCCTCACCATAACTTCATTTCCTTCCGCACACTTGTCACCACCACCCTATCTCTTCACTTTCTTTCTCCTGAGTTAATATTCACACAAGCAATGTACAGTTAGTGAACGAGTGTATTTTGGTTGTTCACAATTGGTTAAAGCTATTTATACTTTAAATAATAATTATGTAAAAGTTCAGTACAAAACAGTAAACTTAATTTTATTAACTTGCACTTCATTAATATCCTATCATCATGTTAACTAATTTCAAAAGCTTTGATAGAAAGATGTTCAGGGTCCCTTCAGGGAAAATTAGCTCTGCCCAGTAGGTCTATTATTTAACCACTGGTTTATTTATTACAGGCCAGTGTCTTTGACAAATTCTCTGACCTTTCGGGGCCCCAAATCAGTGAACAGGCTTTAGTCAGTTATTCTGCCAACTCGTAACCCAAGATGTCATTGACGAGACTCCCAGTGGATTTTAAAATGATAGTGTCTGTAAATTCTGATTGTCCTCTCTAAATTTTCTTTCCTATTAGCGAAGAAAAATTATTCATTTTCTTTCACATCACTAGATGTCACACACTCACACTTAGTGATGCAACTTCTGTAGCACCTCTAATTTCTGAGTAGTTTAAATGTAAATTGTCTAATTCAGAACTTATAACAGCACTTCAAATATCAGTCAAAGATTTGAAACAAAGAAAAGAAAATGTAATGAAGTAATGTAATGATTTTATTTTATACATGAATAGTAAAATTTTTCCAATACAAGTTGCTATGTTTTTAAATAGCTTTTATCAATCCATGAAGTAGGTTTATCATATTTTTGAAAAAGAGTGCATTGATCGAATAAACCTTCAGATGTTCTTCTGTAAGATAGTTTTATAAGTTAGTGACAATAATAAAATATTTTGTGAATACTTTTTTTTCTCAAATTTTCTAAGAACTTGTTAAACAAAACATTTATTTGGGCTGCCACCTCAACTTTATATTTTGCCCACTTGTTTTATGTTTTGGCTATAGCCATTATCATCTTAGCTTTTTGTTGTCCTATTTACTATTAACTTGTAAGGGCATCATCTTCATTTATCTGGCATCTTCTTATCGTTGAGGCGTCCATTTTATTTTATGTTGTTATTTTAAGAACAGGGGCGAGGTTAGGAAGTGGTAGGGCACTCGACTAATATGATGGAGGACTGGAGTTGAAAGCTCGAGCGCACTAAAGATTTTATCTTCTGGTGTCATCATTTGTGAGTTGGATTCGGACTATCCCCAGGACAACCCAGCCTTTAATTAATTTATTAATGGGTACCTTCAAAGGGGAAAATCAGGCGACCGGAGATTAGTACTGATCACACTATCTCCCTATTGTGCCTTATGTTCAAGAATCAGATACCTCTACAGTATCTGCCCCTTGTGGCCTGTTACAGGACTGATTTCTATTTATTTTTTATTATAAAAACACCCAAAGCCCTCCTAGGCATGGAGTGCTTAAGAACACCTTAACCCTTTAACGGGCACATTTTGCTAGCTATGTTGGAATTTTTTTTTAATTTATATTTGGGAGTCTGGGAGGCATCCATTTACTAAATATCAACCCAGGATGTTAAAAAAAAAAATTGTATCCATAAATACGGGGTCGGCCGCTTGAGCGGCCCTTGCCCATTCCAGGCATCGGGAATCCCCGATATGCAATGCCCACGATACGTCGTAAAGCCGATTCCAAGTCGCAAAGATCCCGAAAATGAAAATGGTTTATTCGATAGCGTTACCCTAAGATTGGCAGGCTTAGAAAAAAAAAAAAAAAAAAAAAAAAAATTATAATAATAGTATAATGCTAGCCCACAATATCATTTAAGACAGAATTGAGAAAAACATTTCATAAGCAATGACAAAAAAAGTATACTTATGAGACAAATCAATGAATAACATGTAAGTGAAATAGCAGGAAGCATTGGAACCAATTCCGCCTCACTCGCGTCATTTTTTAATTTCAGCGAGCAGTGGCCGCTCAAGCGGCCCTTGCCCGTTAAGGGGTTAAGCACTCCATGCCTAAGGTTATATGTTTGATTCCCACTACAGGTGGTGGCTTTTCTTAAAAACAAAGAATTCATTGGTCATATCCTAGCTATAAAGGGTGGCATCTGTTGATAACACAGCCTAAAACTCTTTGTTACCTATAAATGCACGATAAAATTTAAATTAAATTAAGAAGAATAACATAAATTTAGGGGAAAAAACGAGCTTAATGCCAGATGCATGAAGACAATGTCCATACCAGTTAATAGTATATGTTAAAGCAATATATGAAGAGGATATGACTATAGTAGTGATGGGCGATCCTTGAATATGAATCGATCTTTTGAATTAATTCGAATGGAAATGAAAAGATCGATCCACAAATAAGATCGTCGCGTTCAGATCGATCTTCAATATGGATCGACTTCATGTTTGCTTATAATTACTCAAGAAATTCGTATTCAATATTGATTTGAATGGATTCACATTCCAGAATCTCCCATCACTACTACGAATCGACCTGTAGCATATTTAGTTTCTATCTTCTTACCTGAAGAATGTTACTCTAACTTTCTTCGATTGTACTCTTGTACAATTGGAACATCCAAACGCCGAATAAGTAGGCATTGTGCACTCAATAGATATTCCCAATGAAAATTATTATAATAATAAACCATCAAAAACAAAGTAAACAGTTTTGAGAGATGTGGCCAACCAACATTGACAGTTTTTTTCCAAAACATCCCCTCCCCCCTTTCATAACTTCATGATAGCAGTCTATGACTTGAGAAAGCCTGAATAAAATTTGAAACGATTGATTCATTAAAAGATTGGCCCTTGGAGATCGATTCTTTAAAAAGATTGGCCCTTGATCGATTCAAAAAATCGATATATTGTGGTAAAAAGATCAATTTTTTAAAAAATCGATTCAAATCGCCCATCTCTAAGCTATAGCTAAAATGATGTAAAAGAAGTGGAGAAAAAATAAAAATGATGTAGCTCACAAATAAATGTTTCTACAAAAATAAATACTGTAAAAAAAGTAAAATCTCACTTTTTTTTTTAACATTTCATTACCCATTTATTTACATTAATACATATGCTTATAAGTGTATTTTTATTTCTAATACTAATATGAGAGCTAAATATTTTAAAATTTGATAAAAATTGTCTGGCTTATTTGTTTGCTTCTAGCGCAAAACTAGTATTGCTTAGAATATATATTTCTATCTGATTAGCATTAAAGCATCTTCAAAGTAACGCTAATTTTTAATTGAGACAAATTAAGTATTGTTATAAAGTAACTCTTTCAACCTTCTTCAGAGAAAATAATATTATTATCATACTTAATAGTTTTTTCTTTCTAATTTTCTTTGCGCTTCACACACTAGTGCACTAAATTAGGTGAATCAAGCGTAGTGAATGAGCCATCTGAGTCAATCGGTGAAGGAGTGAGTATAAAATTTACTGTATTTTCTCTAGAATAACCCCTCACCCTGCTCCATTCAAACTTGGCTAATTCTTCGACATGTAGCACTGAATTTGCTCGACATCCAGACAAAGATTCGAGGCCAAGATGTCTATATATTTGTGACAAATGTAAATTTAGTGAATTTATGGAACTTAACAAGAAATTATCAAAATTATAATAAACCTTAACATGACTTAAGAGGTCATGTTAAGGTCACCTTGTGCGTCCAAAATCAAAGTAATTTTCTTGAATTTACAAAGAACAAATAAATCAACATTTTTCAATTCTTTATGTCAAGCGTTTTAAATGGGATGTTAAAGTATCCAAAAAAATAAGTTTCAATTCTTCAGGGGAAAAAATGGCAGTGCAGTTTCTGACGAACGGAAACCCTCAAATTTCACTGGTGATAGATAGTCTGCAGGCGGCAATTTTTATTCTAGAAAAAATAACTAAAATTATTTTGAAAGAAGAAGGTTATATCTAGTAAATTACGTAGGCTTTTTAAGAAATATTAATTTTATCAAAAATTTTGAACAATTATTCATTTTATATTAAAAAATCTATCGAAAATCGATCATAAAATCGTTAAAATTCAATGAATCAAACAAATTCTACGTAATTTACTAGCAAATATTAGAAAGCTGCTGCTAAAATTTGAAGTTGATCGGGCAAAAATTGAAGACACCACAGTATCTCCTGATTTGAAAAACATAGTTTTGAGAAAACGTCTTTAAAGTTTAATGTTCTGAAATGTATATTTTTTTTCATATTTTCTTGTAATAAAGATAATAAAAATTGGTTTTTATTTTGAAATGTATTGAAGGAGGACCCAAAAAAAACTTAACATTAAAAAAAAAAAAAGGGTTGGTGTTAGTGACCCAAGCAGTCGAAGCGCCAATAAAAAAAAAAAAAGGACCAATCGAGCTCGCTCAAAAAATTATATACAAATCAGCATCGCATTCACTCGGCACCGGTACTCCACTCAGAAAATCGCAGTTTTTGCCCATTTAAAAAACTTTGTTTTCACATATACACTCTTGGATATAATATTTGATTAGTTAAAAAAAAATGTTTAGCCCATAAAAAAAATTGTAATAAAAAAAAAAATTTAAGGTAGTATTACCCCTTAATTTAAGATGCCTGATGATGAACCTTAACAGATTAGAAACATCACAAGTATAACCTAATGTTTTAAACAATTTTGGGGAGCAACTCCTGCTAGTTATTTCAAGATTCAAGTTGGTTAATGACAGCCGGGAAAGCCTTGATTATTTTAAAGTCTTTGCATTAAACATTTTTTTTTTACATTTCTATTACCAGCAAATTTTAAATGGTTCCACTCTGTAGTCCTCTAGTTTGAAGAGAAATTTTAAATAGGTCTGTTCTAGAACCCTCGAACACAAAGGGTTAGGCACCGTCTGTCTTAAAATTACCCATCCCTGAGCTGTTAGGAAAAATTCAAAATTTAAATTTATTTTATTAAAAAAATATGTTTCACATTTTGGTCTTCAAGCTTAGTTTAATTTTCATATAAAATTGTCCGTATTTAATTAAATATATTAATATTTTTAGTATGCACTCTCAATAAAATAAAGATATTTTAGTGAATTCCATCGATCCGAGTGTCTCTTCTCGTTAAATTAAATAGATAAATAGTTCTCAATGTTCTGAGGCATTTTTTATTTATTTTAAATCTCAGCTACGAAATGCTTAGATTTTATTATTATAATTATTGAAAAGTGGCCCTATTGAATACACTTATTCATTTATCAGGCGGAAGACCAACAAATAAAAATACTTGAATTAATAAAACTAATTTATTAATTTATGCTCGACATGTTTTGCACCTTTATTGCCTCACCAGGAGGCAGACATTGTTCTTAGCTCCAGTTATGACGTGGCCTGGCTAGTGGAAGGTTTAATTGCTCACTGTGCTAAATATTCAACAAATTTAATTACTGATGAGGCACATATTTTTATTTGTTGACATTCCGCCTGATAAATGAATAAGTGTATTCAATAGGGCCACTTTCCAATAATTATAATAATAATATCAAAGTTGGCCTCAGCAGCTTATGCACAATAATTGATATAAAAAAAAAATAAATAAAAATAATATCAAAGCATTTAGTAGCTGAGATTTTTAAAAAAAAAATGCCTCAGTATAAATAAAAGTATTATTATTAAGCCTAGTATTGACAAGCCCGGCTGCTCTTATCGAGCATGCCTCACCACATCTGCCTCAGATTGAAGCAAATGCTGTTCTATGTTAACTCAAATGCTCAATGCGAGCTGACAAACCACCAAAAGCAACGCATACTTATTTAGTAACATGGCAACTTCATCGCCATGAAACGTGGAAATCGATGCCGCTGATTATATCATGATGACAAGAATTATTAAAAAAAATAAATGATGCAAGCCAAACTTGCGGCTGTACAATACAAAACAACAAATACCCGTCTCCATGCAACAAACAGCTCGGACTGAGGTACCTTTGAGCACGACCGTTTTACCGACATGCACATGGATTGGTTCACACAGTGCGATGCAAACAGCTCATAGCGAGCAACTCAGGTATCGACATCCCGAGCATACGTCCTGAGGCGTTCAAAGCGAGCCGCCTCGCACTGTCGATTATGAGGCTTTTTGTTACTGCATCACTTCAGCGATAACAGAAGCAACAGGAAAACAAATTATATTCCACCCTAATACCTTTCATCAAAACATTCATATAATACTATATTCCCTTATTCACCAGACATCATTTCCTTGTGATTAATCTAATAGTTTATGCAGAACCATGTTTTTTAATCATCACCTAAGCAGTCCTCATACCTGATCATTTCATATGTAATTCAAATATTTCATTTTCATATTATTCATTATCATATTTCTTTATTTTTTTTTTTTTTTATATAAGTTAATAATATTAACAAATTTAATTCCTGGTGTGTATAAAGTGTCAGACAGACAAGAGGGAAATTTCAGTGAAGGGTGTTGGCAGCAGTGAGCATCTAGAATCCAGATGCTCTTCACCTGCCAACATAGTTCACTGAAATTTCCCTCTTGTCTGTAAGACACTTTATGCACACCAGGGGTTGAGATAACTTTACCACTCAGGATTGAGATTTCTTTTAATAATTTATTAGGATTTATTTTTTTTGGACGAGTAAACAAAATAAGCAAGGCTGTTATCGATCATATTATCCTTTTCCCTCCATTTCATTTGATTTTTAGTAAAGATTGATTCTGTTGTATCTATAGCATGTTCAGATATACGGAAAAGTTCAATTTTGAGGGAAATATTCCCGACAGTTCCACCATTTACGAACTCCCATTTCAAGGAACAACACAATATATGATACATTATAAAAACTGATTATGTCTCGTTTAAGTCTAGAGAAGGCTTTGAGAGGTTAGATAAGGGAGATAGTGTTCAATATTTATTAATACTTAGCTAAAGGTAAGGCTGAAAACGATTTAAATTTTTCCAATTTTTTGTGCGGGGAATATAGGCCACACCCTTTTCCCTCCAACTAAACTATCTATCTGAACAGGCTATAGCTTTTTTAGCCTTAGCTTTGGCTAAGTATTGATAAATATTAAACCCTTTGAACTCTTGCTTGACCTCTCAAAGCCTTCCTAGTCCTAAATGAGACATAATCAGTTTTTATTGAGTTTAAAGTAGTGTGTTGTTCATTGTAATGGAAACACAAATAGCGGAACCGTCGGGAATATTTCCCTCAGAATTTCACACATGCGGGATTAGAACTATTCCATCTTACTGAACGGGCTTTAATTTTATAGTTTGCAACGGGCAGGCAGCCATGTAGAAGTCAAACGATATTTTGAAAGTAAAAGTATTTTAATTTTATAGTCGGATTTTATGTATCCTAAATTTTTTTTTTTTTTTTTTTTTTTTTTACGGCGCATCTACATCTAGGTCATTAGCGCCGATGTATCCTAAATGTTTCTAAATTAATCCAGAAACCACTGCCATAATAGTTTTATGGACAAAATGATCTATGTTACTTTCAAGCAGAAATTGAAGAAAAAAAGGCTGGCTTAAATTGATCCCAAGCAAAATTTAAACAAATATACATAGACCGTTATTTGCACGATTCCTTCAATGAAATGGTTATTTTTAAGACATGAATAACAAAACCTCCTTCATTTATCAAACTCTTCAAATGAATTTTATTCTTTGTATTTATACAATAGACTTGCTTATTTATGGCAAATTGCTGTTTATTATTATTTTTATAACAAAAACTGAATGGTTTAGTTTCTCTTCTAGCGGAAAACATACAAGATTGTTAATTAGAATTATTATTTAGGGAAATATATCTCCTCGACACATCAGGTCCGCAGTGGCTGCTACTCCGAGGAATAAAGACTTGTCTTCTTCTAACACAATTGTAGCTACTAATAATGGACTGAGTGGTCTTCGAAATATTGGCAATACTGTAAGTTTTTCAAGACACATCCTGTTTTTAATTAATATGTTCTTGTCAATGAATTTATTTCATTTTATGAAAAGCAATATAATTTCTAGAAAGTAAATTATCATAACTTCCTGGAAGAATTTCTCTTTTTGTTTAACCCTTCAAACGCTCTTGAGTTGCATATATGCGGGCGTAAAAGCACTTCCACCACCGCTCTGTGCGTATATGTGTGGGCTGGGCTCTGCAATCGTCACGATTTGCTTGACTCATACTTTTTTGTATTCCTTCCCTCCAAAATCGGTCAATGGTCGAAGGGGCATTAAAAGAGAGGAACATTTATTTTGAACAACTAATACAGGAAAAATGGTATAGAAGGAACAATGAGGACCGCCGAGACTTGGAGTGCTGTGATCATATCTCACAGTTACAGTGTAAATAGATCTAGCCCACCCTTCACATCTGTGGAGATGATCGTCCCGCACCACAGTTAGCGGTTATAAGTTTAAATGTTTGCAGCCGAGGAAGTGCTAAGAAAATAACAAATGCTTGGTTTTTTAAGGCGAAGACAATCCTGAATGACGTTAATCTTCAACATGTTCTCGGCCTTCAAAAAGTGAATTTTTCCTGTCCTGAAAAAACTTGTGCTCTTGATAAGCAATGGTGTTTGTAAGCCTGTTTCAACTTTAAGAAAGTCACTCTTGTTTTGAAAGTTTATCCCAACTTAATGGAACAAGGTTGCTCCAAACTCCAAGAGTATAGTGTTTTTTCTTCACTTTAGCATAGATAATATTTCCATCTCCTGAAATATTCTTACACCATCCTACATACCTATTAAATGGTATAAATACATCCAGCATGCTTTGTGTAACAATTATACGAGTAACTTTTTAAAATGTATTTATTACTGAAAATAAAATATTTTAAATGGCTAACTGGTGAATAAGTATATGTTTTAAAAAGAACAAAGGATAAAGTTTTAAGTTTACCAATATTTACCATTTACCATTTAATAGATTTGTCGAAGCGCCGTAAAAAAAATGAAAAAAAAATTTACCATTTAATTATAAAGACATCAATATTTTTTGCTAAATTTTTGTTTTTGGAAAAATGAAATTTATGAAGATAATGACGGCTAGTCCATTATGTGGTAAGATAAATCAAAACCTATAAAAAAATATAAGATATGAAAATAATGGCTAGAAACTACATTATCTAAGAATGAGAGTAAATTCCTGAAATTTTGTTTTATTTTAAATGTCGCTACATAACGTCCATACCATGAAAAACTATCGAATATGCAAATTGGAGCAAATAGAGAACGAACATATTCTATCTATTGACAAAGTAATATCTTGAAAAATGGTCTCATTCGATACTTTATTTAAGGCATTAAAGGCTATTCTAAAGGGGAAAGAGTTGCAACAATTTACGACAAGCAGTATCGTCCACAATCTACAAGCAATGTCTTGAATCTGAAAAACGAGTTTTTGCATAATCGATAGTTTGACATGGTAGGGACGATACTATTCCACCAGCTAAATACCATTCCACCATAATTTTTTCCAGCATCCTTAGTTTCTCTAACATTCTCAAATACATTGCAAGAAATTTACTATTGTACTTCTCCTGAGTATATTTAACGATTGGTTCTTTCTGGCTATCAAAATCATTTAAGAAAATGTATCAAGAAAAAAAGGTATAGCATTTTTTCAGGCTGCAAAACTAAATATCATGTATTTTTAGATACATTAGTGTTTTTTTTTTGTTTTTTTTTACAATTTTAGATGTTCTCAATTACGTTATACTAGATCATCATTGAGTTCAAAATCAAACACTGTTTGCTAATTTACAAAATAAATCCGTTGTCTGCCGCTTTAGCATCTTTTACTAAGCTGCATCATCTTTGAGATTAGTATTAAACTATTCTATTATTTTGATATTTCGAAGTCCTTAATTAAAATATGCTACAATATTTCTAGTTAGGCGGAGCAAGTGTTTTATCAATAGTACCCCATGTAATTCGCAAGTTTTTTTTTTTTTTTGGATTGGTTTTTACCATGTTCCATTTACATTTGGAGAATGTTGTTTTTATTCTTTAAAATATCAGACAGATGCAAATTTTCAGTTTTAATTTCTTAGAGAAATAATAAGCATTTAATTTTTTTACAAGCACTAATGCTAGTTTTAATGATTTATAACTTAAAGATGTAACTTTTGTGATACTTAACCCTTTACTGGGTATGATCCCCATATGGGGCTGCAGTTGAAAAATTCTGCTACAGGTTTGCTGTTAGCATCAAGAAGTTTGAATCAGTTCTCATAGATAGAATAAGTGTCCTAATAGTAAGAATATCCACCCCTTATGGGGTGGCTTATATAGTAAGCCACCCCACTACCTGTACTGGGGAATTCCGCCAACTGCCATCCCCGTACGGGGATTATGCCCACCTCATCGGCCCTTTCTACCTCAGTTACCTGGTTGCACCTACAGCATTAGCACTCCTTGTGACTCGTCTTGCACGATTCAAGTGATATTTGTACTCATTATAAAGCAAACTTATACTTGTAAGTGTTACACGGGTTTAGTATCATTTTTGCTGGGTCTTTACAGACAAGTCGCTAAGGGGGATAATCCCCATAGGGGGATATGTTGGAAACTGGAAATAACGTTTATCCAAAGCTAATATCACATAACATGTGTTCTTAGAGGAGTAAATAGTTTCATTGAACAATTTACCTCAATTGTAACAACTAATATATTTTAACGTAACTAGTGAATTTTGCCCTATAAAGGGTTAATGTTCACTTTTAAAATTAACTTCACTCATCGATAGTGTAGCTTCATTTTCTACAGTCATAAAATACAATTTCAGAATAATTACAATGAATTTTCAAAGAATAAATATGGGCCAGTATAGGTTGTTGAAGGTAGTCACTGAATTAACAATGTTAAGCCATTGCCCAGTTATTAGAAGTTGTGAACAAAAATTGAACCGCATCAGTAATTTCTAAATCAACTATCGTTCATGTCTGTTTATTAACACATTAAAGGCGGAGATCTTGACAAAAGTATGCTAAGTAACGCGGTGACTCCCGCGTTTAAGCAAAAGTCGAGACAAATCGTATTACAACGACTCCCGCCTTAAAGCTACAGTCAAGACAAATCATAGTACTACGACTCCCGCCTTTAATGTGTTAAGAAGTCTGGTTATTAGAAGTTTTAATCTAAATTAAAACCCATTTTTTATGTTGGAAGTGTCAGGGATTATGTGATGGAAATTCCATTGTGTACTAATCAGATTATAATGTAAGAACATTACACTTTGAACTCTTTATTTATCATGTAACCATAAGTTCAATTATTTCAATATCTCACTGTTGTTTTTATGTGATGTTCAGTGCTTTCTCAATTCTGTTGTTCAATGCTTGAGCAATACAAGGATTTTGAGAGACTTTCTTCTGAATAGAGAATTCTCATCGGAAATAAGAAATTCTGAATCTCGAGGAGCTCTCATTAAATGTAAGTACTTCATTTTCATTCTAACTAATTCTTAAAATTTGAAACTTCTTAGATTTTTCATAAATAAAGTAATAGGCTGAAATGTTTATCATGTTTTCATTCTTCTTCTTATTGTAAAATAATATTAATGAGTAATGGTTATCCTCTAATTTTAATGGGTCTTAATTTCCTTGCTTTTCAAAATGACTAATATGCTTAAACATCTTTACTGGATGTCAGTGCTTGGAGCCACAACATCGTGTGCAGTCAGTTGTCAAACTAAATATTCATGCAGTTCTCGCTTCCTCGTTTCCTTTTCTTGCCTTAAACTGCAGCTAAATTGCTTGCATCCTGCTAATTTTATTACAGTTTCCTATAAATCTGTCCAATAAATTCATTTAACATATTGTTCATTGTTTTTTTTTTTCATTATTATTTATTTATTTTAGAAGCTTTGTAATGAATGCAAATTGCATCATAATTATGAAATCATAATAAAGACACAATATAAATATGCTTATCAAATAACATCAACTCTGTTCACTTTTCAAACGTAGTACTAGAAATATATAAGACAAAAACTAATACAATGAAATTAATTTCAAAGAGCTAAAAAAAAATAAATAAATAAATAAAAAAAAAATTAAATACTGAATTATTCTGAAAACAAGTGAAAACACCTCATTTCAGTACATTAAAGCACTACTAAAAAAAAGAAAGTTTTCTGCTCAAGATAATTTATATTGATCTTTCCTTTGCTTTTTGTACTTCCAATTTTAGCATTGTTAAAAATTTCTAAAAACGACTTTTACTAAACTTTTTAAATGTTATAGGAATCTTTTACTTTCAATTGAGATCAAAATAACATTTAAATTTTCTATTACAAACTAATTATTAATAATTCAAAATTATGACTATAATATTTATTTAAACATTAATGATTGATCTAGATTACACTATACAGAGATATTTTCTAACATACACTATTGATTGTATCAGATGGGAAATTAATCAGTTGGGAAATTAACATGTTTTTAATAACAAAAATATGAACGCTGTATGATATAAATATACAGTTGGAAAACAATTTTAACCAATGTCTCAAAATTTAGCCTTCTGTATAACAATAAAAAATTATCAAGTAAGCGTGGAACTATTCCTTTGCTATACAGTTATAAACACTAGCTTATGCAACATTAAAGTTCGATGTTTGTTTCAACAATTTTTTTCTATCTTGTCCTACAGCTGGATGCTGTTGAATAATGTCTAGACTGTTTTCCATTCCAAATCCATATTTCGGGTTTGGAAGGTATGTGTATGTTGTTATGCATTCTTCATTTCAGACTAGACATGCGCGCCGCGCTGGCGCCGCTACGCCATGCCGGGTTTTTAGTGGCGCGTCGCCGCCGAGCCTAGTCAGTCGGCGCGCCGATTTCGTTGGCAATACTGGACGAAAGTGTGTAGCGGGTGGGTTAGGGTAGGAAAACAGCGAGTGTACTGCGTGGTGACCTGCTGCCATTTTTGGCTTACCTTCTCTTCGAGTAAACGCTTGTGTGTTGTGCTATTTGATTGGAAAAAAGCGTAAAATAAAATAATTTTAGGTATATAAACATGCTATTTAACTCAAAAAATAAATCAAGCTTTTGTGGGAGATATTTTGAAAACCTCGCAATTGACGAGAAAAACAAAAGTCTGACTCGCAGGAACTGCATCATCTTAGCGCGGTTCCGTTCATATATCTAGTGCCATTAGTAAATGAATAGTAGCAGTTATTGGTAGGTTTTGATCTTTCGTGAAATGTTTAAAATGAATCTCAAAGAGAAAGAAGGCTCCAAAACAGGAAACTGATAGTATTCTAAACGGAAATGACTCCCCCTACCTTCTCAAGGTTTGCCAAGGGAAACACTATTACCGATACGTTTCTCATTTTCATACCTTATTTTATTAAAATATTAATTTTACTATTAAATGCGATTTAAAAAAAACAATAGCCAATTAAAACATTTGGTAAGTGACAAAACCCTGTTGAAAAAAACAAAACTAACAATTTTGAAGTTTGAAGCATCTATTTCTCG
Source organism: Gonocerus acuteangulatus (assembly GCA_946811695.1). NCBI lineage: Eukaryota > Metazoa > Arthropoda > Insecta > Hemiptera > Coreidae > Gonocerus > Gonocerus acuteangulatus. The sequence goes on along the minus strand of OX328124.1, from coordinate 22,487,681 downwards.
GATTGACATCGCCCCATCAAAAATTATATCTGAACCTTTTTTGTAGGGAATTTAGTGCGCTTTTGAATGGCCACTTTCAACCTTCTTTTACGAAAAGACTAATTTTACTGATAATTTCAATTTAAAACAATCAATTAAAAAGTGAGATAAACAAACCGACCCCCCCCCCCCCTACAAAAGAACAAAATAAACGCCTTCAAAAGTTTTAAGCCCTTATTTCTCCGATTGACATCACCCCATCGAAAATGTCTTTAGAACCATTTTTGTAGAGATATTTTGTAGCGAACAGACATATAAAGTAATGGATTTAGTTTTTAAGAATCATTTATGAATTGGTTACTTTTCTACAATGAATGCAGTGTCAAAGAAATGAGAACGATTGTAACTGTAATCAGGGAGCAAACGCAAGAACTAGCAAAAATAAGTAGCAAAATTTCCTCTTTTATTTTAACAAAGTGGGGAGACTAACAATTTAGAGTTCCAGATCCCCCACTCCTGTTACTCGCTGCGCTTAGTAAAAAGGCTTAAAACTCACCATTTTGCTTCTAATTTTTACCATTTTTATTTACAAAATCTCTTTTAGCATTCGCAGATGTCATCTCTGAACTGTGGAGTGGAGAAGGGAAAATTGTGAATACTTCAGCATTCAAATCTCAAATTCAACGATATGCTCCTCGTTTCATGGGATATAACCAACAGGATGCACAGGAATTTCTCCGTTATTTGCTCGAGGGCCTCCATGATGATATTAATAGGGTTAACGTGAAGCCAAGGAATTTACCAGAAATTGATGATAATCTTAGGTGAGCACAAACAATGTTTCCATATTTGTTTTATTCTGAGACGATAATTAAATAATCAACATTAAAAACATGCTCTCTGAATACTTGTATTCTCAATATTCAATATTTGTGTTTAATCCTTGGATGTTGTTAAAATATTTCATTCTTTGGAGCTCGTGAACTGATTTTAAGTTAAAAGAAAGAAAAAGAATGTATTCATTCCCCTATACTATTAATTTATAAATAAATCACACATTGAATGTGAAGTTGTCCTACAGTCAGAAGGAACAGATTTCAGCTCGAAAGTTGCCTTTTTCTTAGAATCTGCTCATGAAACATTACATTTTTCTTTCTTATCTACATTAAATTCACCTTCCCATTAATTATTTTATTTTCAAATATATTAAATTGCACTTTATCATAGCATCTACTGTCATTCTAACTTGTAGAAGGTATAATTTTCCTTATTGAGCTATATTAAATTTCACAATATCATAGAATCTCTCACACAATATAGAATTTTTCCTTTCCTTCTATATTAAATTTCACTTTTTTCACAAATAAATAAAAAAACCTCTTGTAAAATCCTCACAAAAAATATTATTTTTTTTTTGCTATATTATTAAATTTTTCATTATCATAGAATCTATTCATAACATTTTAAATTCGTTAGGTAAATATTTAGATGTACATCTTTCATATTCGATTATTTTTTAATATGATACTTTAAAATCTTTTCGATAAGACCATATCGATGCGGTAATAACTGGAGACGAATGGAAACCCTCTTTTTTCACGGGTGATAGTCCACAGGGGGAAATTAATTATCTTGTAAGAAGAAGGAATAATCTAGGAAAGTATGCAGGATTTTTAAGAAATATTAATTTTTTTGGTGAACAATTGATCATTTTCTATTAAAAAATATGATAATATGTCATAAAATGGTTATAATTCAATGAATCGAAAAAATCCTACGTACCTTACTAGCAAATATCACTAGGAAGCTGTGGTTAAGATTTGAAGTTGATAAGGTAAAAATTTAATGTGCTTGTGTATCACCCGGTTGTAAAATATTCATTTGAGAAAATCTACTTTAAAGTTTAATGTACTGAAATGTTTATTATTGTATTTTTAATTTTTTCTAATAATTTCTTTTAATATAGATAAAAAAAAAATAGCTTTTAATTTTGAAATTTATTGGGACTTTGGTTGAAAAATCTAATTTTTGGCACATTTAAAAACTGTTCTGCCGCATTAACACTCTTGGATATCATTTTTGATTAGTTAAGGAAACATTTAAACACATAAAAAAATGTTACAAGGTAGTATTACCCCTAGTCAAGATGTAAAAAACTATATATTAAAATAAAAAAAATCTGGAGTCATCTCTTTGCTAATAACACAGGTCTACAAAAATAATCTTTCTGAAATTTGATTTGATGATTTTGGTCAATCTCTATGCTCCTTGGCGTGCTGAAGCCGAACATGAGGTCAGTCCCTCTCTATCACGTAAGGAAATTGTTCAATCTCAAGTAAGGGCAGAGGTACTACCATTAAAAGAAAACAGAATTGGCGAATAAGAGTTTTCATTTATTTCCATGATCTTTTAGTTATTTCAATGTTGTTTACTGTACAAAATACATAAATGTGTAGAAATAACAGCTTCAGAATTAACATATTTAGTTATTATTTTTATGAAAACGTATTTTTTTCTCTTGAAAATTTCTCCGTGTTCGTTTCCGGCTGTAGGACTCTTCAGATGATTTACGCTGCAGCATCCAACAATAGTCAGCCATCATGTTTACGTTCCATTTGCCCTGATACCTACGTTCCATTTCCTGGATGTCCTGATGGAACCTTTCCCCTTGTTCTTCACTTACTTCCCCTAAGTTTTCCGGAAAATAGTCCACATGCGAATTTAAGAAGTGAACCTTCAAACTCATGTTGCAACCTTGTAATTGAAATGCCTTCAACATGCGTTCCACGATACTTCTGTAGTTGGGATCCTTCACGTTACCAAGGAACTTCTCAACAACATCTTTAAAAGAATTCCAAGCTTCCTTCTCCTTCTCATTCATGGTCTGAGTGAAATGTGGATCTGTGAAAAGTTTCCGAATATCTGGGCCTACAAAGATCCCCTCTTTTAGCTTTGCATCACTTAATCCTGGGAACTTGGAGCATAAGTACTTAAAACATTCACCTTCTTTATTGAGAGACTTTACGAATTGTTTTATCAGCCCTAGCTTTATGTGTAGAGGAGGTAGCAGGATTTTGTCAGAAGGAACCAAACTTCTCCTAATTACATTTTTTTGGCCTGGCGACAGAGCTCCTCGTGATGGCCAGTCTTTGTTGTTCCAATGGGAATTTCTGTCTCGGCTATCCCATAAACATAAAAAACAAGGGAACTTGGTGTACCCTGATTGCTGACCTAAGAGCATAGTAAGTACTTTCAAGTCTCCACATATCAACCAGTTATGCTCATTATAATGAATTCGTTCGAGAACTAATGACAAATTTTCGTATTGTGGTGTTTTGGGGGGGGGGGGAAAGAAAATTGAATATATTTGAAAGTTAATGTTGGAAAAAGTTGATTTAGAAAAGTTTATATTATATTTTCATTAAATCTCAGGGTTCATTTAATCTATTACCAAACTCACCACATACGGACTTATGAATAACCATTTGAATAATTAAATTAATTTAATAAATTTCCTGAAAGAAAAGCATGAGAAATATATGATTAGAATCATTTCTTACCATTTGTCATTTTATGTGTTGAGACCATATTAAATACCAGGAGAAAGGTTCATTATAAATAAAAGAGAGTTGGAAATAATTGACTTATATTGAAGAAAAGATATAATTTTAGATGCCGCTGGCTGTGATATAAAAAGAATATAAAAATAGTGCTTGACTCACATATTTGTATCAATGTTGGGTTATTAAGAAATGTTTAGAACATATTTAAAATATTAACTTATATATTAAAATATAACTATTGGCCATTGTGAAATTTTAGATAGCTTTAAGAGTTTAATTAAAGATTGGCAGTGAGTGAGTTATACTCAGCTTGTTTTACGGATGATGTTCTTGAAGTGAAGAGGCAGGCTGCTTGTAGTCGTGTTGAGGAGATGGATGGTCGGCTGTTAGATCTTGGAGTTCTGTCTCCCCATCATGTCCAGTTGGCGCTCGGTGTCAGGCTGTGGTGGTTCAAAGGGTGCTCTCTCGCCCTTGGCTGGCGTTGAAGTGAGAGTGAGTGGTGGGGGAAGGCCCTACTTATAGAGGCGTACCCCCTCCACACCAAGGGTGTCTGAATTCTGCGTCCTTCCCTGGATTTTCTTGTCCATACTTGTAAAACACCTTTATCGTTATCTTTGTGGGAACTTGCATACCTTATCGCTCCTAGCCGAGATATTTGGACTCTTCTATCTACTTAACACTGCCTTTTTTTAAAAAAAATAAATACTGCCAAACTAAACACTGCCAAATGCTATCTCTTTTATTACTCTTTTATTTAATTTATTGATTGACAAATGATAATATTTGTGATGGACTTATAATATATAAGCTAGCCTTTATTTTGAATAGGAATGCTACTCTTTGCTATGCCAGAAACTGACTCTTTCTAGAGCACCCCCCTTTTATATCATTACATTTCGGGTGGGCTCCGGTGTAAAAAAAAAATTAAAAACTGCTTAGCATGTTTTAAAATTTTTTTTTTTTTTTTTTTTTTTTTTTTTTTTTTTTTTTTTTTTTTTTTTTTTTTTAAATTTTATTTGGTCTAAAGATTTTGTTTTCCGGCTCAGGGTAGCATTTCTATTCAAATACTGGATACTATTAACAAGTTTCATTTTTAAAAAATTTAAATTTGTTTTTTAGATGCTCTACATTAAATTATAAACATTCCAAAGTCTTAATAAAAATTATAAATTATGTTTTATAACAAAAAAAATTACATACAATAATAACATTTACATTTACAACACATGTTGTATGTCTGTATACTTCTTATTCCAATACAAAGTCACTTATCAAAACATTTTTTTTTTTCAAATAAATAAAAAAATTATTTTTATCTATTTATATATACATTTTTTTTTTATTTTTTTTTTATTTTTTATTTTTAATATTACCCTTATTTCAATAATTAATAAGTTTAATTTCAAATGAACAATATAATATAATTAAAAATATCTACTACGACAACAAAAGAAAAAATATAAGTATAGCTCAAAGCTGAGCCTCCTGGCTCATTTAATCTTAAGTTTTATTATTATTTATTTATTCTTTAATTATATTTTATGTACAACAATTTTCTTTTTAAGTTCATTGCGGTTTTTATTCATATTTAATTATTTTACCCAATGCATTTGACATGGCTCTAATAATTGTTCAAGAAAGTTTGTTCCCTCACTAGCCCATTTTTTAAAAAATTGAAATTTTAATGTAATAAAATAATTTGTCAATAGTCTATCAGTCCTTGTCGGTGTCAACTTGTTTGTCAGTCACTCCTTCTTACTACATTTCATTTAAAAACTTCTCCTTCCACTTCAATATTTATTAAACTCCTTCCACTTCAATATTAATTAAACTCCTTCCAACTTGAATAACATTATTCAAAAATTATTATTAATAAGTTTCCCCCCTTTATTATAATATAATATAATATTTCCCAATTCGTAGATAAGGTACTCCGGCCTCTTCATGGGTCCGTGAGCCTTTAATACACAACAAATAATAGGTACTCCGGCCTCTTCATGGGTCCGTGAGCCCTTAACATAAAATAAATATTCAAATATATCAAACAATATATTTCATAAATAAATTCAATTAGATTTATTTATTTCTCCTTCCCCTTACTTCAATTATTATTATTCTTTACTCCTACTTCTTCATTTATTTATTATTAACTTTTGAAAAGGTTTTTTCCCTTTAAATATTTATAACTGTCCTTGTCAATGTCTGTCTTTCTATTTATTTAAAAATTATTAAGTTTTATTTATTTTATTCTTTATTTAAAACGTAGTTTAACCATTAATTATTCTCTTCATTAATTCATTATTGGCTTCAAAGATATACTTCTCATTTAAAAACCTCCTATAGTTGGCGGGTTCTAGTTACATTGAATGGGGAGTGATGCGAGCGCTGCTCGGGGCTGTGGCAATTATTGGAACTTCTTGGCAATGTAGACTACTAGCGCGGTGCGCGTGTCGAAAACTTGAACTAGCATGAGCCTGCATTGTTGACATTAGGGATTATCAAATCTTTTTTCCCTCGAAGTAGATAAGAGCTTTTGGGAGTTAATCATCCTATTATCTGCATTCCTAAGATAGGAATAGGATTTTAACATAAACTGGAGATTTCCTGATTTTTTATCGATTCTCTTTGTCTTACACTAGCGTGTCTAAAATTGTATCACGACCGATAATGAAATAATTTTTTATATCTTCTTGATAATAACATTAGGATTTTATGTTGGTGCAAAATTTTCATTTAATTAATAATTTTACTGCTTTTAACGGATAAAACCGGTTATCATTTTACTGAATCTACGTCTAAAAAAGGATAATACAATGACTTTTTTAGTAACCTTTTTTGTTTTTAGTGTACGGTTGTGCACACGATTTTAAAAATAAAATAAAAATGAAAGAATATGGGTTTTGCCTCTCGTAATTTTGAAAATGGTATCTAAAAAATTATAAACATTGGTTTTTATCAATAAACCATAGAATTTTGATAGGTAATATAATTTAAATATTAATAAATTTATTATTTATTTGTCCCTATCCACTCAAATCCGGTACCCAACGCCGGAGGAGCTCCAAAACAGAGAGGTTTTATCGTTATACTTTACTGGTTAAATTTTTTATTTCATCATCTTTGGTCGGTTCATGATAATATTTTAGGAGAATCGAATGGAACATTCCCCGAATAATTCCATTTTTATTCGATAAAATGAAAGAATATTTTTTACAGGGTGTTTCTCCCTGGTTGATGTTAATAATGGGACATTTAATGGTCAATTTTAGGTTTAATTTTGCTGTTTCTTCTTCCAAGATATTTCCCTTAAACAAATGGTTTAAAATAAAATTTTCATCGTTTCTTAAACAATCTATGTTAAATTTTGTTGTGTCATTTTTGTTAAATAATTTGTTTAAAATATAATTTTCGGCGGAAGTGAATAAGTTATTGTTTAATTTTGTTGTAATTTTATTTATTTTGAATAAATTATTTAAAATATAAATTTCATCGGAACTAAATAGATCGTTGGACTCAGAAGTTTTTTTAGGACTACTTTGATTATTTATCATTAAAGAAACAGGTTTAATTTTATGGATTACAAGAGGAGTTGGTTTGGTTTCACGGAGCGTCATTATGGTCCCGAGTGATTGAAGTTTTTCCCCCAATTCGGTTCTGGTCTTTTGTGCTTCTGTTTTTATATTTTCTAATATTAACTTTTGGCTTTCCATTAATTCGGTTTTATGTTTTTCGGCATCTAATTTCTGGCTTACCATTAGGGCCATCATTTGTTTCATCATTAACTGCATCTTCGCGAACCCCGAATTTATTTCCTCCCTACTACTCTGGGTGAAACGTCTATTACCTTCGTTATGTTCCATATTGTTAAAATAAAAGTAAAAGTAACTTTAATATAAAAAAAAAATCATAAATATGATCCAAAAATTAATAAATAAAATATAAAAAGATACAGAAATAAATATAAATAATTATATCTATCATTAGCGCATCTTTCAAAATTGCCATCACATTTCCCAACATTGATCCAATTATGTGGTCGTTGCAAAATTGTCAAGCTGACAAAACAAATATATAAAAACATAAATAAAACTAATTTAATAAACATCACAGCCAAAAATAAAATATTTGCTAAAAATTCGATATCATTCAAAAAATTTTAGTTTTCATAAAAATTTATGTTTTGAACCTTAAAACACACTTTTTTAAATATATGGTCTCAATGTTAAAATCTGAAAACATAAAAATAAAAATTTTAATTCTGGTTTTAAAACACGCGCGCGCCTACTGCAACTCTTCTCTAAGCTGCAGGGCTGCAATACAAAGCTACGGGAATGATTACGCGACTCAACCTGTTCATGATTTCGGAGACAGGTTTAGTGGATTGCCCCACGTTGGGCGCCAAGATGTGGTGTTTTGGGGGGGGGGAAAGAAAATTGAATATATTTGAAAGTTAATGTTGGAAAAAGTTGATTTAGAAAAGTTTATATTATATTTTCATTAAATCTCAGGGTTCATTTAATCTATTACCAAACTCACCACATACGGACTTATGAATAACCATTTGAATAATTAAATTAATTTAATAAATTTCCTGAAAGAAAAGCATGAGAAATATATGATTAGAATCATTTCTTACCATTTGTCATTTTATGTGTTGAGACCATATTAAATACCAGGAGAAAGGTTCATTATAAATAAAAGAGAGTTGGAAATAATTGACTTATATTGAAGAAAAGATATAATTTTAGATGCCGCTGGCTGTGATATAAAAAGAATATAAAAATAGTGCTTGACTCACATATTTGTATCAATGTTGGGTTATTAAGAAATGTTTAGAACATATTTAAAATATTAACTTATATATTAAAATATAACTATTGGCCATTGTGAAATTTTAGATAGCTTTAAGAGTTTAATTAAAGATTGGCAGTGAGTGAGTTATACTCAGCTTGTTTTACGGATGATGTTCTTGAAGTGAAGAGGCAGGCTGCTTGTAGTCGTGTTGAGGAGATGGATGGTCGGCTGTTAGATCTTGGAGTTCTGTCTCCCCATCATGTCCAGTTGGCGCTCGGTGTCAGGCTGTGGTGGTTCAAAGGGTGCTCTCTCGCCCTTGGCTGGCGTTGAAGTGAGAGTGAGTGGTGGGGGAAGGCCCTACTTATAGAGGCGTACCCCCTCCACACCAAGGGTGTCTGAATTCTGCGTCCTTCCCTGGATTTTCTTGTCCATACTTGTAAAACACCTTTATCGTTATCTTTGTGGGAACTTGCATACCTTATCGCTCCTAGCCGAGATATTTGGACTCTTCTATCTACTTAACACTGCCTTTTTTAAAAAAAATAAATACTGCCAAACTAAACACTGCCAAATGCTATCTCTTTTATTACTCTTTTATTTAATTTATTGATTGACAAATGATAATATTTGTGATGGACTTATAATATATAAGCTAGCCTTTATTTTGAATAGGAATGCTACTCTTTGCTATGCCAGAAACTGACTCTTTCTAGAGCACCCCCCTTTTATATCATTACAGTATGTTTCTTTTAAATGTACCGAATGGCCAACTGGAACTGAAGCATAAGTATTGCCATTGTGCAACAAAACAGCCTTTAGACTTCGCTTTGATGAGTCTATGAATAGACGCCTATGAATCGGGTCGTATTGTATACCAAATTGACCCATCAGACCAAGAATGTCTTTGCAATAAATAAGATTCTCATCCAGAGCAAAGTAAGGAACAAAAACTGCTTCACGGTGTCGATACCATGAAAAAGAAGTGCCTGGCTGTAATACATTTTTGTTTTTAAGACGGGAGCCAAGTAACTGAGCTGCATCTTTTGGAAGTCCAAGATCTCTCACTAAGTCGTTCAACTCCTGTTGAGAAATAAGCTGAGGTTCATCTTCTGAACTGCTTGCTTTGAACTCACTGTGTACTTCATCGCTCTCCGACATACAGTCTTCTCTATTAGCTTCCCTATCTATACTGCCCAAGTCATGAGGGGGCTGAGGAACTGTCAATCCAGGACCGTGTGGTACCGGACGACTAGCAGATTCCACATTAGGGTAGTTAATGAGCTTATGATTTTTGGAATTATAGCCTTGAACATGATAATTACAAAAGTAACAGTCATTAACGTGGTTTTTTTGCTCCCTCCACATCATTGGGATAGCAAATCCGAAAGATTTTAACTCTCCTTTGTACCATAAGCGAAGTTTTTCTACGCAGCTATGGCATACTTTGTGAGGAGCCCACACTTTATCTTGATCTCCTATTCTCAAGCCAAAATATGCATAATATACATTTTTGACAAAACCTGTTATATTTCGTTGGTATTTCTTAACTGTGTACTCACCACAGATAAAACAGAAGTAGTCTGGACTGGTAACACAACGACGATGAGACATTTTGTCTAAATGCACTTTCAAACCTTAAAATATGTTCTTAATCACTTTGACACAACTAAGAGACCTCAGTGAATGTGTTCACTTCAGTTGATACTATTGAACTGAGAGAATGAACAGAAATTCAGCTCCAAGTTCCTGATACAACAGGTTCAATCTCGTTTAGCTTCAGACGGTGACATCTGAGACCAAACAAGTACGTTCCTGTCTGAACAGGTCGTGCCTAGACACCCTCAGGCCTACAACATCTACTGAGGGAGTCATTGCCTACACCACCTAGTGAATGATGTCTGTTTATAAAAAGAGAAATCGTTTGGAAAAAAAAAAAAAAACCTACTTCTTACCAAATTTATGTGTATAGCAGGTATATTATGTTCTATGGATTTGAAAAAAATCTGTTTGTGATAGAGAAAAACGGACTTCATTCTCGGCCTCAGCACACCGAGAAACACAGAGATTAGCCAAAATCATCAAATCAAATTTTTGGTTGTAGACCTGTGTAATCGATGATTTCGGTTTTTCAGTGACAGCTTAAAGGCGAGCGAATGCTGGAAGCAATATTTACGCTGTGATAATAGCAGGATTGTAGATCTGTTTGTTGGTCAGCTCAAGTCTACACTTCAATGTACATCATGTGGGCACAATTCCACGACATTCGAAGTGTTCTGGGACCTCTCTCTTCCTCTGCCTAGCAGGACTGGCTCACTACGTCTGCAGCAATGCATCGACCATTTCACTAAGGAAGAAGTCCTAGATGGCGATGAAATGCCTGTACGTATTACAGAAAAATTTCCTTGTTTTATTTTTTTAGGGAGGAATATGCAAATCTCTACAAAATTTTATTGGACAAGTTACTTTAAGTTTTGTGACAAGAATTTTGAATTTCTAAAACAGTTTACTGAGTTCAGTGTAACTCCAAAACATTATTTTGCACATAAGCAAATAAAAATAATAAACTGAGAGAGCTCATTTTTATTGATTTATTTGTTTTTTTTTTTTTTTTCTTTGCATACTAGAATAATTCTTTGAAATAATTGATCTTAATGTTCTTATTTATAGAAGTCTGACAAAATAATGAAATTTAGTTGTCAAAATTGCATATTTTGGTTCGTGCGCTTCCTCCTTCCTGATGATGCAACCCAGAAGTGCCGGCTGGGAAATTACACATTTTAGTACTCGTATATCACAAAAATAACTATGGCTCAAATTTATATATAAATACAAAAATACTTCGTATTAATGGACATAGTTTTATTCATTGAAATTTGACCGAACAAAATCATAGTGCTTAAGGCATAGTGTGTTTTAGATAAGCATATTCAATAGCATAGCAATTTGATTGACATAGGGTAATCAAATGACACCATTTTCATGGTCACATTTATTTTTGAGATAAGTGGAAAAAATAGAATTTTCTAAAATATTTGTTTATGTTAATCTAAAGAGGTGGTTGGGTTGAAAGTTTTTGGAGATGTTGCCATTCATTAGAGTAACACATTTTTGGGTATTTTTAGAATTGAGAAAATAATCTAAAACAAATATTTTATTAACAGACATGAGAAATTTTAAGATTTTCATATATTTAGGGCGCTAATCCCCTAGATGCCGAAGTGCTCCATAAAAAAAAATATATATCTTTAATATCCCAAAAATAGTTGGGAAATCATTTGTGTAAGCATGGCAAAAGCTTATTACATTTTCTAGAAAAATTGTCTTACGCAATTTTTGATTAAAATTTGAGTGTCGGTTTTGTTCCTTTTAAGTGTATTTTTGTCCCTGTTTGCCAGAATTTTTAATTGGTCGTCCTTTTTGTCTGCTTTGAGTTAGCTACTCTTAGTTTTCCTGAGTACAGTAGAACCTCTTATATCCGACCATGACGGGACCGGGCCATGGTCGGAACGGCCAAACGGTCGGATATCGAGAGAAACAAAAAAAAAAACACCTTTTAAAGTTATAAAAATAGCTATAATGTACAGTGCATACTGTAATATAACTTTATTATAATTGTGAAACTGTTGCTATATACATTTCAAACATTTACTTAATCACTTTTTTGCCCGCAATACATCCATTGGGGTTGCATTTGGAAGTTGCTCGATGTATTTCAGCGCTTCGTCGAAGGCGTACTTAGCAGCAGAATGACTCACTATGTCGTCACTGGTTGTTGAGTACGGTGAATTAAAGACGGTCAGATATGGGAGGAGACGGTTATGGGAAGGTCGGATATGAGAGGTTCTACTGTACTGTGGTCCCTAAAATCTTGCTTTTTTTTCGAGATTGGAGTAGCTGCACACAGTTCTCACAAAATACCCAAACAAAATATTATGTTTTTCTATTCCAAGCTTTCGAAATGACATTATGGGTAAGAATGTTATGGAAACACATTAAGATGACACAGTTCCTGTGAGTCAGATTTTTATTTAGTAAACCCATTTAAGCTTTAGATTATTATAAATGTGTATTGCTTTTTAAGTATTCCAAATCCTCTCTTTATTGTCAAAATTAATTTGTTTTCTTTTTCTTTTCAGACTTGTAGTAAGTGCAAGACAAGAAGAAAATGTACTAAGAGGTTTTCAATCCAGAAATTTCCTAAAATTTTAGTATTACGTATCCTTTATGCATACTTGACATTTTATGAACTTTTTTTGTAGCTGTTTTTTGTTAATATAGTTTTAATTGGCCTAGTATTTGGTTTAAAATTATTTTAAATAAATTAACACGTTAATGGGATGCTGTTTGAACATGAATTCTCTGGGATTTTATTGTATTGACAGGACAAAATAATATATCTACAATGTCAGAAACAGAAGTAAGTGTTGGCAAGTTTCTAAAGTTCTTCTGAAAATCAGTTTTAGTGTTTTAACCCTTTAAACAGTGTTTAGTTTAAGAATTTTCTTTCATTATGTTTTCCTTTATTGTAACATGATACAGATTTGAAAAGATTCTCACCTAGCGAACGCTATAGAAAGCTGTCTGCGACTGTAGAGTTCCCTCTTGTTAATCTCGACATGTCAGGCTACTCTACAACTCCACAAGTAGCTATGTATAACCTGTACGCTGTATCTAATCACTCGGGCACGGCATACTCAGGTCATTACACGGCATACTGTCTTCATTCAGGCACGAACCAGTGGTATGAATACAATGACTCAAGGTAAGAGAACAATACATTCCATTTACTTTATTTACTCATTAAGCTTGTGTCTATATGGGTTTAATTTATATTCCTACACTTATCTTTTTTTTTAATAAAATATTTGATAAACATTTTTTATTGTTTTAACAGAGAGAAGTTTGATGATTTTCTATTTTTGTATTATTTCCCGAATTTAATGAGTTTGGCGACAGGTCAAGTCCATGCCCTGATTTAACTTTCATTTCTAGACTTTTTGGCTTTCAGAATATTTTATTTATTTTATAAACTCCGGTTCTTTTTTCTTCTGGTTTACTTTCCTCCAGTAATTAACCCTTAATTTACTGCGGGTAGTGCGGGCTGGCCAACACTTCAGTAAGGTCGAACGCCTGGAAAAGTCAGACATAGGGAGCCGAAATGATGAAAATATTTTAGGACAACAACATTTGGAACAACTAAGATAATTGACTTAAATTGGCACTAATTGCAATTTAAGTTAAACATAAAAAAATGTTTGATCTGGATATATCTTTTTCTTTCCCAGTCTACAATAGGTATCATGCAAAATAGGTTTAATAAGTATACACTCTGTCAACCCACATCAAATAATCGTTAGTTTTTATACCTCTGTACATTCTCAACAGCTTGTTTTAACGAAATTAGTTCAATTTTAGCTCCTGAAGTGTTAAAATCACATATTCGTGTTTTGTTAACCCCTTAACGGGCAAGGGCCGCTTGAGCGGCCACTGCTCGCTGAAATTAAAAAGTGACGCGAGTGAGGCGGAATTGGTTCCAATGCTTCCTGCTAGATGCCGGGGTATGCCGAAAAATAGTATTTGGAGGTCTTGGGCCCGAGGAGCCTAGATATGACGAAGTTGACCAATAAAGCGGTCCTTGCCCATTCCCGCACTCATCTTGTGTCAGTATTAATAAGTATTAATTGTAATTTATATTATTTTCAGAGTTTCGAGTATCTCTTCACGGAACGTAGTATCAAGCGAAGCATACATCCTATTCTACGAACAGAACACCGGATCAGGAGTGACAACGTCTCGGCTCTAACTCTTCACTAGCTAAACCTGCCTTTAGTCTCACCTTTACTTATATTTACTTTCTAGTCTACTTTAGTCCTATAGACAGTTGGTAGGCTACCACGACAAAAAAAGGAAAAGAAAACAATAAAAAAAAATATTAAAATTAAACATTTGCACCCCTTATAAATATTTTGTTATACATAAAAGTAAAAGCATAAGCTTTAATTTGTTATTATTTTGTTGTTCTGTTTATGAAATTCTATTACAGTGTCCATATATTTTAAGGTCGTAGTTTGTAGTTGACTAATATATATATTAATATGTATAAAATATATTGTTGGGGGTTATTTATTTGACAAAAACATTTTGCTGGATTATTTATTAAACGATTGTAATTTGAGATGATGATGACAGTTCTATATAAAATATTTTAATTATTGTACATACAAAATCTAGTCATTGTTATGTTTTATTTATATTATATCAAAATAAAAACTCCATACCATTATAAAAAGTAGTTTGTTTCAAGTAATTCCCTTTCTCTTCAATGATTTAGACTGACAAAACTGTATGAAGTAATCTATTTTCTCGAAATACATTGAATGCATTCCTGAATTATAATCACTCTTCAGATCTGACATCTGTTCCTTCTCCACAATATCTGCTGATCAAACAAAAGTTCATTTGTAAATTTCAAGGTATAGATTTATTTCCCTATTTGTAACATGATTCTTATTCTCTTTTGCAGCTAAAAAGAAAGAGTAATTGAGGAGTAATACTTCCTTCTGCGATCAAAATTGAAGTAATTTTCTTTAATTTATAAATAACAAATCAATATTTTTCCCAATTCTTTATATCTAATATTTTATATGGGATGTTAAAAAAAAAAAAAATAAGTTTCAATTCTTTGGGGGAAAAATGGTGGTGCTGTTGAACGGAAACCCTCTTTTTTGAAGGGCAATAGTCTGCAGGTGACAATTTTTAATTTAGAACAAAAAACTAAAATTTTTTCAAAAGAAGGTTAAATCTAGTAAAGTACATAGGATTTTTAAGAAATATTCATTTTTTTCGAAAATGGTGATAAATTATTCAATTTCTAATAAAAAAGACCATCATAAATTTTAATAATTCAATGAATAAAAAAAAAAAAAAAATCCTAAATTACTTTACTGGCAAATATCATTAGAAAGCTACAGTTACAATTTGAAGTTGATCGGGCAAAAATTGAAGACGCCAGAGTATTGCCCGATTTGAAAAACATAGTTTTGAGAAAACAACTTTATAGTCTAATGTTCTGATGTGTTTATTTATTTCCTATAAAAAAGGGGTACAATTTTGAAATGTATTGAAGGAGGACCAAAATAAACTTAACAATTAAAAGGGGAAGAATCAAAGTTCGCTCAAAAAATGATCAGCATTGCGTTCACTCGGCTTTTGAACTTCTCTCGGAAAATTGAATTTTAGACCATAAAAAAAAAAGTTACAAGGTAGTATTACCCCTCAATTAAGTTGTAATTTTTCTTTGAAGTTGTCATTGCCATCTCGTCTCTAGGAAGCAGTTCTTCTTTTTGCCACATTTAGAGTAAATGTAGCTATTAACCCTTTCTGTACTGTTGACTGCTACAGCTGTCGAGAGTGGCTGGGACTTGTGTACAAGACTGAGGAAAGACAGACCCCGCATACCATTGACTTGTCCAGCAGTCGAGAGCTTATACTTTTCACAGTCTTTCTCTACTAATTTCTTGACTATAGCATTACCACAGCGTCCTTCTAGTATTACTGACAAGGGTTGAAATGTATATTGCAAATAGGCCATTATAACCTGATAAAAACACCCCTGACCTTAAGCTGGAATCAGAGAAGAATGTTGGAAAGTTTTAAGTATTCAGCAGTGGAGTATCAAATCAGCCTGATTTGCAGCAAATCCTGCAGGTAATGCATCCCCTTAGCATTTATAGGGTAAGGATTTTTGAGTTAATTACCAAATGTTGCAAGACTGAAATAAATAAGATTTTTCATCAAAATTACTTTGTTTTTAAAGAAGTGTTTGTTGCTACAACATGATATCGATTTAATATAAAATAGTTTTGTAAAAACAAAATGACCCATCAAACATTTTAGAAGGCCTTTTTTTAATACCTTACTTATTGTGAGAAGAGGCAAATTTACCTAGGATAGAGATAACAGTGAGCAGGGCCTCTGAGAGGAATTATGGGCACCTGTCAAAATAATGGGATGAGTCAGAAAACGGTTTTCTTTGTGTGTTGAACTTTGCACCGTAATTCCTCTCTTCTTTACATTTGGGGTTTAGTCTACAGAAAGCAAGTCTTGTTCCGACAACATAATGCCAGACCTCACACCTCTGGCCTTATAAAACAAAAACTATCCGATTTGGATGGAATCAAGGTTCTCCCTCACCCGGCTTATAGTCCAGTCCTAGTACCACCAGACTACCACCTTTGTAGATCAATGGCTCGTTTCCTTCGTGGAATAACATTCCACAACTTGAATAAAGTTGAAAATGGTGTTTGTGAGTTCTTCGATTCTAAACCCAAAGATTGGTACCATCAAGGATTTCTACAACTGGCTTCCAAAAGGTCTCAAACCATAGAACGCAATGGTATATATTTTGATTATTGAAAACCTTGTACATAGAAGAGAAATAAACTTTGATTTTTACCTATAAAACGGTCATTTTTTTTTTACTCACCCCATTAGCGACACGGGCCCCTACATTTGGAACTGAACGGATTGTATATAATTCAAATAAGAAAATTACTCCCCTGAGACCTCAGGCTCCTGTCCAATTGTTCTTGCCCCCCCCCCTTGTCAGAGGCCCCAGCCTAATGTAAGAGATAATTATCCAAGAGAAGGGCTAGAATGTGAACTAAGTTGGTGGTCACAAAAAAGCATTTTTTTTAGAAAACCGACAGTTTTTAAGGACAATTTATCAGAAGTTGTAAATCCGTGAAAGGTGCTTTTTGTGCAGGTAAGATTAGTTACACAAATTGTAGTTAAGATGTTACTTCTTGTCGGAGAGGTATCTAATATTTATGATCTCTTACCTCTCTGTGCTAAATTATAGGTGGTTCAGAAAAGTTAGGTAGTCTTTTTCCCATAAGATTTATGTTCTGTTGATTACCAAACATTTTTATTGATGGGGTTGTTATGGAATTTCTTTAATTATCTTTTTCAAAATGTATCTTCATGACTGAAAGGGTTAGGATTTGGTTTTAGGAATATGGAAGACCCAGTAATGCGGGCAATTGTTTGGTACTTTGAAAAGAATACTCCAAAGAATTGGCGTAAATGTTTATTATGATACAAAATAATGGATAATTTGTTCGTCTTAAAATATGAGAAAATAAAAATTACAAAATATTTCTATTCCACTGTAGTATTTATATCAAAAAGATCGTTAATTCTTGCTGCTCCATAGATCTTGGTCAATTCGGTCATATTGACATCTGCACCTCTATTTACCAATTGGCGGATAGTTTGTTTGTCATGGCTGTCTATAGCGATAAGTAAGGGAGTTTTTCCTAGCAAATTCTGTGCGTTAATGTCCACTCCATTGTCGAGGAGTATATCTATTACCTTGGAATAACCTCTCTGAGCAGCCAGATGAAGTGGAGTACTGCCCCAGCTACTGTCCACTGTTACGTTTGCTCCAAGCTCTATGAGTTGTTTAAGAACTTCCGGTTGGTTGGAAAACACTGCTGCATGTACTACAGTCATGCTTTCATCGTCCTTAGCATCAATATCGGCGCCATTTTCCACCAGCAGTTTTACTATGGACGGGTCTCCGCGAATCGCTGCAAAATGGAGTGGCGTTGCCTTCTCCCTGTCCCAGCGAATGTTGATGTCAGCTCCCTTGTCCAGGAGGGTTTGGATGACACTTGCGTCGCCGAACATTGCTGCCCAGTGCATCGGAGCCATTTCGAGTTCGTCCTTGAAATTAGGATCGACTGTAGAATCGATCAAGAGTTTAAAGCCGGTCACATTTCCGAACGCAACAATCGCACAGATATTGCTCCCTTCAGATTCCTTCCGGTTGGCAATTACTTTCTTCTGTGTCAAATCGAATTCAGCCTTTGTTCCAGACCTAGTATCATCTTTGAGCACAACTGTGCTTCCTCCTTTAATCCTTTTGATGGCATTATTCACAAATGCAGTCCCAAGTAGAAACAACTCTTCTAGAACATTTTCGCTGGAACTGGAATAATGAAGTATTGTGTATCCATCAATTGTGGTCAAGTTAAAATCAAGACTTTCATTCGAGAGAGAATATGTCATTGTGAAATTCATGTTGACAAATCTTGTTGCATCTGTATCACATTTGATATTATTAAAAGCCTCAGAGGTATTGACTGCATGGTTTGTAGGAACCAGTCCAGCGCCCTGAAATATTCACAAATTTGATTAATATTTTATGAATTTTAAACACATATTTCAGAAACCCTTCTATCCTTCTTCTTCGAAATATATTACATCAAAGTAATATTATGGATCCTTCTCTTCTAGGTGCTTATATAAAATAAACAATAAATAACTGTTTGTATGATTTACCTCATAAATTTCTGTTGCGTCTGCAACCTGGCTGGAAGCGTAGAGAAAAATAATGCCTCCTGCAAATAATATTGATTAGTGCCATATTAAATTTTTTTTAGACGCCTATTACTATAATCTGTTCAAATAGATCTTGCCGTCCGAAGAGAAAAGGGGCGTGGCCTATATTCCCTTGGAGATACCCCTTGTGAAAAATCCCCTCTTTTATAACCTTATCATTGGTCAGTCTTCACTCCAATTTAAATCGTTTTAAGCCTTTGCTTTGGTAAATATCGGTACTTAAACATTAAACACTGTCTCCCTTGATCGATCACCCAATGACGTCCCTGATCCTGAACTAGATAACAGTTTTGAGTGTTTCACGCAGTGTTGTTCATTGAATTGGCATTTTGCAAATGGCGGAAACGTACAAAATATTACCCTCCCAGAAAATAGCGCATGCGCATTTGAAGTGCACGATATATCTGAAAAGGCTACAGTTACGGCAATTTATAGGGAAACTAGTTGGGCAGTTTGATGCTAAAACATACAACCAAATAGTTTGGTTGCTATACTTTTGTGGACATTAAAAAGTTCCGGGGTCTTCCGTGGTCTAGTGGCTAGCGCCTTGGATTCATAAGCGGGAGATGGTGGGTTCGATTCCCACCTCCGGCAGGAATTTTCTCATTTCAGGGCTCGCTGGGAAAATTCCTCGCTGCGCCCTGGATGTAGATGCGCCGTAAAAAAAAAAAAAAAAAAATTAAAAAGTTCCGCAGGTAGGCAGCAACAACCTTAAATTAATAACATAAAATGCTCTTTAATTACCATTTTCACAATTCAGATTTTACTGGTTTTGAAAACAGATCTTGACTATTAGGTTTCCCTGCTAGTGACACATTTTATATTTGATTCTGGAGTGGGGGTTTTGGTAAATCTCCACCCCCCCCTCCTAATGGACCAGTTTTTCTTATTAACGAAGTCGTCCTTACTAATGTTCAAGGAATGATGATAAACTTATTTTCAATGGAAAAGGCTAGTAATTTTGGGAGCTATAGTGTAAAAAGGCACATACTTGCTAGGAAGGGTGGACTCATACTGAATTTGAAATTTTAGTCTTCTTTTATACAAAACAAAATTTGTCATTGACATCTTTAATTCAGGACATTCTACAGGGTGTTGCGGTGGCGACTGACATATTTAAAATATTGATAAATCCTAAGTGGCAGCAAAGGAAAAAAAAGTAAAAGTTTCCATATATATCGTCAAGTATGCCATTTATTTTCCATATAGTAACAAGGTTAATTTTTTAAAAACTACATCGGGCAGATGTTTTCGGTTTAAATCAGTGAATTGTTCAAACGAGTTTGAAGTTAAGAAGTCAAGGAATAGTTGGGTTCGGATAAGAACAACAGAGAGATTTTTGGAAATATCTATAATTCGGTCGTTTCGGCATTATCTTTGGCATTCTTCTTCAGGTATAAATGTCTAGGGGATGGAGGAAGACCAAAGATAACGTTTGGGTGACCGTGCGTTAATTTTTCAGGATTTTTGATTTCTTTCCTGGACATGGGCGAGCTCTCAGAAGATTCATAATGATATTCAAATAGTTAGGCGACTGGACATCTAATTAGACGCCAATGAATAGTAAAGACTCCTGTCAAAGAGAATGCAGAAACATCCAAATTATGTTCGCGAAAATCTTACTGTCTTTCCAAGATTTATAAAATGTATTGATATATGTACATAATTTGCACATTTTTTAAATATATCGAGATAATTACCAAAAGTTACGAAACTTTTAACAAACCAATTTAAAAAAAACAAAGGTTCTTACCTAGTAGTATATTTGTTGAAATGATTTTTAACCACCTTTCCTCCATTATCTCCAGAATACTATGCTTCCTGAAATTTTTAAAACAAGTTATTTATTTTTGAGTAATTACCAATTAAAACCATTTATTACCAATTTGTTTTACTAGCTGACTACCCGTGCTTTGCCACGGCAGATAAGTAGTTATTTTATTGAGTTAAATAATGTATCATCAAAATTATTTAAATTGTTTAACGTCCATTATTATTAACTAAGAACTTTGGGACGAGTTATCTATAGGTTACCACCCTTTTCTAGCCAGGATAGGGCTAGAAAGCCCTTTTTTTTCTAAAGAAAAGCCACCACCCCATAGTGGGAATCGAACCCACGACATTTGGCACGGAGTGTTAAGTGCAATATGAAGAATCTGTTTGCTTTTACAGAGCAAAAAGGGTTCTTAGGTGTTAAGTACCTCTTTTAAGTATCTAAGTACACAAGATTTTTGGTTTTTCTTTCAGGTTGTAAAATAACCAAGCCGCCAGGAGAGCTCACTCTGGAACAAGCCAGGTATAGTTGGCCATGGGGAAAATAGTTACTCCTCAAATCCACACCAGCCACTTTCAAACTTTGTCCCTGAGCCTTTGTTTGTTATTTTCATTAAAATTAATTATTATGGGGGCTAATTTTATTAGAATTAATATTAATTTGTGAGAGGCGTTCAAATATTTTAATTTTTTGTGACACTCATTATACGCGTCGCGGGTATTTTTATCTAGGATCCACCGGTCCTCTAATCTAAGAGAGACGTGTTACTCCGCCATTCCTAAGACTGACTTCAATGAGAAAGGTTTTATCAGGCTTACCACATTGAGTCCTTGTGCTTAGTGCTCCCGACGCAGTTTTTTCGGTGTTTCTTATTCCAGTAGCTTCTCTCGCGGTCTATGGTAATCCCCTTCACTTGGTGTTATCAAGGTGTCTTTTTCGGAGCATATTCTATGCCCGGTTCCAGCTTTTATTATGCAGGCTGCCTTCTCGGCGAATGGAGAGATTTTCCCATAATTCCCTCAATGCTCTCCTTAAACCTCTTCCTTTCTTCACACCCTCAACGCCGTGTACCTGATTGCCCCGAAGGTGCTCAAGACATTTTGGAGTTGTACATTTGTCCACCAGTTTCACATTTATGCTTAATAAATATTTATATTTTGATTACATTTGGAAAAGAGAACGCAATAAAAAAGAGGAAGTAATTGATTGTCATGGCATACCAGAGAGTGTGGTCCCAGTGCGCGTCATGCTCTAGCATGCAGCTTGAAATGAGGGGTCAACGACACCTTCCACTGTTTTCAGATCAGTGAAAGACTGGGGGCCATGTTTCGTATGCAAGAGGAGTCGGTGGTAGTAGGACTCGGCATTGCCAGGGTGAACTGTGTATACTCTGCCGAGTCTGATCCTTCTTGACACCTGGATAACCTGAAACAGGCTTCCCTTGCTTTCTACGACAGAAGTTGTTATGTTGTGTTAAAGCGAAATCGCAGCAGACTTAACACTAGTATCGTAGCCAGCAGTCACGGCACACAAAAGTATTTAGTAATTGAATTTCTGTCTATTCAGTCAGTTTTAATCAGATGTTGAAACATTTTTTTTTTTTTTTTTAAATGACTTTAATGAAGTTTAACTGTTTCTGAAAACCAAAATCAATGCTTTATCTCACATATGATACAGTTTTACAAAGAAATACTACGAAAGTACTCTTTCAAGAAGAGTAATACTATTGTGGCGGCTTTCTTCGTAATATTCGAGAAGGTTGAATTAGTGCAGTCAAGATTTACGCCTTCAATTGTAGTTAAATTGTAAGTACATTTGGAATTTATCTCGATGGGCTGAATGAGCCTTTAAGAGAACAATTCTGGGGTTTTTAGTAGTTCACTCATAGATATACATTTGATAGATGTACTTTGCACAGGGGTTTCTTCTAGTGGCTAGCCTTGGCTGCACAAGATCTCAGATTGAAAGAACTACAAGAAGTTGCTACAATTGTTGACCACTTCTGATATACATAAAGTAAACAATCAAATATGTTCTGTTAGATTCGCTAGTGGGGTATAAAATGTATCTATATTTCAGGTCGAACATCGAAGAAATTGATTTCAAATAGACGTTAAAAAAAAAATCAAAATCGTTGCTGCATGAAGATGGCCGGAGATAGTGAATGTGCAACGATAGCGTCGCTAACGGAAGAGGAAGCAAATTTTCAACTAAACCTGAAATTGGCCAGATCACATCCCCGTGATAAACTGCAACTCCTCACGCAAATCCTCAGTCTCATCGAAAACACGGAAGAAGTCAACACCCAAGTTGTCTTTGACAAGCTCAAGACCTTCGTCAAGACCAAGCTGATAATGGAGAGCTTGAAAAGCCAAGTCGCTCAGTTCGGAGAGCCGGTGCTAAGCGTCGAGAAGATGCTCGTTATGGTAGAATCTGATCGGAAGTACCTGCAGCCTGTGGACTTTGCCGATTTCGACCTCATGCAAGAATTCATCAGAGGGTACTTGTTGAAGGCGAAACGACACTACGACGTCAAGTTCGATAAGTGTATTGAAGTGATGCTGAGGAAATTGGTCGAAGATCTCGGAGAGACTGAACCAGAAGATAAAACTGTTGAATACAGTCATTTCGACGAGCTCACACTTCCCGGACGCCTCAAAATGCTCTTTGAGTAAGTATCTTAACAATGTTGTTTTGTTTCAAAATGAAACAGGAAGCCAATGGCCATGAGTAATATGATTGTTGGTTCTATATCCACTAGGACTGTTGTCTCTACTTTCGAAAAAAGAAGAGATATCACTATATTCTGTTTAGATACAGTTGGAAAACTGTTGAGGGTCGATTCAGGACAAATCAAAATGCTCGTGCCATCACATCTCAGATTTTTCAAATATTTTTCATGAATAGGTACAATTTATGAGATAACCTCAAATTAGTTTATGCAGATTTTTTTTATCAAAAATTAAACTTGGGGAAACTTTCGAAATAATTGTTTTTATTTGTGAAATTATTGTGGCTAGTGTACTTCTGATCTCAGTTTTGAAAATCGTTCGTATTTTGCCTTTTTTTTCATCGAATCGGGCTGTTCTTGTTATCAAATTAATGCTAATGCTTTTTTCTATCAAAATAACCTTTAAAAGTGATACAATGTACTATAGAGTGATGCCACGCATCGTACAAAGTCATTTCAGTTCAGTAAGTAATATCTCACAAATCACAAATGTACCACATTTTTGTTCTAGAAGGAGCAAACCGTGTACCTGTTGTTAAAAAAAAATATGTTTTTTTTTGCGATTATGAAATAATACAAAAAATCTTCAAAATCAAGGATTTTCTATAAAATTGGGCTAGTTTTGAACTATAAATAACTCAAATCTTTGTCAGAATTATTGAAACTTTGGATACCGAATATCAGAAACTGATTTGCGAGAGATAGGTTTTACTAAGATTTGTGAATTACACCCAGAATTGTGTTACTGTAAATAGTCCAGGGACTTATTCGGTGTGTGTTTGCACTTATCATCAAAATGTTAAAGTTATGATACAGACTGTCAGAGACATGACGGCATAGAATAGCACTGGGTGATTTGACATAAAATGACCCTTGATATATTATATATCAAGCCATGAAAAGTGATAGTTTATTGTTCTTAATTTATATGTTTCCTTTAGTTTAGTGGATTTGATAATGAATTACCTCATTTTGACACTCTTCGAGTTGTGCAAACACGAGACCTCAAGAGATCTAAAGGGACCTGCAAAACTTCCTTGTGAACCTCATGCATTTTGTGAAGAAGCAAGATTGACTTGGATCAGGAACGAGGTGCAGAGCAGGCTGCATCTCATCGCCATGAACAGCCACAACATGCTAGTAGAGGTTTGTAAATAACTTAACTTAATTCCATATACAAAAGTTACAGGCCTTAAACATTTAACCTAGTCCTCACGATTAACCTTGAGATACTCAAAATCTGTCAAACACTATAATAAAATACAATACAATAATGTCGGACTGTTCCCAAGGGAGCGAACTGCGGCCGTACGGCCATTTCCGAAGGAAAAAAGCTTTTGACGTTGCGCTCATGACTGAATTTTTGAAAATGTCTTCACATCTTTTTCGATCCTACCATGTAGACACCGAACACAACCCCGTAAAAGTATATATATATATGTTAACACGATAGCCGCCAGAGTTTTTCGCCACGAAACTTGGTATATTGTAAACGATTTAACGAGTTCGTTAACCACCAAAATCGGTCCACAAAGGAGGGGGGGGGGGACGATGACGAACCCAAAGAAGTTATTTGCTCATCCCGGCCGTAACTTTTGTTTTATTGCAAGGCTTTAACGTTGATTGGCTTAATTCTGCGTTAATGACAATTTATCTCCTCTCTTTAATTATTCTGATAGGCTAATTTATTTATTTAAAAATTACACAGATTGCCACAGTTCGTGACATTGTGCAATATACACAAGAGATTCTAGGAAGCTTTGGAAGATGAGATAATCCAGCAAACAGCGAGACATGTTCAGGGTTAATAATCCCTCCTTCCTTTTTAACTCAAGAGTTTCATCATTCTTCGCAGATTACAGAAGAATGAATTGAATTGTATCTTCAGAGGTTTGAAACGAAATACATTTATGATAAATGAGCAGGACGTCAACAAACAAAGATTAAGACACACCTCGCTAAATATAATTTTTAATGTCATCTATTCCTATTTTAAATAGAGGGAAGATTATATTAAAAGTTGCTAGCCTTGTTATATTTTAAGGAAAGGATTTAAATCTCATTGGTTTAAGAAATACAGAGGGTTTCTTGGTATTCAAAAGTTCAAGTATATACGTCCAGATTTTGAAATAGTCAACTTGTTTATAGTAGGTAAAAACCAAAACGAGAAAACAAAATTATGCTTCATTATAGAAAAACTGCTTTTGCACAAGTGGGAGAACAAAACAATAACAAAGGGAAATTACTCTAAGGATTTTTCATAAATAAAAAAATGCTGTTATTGACATTCTTTTGATATATGCATATTTATAACACAATTTATGTTTAGTTATTTCTACATACCTCTATGTAAGATGTTGTGACCTCACTGTGCTGCGACGCAGGAGATATAGAGCAACAATGGCGGGAGTGCGCTGACAATGGACTAGTTGGATTTGCGGAGGCTGCGGAAGTACAAGATGAATGACATAATCTCACTGTCTCCGCTAATAATGAACGACTCATTCACCACTTAGTCCCTTGTCAATCCTTTATCCGCCATTACGAATCTACTTATGTTCTTATGTAGTGCTTATTTGCAATTGTTTACTAGGCCATTTTTAAATCGACATCTTGAATTGCCAGTTTAATTCGTTTATATGATTGGAGCTATTCGTAAAATGGTCAGGGCAATACAAAACAAGATTTTGAGAATATTTGACAAAATACACAAGGAACTCAATATGAAAGCATTGAACAACAAAGTATCATAAATGTTTGGTGAAAGTTCATTATCTTAATATATTAGTAAAAAAGGTAATAACTGTAAAATTGATTTGCCGCACGGGACGGGCGTATATTGGAACTAATTTCAGGGGGGGGGGGGAGTGGCTGGGAGCATTTGGGGGTAGGGAATAATAAGAATCTAGAACCCAAAAATAATTTTTTTTTTAACTATTTTTATTTAATTTATTTTTAAGGTTTTTATGACACATTTTTACCGACTGAATAAAAATTTCGGGGGGGGGGGATGCAGCCCCCCTTACGTACACCCATGCTTCTCAAAACCCTCCAGCATGGAAGGGTCGACCAATCAAAAGGCTGAAGGCGGCCTACGATCCAGCCCAGGTATAAATAGGCCCCGAATAACTGAAAAATATCTTCATTCATACAAGAAACCATGAAGGAGCCTGCAGAATGTCAGGGCGGAACGTCTGTTATTGCTAAACCGACACTGTCATATCCAGAAAACCTTAAAACATTATGCATAGACTGTGGATGTCTACGAGGGTCATATGTAAACTAGTTTCAATAAACGATTTGACTATTTCAATTCTATTTTTATTGACCTTACACATTGCTTAAGCAGGCCATTTACTTTCAGATTTGCAGTACGACTTAGTAGGTTTACTAGTTGGATAGTCGACTCCACTCACGCTCCGACTTGCTATCCAACTAGCGATCCAACTTTAGTCCAAGTCTGGTTTCAAAACAGTGTACGTTGCTCATGAAATGTAAAAATGTATCGAGTGCAGAACGAAGTAGCCCGAAGGTCAAGCACCAACTGAGGTAAGATGGACGACTTTGATGCGACTCCCACACTCACGCTCCAACTCCGTCGCTAGTCGGATGTTGGACCTTCGAGTCGTCTCTCTAAGTGTTCCGAGTCGTCCAACTATACTTCCAACAATTCAACAAGCCCATTTACGATCCGACTTGGGGCCTAACTTCGGAAGTTTATCCACAAGTCGTACTGCAAATCGAAACTTGAATGGCCTGCTTAATTTATAAATATTTGCGGCTATATTTTTTTCTTGTTCGCAGCACAGCACAGGGACTGTTTTGGCTGAGCCAATGGTCTTCTTCAGAGAAAACGTGATCGAGAACCGGAAACGGACCATTTGCTTCCTTGGATTCGTCAGTGACTTCGCAGAATCCAAAGGAAGGCCTCAATTTGAACAGGTCTACACCTTGAAAAGATTCTACAGCAAGAACGTTCAGGATTTGAAGGGCCCTCTCATTGCCTACATGACTGCCATACAACTCATTATGAATGTCAAAAAGTCTTTCCCATTCAACTTAAAGGTAGGAGCGATATTTCTTTTGTATTTACTGTATTCAATACTCACTAAAGATTTTATCTATTAGTGCCAAAGTTCGAGAGTTAGATTCGGGGTCCCAAGCCTTCCCTAGGCCCACCCAGCCTTGAGTACCTGCAAAGGGGAAAATCAGACGGCCAGAGCATAGTTCTGACTGCACTATCTCGCTAGTGTCCGTATGGCCAAGAATCGTAGCTACCATTGCATAAAATACGCCAACGGACGATGAAGTCCGAAACGGTGCAGTCTAAAATCTAACTTTTCTTCAAGATTTCATTGGAGTACTCATATTTAAAAAAATATTAAATATATTTATTCCGGGCTGTCCAAATGAAACAAGGGTTAAGAACGCGATGGAAACAATCTAAGATGACGCTCTTCCTGCGAGTCGGACGTTTTTAATAATGTTTATAGTTTCTTCAAAGAGAATTCCCTTATTAATTTTATGCTTGGACTACGTCGATGTTTCAAACAGCTGACTACAAAGAGCTGGTTGGTAGCATGTAGAAAATCTTTAGTTATGACATGGCCCAGGTAGTAATTGGTTGGAATAAGATCCTTTAGGATGTAGTTAGTTTGATGGCTACGGAAGAGACATCTAGGAATAAGAAAAATGTAGAGCCGTTTTAATAAATTGACTTTTGCGTTAATTTTGAGTTTTTTTTTTATTTACATTGGGTCATTAAATATATTGAATTCTACTAGACAGCAGAACCCACACACAAGAATGAAATACAGGAGCCTGGTTCAAAGATTAAGACACAAAACAAACTCTGTCTACAAAACTATAATCTTTGGACTTACGGACTTGAATTATGAGGAAAGAAAAATACTCAAACATACAACGAATACATGTATTCCAATCCAAAGTCCTTCGTAGAATAGTCAATGCTACCTTCAAAACGATCTCGCCAAATCCCGATTTATAACATTTCATTCCAAATTGTAACCAAAATTCTAGAGTCAATCCCCTTCCACTCGGACCCAACATACAGACCTTCCCAGGAGGCTTAAGAGACTTTGGCTCCGTGAACAGCTACCCTAACAGCGGTTAAAAACAGTAAAAATAAAAATGTTTACATATCTTAGGAAGAGTCAACAATGATTGGCTCTTTCCATATTTTCTTCATTGATATGTATACTTAGGCCAGCACAATTAATTTATTATGTAAATTGTACTGATTTTAAATAAACATGATTTAAAAAAAAAAGAAAAAGTGCTTACGTATTGGCTTCAACGCAGGTTAAAGATGCGGGTCTCGTTCAGAGATCTGGATCATGGATAACGCAATTCTATTGGTCCATTCCTATGAGCAATTCCATTGGCCATTATGATTATAGTAACCTTTGTGTTCCCTTTCTATTTAGAACGCAATTTATTTGTACATTTTTTTTTTTATTTTTTTATTTTTTTTTTAACGCGATTGGTGTTCTTTGTTTGTCGTTACGCGATTTATTTGTTTGTTGTTTATTTCGCCGAAACAAAGGAAGCACTGTTAAATTGCATATTGGTCCATCATCCACCGAAAAACCATCCTAGATCTATATTATCAGCGAGTTGGATTGACTAGAGTTTCGATATAATCTTGAGCGAGTGGAAACCCATAGCAATTGTGCCATTAACATAAGTGCTACGCGTTTTCGCTAGCTCAAGGTTACATTAAAACACTAGTCAACCCAAATCGTTGATAATCCCGTCGCCATATGGGTAAAAACTCAATTCACGCGTAGATCCAAATCTCTGCCTCGGTGATGATCCAGATCTCTGAGAGCCGGTTCTTTAACCTGCGTTGAAGCTAGTACGTAAGTACCAAAAAAAAAATATATATATATTGAACTTAAGCGTTTAGTTATAAGCAAGATTCTATTTTGCAGATGATACTACTACCGTTCAGGATTAAGGACGAAAGCAGACTTAAGACGATGCTCGAGAGTAAATCAGACTTCCTGAAGGAAATAGACTACCTCATCCTCATGAACGGTATCGACTATGTATCTACAGAACCTGCTCTCATCACTTCCTCGGTAGGCGAGAAGAACTATTCACTGGCAGTCTATCTACCTTCTCGACATCCTGAATTCAGAAAGGAAGCCTGGTCACTACGAGTATTGTCATATTAATAGTAATGCTTGAATGGTTGGCCAAAGAAGTACAAGTGTCTTTTTCTTCTACCTCTTTCGACAGAGTGATGGTTCGGCAAAGAGATTAAAGTAACTTTTCTTGTACTTCTTTGGCTTATTTAACTAACCTGTAAATTATTTGCCAAAAACAATGAGTTAGTAGATAGTAGAAAGAGTGCTATGAATCTTCTAGGGATGGGCGATAGTCGATAGTTACTATCGATATATCGATAGTTCATGACAGTACAAATATCAAGTCGGTCATAACGTTCGTGCGCATATTCCATACATTTATAAACAGTGCAAGTAACACACAATTTAACATTTCAATCAAGGATATGTTTTTCTTAACTATGTACTATTTCTCGTCATCATACAGGTAGCTTTTAATTTCATTGCTGTAGAAAGACTCTGGCTTTGATGCAAATAATTTTTAAAGTTAATTTAGTACATCTTGTTTAGAATTTAACTTCTTTTCAAGTAAAATATTTCGTAAGGCACGGAATAAGTTTAAATCAATGTGCGGGAAGTAGGAAGGATGCGACAAAAGCTCTTAAATAAATTCAATAATTGTTTATAGCATTGTTGGAGAAGTAAGCATTACCATGATAAATCAACTCTTCCATCCGTGAGCAGTTTTTATGAATACATTAGATGAATCCATACTTTCTGCCATCTGATCTACTATGGCTCAGCATCCACAAGAATTTTAGGAACGTCGTTATTAAAATTAACTGGACGTCCTGAAGGAAACAGTGTTCCTGATAAATGCTGCTTTCGTTGACAATATTTATGTTATAATATTTATGTCCTTGATGATATTAATTACTTATGTGCATTATTTTAAAGTAAACTTATAATTACAATTCAGTGTCATTGTTGTAAAAAATATTGTTAATTCTTCGTAAATTAATTAATTTCTTATTTCAGGGAGAGAATGAAAATAATTCTATTTGAGATGATGGTGCTCATAAAGAATTACAAATTTTTAGTTAAAACAAGGAAAACTCTCAAAGCGGTAACCTCATTATTTGTCATTGATTTTCATTTTATTTTTAGGTAATATATATATATACATAGGGGAAGGTGTTCTCTGACCATATTGTACCTTTGACCACCGAGGCTGTGGCGGCGTGTAGCAACATTTTATAAATTTTGGGGTAATTATTGTTTAGCTCCTTCACTAGAGGGCTTATGTAACGTACTTTGGATTATTCAAATCAAAGAGGATTCTTGCAAAAAATACTTATCCATTTTTATCATAAAAATGTAAGTTATTTATTGATGACGTTTTGCCTCATAATATTTTTTGTATTATGTCTTTTTAGATGGAAATCACTTGATAAAGTAGCTATTACAATAAAAAACATGGTGTAGCTTCCGAAATTGATTTATCTTAACCTTAAAATTTTTAGGAAGCTTTTTAATTTGCACTACCAGGGTGTTGTACTTCTGACCACGACTAGGTGTTGTTCCTTTGACCAGGTCAGAGGTACAACACACCTGAGTAATTTTTTCATAATCTAATTTTTATGTTCTTCTGCCACATATTTTTTAAAAAATACTCAATATTGGTTGCTTCAATTGTTCAAAGAATTTAATAAATAATAAATGAATAAGTTCAAACTGACTTTATCAATCCTGCGTGTAGCAGTTCAAACCTATCGCCCCTTATCGTTCCACTTGAAGTTGTAAGGCCTCATCGAAAAGCTCATGCAAGGAAAATGTCAAATAGGGAACGGCCTCGTATCCTGACAGATATTCCTGAAAAGCTAATTTTTGAAGGTGAAACGTAAGACACCACTTTCAAATAAACCCCTTCCAAAAAAAAGTGGTAAATAAAAAGAAATTTTTTGTAATGACAGTTCAGATTCTGATACTGACACCGAAATTTCTTCAGGAGAAAGTGACGTTGATTCGTCTGATAAATGTTGTGAGTTACGTCGATGAACAGTAACTATTTGAAAAATATGAATTGGAAAAAGGAAATTTTATACTTGTTAAAAATAAAAGTAAAAAGACTATAACATATTTAGTCTCAGAGATCTGTGGTATTAAATGCCCAATGTTTAAGATCCAATATTTGAAAAAAACAAACTTTAAGTGACAAGTTTACGAGAGAAGATGACAATTTGTATGATATTGATGTTGAAGACATTGTGGCTAAACTTCCATACCCTACTATTGCTAGTGGATCTGCTTGACAGTTAAAACGTTTATCGATTGGACTGGATTTTTCAGCATATTAAGCATAACATAATATCAATAATAGCTTTTTTATTATGCTTACATCCTTGTCCTGTATTTATTAAACTTATAATTAATTACAATATTACTGAATACAATTTTTTTTCTGCACTGCTGTGTTGTTTTTAGGTGGTCAGAGGTACAACACCCCATGGTCAAAGGTACAACTACATGTTGTACCTTTGACCACTGAACGATTATTTTTTTAAAAAATAATAAAAAATATTAAATGTAAAGCTAGAACCTTGAAAAAATTAAATATGATAACCAATCGAATACTAATTACAATGAAATAAAAAAAATGAATTTAGCTTTAATATTCAAGCCGAAAAAAAAATCAATTTTGCAAAGTGGTCAAAGGTACAACACCTTCCCCAATATATATTGTTATAATATAAAAATAATTAAATTAATATAGCCACACGTTGATGTGCCAAAATGTTATAATATAAATTAAAAAAGTTTTATTTTTACTAAGTTTATTTACGTACGCCTTTACGTTGGGAGCCAATATAATAAAATTTTATAATATTTAATTTAAAAAAAAAACTCTTTTATCTCAGGGGTCGGGTTCGAGCCCAGGAAAGTAAAACAAAGATAATTTTAAATAATAAAAACAAAACAAAAGAAAAACTCATAGATAAGTTATATCCAGGCATAGATAAACAAGCATTACCTGATATAAAGCCAGCTCGGTATTAACTGTATAGGACCGGATCTTCTTTACAACTGTATCTTCTTTTCACTGAACTGCACTTATGAGACTGTATCTTCTTGTAAACTGAACTAAAGAGATGAGATTGTATCTTCTTGTAAACTGAATTGCTTTTAACAGACTGACATATGAGACTAGCTGTACACTGAACTAGAGCTGCATTCGGAATGGCGTTGTTTCTTGGCGGGAGCGTCCAACCGGTATCCAATGCTAACTGTATCCACTGCTAGACCAATATGACAAATAATATTTGTTTATCCCAATGAATTTAACATATCAATGAGCTTTTTTGGATTTTCAGAATTTTCTGTGTTAGTTTTTTAATTTAAAACTTTTAATTTTTGATGAAAATTAATATAAGAAAAATTTATTTTGTTTTTATATTTTCCGCAAACCTTGTATTTACAAGGATGTACTTTGTCTTTACCCGCCTTTTTTACCTTTAACGGTTTTTCGAATTTAGAACTTTTAAATATGTAATGTAAAATATCATTACAATATATAAATATAAACACATATATTTTATCATGAATAGTGTCCTCTTCTATCACTTATATTCTTATTATTTTCTTAGTTCTATCTATGATGCATTATTTATTTCCTTGACGCATTTCTTGCAATTGTGCTTCTTTTCCAAAGGAATTATTATTAAATTTTAACGTCCATTTATTATTAACTATGAATTTTAGGACGGGTTATCTATAGGTTACCACCCTTTTCTAGCCACGATAGGGCTGGTGCCTTTTCTTTTTTCTAAAGAAGAGCCACCACCCCTTGTGGGAATCGAGCCCACGTCCCTTTGGCACGGAGTGTTAAGTGCTCACGCCTTAACGCTCACGGCCACCGGGCTTCCGGAGGATTAAAGCAATTAATCTTAATTTTAGTGTAAAACAATCATGTCATATTTTCCAAAAAAGACAAAAAATATATAGCTTGTTATATGTTTTTAAAGAATTATAATGAAAGACCTATAAAATCATTGTTATTACCTCCTGTTTCTGTTTCATAGATAGAGGTATCTCGTGAAGAATTCTGGACTGAAATAGAGTTCGGTGATATTGAAGAATCCCCCGAAGAAAACCTAGACAACACAATGGCGGACGGATGGCGTACCACTGTCTCCTTGAAGACATACACTCACAACAAACACCTCACAGCAATGATTACAGCTGATGACTTCCATCTGCTACGTGAACAACTTAAATCCAATGATCCTATATTGCCAGATTGCTATTTTCAGGTGACTTTTTAAAAATATTTCAACAGTGTCTTTAAGTTGACTTCGTCATTTTTTAGTTTTTGTGATTTCACTCCTGTTGTTTTTTTACCTTTATTTATTTTTGTTTTGTATTTATTTAATTTTACTTGCTCGCTGATTAACATGTGTATTGATGCTACAATTTTCTGTACAATGTCTATTTTTATAAGGTAAAGATAGTCCGATTTCGGTTTTATGGTAAATAGAACTACATTTTATAACAAAAATGGATATCCATGTTGAATAAACCTGTCTCCGTAGATCACCGTTAAGCAACGTCGGGTGTGGACAGTGCCTAAATCGGTGACCGTCTACGTGCTATTGGCATTAAAAAGGGTGGAAACCTGTAGATAGCCCGGCACTAATAGCCCAGATATTGAAACGCCGTAAAAGAGAGAGAGAAAAAAAAGAAGATGAGTTATATGTCAAGCAGAAACTTCGGCAAAAATATTACTCATTTTTTTTTAAAAAGGTAGTTTTATTTTCCATAGGACCAAACCCCTTCTAGGTTCTACACCTTCTCAATGCCTATTTTTGTATTCGATTATTCAATCTACTCGGTGAACGTAACTCATCCAATCAACTCACCATGGATTTTACCCGGATTTAATGGTCACTCACAAAATTTAATAATTATGAACCTAAAATGAAATTTAAAATCTCAGTAGACCTTAACACAACTTAATACTAGATGCGTGGTGATGAACCTGGGAAGGTTCGAAACATCGCAAATATAAACTAATAATTTTAACAATTTTTGGGGAGCAACTCCTGCCACTTTCTTCAAGAATACTGAGTTAGGATGAAGAAGGGTGGGTCATAACGCCCCTACTGTTTTTATTTGTTTAATGTCAAAGTACTTTTGAGACACAACCTCATTGTCAGTGCCCTCCTGACGTGTGACGGTGTGAAAAACGTATATGCTCGTCAAAAAGTAATATCATTTGCCCCATAGTTTTCATTTGGTCGAATTTAAGTAAAAATACATTTTATTTTGAAAGCTACTGAAACTCCGACCAATCATATGCAATTGTAAGGGTATCACTATGACAGCAACGGATATCAAATCATGGTTGGGTCATTACAATAATGGTTCACGATGTCAAACAATTTATACTAAATTCTCGTTTCCAACAATTTCATTGAAGAGTTTTCCCGGCTGCTCTCATCTCTTCAAGAGCCTAACTTCCCCAACATGATAACTTACTACTTCTATTTTCGCCCTGATTTTCAGTTTTCCTTGACTGATTCGTGCAAGCAATGGACGGCGGGTGATGAATACTACGATAAATTAGCCCCTACCTTGAAGGTGGCATTTCTCCGTGGCTCAGATAGGAGCCGCTTCGTCGAGGCGAGATCAAACTCAGCACTTCCAATTCCTTTATTGGTTCAGGTATGCAAACTAATATTACTCTAATGAGCCACGAATTAATCTAAGATTATATACATATTACATACGGTGTATCAGAATTAAAGAAGCATCCGACACTTGGTTCTACGCTTGCAATATAATTTACTTTTTGACTAGAGTCCGATTCCGAAACGTTTAGAAGAAGTCACTCATTTAGTATTAACAATTCTTCTTAAAATAATTGTGTTTTAGTTTTTTTGTATTTTTCTCAGAAACGAAGCAAAAACGAGAAAAATGTCAAAGAACTTTTTTCATCCTGCATCGATTCCCGACGTTTTGTCGTTTATTTTGGGGACACCCTGTATATGAAGTTATTTTTGTTTATTAATTTTTAGAAAATGTTCAAGACGGAGACGCTGGCTGTTTCCTTCGGCGGAAGCGAAGATTTCGGACATGATGCTTGGTCTTTTACACAAGCTAAAGAAGCCGTAAGTATAGAATATAATACTAAAATGTCTACATAAGAAATTTACATCCAGAAGAACCTCACCGCAACAAAGTATGAGCGTGGGAAAAATGCAGAAATTAAACTATTCAATTTCTAGCCTCTTCATATTTCATAAATACGGCAATGGGAGAAAAAGACAACTTTAACGGCGACATAAGGCCTGGTTGAAGTCACGCCCCCGGCATGAGTTGGCTAAACTGCATCATAAAAGCAGTCCTGCTTTTTTACGGCCGTAAAACGTATTGGAACAATTTTGGCCCCAATTATGATCAGCAGAGGTATCGAAGGTTAGCTCAGTGGTAGAGCACTCAACGGTTGGAGAACGTGGGTTCATCTGAGCGAGTACTAAGGATTTTATCTTCTAGCGTCGTCGTTAGAGGGTTGGATTCGGGGTCCCAGAACGTGCCG
This sequence comes from Gonocerus acuteangulatus, assembly GCA_946811695.1. Taxonomy (NCBI): domain Eukaryota; kingdom Metazoa; phylum Arthropoda; class Insecta; order Hemiptera; family Coreidae; genus Gonocerus; species Gonocerus acuteangulatus. The sequence goes on along the minus strand of OX328124.1, from coordinate 22,451,749 downwards.
AGGCTCACCCAGCCTTCAGTTAATTTATTAATTGGTCCTCCAAAGAGGTAAGTCAGGCGGCCGGAGCATAGAACTAACCACGCTACCTCCGTAGTGTTGCCGTATGGTCAAGAATCAGATCCCTCTCTAGTATATTTCCCTCTGTGCCTCTATGCCCTTGACAACCATATTGATGTGTAAAATATTCGGTTTATATAATAAAAATATTGTAATGTTGAACCATCAAATGGGAGCTCACACGCTTCATAAATTAATTTACTCACCTTGACATCTGCTATTCTTTTTGCTTGAAGAGCAGTCTAGAAAACGAAGTCCTAGTTGAAGCCGTCGAAGATGTACACCTAGATAATACAATTTCTTCCAAAGAGGTAGATGGATACCGACAACTTAACGCAATTACATTACAGAAAAAAAGGCCAATTATTTTCTTTTTAAATAAATGCTTATATAAAAATTGAAATAGGACGATTTGATATACATCGTCGTTCAAATTTCACGTCCGCGTAAGTCAAATTTCCCAACTTTTCAGGAGAGCATTAAAACTCAATAAAATGAAACTATAATGATCTCTAATTTGCAACTTATAAGTATACTATAATTTCCGACCTATCAAACATATTTTTATCTCATTGATCAGTGTGTGCCTTGTTTGGATGTTGGAATGGTAACACTCCTTTTCCAAGATGTCTCCATCCCCATCCATCTATTAAAACTGTTTGAAATTGATTGAGGTCTTGTGTCATGGTTTGCATATTGAATCTGTGTTACATTGGTTCTAGTGTTAGATTGTATTTAGTAATATCTGTTTCTTAGAATAATTTCAGTATTTTAGTAATGTTGATTGCTGGAAAATATCATTAAAATCAATATATTGTAATTTTTTCAGGTAAAAATCGCAGTTAGCATAATAATGAGCCTCAATTTCGACATTGAACCACTCAGCGAAAACGAAATCAAACATAGAAAAATAGATGTTCTTGATGTTACCGGAATAGCTGATATAAAGATAAAGTCTCATTTAGAGTCCCCATTTTGCAAAAATGATCCTGAAATTGTGCAAATATACGAAGACTTTTTGGAAGACCTGAAACCCAAGATGACGTCCTACCGATCCGTTTCCAGCCTGGCCCCACCGGAAGAATCCGATTTGAAGAATGCTGGGATGGTGGCGAAGTACTTCTCTATCCCGCAGGATCAGTGGGTTCTGGCGAGGTACAGCTATATAGATAAGGTGGAGCTGCAACGGAGCTACATTCAAATGGCGCGCTTTATTTGTCGCACCAAGGGGTCGTGGAACGAGCGCGAAATAGCTCACAGGATGGTGTCCTTTCTCCTTTACCTTTTGTTCAAAAAGCGCCGCTCGGACGTGATCTGTAAAAACTGCAAGGTGTACGAAAGCCGTTTATTTTGTACGCATTTTCTTTCAGCTTTGGCTAAAGGTCATTCATTAGAAGTGACAGAAGAAAATACAGACTCGTTTGTTTCCGATTGCAAAAATCCAAAATGGATTCCTCTCAAAGGCCGTGGAACAAACACCTACAAATTAGTTGACAAAAAAGGATTCCTTGGTTTCAATGGCTTTATGACACTTGTCAAGGATTTGATATACAACATCGTCTTCGATGGAGACGATCAGAGTCCAGTAGAACATCTTTTCAGAATGATCCTTGCTGAGAAAAGGGGTTACCAAAATCGCAAAATGCTTAAAGCTATTGTTAGTAATGAATACAACAAAAACGTATACAAAATCCCAAGTAAAAAGACCGCAGTAGATAAAAGCCTTTTTACCCATTCTTCATACTTTAAAGTAATCCCGAAAAAGTTGTACAACTTTCAGAAAGAATTTAAATGCAACTTCGTAACAGATTTAGTTTGCTTGGAGGAGCTTAGACATTACGTCTTATTGGATTCAGTCCACAAATTTTTAATGGAAAAGGAATCTTCGACTCCTCCACCGTCAATTTACCACGAGAAGTTGCCTTCTGTGAGAAGTTTCAAACCACAGAAAGATGATTCAATGATGAAAATGGTCGACAGGACAAACTTAGACAAGTTATTGAATAACGAAGTAGTCGTACTGCCACCGATAAGACTTGATTTGATTCTCAGTCAAGAGGTTAAGGCGTTTTACAAATGTTCAAATGATTGGCTCAAAATTTTTTCTTACCTTTTAAACAAGTCTAAGAAAGCCATAGACAAATATAACGATTTTTGGGATTTGTATAAAAATAAACTACACAAACTAGCGCCAGGCACTCCAATTCGCGAGGTTTTCCCAAACAATTTTGAAAGTTCTGAAATTTCTTTCACTCAGGAGCTAATAAATATCTTGAAGACTTATGTCAAATATTCTATAACTATTTTGGAACTTTTTGTACGGCTCAAATCGTTTCTGACAGAACTCTACCTCCTCTACAGCGTTAAACCGAAATTCCTTCAGTACGAATGTTTTTACATCATAAGGCACTCGCTTCCCAAGTTTGACGCTCAGCCTTCCAAAAGTGGTTATGTGAAAGTAATAAATTTTTTGGATGACCTCAGACGATACAAAAGGAAATTTAAGAAATCCCACAAACAAACTCTGTCAAGCGTGAGAACTTTCCCAGGCATTATGGATGAAAACAACCTTTATGTTAATAAGGCCCATGAAGATAAGTTGAAGACTCGCTCAGCAGAAGGAATTCTGAACGAACCATCAAAAGAAGATCAATTTCCTCGACCGAAGACACTTTTATCTTCTGATCCGTCAGATTATCATCCTGATGATCCATTCAATCCTAATGCAATTATAAAAAAATCTAAATTCGAATTGAAACTTAGAAGGAAAGAAAGAGAACTGCTTGCTGTTTTATTAGCGGCAAGGGAAATGTGGCAAAATGGCAACAATAATAATCTACGAGATTTTGAGGATGTCTTCCTTTTGAATTCACAGTTCTGGGAAAATTCCTCTGGGATGACCGATTTAGCCAAGTACAAATTCTGCGGAATCATTTATAAAGAAATTTTAATCGTTTTAAAGAAAACTTTAAATGGCAAGAAGGATAAATCATTTGAGGACCAATGCCCTCATAATTTAAAAGATTACCCGCTCAAAAAGAAGATGAGAAGTATAAAACAATGCTTAAAACATTATGCTCACAGAAATAAATCCATTTATGGAAACTTAAGAAAGCTGAATTCGGATTATACAAAACGGCCCCTAGACTACTACGAGAGAATCTATGGTTGTTATATTGGTGTTTACAACCTGCTCACAGGGATAACCAGGCTGCAGGACATCTTTGCCAATATACTTCCAGTCGAATCAATTCAAGAGCTCGAGATAAAATTTCCATTTTTGTACAACGTGAGTGTATTTAATATACCAGTTAATAAATTAGAATTATAGCACTTCATATAGACGGAAAAGTTAAACTGCGCATACGCGAATTCTGAGTGACATTTTTTTTTCACTCTCCCTTTTGTTCGGTCATTTGCAAAGTCGCTTAATGGTCTACACTTTATGTGAAATATTATAAAGAACTGATAATGCCTACTATGGTTTAGGATCAGGGAAGGCTTGAGAGATAAAGCAAGGACAATAAAATGCTTATTAAAACTTACAGTAGGAGAGATATAATTTGTGTTGTGTACACACATAAATTGTCAGCTCTGGACAAACCAATGACGGCCTTGCTGGATTGCCACTCCTCCCTCTCCTAGTCCCGCGCCTAGGCCTAGCGGGGCCAGGGAGGTTTGTAGAATTGGCAATGTCGAGCCCCCACTACGCTTTCCCCGAAAGACAAATTATACATATCTCTCCTACTATAGCCAACGCTAAGGGTGCGTTTACATCTGACAATTCTCGCAGGAAATATATCTCAGGCGTAGGATAGATAATTATAATAATTATTTTATTAGGAAATGTTAGAGATTAAAAAAAAACAACAAAAAAAAAAAACCTAAAACTTATGCAACAGTGACTGCTCTTAAGAAAAGCTTAAATATTAAATATCTTGGAAACGGATAACTTTTGGATAAGGCAATATGGGCTTAAAATCGTTTGTTTTAATCTAAACTATCACCTCGCGAAGGATGAGGGCCTACTTACAAGTAACCCTGTATATATATATATATATATATATATATATATATATATATATATATATATATATATGTGCGTGTATTCACAAATTCGTCTGTTGATGGTCTAGGAGTCTCAAAAACAGCTCTTTTTAGGTCAAGTTTCTTAGCAGAATCCACTTACCTGGAAACTGGTTTTTTTTTGGGGCAAAAACACATTTTTGTCGATGATAGAATATTGTGTCATCAAGTTGATGACAAGCGGTTTTCTCCGAGTTTATAATGAAAAATTATCTTTTATTCTGCAGGCCACTGACATATGACGCACAGCTGAATTATAGAAGATTTTATCATTAATTTAAAAATAAATGTTGAAAATCATTGAAGGGAGTTTATTATCTAATTCTTTAAGAAGTTCATAATATGTTTAATACTGTAATGAAATTCTTTTATATCTTGAGTTACAAATCATACAGTATGCAAGAAATTGCATAAGAGCAAATATGTTCTGAATTTAAATATTCATTGATTCAAATTTTTTTACCCTGCGGGGATTAAACTATTGGTAGAACTTTCTATCTAACTTTTGGATGTTTAGAGATAACAATTAGATAGCCAATGGGCTTGTCCCTCAAAGCGCAGACAAAAATAAATAAAACGCAAAAAAGGTATATCATGCGAGTTCAGATCGACCTTCTAGGCTCAAAAGATCGATTTATAAGATGGATCGATTTCTCTTACGATTACCTACGAAATTCGTATTTCATGTCGCTTCGAATCGAATCAAATTCGATTACAGACCATCACTACTAGGAATCGACCCGCAGCATGATTAGTTTCTATCTTCTTACCTGCGAAATGTTACTCCAACTTTCTTCGATTGAGCTCTTGTACAATTGGAACAACCAAACAGGTAGGCATTGTGCACTAAATAGTTATGTGCAATTAAAATTATTATAATATTAAACCATTAAAACCAAAGTAATACTTTTTGAGAGGTGTGGCCAACCAATATGGCCACGATTGGATTTGTTTACGTGACAGGGTTTTCACGAAGCATCCCCTCCCCTCCTTTCATAACTCATAGCAGTTTATGAAATGCCTTCGCAAAGCCTGATTAAAATTTGAAACGATTCTAGATACACGATTCTTTCAAAGGCCCTTGGAGATCGATTCAAGAAATCCATATATCGTGTTAAAAAAATCGATTCACATCGCCCATCTTTAGTACCTACACATGTGGAAGGACGTCCTATAACCACCAAGGCTGGGCCTCGCCTGATATGAGGCTTCTCGTCCACTGGGACCGAAAAGCTGTGAACTACGAAGCAACGAATTCAGGCGAACGCCAATCGTACGAAATCGTGCAAATGCCTCTCGTCCATTGGCTCAGGATTCTGCCGAATTCGCAGTAGATGGCTCTTCTGAACTGTTTTTCTTTGTTTCGCTTTGGTAATATCTGCTTTGATTCATCGATGGCTCAGAAGACATCAACAAAGACGAGAAGTCGGGTGGAGAATGCGGGTGAGTCACATTAATGCCAAAAGAAACGAGTGCGGCGAATTTTCTCATTTGTGGAACGATCTTCAAATCGATGATGGCCACCACTTTTCCTATATTCGAATGAGAAAGAATACATCTACATGCATTCTTAACGACATTCATCTAAATCAAAACTGTTCGCACTCGTTCGCAACTGAATCCCAGCAGAAAGGGATCGGTTCGCAATAAGCACAAGTTCGGACGGAAATGGACGAACGATACTGGCCCAATGGACGCAGCCCATAACGGAGCCTCGTGTTCGTGAATTTTCGTGTGAATTCGGACAAATTCATTTCGCGGCTTTTCGTTGACAGTAGACGAGAAGCCTAAGAGCCTCCACCAATTGAAATTGAAATTCTAGAATCGTTGGCTACGCTGTCCAGTCATCTGATCCTGTGCCTTCCTACTTGTCTTGTCGAGTGTAGCTCCTCGATTTGAACCTTTTTGGGTATTTTAGTAGCGTACATACTGGCTACATGCCCTGCTCATCTTAGTATTCCAAGTTTAATGAAAGTTACGATGTCGAGATGGGTAAACAGACGCCTTAGTTTCCTATTTCTCCGTCTCCTCCACCTTTACTGGGCCGTAAATCATCCTGAGGACTCTTGGCGCAAACAAACTCCTCACTTTTGGTCATTGTCAAAGCCTCTGAGCCATACGAAACTCTACTCATACGAGGGTCTTGTTTATATTTAGCTTGGTCTTGTTTGAGAGGTATCTACTTCTAAAGTGTCGGCCAAGTCCATATGCACATCAATTCAAGCAATGATTCTTCTCTGTATCTCTTGAGTCTTGTCATTTCTTACTATTCACTTCAGACTCAAAGTATATGAAGCTCTTAACTCTCTTGAACTTGAGAGATCCTACTTCGAATAGAGCAGGAAAAGTTATATCATAATACATTACTATAAATGCCATTTATATTAAATTTATGTATTTCAATTTCCACTGCTCTTTTTTAATGACACTATCCGGCTTCTGTTGGTGGGAATTGAACTCAATCCACAAGATACGGCAGCCCTCCTATAATTTATTTAGAGAGAATTAGAAATAAAACTTCTTTATTATTATGACCACCATTATTTAAAATGTAAATCAATAGGATTATTAATGATTTTTGTTTCAAAGGAATTGTGTTACTATTATTTTAAAACAGTTATGGGCAACCTTTGACATGTTGTGGGTCAAACTTTAGTGTGCGAATACGTTTGAGTGCCGTGTGGCTTGATAGTGATGTACTTAAGTTTAAAGCGCTCGCCCACAGAACTCGCACCGATGCCAGTGACGACGGTCTCTACCAACAGGTATGACAACAGTATATTTACTGGCGGACCGAACCACTTAGATTATTTTCAAATATATTTCATTTTAGCCCCCTCCACAAATTTATACATCCTCTCACCTTGTGAGATACAACTGATCCTGAAGAATTATTAATAAGATAATTACAGATGATAATTGATGAAAAGCGATACAAACGTCACAATAAATAAAGATATTTATTAAAAAACAGTGAGTACAAAATAAAACTTAAAGCTCAGCATATGAAGGAATAGAAGAACAAGTTTTCAAGCAAAATAAATATCAATCTATGAGGAACATGTAATAAAAAATAATAAACACAACAAAACCTGTGAAAATATCAATACATCATTACATTCTATCCAAACTTGATGGCCGAAATTGTTTCAACTTGAACCATAACCATTGAAGAAGACATGCCCTCAATCTGAAAGCAATAAGATATAACTTACAAATAATATTAATGCTTCATTTAAAGCAATAATATAAATTAGACAATTAACCCTTTCCGTGCTATAAACGAATATATTCGTTCTCTAAAAAAATGCTCTGAGTGCGAAGCACGAATATATTCGTGCAGCCGGGACTTTCCTCAGAGTGCGACATACGAATATATTCGTTTTCATATTCGTTGTATAATCTCTGCTTCCAGAAAGCCCAGAGATCTCTTGTATCACGCTGTACAACTAGTCTAGTTACTTAGCTATCCGTTAGATAGCAGAAGAATGTCTTTACGTGTGTTTTTCCCGGTTTTATTGTGAGTGGAAGCTAACTTTATCTCGAGCGGAGTGTCCTAGACCACCTGAAAGGTCCATTATCACCTATTCAGACTGTACCAAGGCGGCTACCTGCAGGGGTTGGGGTTGTTATTTCTACTGTTTGCAGACACTTTACTAAAATTTGCTAAACCTTTTCCCACCTTTAGGCTAAATTAGGGGTGGGGAAATATGACCCTAACAAATATTTCTCAGTACTAGTTTTGGTTTATTATTTATTTTTATATTTATAAGTTTATTATTAATATTTTTGTTATATACCTACTATTTATTTCTAATTCAATACTTTATTATTATATTACTATTTATTAATTAATATACTACTTATTTTTTTTATTATTATTTTTTTACGGCGCATCTACATGTAGGTCATTAGCGCCTATACTACTTATTATAAATAAATTTGTTTTTAAAATAAATACAAAACACAAATTTTAAAAAAGTGTTGTTTTTTTCCAGCAAGTAATTATTGGACGTAACCAGTTTTATGAGTTGCATATAAAAATAAAATGATTAGTTTTTAGTAAAAAAAGACCCAGTTATTTACTAAATAATTACTTATTGTAGATAACTGTACAGATTGTAAATTATAAATAAAGATCAATCAATATTTTAAAAAAATTACTAAATAAATTGAAGAATCATAACAATGATATAAATCATAAAATGGGTAAAATGAAGAGAAGAGAAAGTGTTTTCATGAATATTTTGATAAAAGGGTGCATTCATACTAACAGGGCTAATAGTGCTAAATTTAAAACTAAAATATTTCGGAAACAATTGAAATATTATTTTAGAAACTGTTTATTTATTAATTTTAATAAGAAACTTGTTATAATAATTGAAAAGGTCACACTAAAGTACACACAATTAATGAAATTAGCATCTTAAATTACAACAAAACAAGCAATTTTGCATGTCCCCTGTTATATATCTACGTAATAAGAGCGACCCAAGGCGGGAGCTCTGACTGAGTATAGTCTTGTTCCAAACCAAAGTCGCACGCGGAGGGTGGAAAATAGGCTAGCACTGGGGGTAGCATCGGCTCTCAAAGCTCGTAGCACCCGGCGGTCGGTCCCTCTCAGATCCGCTAGCATTCTAAGGGTTAAACATGAGGAGCTATCTCAACAAGATCTTTAGCACTCCTTTGCCCAAGCATTAATAACAAGCAAAATATTACAATAATATATATTACTTTGCGTTATATATATTAGATCATAAGCAAAGGTAATTAAAATGAAATTTAAATTTTTACTGTACATTTGTTATATTGAGAATAAGTTACGATTACGTTTTTATAATAATAGAACTTGTTAGATGTGTTTGTATAACTGAACTTATTATTTGACTTAATGGATAAAAAGTATTGTTTCTTTCGAAATGCAATGTTATGTTATTAGTTTGATTCTTTGAATTCATTATTTCTAAAATACTTTTTAGCAGATTAATGATAGTTGTTTTTAGTTATTTTTTTGCTGTTATTATTTATTGTGCGTCGATTACAAGATCATCAGCACAGTTGTTACTAGTTGAATGCAAACAAAGCTGAGCCTATGTTACCTCCATGGAATTTAGTCATTACAATATAACAAATTTAAGCATTGCTGAAGAGACAATTGTCATTGGCAAGCATGAGCAGTAAAGACAACATACAATAGAACCAAGGATGCTAATCACAAAAGCATGACATTATGGAACAATAAGGCAAGAATTATTGAACTTTTTTTTGTTGCCATTTTTGAATTTTGGGCTAAAATTCTTCTTTAACTTATCAAAAATTATATCTAAGAGTATTTATTTGAAGAAATATTTGTTAAAGAGGCAAAAAATGCGATTTTCCTAGTGAAATCCCGATGACGTGTGAACGCGATGGTGATTTGATGATCATTTTTTGAGCGAGCTTCGATTGTTCCCTTTTTAACTGTTAAGTTTTTTTGGTCCTCCTTTAATACATTACAAAATTCGTTTTATCAAAATTATTTTTTTTTTCAAATTGAGCGATACTCAGGCGTCTTCAATACTTGCCCGACCAACTTCAAATTTTAACTGCAGTTTCCCACTGATATTTGCTAGTAAAGGAACGATTTTTTCGATTCATTGAATTACAACGATTTTATCAAGATGACAAAGCCTACGTACTTTACTAGATTTTAAAATCTTCTTTAGAAATATTTCTAGTTTTTCATTCTAGATTAAAAATTGACGCATGCAGACTATCGCCCGTGAAAAAAGAAGGTTTACGTTCGTCAGACTTAGTCCGCCATTATGTTTTCGAAGAATTGAACCTTTTTTTGGGGGAAGTTTTAATGTCCCATATAAAACGTTTGATATAAAGAATTGAAAAATATTGATTTATTTGTTATTTATAAATTCAAGAGAATGGTTTTCTTTTTATCATACAATGTAGTATTACCCCTTAATTGAGGAACTGCTTAACCGAGCTGGCTTTCTAGAATATATCTTAAACTTTGGTGTTTTGGGTATTTTTAATTTAGGACTGGAGGCCCCCCGGTGTCCGTGAGGGCTAAGGCGTGAGCACTCCAGCTTTAGCGATGACTGAACTGAAAAAAGAACAACAACGCTAGGTTCAACCGATAAACCTATGTAATGTACTCTATAACATTTTGCCGTCTTCTTCGTACATGGCCACTACGCATGTGCGAACGTCAGTGGACACTTTTTTGTGACACATAGTCTTCTTTTTCATACATGGCCACTGTGCATGCGCAAACGCCACTCCGCATGCATGAACGACAGTGCGTATGCGCGAACGCCACTGCGCTTGAGCGAAAGCCAGCGGACACTTCTATGTGACAGTTTTTTGTAACGTTTTTTTCCAGTATAGTCAACGCTAAAGCATATTTAAGCTAAAAACGTTACAAAAAAGTTTCTGCAGGCGTTCGCGCATGCCCGGTGGCCATGTACGAAAAAGGAGACTGTATGTTATACAGTACATTACATAGCATATTCGGGTGGACCTAAAGCACCCGAATGTTCCTGAATTTGAGCAGAAGGCTCTAAACGATTTTTTTTTTCAAATATGTTTGTCATGAGGACCGGTAGCCGAGAGTGCTACAACATGATCACTCCGTGCCTAAGGTCATGGGGTCGATTCCCACAATTAGTGATAACTTTTCTTTGGAAAAAAAAACAAAAGTTTAGATGAATGTAGAACATGAGGTGATGTTATACATTACAACATGTTTTCAAATTAATTCAGTAAATATATTTTCAGATTTTACGATAAGATTGCCAATAAAATGGTTAACATTTGTAAGGGTGAAAACATAGTGGAGCGGCGAGGGTAGAGGGTAGCCGAGAGGCTTGCAAATAATGCATGTATTTACACTTGCCAAAACATAGTGGAGCGGAGAGGGTAGACGAGAGGGTCAAACCCATCCGAGCTACCCTCTTGGCTACCCTCTCGGCTACCCTCTACCCTCGCCGCTCCACTATGTTTCCACCCTAATAAATTAGCAAATATGATTGTAATCATGCTGGCAGAAAGATACAGAAAGCGCTGGATATTGACCATCTGTACAGAATAATATCAATCAGATTGATCAACATATTTGTTGATAATGTAATAAACAACAGGAGGCGTGCTTACCTCAGTGGTAGAGCACTGGATTATTAAGCTGGAGGACCTGACTTCAAATCCCGAGCCAGCACTATTCTATCTTCTAGTGTCTTCGTTCATGGTTTGGATTCGGCCTCCCTAACCGACCCAGGCCAACCCAGCCTTTAATTAATTTATTAATGGTATCTGCTAAGGGGAAACTCTGGCGGCTGAAGCATTGTACTGACCACACTATCTCCCTAGTGTGCTCTATGGTCATGAATCAGATATCTCTATAGTATCGGGCCCTCGTGGCCAGATATGGGACTGATTTATTATTTTTTTCTAATAAACAACAAATTTTATCTTTTAAGAATTATGCTTGTTGACTAACTTTTGAGTGGCTCGTCTTTTATTATGTAATTCTCTAATCCTATACCCAATCCATGGAGTATTAGTCAATAATTAGACATATTATCAGAGTAAGATAAGAATTTCACTTTTCTTTCCTCTAAATAAGTGTTTGGGAGCCCAAATTTCCTCTTTTAGAATGTGATATTGCAAGATTGCTAAACATAATATTCAAAAAGTGTTTTTTTCCCCAATGCTGCAGAATTCACCTCCTTATTCGATGCGCTCATACACCATTATTTTGGTCATCAAAGTTGTCATCACAGCTATCATCTCCACTGCTGTCCCCGATGAGGGGAACTGTCAAGGCTTTCTCTTCATTAGAGTAATCTCTGGGTTTGATGATTTCATCACTATGCATGGATTCTTCATGAAAATGCACCTGCAAATCAATAACTAAACGTACATATGCGTGTGTTTTTAATTATTTTTATTATGATTTAGAATTTTAAATTATAAGACTAAGGTGAATATTTCTTGAGAAAACTTCACCCAGCGATATCGATTTCGGAGTTTGACCACTTGGAAGCTAACCTAAAAATACTCAGCCATGCAAATTTTTAAAAAATTTAAAAAAATAAATAGATACAAGACATCCGTATCTATTTATTTTTTAGGGACGCAATTTTACTCTAAAAAATCTATAAAAAAAATGATAAGGGTGTAAATTATAAACGTTAAATATGAGGATATTATTGGGCCAACTTCTAAATAGCATTGTTTTGTAAACTTTTTCCCGTACTTTCAAATGCTGTGCTGGACAAAATAATTTTCAGATCAAATGCTCAAAAAAGCGATGAAACCTCTTTTTTGTATTTTTTTAGGCATAACCTTAAATGTAAATTGCCCAATTCACCCAAACGTATGATTTTTGAGCATGTTCCGCTCTGAAAATGATTTTGTGCACTATAGCGATCGAAATTATGGGAAACATTATGCAAAAAAAATGCTATTTAGAAGTAGGCCAAATAATATCCTCATATTTAAATAATCCATTTAAAAATTAAATCTCATCTGAAAGTTCGAATTTCGCGCCAAATATTTTGAAAAAAATAATGGCTATTATTTTTTTTATTTTGTTACGGCGCATCTACATCTAGGTCATTAGCGCCAATGGCTATTATTGTTTATAGTTTACACCCCTATGATTTTTTTTTATAGATTTTTTGGAGTGAACTTGCGTCCGTAAAAAAATAAAATAGATACAAGACGTCCTAACCTATTGCCCCACTAATATGGCGTCCAGAATGCTAAAAATTTGCACGACTGACTATTTTTAGGTGAATTTTATAAGTGGTCAAACTCCGAAATCCATATCGCTGGGGCACTTTTCACCATCTTACTTACTATAGCCTTTGAAAACATATATGTCATTACACTCAGGAAATATGGTAAAAGAAATCTTTTCTGAAAGTTTTGTCAAGTTAGGTTCTCCATCCAAGTTATGTATAAGTTTCCCTGGAATGAGTTAACCGTCTTAGAAGAATGGTAGTTGTTAGTTGTTATTTATGGCCGACATCTGTGGCAGTAACTGACGTGTTGATTGCAGAGTTTGTACGTTATAATTTCACATGTTACATTATATTTCTGTACACCCTGATTATAAAATCGAAAAAGAAATAAAGAAAATTCAAGTTAATGAAAAGGTTCCCTATGGAATAGCAAAAAATAAATTTTTCAATAATATGCCACAGAATTTACTGCTAAAAACACCCAAATATTCTGAAATATTATCGAATTCAAATAAACAAAAGACAGCAAGTGTAGAAGTAGGAGTACAAACAGACTTTATTCTTGAAAATATTGATAAGAAACATTTATTTAAAATTGCTTCGGTTGGAATTCAAACATGTACAGAGGAAGTGGTAGCCCTGCTTTCTCCACCCCCTTCCATCTCTTCCTCACGAGCCCCTCTCACTCCGTTCTGCCCCCTCCACACCTAGCCCTTTCCCCACCTCTCCTAGTACTTCCCCCACCTCTTCCCCTATCCCCACTGCTACTTCCCCTATCCCCACCTCTACTTCCCATGCCCCATCCACACCTAGCCTCCCCACCTCTCCTAGTACATCCCCCACCTCGCCTAGAACCCCCTCTACCTCTCCCCCTGTCCCCACTGCTACTTCCCATGTCCCCACCGCTACTTCCCATGTCCCCACCGCTACTTCCCATGTCCCCACCACTACTTCCCATGTCCCCACCACTACGTCACCTATTCCCACCTCTACATTCCATCTCTCCTACAATACTATAACCTCTTCTCCGCTTCCCTCCACTCCCCCTACTTGTACCCCGTCAACCACTCCTAGAACATACACCCCCCCTTCCTCCAAAATGCTTCTCAAGACTGATAAAAGGTATTCGAATCCCAATGAGACTGCAATGACTATAACTATAGATAAGTCAGTATCCAAGAACCAAAAGATCCCAAATCAGGTAAATAAAAAATCTAAACTAGCCTCACTTCCAAAACCACAGAGAAAAAAAAAGAAACGAGAAGTAATGAAAATTATGACGCTTATATACACAATCATTTAACACTTTTATGATGTTTTCTATCACACAATACGATCATACATTTCTGGCTACTGAAACCACCCTAGACCACGTGACACGCTCCAAGCCGGCAGGCTCCCTCTCCATTCATCCTTTTGCCGACCCTTCCCCCCACATGAATCTACATATATCAGTCTTTACAATACATTCATGTTATTCAGTCTATTCCTATCACTGTTATTATCTCTATAATTTTCAATCATCTTGTGAAATACTGATTTACTCAATAAGAATTTTTATTATTAATAGCACAATCTCCCTGCTTCAGTCATTTCACTTGTTTATAGTTGCTATATATAAAAATACTGTTTTAATTAATCATATTTTAAATATGCCTTTATTACTTAATTATGGTGATACTACAATGGAACTGTACTAGTCTTAAAACTCATAGGAGTGAGCTACAACTACACATAAACGAGTATCAACCCAAATGCATCTGTCTTCAAGAGACTCGTCTTAAGCCTTCTGACAGTTTTACTCTTCCAGGCTTTAAAACATTTCGGTTGGATCACGTCTCCCCCACGAAGGTCTGTGGAGGAGTGTCTACCTCCGTTTCGGACTCCGTACCTGCAGAAGCCGTCACTATCAACACACAACTCCAAGCAATCGCAGTTAAAATTTACACCCCCTCCCCTAAATACCTGTGCAACATATATCTCCCACCTCAAGACGTCATCAGTAGGCAAGATTTCTTCAACCTATGCTCACAAATACCGCAACCTAAGGTAATCCTAGGAGATATAAACGCACATGGTAATGAATGGGGGTCCTCAAACACATGCCCCAGGGGAATTCAAATACTCTCCGTCTACCGAGATCTTGGTCTCATCGTTCTTAACAACGGAGAACCTACTCACCTCGATTCAGCACGTGGGACACTGACGTGTATAGATGTTGCTGCCTGCTCTCCAAGCATCGCCCTCCAGTTTCAATGGAATGTCACGAAAGACCAACACAGTAGTGACCATTTTCCAATAATAATTAAAAACACGAAATTCACGAAAGATGTGAACCCTGGATCTCGAAGGAAATGGGTCCTCTCTAAGGCTAATTGGGATGTATACCAGGAACGTGCAAATATTGAGAAAAACACTCTTCTTGACCCAAACTCTAACTGTGAAAGAATCACTCATATAATAACCCAAGCTGCCTCGGAATCTATACCTCAAACAAATCTCAGAAGCCCAAGAAGAAAACATGTCCCATGGTTTACCGACGAATGTAAAAATGCTATTAAAGCCAGGCGGAGAGCTTATAGAAGGTCCCAGAAAAATATGTCTGATGAAAATTTACTTACGTACAAAAAGGAAAAAGCAAAAGCCCGACATATCATACAAGATAGCAAAAAGCGATCCTGGAAAGCATTCGTCGAAGAAATAAGTGAATCCACTCCTGTCTCCACTGTGTGGAGGAAGATTCGGGCAATAAAAGGAGGCTTTACAACTCCACCAACCACATTGTTAATCAACAATACCACAATTAATGATCCTATGGAAGTTGCAAACCATCTTGGCAGAATATATGCTCTAACTGACTTCCCATTCGACGAAGAGTTTCTAAGACACAAGGCTTTAGAAGAAACTAAGGAACTGAACTTCAACGACCAATCCCCCTTCCAAGAATACAACCGGCCTTTTACAATGTGGGAACTGAAAACTACAATGAAGAGCTTAAAAGGAAGATCCCCTGGTCCTGACGGAATCATGTACGAGATGATTAAAAGATTACCACCACAATCTCTCACTGCTCTCCTAAGTTTCTACAACCAAATTTGGTCTTCTGGAAGAATTCCGGAAAGTTGGAAAAAATCATACGTCGTTCCCATCCCGAAACAAGGAAAAGATAGAAGCCAAGCAACGAATTATCGTCCAGTATCGCTCACCAGTTGCATGTGCAAAGTCATGGAGCGTATGGTAAATAAGCGACTCTTGTGGACGCTCGAGAAGGAAAAGCTCCTAAGCTCCACTCAATCGGCATTCCGTGAAGGCCGCTCTACGGTGGATAACTTGGTTATGCTGGAAGCAGAGCTGCAAAACGCATTTATTAACAAGCAACATGTTGTAGTGATATTTTTCGATATCAAGAATGCGTTCGATACAGCCTGGCGGCACAAAATTCTATCTAGGTTGTATCACTGGGGCTTCAGAGGTAACCTAACTACGTTCATTCAAGAGTTCCTAGGGAGCAGATCTTTTCAAGTCCTCTTAGGGAACACTTTATCCGATGAATTCCGAATGTTGACAGGCATTATACAGGGCAGTAACCTCAGCACAACCTTATTTGACATAAACATAGACGATATCACTGAAATTTCAAACGCCCATGTTAAAGGACTCCTCGATGCAGACGACTGTGCTTTTCTGTGTAGATCTAGGAGTCTGGCATATATTAAAAAACACTTGCAATCTGCCATTAACAGGATACACGAGTGGAGCAAAGAGTCTGGATTTACCTTCTCCCTTGACAAAACTTGCTGCATGCACTTTACTCCCTCACGAAACAGCGATGCACCTCCTGTGTTCCCTTTAGGGCAAGCTCCACTAAAATATGTTGAGCGCACAAGATTTCTAGGTGTAACGTTGGATCCTAAATTGACCTGGAGCTTTCACCTCAAAGACCTGAGAGAAAAATGCATGAAAAAAACTGAACATACTCAGAATTTTAGCCAATACTAAGTGGGGAGCTGAACGAGCGGCACTCCTGAAAATATATAAAGTCTTAATACGTTCAAAAATGGATTATGCATGCTTACTGTATAGTTCAGCAAAACCTGCGCTTCTGAGTGCACTTGACACAGTGCATCACACTGGCCTTCGCCTTGCCACTGGAGCATTCCGTTCAACCCCTGTGATCAGTCTTTCAGTAGAAACAGGTACGACTCCCCTATTATTCAGGCGTCACACACTAGCTGCTAAATATATCTGCAAGATATATAAAATGCCTCAACACCCTTGTTACAAGCACATTTTCAGTCCTCAATTTGTCAATGCTTACAATAGAAACACATCAGCTTCTAAACCATCTTTACGCATGACTCTTGTAGTTCAAGATATGCTGAAGACAAATTTGCCCTTACCATCGCTGGACACCCCTCCCTGGACTCTTGAAAAACCTAACTGCATATTTAGTTTTAAAAAGGAAGCCTACATTAACACCACTCAGGTGAACGCAACACTCCTCGAAATGGTAGACAAGATTCAGGACAAGCTTGTTTTATACACAGATGGCTCTAGAATTAATGGATCAACCGCCTGTGCTGTCACCGATATTCTGACAACCCGCAAGTTCAAACTCGACCCACGCACTACAATATTTACTGCAGAAGCACATGCCATAACAGCAGTCTTACAATTCTCCATGTCCCAGGTGAAGAAAAACCTAATTGTGTGCTCCGACTCAGAGAGTGTGCTCCGCTCCATACTACAGATGTACCCAAAAAATCCAATAAGCCTAAAAATCCAAACATATATCCGAATGCTGAACGTTACAGGAAAAACAGTTAATTTCTTTTGGGTTCCTAGCCACAAGGGAATATTGGGGAATGAAATTGCCGATATGGCGGCAAAAGCAGCCCACGATCTAACGGAAATCACACCCACAACCCTAACACCCAAGGAATTATGTGCACCTTCTGTAGAGAGAATAAAGATGGGGTGGCACTCCATGTGGACGGAGGCTTCCGAAAATAAATTGAAAATGGTCAAAAGAAGTCTAAGGCCATGGCGATCATCCCAATGCAGCAGTAGAAGAGACGAGGTAGTTTTAGCTCGCCTTCGCCTAGGTCATACCAGACTTACTCATGGTTTCCTTATGGAGGGGAAGGAAAAGCCTATATGTGTGTCATGTAATGAACCGATTTCTGTGCGGCATACCTTCGAGTCTTGCAGGTTATACGAAGAAGCCCTAGAGAAGAACGAAATTCCAAAAGATATATCTGAAGCACTTGCAGACAACCCCTCCATGGTGGACAAAGTATTAAATTTTCTTAAAAAATCAAAATTATATACAGAAATATAGCAAAAAAAAATAAATAAAAAAAAATTAATAAATAAATAAATTAAAAAAAAATAAAAAAAAATAAAAATAAATAAATAAAATAAATAAACAAAAAATAAATAAATAAAAAATAAATAAATAATAAAAAATAAAATAAATATATTAAGAAAAATAAATAATTTCTGTATATATTCTATACCTTGAACGCAGATGCATTGATTACGTATAGTTTTAAATAATATGCCGTAACGGACCAAGCTCATATCACCATAATTATTATTTTAGCAGTATCCATGTAAAACAATTATATTAGCCATAGCAGTTTCAGAACCATTTTTAAAAACCCTTTTTGAACATTATATAAAATTACAACTTAAGAGCATTCTCGACAATATATGTAGTGCAATTGACTCCTGTAATACCTTTATAGTACAAAATAATTTTCATTGAAAAACACTTTACAGGACGATGGTAACCTTTGACGTTCTTCGTCCTTAAACCCCATTCATACATATATTTCTGTACATCGGATTTAAAGGACACCATGTCCATTTTTTTATTAAATTGACTTAACAACATGTTCCTAATGTGGATTTTTCAACCCAAATAACGGTAAAGAGCACTATGTCCTTTCCGCAGTGGGAGATTTTTAGATAAAATTGTTTTCACTCAAATAAAAATGTTTTTAACTCCGCCAGTGAAGGCCCAAAACCCATTTCGTGAAGAAAAAGATGGTAAACATTTAAGAGAAAGTTAGTAGTCAGTCTAACAGATCCTGAAAGCAAACGTAAATTGTTCGTATTGTCGCCCACACTTTGGTCCGCCTGCCATTGGTGAGAAATCCGAGCTTGACCAACCACACAAGGTAGAGCCCGGTACATTCGTCAGATTTTGAAGGTTTAAAAGAGACAATGCATTAGAGAAACTGAAGGTCACACAAGGTTAAGGCCCTTCAACATACACATAAGCACATTTTCTTCGTCATAAGGGAGCTGCAATAGAAGCAGGCACAAGAACATGAAGCATACATGAAAAAGATAAATAATTATTAGTACGTACTACAACTCTGGGCTGTTTGATAGATACACACTTGAAAGCTGGTAGGAATGTAAGTACAAACGATCCCTGTATAAGAATGAGTAGCCACTCGGATGCTGTGCTTATAATGTGGAGTATGTAGCCTCCATCTTCAGGTGTCCACATTCGCTGCAACGATCCTACAACATAAAGGAAACATATTACCAAATAAATAGGTAGAATTTATGTCGCATTTGTTTTGTAATAAGTATTTATTTTGATTTGATAAGCACGTTAACCAAGAAAATTGGTCCATCAGGAGAGGAGGTTTATCCGAAACACCTCCCGTTCAGTTTATTAATGTGGCCCTAAGGGGCATGATTTTTGGCGTGTATCCTCCGGAATGGCCAACAAGAAAATAACAGGGGTCCCAAAATTTGTGTGTGTGTATATATGACACGCACATGGCTGATACGTAAGGTAACTCCTGTAAGGTAAATCCCGTCCTTGCTGATCGGTCCCTTTCAGATGCAAAGCCAAAAGATAGTTTGGTAAGATCTGGGAAAAGCAACACATCACATACCAAGTTCTTTGTAGACCTTAAACGTATAGGTAAGAAGGCAATTATCTTAGAAGGGACTTGAGGGAGATAGGTGCAACCTCGGGCTACTGTTCCCTAAATAAACATGTGCATACCACCAGTCTGTCGGTGGAGCAAAGACAAGGATGGGACTCAAAATCTGCAATATCTGAGATTCATAAGCCTGATTAAGATAAGCCTGATTTGAAGCTTGGAATCCACCACTCAACATAAATAAAAAGCAGGAAGTTGCCTAAAGTCGATTACGCATTGACCCCACAAGATTGGCACATTCATTCCTATTTTCTAAAGAATCTTCTCCTGTCTTTGAATCATGTAACGTTTAAATAACAGTAAAATATTTATTAACTGAATGCCGAATATACGAGACTTGTAGAGAAGAGTCAAAGTTATCAGACATAATTGATGAAATCCTCAGAGATAGTGCTGATAACGTGAGAAAACTAATTACTTTCATAGAATCAACGGAACATATAAATAAAATATAACAACACGACAATAATTAAATAGCCAGTTTGATTGTTCCTGGTCAGCAGGGGAAAGGCGTGATGTGTCAATTTTTTTCAGACATTGTTGTGTCTGTGTGTGAATGAATGAGTAAGGTCGAATGGATGTGGGTTTGTGTATGTGAGTATGCTTGTAGGTGTCTTTGTGTCTGTGTGTGTATTTGGCCGTGTATATGCACGCGCTTGGGTGTGCATGTGTGAGTGTATACACGTAAAAATTATATTGTGAATTATTTATAAACTTAGCTCCTCCTAGGGCCTGATTCTGGTGTGCACCAGGAGAAGTAATAAATACATAAGAAGGAGAACGATTCCCTAAAATTTAAAATTGACTTAATCAAATAATAACATCATAAAAATTAGAAAAATAGACCGCCACAAAATATTATGAAAGGTTCATTCGATGGCGTTAATGAACCTAACGTTGGCACGCCTTAAAAAAATGAAAACAATTAAAGAAATAAAAGGTAGGCCTGACTATTTATAGGCCTCGTTCAATAGGAAAAAGGCAGATGTGTACCCAGTACTGAGGAGGGCAAAAGTCATGGTAAATCTAATCTAATTGTAGTTTTTTAAACAAGCATAATAATTTTGTTTTACATCTATAATAATACTAGCTGTTACCCGGCGTGCCATGCTACACCTACTTAAAGATAATACTATGAAATAGATAATGCACGGTAACAGCTGTTCTCTTATCGTCCTTGCAACGCATGCTACCTAGGTTTGGCTGCTCTAACCAACTAAAACTTTAAACCCCTCAAAAAATACTTAAAAATTCGAATATCAAAAAATCCTTTCTTAGCGAGCGTCTACGTTCTATAGGGAGTGTCCATGCAAAATTTCAAGTTTTTCTGTCAAGCGGTTTGGGCTGGGCGATGATAGGTCAGTGAGTGAGTGAGTGGTATTTGACAAATATATAGTAGATGTCTAGATATTCCTAGAAAGAAAAACGTTTGAATGAAGAAAGCACTTGAAATTGTTAATTATTAAACTAACTCCACCATAAAAAAAAAGTATATTTAATTTTGAAATGCCATTTTCCTTGATATCGAGTATGTTTAGTTACTGATAACTGTAGATATATCAGCTTTGGATGTGTGTATTTTATTTAAACGGTTTAACACACAAAGCAAAACAAATCTCAGTATGGAAATAGTTTCATACTTTCTCTTCATTAGAACATAGAAAGAAACATTTCTTACCATGGAATTTCTTCTTTGCAATAATTCCAGTTACTAATGCTACGATGAGGAATGTCATAGAGAGGAATGTGAGAAAAAGCCTGAGAGAGTAGAGGCTCCTCATTTCCAGGTCTTCTACAGTGTGCTGCGCCAAAATTGTCTGAAAAATACAGAAATTTCATTTTTCATGACGGAATTTTTAAAAAAAAATTTTAACGTTAATTTCTTTATTTTTTTATATACCATATAAAGGGTGGCCCAGGTAAGCGGGCTGAAAAAACAACTAATTAGGTCTATCGGAGGAGGGGGGAGGGGTTACTTTGTACTAAGCTTGAATAGAATCCTCCCGCCAAACGTAGGTTGGCAAAGCTCCCACTAGGACTGAGTTGTGACTTCTACTACAAGAAGCGCTGTATCCGTTCTTGCGTTATTACTGTATCCCGCTCCTTTCATTATTCTTCAAGATCAAAAGACGAAAATGAGATATTTTTGTGTATTTATTAAGTAGGGTAGTTCCACCCATACATAATACTCTGGAAGTAAATGAATTACAAAATTAATAATTGAAACAGTTGCTCATTACAAATGTAAAAGAGCAGAACTATTCAAGTTTTTACTTTATTTATATACGTTATTTTAATTAATAGAACTTGCGTAAAATACCAAATCTAAAAGTGAATCGCGTTGAAAACAGTAAGTGAACAAAACGGTTACTAGATGAACAGGCAATCGAATTGCCCATAGGAATAAGCCAATAGAAATGCCTGCGATGATGATCCAGTTCACTGAACGAGACCCACTTCTCTAATCTGGTGAAGCTAGTACGTAAAAACCCAAAATGGAATGAATCCATTTCTTTTATCATGAGAACCCCCCGCTAGTGGCAAAGGGCGAGTTTATCAAAAGATGGCACGGTTTTCATCAAAGAAAGATCGAGTTTTTGATTTTCCTAGAAATTTCGGGTGGCTTGTTTGGCGGGAACATTCGAGACGTCGTTCACGCCGATAAAAGTTTTTCGCCTGCAGAAATAGGAGTCAGTCTGAATTGTAACTAATAACTATGCTACGATACACTCTGATACACCCCACCTAGACGCCAATCCCGTACTAAACATACTTACAGACTCTCAGAGTCAATCGATCCTAGTCTAACATTATTGAGGTAGATCACCAGCAGTGCAAGTTTGAGCACCACGATCAAGAACAATACTCTCCTTAGATCCGCCAATACTGCTGAGAAGAACGCACCCGTTAGATCAGCTAGGTGCAGGAAGCCTACTTCTAGGTATGAATGAATGAATGAAAAGTTTTATTCTTATTTCGGGACAGAAGTCCCGAAGAAGAGAGGGGAAAACTGACTGAGAAGTAAGGAATAATTTTGAAATTACAAAATAATTTTGAATTTTACGTATAAACTTAAAAACTTATTAATGCTATCAGTATCAATATATAGTATACAGCTTCAATATAGACTAGGTGTTGGGTAAAACTTGGAGGGATAGAAGGTGGTGGAAGAGTCGGGATTTAACGGTTTCTAGGTTGGTAGAATGGCGGACAAACGAAGGCAAGGAATTCCATAGCGAGGTGGCACGGGTGACGAATGATTTTTCGAATATTGCTGTTCGGTGGGAAGGAATATAAAGATCGGAAGGACGAGATCGGGTGTTACGGGAGTGAACCGAGGATTTAAATTTAAGAAGTTGAAAAATATAAGAAGGTCTACGGGATTGAATTACTTGGTAAAGGACTGAGCCGAGGAAGTACTGACGACGATAAAGAGGGAATAGCCAATTTAGCTCCTGGTAGAAATGTGATATGTGGGAGTCTCTGGGGATCCCGAGGATAAAACGAATGAAACAGTTCATGAGGCGTTTGAGTTTTGCCTCGAGATCGCCAGAAAGTCCACCGTACACCAAACAACCATAGTCAAACTGGGGGAATAATAGGGAAGTTACGAGGAGTTGACGGGTCTTTGTTGGCAGGAGATGGCGGGAGAGGTTGAGCTGTCTCAGGATAAATATGGACCGACGGGAAATTTGGGAAATATGATTTTTCCAGGAAAGGTTCTGATCAAATATGATCCCAAGATTTTTAACTGATTTACAATATTTTATAGGGATGCTGTTAAGGTAAAGGGCTGGAAAAGGGGAAGTAGAACTTATGAGGGATTGGGAGCCTATAACAATGGCTTTGGATTTGTCTGGATTCAGGGAAAGCTTATTAGCTGCAGCCCAAGCATTGATGTTGTTAAGATCTACTTGCAGCTTGTCTACAGCATCTCGTAGCAAAGAGGGCTTAAAGGATAGGTTGATTTGGGTATCGTCAGCGTAAAGATGAAACTTGGAATGAACTATGGAAAGAGGAAGATCATTGATGTAAACAGAAAAAAGAGTTGGGGATAACGAGGAGCCCTGGGGTACACCACGGGAAAGAGGAAGAGGGCTAGAAGGATTGCTGTCGGGGATTACCACGTATTGGGATCGATTGGATAGAAAGGATTGGAACCAGCTAATGGCACTGTTGGAAAAGGAAAGAGATTGGAGTTTGGTGAGGAGGATTTGATGGTCTACGGTATCAAATGCTTTTGAAAAATCTAGGAGAATCAGGGGATTCTGAGATAATGATATAGAGCAATGAGATAGAGCAAGGACGGTTATTTTTGCAAAGCGAAAGTTTACGAAGGATTGACCATTTTGTTTTGGAGTCAGGAGCATTGGATAGGGATTGGTGGACGTAGAGGGACATAGCTCGACGGATGGAGGATTGGGTGAGGTTACGCAAGTATTTGTAGGAGGAGTAATCTTGAGGAAGACGGGTCCGTCTAAATTTTCTTCTCGCTGCTTCTCTTCTTTTAATTAATGATTTGAGCTCGGGTGTAAGCCAGGGAGCAGGAGGACGGTTGAACCGGCGGGTTTGAAGAGGAGCATGGGAATCTAAAAGGGAGTGGAGGTGATGAGTTAAGGAGTAGGTATGGCAGCCTTGGCCAAAAAGGTTGAGCTAGGAGAGAGGGACTAGTGATAAAAAAGTTATTGAATAAATGAAATGGTCCCCCCAACAACCTGATTTATTATTATTAAATATTAACGTCCATTTATTATTAACTAAGAATTTTAGTGTTATCTACAGGTTACCACCCTTTTCTAGCCAGGATAAGGCTGATGCCTTTAAAGAAAAGCCACCACCATATTTAAATCTAAGATAAATTGTACATTAAATTAATAATTTCTATTACCTGCATGTAAAAATAGATGGTTCCACCAAAAAAGCACAGTGCTGCTCCCACGTAATGAACTGGAGCACATTTTGTCACCTGAAAAAATATTTTTTTGTTAGACACCAACAGATTTGTAAAAATTATATTTAAAGACGCCGAACTAATTTGTCCAACCCATAAAAAAACTTAGTCTTCGTTTATTTTTTGTTGTTAATAATAATCATGTCCAATGTTTTAGCTAATTAAAGCTGGATTCTTTATTAAGCTTAGGATTGTCTTAGCTACTGATTTATTACAGAGACATTCAATCAAGAAATTCTAAATGATTTTTTGATAGTCTTCTGTAAATGTTTACTCTCTGAAGCATGGAAATATATTTATTATACTAATCAGGATTTCTCCCAGCATTTTTTTTAGTTTTAGAGTAAAATGGGGGGGGGGGGGCGAGGATGGTAGAGCACTGGTATGCTGTAGGACCTGAGTTCAAATTCCGAACAAGCACTAAAGACTTTTATCTTCTAGTGTCTTCGTTGACGGCATCAATTCGGCCCCCCTGACCGATCCTAGGCCAATCCAGCCTGTAATTAATTTATTAATGAATACCTGCAAAGGGGAAAATCAGGCGGCCGGACCATAGTACTGACCACACTATAGTATATGCCTCTCATGGCCTATTACGGGACTGATTTTCTTTGTTGAGAGTAAAATGTGGCTTTTTAAACCAAAATTGATATCCTATTCTTAAGCAATAAAAAAAACAAAAAAAAAAAACAACCACAAATAGCTGCGTTCTAAGCTCCCAAAACATTCACAAGCTACATTGAAAAAAGGAGTCTTAAAAATAAAAAAAAAATACATTTGTAGACTTGAGCAGTTTTGAACCACACATATTATTTGTAATATATATCAAAAAGTTTTTCTTTATTATTCCAAAGACTTCATTATGGTGGAGACCAAAAATGTTGTACCACCACTAATGTAACCGTATCAAAAATGGGTGAGAAGCCATGTTCACTAAAATTCCTACATGAATGATTCAGGGATAAATTTCGGCAAGACCACATCAGTCAGAGACGTTTAGACAGTGTTGGTTTGGTTCAATTGGTGCTATTTATCAGTCTTTCCGTGGTTTTTAAAATAATTTAAGGCGAAAAATCAGTTTGACAGTATAATTAGTCATCAATAATGAGAAATAGGTTGGATTTTTATTTCGTTTGTAATAACTTGTTCCTTACAAACTAGCTATAGCCGAGAAACGAGAGAATAGGGTATATGCTTACGGACAATGTAGCATACACATTTAGAGCTATTTCAGCATCTAATAGTTCTTTTCTTTGGATTTTCATTCCAGAAGGTGTTTAAATTTGTCTAAAATTAATTTTACAGTATAAATTCAATCTTTTAGAGGACAGGGTGACTTTCTTTTAAAACATTTATCCCTAGATTTCTTCTAGTGTCTTCGTTCACGGTTTGAATTCTGCCTCCCTGGCCGTCCTTAGGCCAACCCAGCCTTTAATAAATTTATCGATGGGTACCTTGGGTGCTAATGACTCTAGCAGTAGAAGCAGCCAAGGGGAAAATCAGGCGGCCGGAGCAAAGTACTAACCACACTATCTTCCTAGCGTGCCGTATGGTCATGGATCAGATACCTCTATAGTATCTACCCCTGAGGGCCCTCGTGGCCTGTTACGGGACTGATTTTTTTTTTTTTTTTTTTTTTTTTTTTTTT
The DNA here is from genome assembly GCA_946811695.1 of Gonocerus acuteangulatus. Taxonomy (NCBI): domain Eukaryota; kingdom Metazoa; phylum Arthropoda; class Insecta; order Hemiptera; family Coreidae; genus Gonocerus; species Gonocerus acuteangulatus. Next base: position 22,425,295 of record OX328124.1, on the reverse strand, counting down.
TTTTTTTTTTTTTTTTTTTTACATAGAACATTCATTTCTGCAATAAATGCGTTCTGGTTTTCACGGAACCGCGCTAAGATGGCGCAGTTCCTGCAAGTGGGACTTTTTGATTGAATATTTAACTTCAATATCTTCAAGTTTTAAACATTAATTTTTAAAGTTATTTGACCAGGTATTTATTTTCAAATAACATTTTTGTCTACCTGGAAAAAATATTCCGAAGAATATAATAAAACTGAATTACTTACTTGAAAATTTGCCACAAGATCAAGGCCAAAACACGAAACAAAGCCAATGCTGGTGGCAACCTTGTTCAAGTAGAAACCTCTTGGCTGACGGAACTTGGCAAACTTCCTTACAAATAGGTGGCGAACATACACGCAGATCCCCACTGCACACAAGAAGAGAATTATTTAGTTCATTTTTTTTTTTTTTTTTTTAAACAGACTTTACAAATAAATTATTGATATTTTATAATTATTGAACATTCGGAAGGTATGCCGCCGAAGCTATTGCGGCGAGGTTGGACTCTTGAAAGAATGTTTGAGAGGATTTCATTTTGATTCTACCTACTAAGCACCAAGAATAAACACACCATATGGTAAAAATGCAGTTTCCCGCCCTCCAAACTGATTTCTTTCAAACTTTGCACAATAACGTATTTTGATGCACTAAACACGAATACTATAAAAAAAAAAAAAAAAAATGCTTCAATGCCGCTCGCTACGCTCGCTCAAGAAGATCACAAAACCCCAGTCAATCCAACTCGCTATAATTAATAGCTCTCATAACCTGCACAACAGTGAACGTAAGTGCTTAATAACTTCTTTCCTAGTTAAATCCGACGATTTTTTTTATCGTATTCGTGTTTAGTGCATCAAAATACGTTATTGTGCAAAGTTTGAAAGAAATCGGTTTGGAGACCCTGTTGGCGACAAAAAGAAAAGTAAAGCCTCACCTATTTCCTCTCAACCTCTCTTAAACGTTACTAAACCCTCCCCTATCCCCATTCCTCCCCCTCCCCTCCCCCTCCACCGTCATCCCCTCCCATCCTCCCACCCCCAACCCGCCCTTCAACTTCATCCACTTCGGTGGGTGAAAACAATGAAACAGGGAATCAAATTCCCCCAAAATGTGTAGAAAAAGGCGTGCATGGACCCCTGCCTCCTGCCTCGATCTCGGACGCTGATGGCGTTGAGGATACGGGGGAGGAGAGTGGAGGCAAAAAGAAAGGTCGGCCCAAGGGACGAAAACGTGGGCCAAAGTTACAGCTTGCCGAGTCGGAGAAATAACGTATAACCACATATATTTCTACAATGACCCAACTAAACAAGTTACTTCAGTGGAATATGCGAGGATTCACGGAACACAGTGACGAACTACGGTTCTTATTAAAAACATACACTCCATCGGTCGTGGTCCTTCAGGAAACTAAATTTTCTGCGGGATGTGCCAGGCCTTTGGCAGGGTACGACTGTGTAAATAAAGAGCCCACGGTCCTCCCGGGTGGACGAAGCCATGGAGGTGTGGCATTGTACACCCTGGAGAACCTTGGTGCTCAGGCTATAAGACTAGACACATGTCTACAAGCAGTCGCTGTCCGCCTGAAATTTCCGATTGATGCTACTATATGTTCGTTGTATCTCCCGGATGGCAGAGCCTACAGCGTTAGAGATGTAAAAAATATGATAAATCAATTACCACCACCTGTGATTGTTCTTGGAGATTTCAACAGCCACCATGTTTCCTGGGGTTCCAGGAGATCTACCCCTCAAGGTCGTCTTTTATATGACATGCTTGAGGAGATGGATCTTCTGACTCTTAATGATGGTTCTCCAACCCACTTCTGTGAAGCATCAGGGTCATAGGATGCTATAGACTTATCCGTGGTAAGTACCTCTGTGTCAAGGCACCTGTCATGGGGGGTTTTGACTGATCTGCACCGATCAGATCATTTCCCTATTTTCATCACCCTTGCCGGCAGATACAACGAACATAGAAGGCCGATGAAGTGACGTTAAAAAGGCCAACTGGGATAAGTTCAGAGAATCTTTTATTGATCCCGACTCGGCAGATACAACAGAAAAATCGCTAGAAATGCTCTCCAAGTCAATTAATAATGCAGCACTGAAGGCAATCCCCTTTACCTCGTCCTGCTCAAGGAAAATTCCAGTACCTTGGTGGGATGAGGAATGTTGGGACGCTAACAAAACAAAAAAAAAAAGCTTTTAATCGCTTCAAAAGACATCCTTCAGAAGTAAACTTGATAGCATTCAAGAAAGCTAGAGCAGTCGAGCGTCGGTTAAAACTTAAAAAGAAAAGAGAGTCGTGGGCTTCTTATGTTGGCACTATAACGAAAGAGGCATCTCCATCCGAAGTCTGGAAGAAAATACGAGCGATAGGAGGAAGGTCTACCAAAAGCCAAACCCCTATTTTATTAGATTCAGGGTGTTACGTTAGTGACACACAAGCTGTCGCTGATGTATTTGCCGAATACTTTTCTTCCGCATTCAGCCTGGAGCTTTATAATGAAGACTTTCAGAACAATAAAGCCGTCGAGGAAGCTACTTCTCTAGACTTCGGATCAGTAGATGACATAACAAACGACATTAACGTTACCTTCAAAATGGAAGAACTAAACAGGGCTCTCAACGCTGCATCCCAGAGGACATCTTATGGATGTGACGGAATCCCATATGAAATGCTTAAGAATCTCCCAGTTGAAGGCAAAAAAAGTTGATGGAATTGTTTAATTGGCTCTGGACCAGTGGAGATTTTCCCGCTGCTTGGAAGGAATCGATTATAATCCCAATCTTGAAACCCGGTAAGGATCCCATGAACCCAGGGAGCTATAGACCCCTCTCACTCCTCTGCTGTATGGGAAAGCTCCTGGAGTCAATGGTAAATTACCGGTTAGTACATGAATTGGAGAAATGTAATCATTTATCGAAGTACCAGGCAGGATTTAGACAGGGCTTTTCTACTCAAGACCAATTAGCACTATTAGAGCATAACATCCAGATGGCTTTCTATTCTCGTGAGCATGTTACTGCCATTTTTTCGACTTGAAACAGGCGTATGACAGAGCGTGGAGGCATGATATTCTCCGACGCCTACATGGATGGGGGTTCAAGGGCAGATTGCCTCTCTTTCTGAAGAGCTTCCTTTCAGAAAGGACCTTCAGAGTACGAATTGGCAGCGCCCTGTCCTCCATGAAAGTACAGGAAACCGGAGTCCCACAAGGATCGATCCTCAGCGTTACCCTGTTTCTTGTCGCAATAAATGGCATAGCTGACAATATAAGTCCAGAAATTGGCAGATGTCTCTACGCAGACGATCTGGCCATTTTTGAGACCCACCCAGGTGAGGCTGCCGAAGCCCACAGATTACAAGAGGCAGTTAGTACAGTTTACGCTGTCACAATAAGACGCGGATTCACATTCTCTTTGGAGAAAACTGTGGCCCTACACTTCTGTAAGCTTCGGCGACCTCACAATCACCCTCGCCTAACGCTGGGTGATCGTGAGGTTAACTTTAGTGAAGCACATAAGTTCTTGGGTCTAATAATAGATAAAAAGCTGAGATGGAAACATCACATAAATTATACTATTCAAAGGTGTGAGTCGTCTTTAAATGTTTTAAAAGCATTGTTTAGATTACAATGGGGTGCGGAGAAATTCGGTCCAGAGTCGATTATGGGTGTGCTATATACGGCTCTGCTCGCAGGTCGTGGCTCAGGCAGCTTGATAGGTTGTACAATGCAGGGCTGCGGCTTGCGATTGGAGCCTTTCGCACGAGCCCATTAGATTCTATCTATTTGGAGGCAGGCCACCTACCTCCAGAACATCGGAGAAATTTTATGACGCTGCCTTCGGTCGCAAGTCCATGGATCCTCCCAGATCTTACACTGGCTCAATTGGGGAAGCAGGACACCACACCCTCGGTATTTCGAAATATGTTTCTTGAAAGACTACAGGTTTATGCAGAGCACGTTATAATTTTCACAGACGGCTCTAAAACGGAAACAGGAACTGGCTGTGGGATATTCATCCACAATCACACACAATTGGCAGTCCCCTTAAATCAGTATTCTAGCATATTTCATGTGGAATTGCTTGGAATAAAATTAGCTCTAGAAAAATGCCGAAATTTTGAAAAACAAAAAATCCTTTTGTGTACTGATTCCCAGTTCTCTTGTGGCAATGAAAAATAAATTCACAAGAGATCCACTATTGATGGAAATATCAGTTTTATTAAGTAATATCATCCGTAGTGGAAGTACTGTGAAATTTCTCTGGGTTCCAGGTCATGTGGATATTGAAGGAAATGAAAAAGCCGATATGTTGGCGAGACAGGCATCTTCGGCAGAAGCAGATCCTGCCTCGCCACTACATATCGATGATCAGAAACGATTCCTGAAAAACCTGATAAAAAAAGAAGTGGCAAGAGCAATATAACAATAAAGACACATTTCTAAAGAGCATCGAGAACACTGTAATGTCTGAGAGTGTTACTGCTAGCATGCTCAGGCGTGAGGACGTGGTAATAACCAGATTGCGGATCGGTCATACCCGCCTTACGCATGGGCATCATCTGGTAGGACGACGCCGACCTCAATGCCAGTATTGTGATATCACCCTCGATGTTAAGCATATCCTAGTGGACTGCCCGGCACTCCAAGAAGCCAGGGAGCGGCACCAACTTCCCATTGGCCTTAAGGATATGCTATCTAAAAATGAGGCCTCTGTGAAAAAAATAATAGGATACTTGAAGGACCTAAAACTTTATAATCTAATATAGTCATAGACTGTATTTTTTATATATAAAAGTTTAAATTTATTTAATGTATATATTCTTTTAGAGTGAATGTATTTATTGTCTGAGTGCGTTTAATATAGATTTGAATGTGTAGTGCGTGAGTATTTATTATATTCGTTGTGTGTGTGTGTGTGTGTGTGTGTGTGTGTGTGTGTGTGTGTGTGTGTGTGTGTGTGTGTGTGTGTGTGTGTGTGTGTGTGTGTGTGTGTGTGTGACTCTAACAATGTAAATATGTAAATAGTTACATTAGGCATAGATTTAGGCTTAAGGTTAGTTCTGATATATGTTAAAAGGAACTAACAAAATTTATAAATAGAATCTTTAGCTTTAAACTTTAGAATTAGGTTAAATAATAGTGATATACGTAATAAACCACTACAACTTCTACTAAAATCTACGAATTTCGAATTGAATTGCCTCATCATATGTTAAAAATGAGCAATTTCCAACGGTGCTAATGACCTAAGCAGTAGACGCACCCAAAAAAAAAAAAAAAAAAAAAAAAAAAAAAAAAATCGGTTTGGAGGGCGGGAAACTGCATTTTTACCCACCATATAACTTTACAATTGGCCCAGCGAAAAAAGACATTGATATGTTTAAATTAATTGCTACTCACATAGGAATGCTGTGATGTTGAGGAGGAAGGAGAATATATAGCTCTCTGGTTCCATGGTTCCGGTTGAGCTGACATAGGGGAAGAGAGGAGCGACATCCCGTTCGTACACAGAAAGGCCATATCTGTAAACATATCAATCATGAGACAAATTTAATAGTTATATCAAAAATCATACTCACTCTAATAGGTGCTCTTCTATATATAAGTTCTGGAACAAGACCTGACATATCCTTTTGTGTAAATTATTTGAGTAGGTTTCAAAACTGTTACGATGATACTCATTTTAAATATTCCCTGATAGTTTTAAAATATTTGTATTGGACTAGAGACCTGAAATTGAAGTATTACCAGAATATTAAGGCTGATGTTTTGGATTGTTATGTGGATGCCGATTGGGCAGGCGATATCACAGACAGAAAGTCTGCTACTGCATTTGTTGTAAGGCTATTTGGAAATGTTGTTTATTGGAAATCCAAAAAGCAGAATAGTGTTGCTAAAGCATCTACTTATGCTGAATATATTGCTTTGTCAGAAGCTGTGACTGAGTTGAATCTAATGCGTAATATTTTAAATTATGTTTTTATTAGTATTTGTATGCCTATTAAAATCTATGAGGATAATTCTGGAGCTTTGGTCATAGCTAAATGTGGAAATTTTACAAAAAAAATCTAAACATATTGAAATACACTATCATTTTGTTCATGAGAATTTCAAAAATGGCATCTACTATATATTTGTCAAATACCGCTCACTCACTTACTGACCTATCATCGCCCAGCCCAAGCCGCTCGACAGAAAATTTTGAAATTTTGCATGGACACTCCCTACATAATGAAGGCACTCACTAAGAAGGGATTTTTTGATATTCTAATTTTTAAGTATTTTTAGAGGGGTTTAAAGTTTGAGTTGGGTAGAGCATGCAAGCCTAGGCAGCAAGCGTTGCTAGGACGATAACAGAACAGCTGTTACCGTACGTTATCTATTTCATAGTATTATTTTTAATTGAGGTTAATTTCCACTATGATGGCAGTTTTTGAATTACTAGAAATAAACTGTCACTCATAGAGTTTTAATTGCGTTTCTTTTCTCCCTGTTCCCGTCAGATAGGCTTGCCATATTTTTGGAGAGTTAAACCGAGACACATTAATATGGGATGGGCATACCAGGGGGGGTTGGGAATAAAAACAGTACAAATTATAAGCAAAATGGTGAGTTTTAAGCCTAGCAAGTAACGGGAAGGGGGGATCCTGAACTGTTAGCCTACCCAAACCTTAAAAATAAGAACGGAACTTTTTTTGCTACTTGATTTTCTTAAAAAAATCTCTCAGCCAAATAGTAGTGTCTAGCAGCTGGCAGCGCTGTGCAGGTAGTTCCAGCGTTTTACAGTTAAATTACTTCTCATATCTTTGACACTGTGAGCAATAGTAAAAATTTTGATTGTAGAAATGTAACCGATTTATAAAAGATTCTTATAAACATGAATTCATTACTTTTTACATCTTACAGCCTTTTCCGGGGCATTGATAAAATCAGGCGGGACACCGAAACAATTGCAAAATACCGGGCCAGTCCCGGTCAAACCGTGATGTATGGTAAGCCTATCCTCTTAGAGTTTTCTAGGTGAGGCAATAATATCCGGAACCCTTGCACAGCCTCCTCGCCTATAACCTTGGTAATGCTCGCAAATATAATGGGTGTTTCCAAATAACTTTTTGGAAACATAAACTTTTAAATTTTAACGCCCATTGAATAACATATAGTATGACGGGAACCGTGCTATAATAAACTGCACAAAATTGTATAGTAACGTAATTTTAATGAAACATTATTTAACGCAATAAAATAACTACTTATCTGCCGTGACGAAGCACGGGTATTCAGCTAGTTATTGATATTTTTAAGATAAATTCTGAAGATAATATTGCTGACATCTTCAATAAACCTCTTGGATGTCATAAGTTTATGAAATTTAGAGGAATGCTGTCGTTGGAAATGTAGGTTCTTGTATTGTGTTTAAATGGTCAAACTTGTTGTATAGTGAAATATAAATGTAAGGAGGTGTGTTAAGTATGTTGTACATTTATATTTCAGTTATGTGTGGTGCCTCCTTGTAGGAAGAGAGGTTACTACAATGGTTATAGTCGTAATGTAGTTGTCTGTGTGAACAAGTGACTGTTTAAGTACTAAGATGTGTAATGTGCTTATGGAAAAAAAACTCTTCACTCCAATGACTAATATTATTTATAACATTTATGTCACAAACAAAATCACACTCTTTTAATTTAACCCTAAAACTAAATATTAACACGAGGTGTCCTCCAGGAATTGTAACCTCGGTCTGGAAAAGTAAAAATAATAGAACTCTCATTTAAATAAGTAAAATACGATTTTTTATAGATATATACACTGGATTGGAAAAAGAGTACAAGAAAAGTTAAAGCGGCTTCAATATAAAATGTGAAAATACATATATGTGTTACCGGCAAAGTATAAAATCAGGCAATGTATACAATGCCAAGGCATTATATACAATGCCTACATCCAGTCGACATTGTATTAAACGAAGCGTATTTTATACTTTCCCTAAGCATTGTATAGAATGCCTCCTGCGCTTTAGGCAAAGCATGAAAGACAGAATTTGTAGCTTGTAGGCAAGTTTTCGAGAAGAGTAAATGTGCAAAAGAGCAAAGAAAAGGAAATTCTAAGTGCCACAATTCTGAGCCCTGCTGCAACAAGTAGCTCCAAGTACGTAAATAACAATCCATTGAACTTTATGAAATAAATTGTTCGCCGTACTACTAAATGAGCTAGTTTTTAACCAATTTTTAGAGATATTAACATTACCTAGGCGAAGTGAATAGAGTAAACTCAACCCCACTTTAATTCGACCCATTACCAAATAAGCAACCAGCATTCAATAGGCGTTTTACACAATGCCTAAGCAATGTCTGTATTATGTTGTAAAAACAAATACTTTCTATACTTTGCCTAAACCGCTTAGGCATTCTATAGAATGCCTAGAATTTCCTATTTCTAAAGTGACACAACTCAAAATAAACGTCACAAAATAATAAAGGTCTTGTTGCGGCGAGTGTCATAGGCTAGGTCATTTCCCCGTGGGAAATAGCTTGTATCATGGATACGTCTAAAGGAGCATAATGAGTTATCCACACGATTTCCTAGCCATCTGGAAGAGGGCTGTAACTACCTCCACTGATTTAATCTCCAATGATGTTACGTCAAATTTGACGGTTTCGATTGTACGGTAACCACGTGGGTTGGTCGCCGTAGCAACGGAACCCTCGTGTACCATCGTCCGGAAGTACCTGAAGCATTAAAGTTTCAGCGTCACACTAGGCCATAGCTAAGACATATCCATGTCAAAACTCAACTAAAAATGTGTCACTCTTGCCTATGTAGAGGGCATAGCGTTATGACAGGAAGGCTGACACAAGTGCCTTCTTGTGTACAAGCTCTGAAGCTTCTCACGGTCATTGGAAGAGCATTTATGTGGGTACAAACATACTGGAGTAAGTCCCACCCAGAAGTGGTCCAAGCTACGTCATTGATCCAATAAGCTGAACCCCCAAAAAAAGACGATTTCTTCAGTCCTGCTCAATCATTGGACGAATATAGTCTGTCAGCCCACCAGCGCTTCCTAACCCATGTGGGCTTTCCACCACCTTTTGGTCACGTCCACCGATCGAAAGCCGCCCTCGCTGCGGCCAGATCAGATCATTCCAAAGCCAGAAGAGGGAAATTCATGCAGGGCACACCCAACCTCCATCTGTGCACAAAGCATGGAAATATCCAACAGCGATATCCTTAGGCAGTCTCAGCCACCACCTCACCGCTGCTCTAACCTTTCCATCGAACTTCCTCAGTTCTTCAAGGGAGGAGACACTACAGAAGATTTTAGAGTTGATCTTGCAACTCCAAAATCTTTTCAATAGTTATAGTATATTTTCGGATATTTTAATGGCGGCGTTTTGATTTCATGTTAGCCTCGGGTGGAATGGAGTGCATGAGGTTTCCGAACTCATAAGAATCACATCTTCAGCTTTAAAAATGACTCAATGGAATAAGAATACCATCGAGACAACTGCTATCAATGAGGAACTCCCTAGGAAAATGTTATCTTAATACAATCCTTATCGATGTCGAGTACTGATAAAGGCAAGAATAGCTCTTACTACAGTTACAATATCAAATATTCACGAGAAAAATCACATAACAATTAATGTTTTTACACCTTTTCATTAAACATGACTAGACAATAACACATTTTATGAAATGATAGGAATGTTATGATTTGGTCACCGTTCTGTAACTGTAATTCAAATATTCTGAAATAATAATAATAGTAAGATGGGGGTCAATCAACCTTTCTCTATTCTCTGATGCTTTTACCTGTACAAGACCCTAAAACCCTTCCACTCGTTAGTTGAACGTTGACACCTAGAATATTGTTTTTATTCAAGATTCACTTTTCACGAAATATCAAAACAACCAATAACTGTTACTATTCCTTTAGAAATTTCACTAGGGATAAAAAAGGAATCACGCTAAGATGAAGCAGTTCCTGCGAGTTGGACTTTTTTTTGTTTTAAATTTAAATTAAATGAGACCATTTTGGAGTGTGCTAGAGTGCGACCCGACAAATACATACATTTTGTTTGAGGTTTCTTCGCGGGGGGGGGGGGGGTTACTATTGTTGTTGATCAAAAACAAAAAATGTATGTGTCTATTTGTAGGTTTGTTCCTTATACAAATCCACACCATTTGACCGATTTTGACCAAACTTGGCACACAGGTAGGTCTCGACCCGAGAAGTCTCGTAGGCTAGGGTAAAAAATTCTACCAGCTGCCTGTCTGTATGTTTGTTCCTTATACAAATCCACACCAATTGACTGCATTTGACCACACATGAAGGTCTTGATCCTGGGAGTGTCATAGGCTAGGTTAAAACCGTCTAGGACTAACAGTTCCGGGTCACGGGTTCGAAACTGCGTCGTAACCCGAAAAGTTACAGATTTTTGTTATTCGATTTTAATATTACTTACTTGGTTTATAATTTATTTGGGATTTTCTAGAAGCAAAAAGTAGGTGTAGCATCGCACACCGGGTAACAGCGAGTGTATACATAAACAGACACTCAAATTTAAACGACCGTTATTTTTAAACGACCGTTGGCAGAAGAGGAGGGCTTAGCCCCCAGAATGAAAATTCACAATCTTTTTCCATTAAGTCTGAAAAACACATTGTTTAGGGAAAATAGAAGAAGAAAACTTTATTTAATGAAATAATAAAGTGGGCTGCCCAAGTTTATTGGGTTGCTGGATACACAGCATGCTCATCATTCCTGGAGGCATTCATTTATTTCATGATCTTGTTATTTGTTCTGTTTTTTTCCAAAAGTTCGTGGGCATTAGACGCGCCAAAAAATACAAATTGTTCTTCTAATAAAAAAAACAACAATAAGTTCTTCTAATAAGTTCTAATTAATGATTGTTCTTAGTTTATCAAATAATTCCTTAATGATTTCCAGGTGCCTGGTTATAAAAAATTGATTCTACACCCCCAGGCACGCCGGTTAGCCCTTACTTAATCAGCCCCCCAGAAATGTTTGTCTAGAGCTGCATATGTGTGTATGCTGACAACACAGACTTTCTGGAGAAACGAAATTAGCATAATTAATTGATTCAACGATAAAATGTGAGGCCTTTGACCAGCCGACCAAGCACAATAGCAGTTGTAAAACTGTAGTCACACACCCGAAATCATAGCTCATGACGGTACTGTGTTAAGGCGTTGTATGCGATTCAACACAAACAGATCGTATATTGCACACTGTTATGTTCGATACATATATATGTATATACATGTCATGGGCGTAGGTATATAAGGGGGACTGAGGGGGCTCCTTATATAAAAATATTTTATTTTAGGTGTAATAGCTTTTTAGTTGCCTAAAACTATTCCAAGTTCTAAATGGTTAGTATTCCATTCCCCGGGAATGGTCTCAGCACCCCCCCCCCCGAAATTATTTCCTATATACGCCCATGATACATGTAAAAATATCTTCTCAGTTCACCGTCTCCTGTCTACGAGAGTCCGACTCGCAGGAATTGCGTCATCGTAATGTGCTTCCGTTCTTGTCCCTAGTGTTATTTGGATAGCTTAGGTTAAGAAATAGTATTTCATGAGAATTATAAATATATGCAAATTGTAAAATAAAATCTCAAAGCATTATCCTAAAGCAGGCTACACACGGTCAGGCAGGCCTGACAGTTAGACCTGAACAGTCCTCCGCCTGAACGTCTGTCAGTTAAGACTGTTCAGGCTGCCGGGATATATATACGTTCAGGCTTTCAGGAGGACTGTTCAGGCCTGCCGGTCCGTGTGTAGCCTGCTTTAAGGAAATTGCTACTTTTAAGTACTGATTTCTGAAAATGAGATCGACAAATTTTAACGATTTTTATTTCGTTGCTTGAGGGAACATGCCCCATTTGTCACGAAAACATCAAAATTTCTCATCGGCACCTCGGGATTCCTTAATCGGATCGACCTGGGGACGGACTAAAAGCACTAAAAGCTACAAATATTGAAATGTTGAAGAATTTCATACTGACGTGAGAATGAATGTGGTTGGAGCTAGGAGTGCGACAGCTGACGGGATGATGTGTAGGTTCCTCTTCGGCATATCACCGGCACTGATTCATCGAATCAATCGCGAACATCTGTTGGAATCACTGATAAGAACGAGCACTGATAAAAGTGAATACCTCTCACTAGCCAAATATAAATCCCAGCTGTTGACCTTTGCTGTGGGTATGGTAACAGCTCTTCAATTGTCGGATTTATAGTTATGAAGATTCGTGGGTCTTTTAAACAAGTGTTTCATCTACCGTTCAGTATTTCTTCCATGCTTCGTGGAAGAAACGAGTAAGGTTAGTTTGTAACTTACTTCTTTAATTGGTTGTTTTTTTTTGTTTTAAATTGCATTTATGAGAGAAATTAGTATTTTAGTAAAATAAGGCAAGAAAATGAGGTACTTACTTATTAGCTTCAACGCAGGTTAAAGATGTGGGTCTGGTTCAGAGATCTGGATCATGTGTAACGCATATCTATTGGTCTATTTCTATGAAAAATTCTATTGGCCATTGTGTGTATAGTAACCGTCTTGTTCCCTTTCTATTTAGAACGTAATTCGTTTCTACATTGATTTTTTTTACGCGTTTGGTGTTTCTTTATTTGTTGTTACGCGATTTCTTAGTTTGTTGTTTGTTTTACTGAAACAAAGGAAGCACTGTTAAATTGCATATCGGTCTATTATCCACCAAAAACCATCCTCGATCTATATTACCAACGAGTTGGATTGACTAGAGTTTCGATATAACCTTGAGCGAGCGGAAACGCATAGAAATTGTTCCATTAACAAAAGTACTACGCGTTTTCGCTCACTCAAGGTTATATTGAAACTCTGGTCAACCCAAATCGTTGATAATCCCGTCGCCATATTGGCAAAAACACGATTGCCGCCTTGATCCAGATCTCTGACACGGTGATGGTTCAGATCTCTGAGAGCCGGTTCTTTAACCTGCGTTGAAGCTAATACGTAAGTACCGAAAATGAGAAACGTATTGGCAATAGTGGTTTCCTAGAGCTAACGTTGAGATGGCGGACGAGTCATTCCGCTATCAGTTTCCAGTTGTGCCACCTTAAACTTCCTTCTCTTTAAGATTTAATTTATATTTTTAACAAATGACCAAAGACTTCCAATAACTATTTCTATTCCTTTGCTAATATTTATTTATTGAAATTTTAACGTCCATTTATTATTAACTACGAATTTTAGGACGGGTTATCTATAGGTTACCACCCTTATCCCTTGCTAATAGCCAAGGGATATGAAGGGAACCGCGCTAAGATGACGCAGTTCCAACGAGTTGGCTTTTGTATTCATATTTTTTCTTCTCTTGGTATAGCAAACCAAAAATCGTTTTAGGTTCAACATAGTTAATTATATTTTTTTTTAATTTAAATTTTAACTTCCATTATTATTAACTAAGAATGTTAATAAACATATGGTATATTTTTATCATAGGAAGTCAATAAAAAAGTTTTTTAATAAAAATGTTGAATTCATATGATGAGCTTATGAAAAAATCATGTGAACTGGAACTAGAAGTAGAGATTGAAATGACAGCTCTCAGCAAACTCTGTTCGAAAGAAGTAAGTATAAACAGTGTTCATTACACCGAATCTGCGGATTCCATCGTCGAAGCGATGTTCGCCAAGATCAGAAGCTATCTGGAGCAACTAGCTCAAATCGAGGAAAAGCTTGAAGGAATAGCTTCGCTTGTAGAGAAATGCCAGGTTCAAGTATACAGCCGTCAGAGACACCAGGAGATCCTGAGGGACTACCAGCGAGACTTGATAAGGCACGAGGAGTCTCACTGGCTTGAGAAGGAAAGGAGAAAACTCTTCTCAGAAGTGATTGTAGTAAATATGAAGAACAAAGAGAAAGCTCGTCTTCTCAGTTGGGACCAACTCGTTGACCAACAGATGTCTGTTGCTGGAGAAACTAGAGACCAACTCCTAGCTCAGCGTGAAGATCTTAGCAAGTTGCGGCTCCGGATGCGAAGGATCTTGAAAACCATTCCTCTTATAGACAGTCTTCTACTTCGGATTAATTACAAAAAGAACAAACATACAATTATTCTAGGATTAATTGTTTGTGGTGTAACATTTCTTTTCTTCTTATATTTCCACTACAATACTTAATGTAACACATGGTATCCATGACAATGAAGAATATTTGTTACAATCTAATAATAATAAAAAAAAAAATAATAAACTTGTTGAAATTGAATACTACTATGTATGGGCCTTATCAATAAGGCCCCCGATCGCAATGTGTCACAGAAAGTAGAATCTTGTTTTAGTAGTAGTAGACCAATATGAGTGGTAGCTGACCACATTGGGCGACAGCATTCTCATAAAACCATTAATAGGCTATTTTTTTAAAAAAAATATTTGTTTTTGTTTGCTGTTGTGGCATAATTGTTGGGCTTAGGAGAAAGCTTGCTTACCGCCTCAGTGGTCTATTTATTTTATTTAATTAACATATCGCACTAGTATTTCTAAAGTGACACAACTCAAAAATCGGTTTCATTCACACCGTCATAGTTATGACTATGAAAGACATGGTAAATATCTCTTTATCAACCATCAAAACTGTATGCACCTAGATTCAGAGCTTGTACACCAGAGGGCCCTTGTTTCACCCTTCCTGTCTTAATGCTAAGCCCTCTACATAGGTAAGAGTGACACATTTTCAGTTGAGTTTTATTTTGAGTTGTGTCACTTTAGAAATACTAGTGCGATATATTATTCCCAATAATGTATAAGTAGTTTCATTTTCTAACGTTTCCTTCGGCCGTAAAGGTGGTAATTCACCGTAGTTTTTATAGTGATGCACATTCAGTGTTTGATCATTACAAGGCTTTGCAAGTGGCGGAACAGAAGGGAGAGGTTGGGTTTTCGATTTCCACTAGGGGTTGTGGCTTTTCTTAGAAAAAAGAAAAGCCATCGACCATGTTGTGGCTAGTAAAGGGCGCTAACCTATAGATAAGCCATCCCCAAAAAGTTTGTCTTATGTATAAGGATGTTATTCTACTATATATTTGTCAAATACCACTCACTCATCTATCAACGCCCAGCCCAAACCGCTTGACAGCTAATTTTGAAATTTTGCATGGACACTTCCTATTTAACGTAGGCACTCGCTAAGAAAGGATTTTTTGATATACAAATTTTTAAGCATTTTTAGGGGGGTTTAAAGTTTGAGTTGGTTAGAGAAGGCAAGCCTAGAGGCAGCCTGCGTTGCTAGGACGATAAAGAACAGCTGTTACCTTACATTATCTATCTCATAGTTTTCTTACTAATTGAGGTTAATTTCAAATATGATGGCAGACCTTGAATTACTAGAAATTAACTATCCCTCATAGAGTTTTAATTGCGTTTCTTTTCTGCCTGTCCCCGTCAGATAGGCTTGCCGTATTTTTGGAGAGTTAAACCGGGACACATTAATATGGGATAGGCATACCAGGGGGGGGGATAAAAAGAGTACAAATTATATGCAAAATGGTTGGTGAGTTTTACGCCTAGCAAGTAACGGGAAGGGGGGATCCTGAACTGTTAGTCTACCCAAACCTTAAAAATAAGAACGGAACTTTTTTTGCTACTTGATTTTCTTAAAACAATCTCTCAGCCAAATAGTAGTGTCTGGCAGCTGGCAGCGCTGTGCAGGTAGTTCCAGCGTTTTGCAGTTAGATTACTTCTGATTTCTTTGACACTGTGAGCAGTAGTAAAAATGTTGATTGTAGAAAAGTAAACGATTTAAAAAAGATTCTTATAAACATGTATGCATTACTTTTTACATCTTACAGCCTTTTCCGGGACATTGATAAAATCGGGCGGGACACCGAAACAATTGCAAAATACCGGGACAGTCCCGGTCAAACCGTGATGTATGGCATATCCTTAGGTTTTCCAGGTGGGGTAATAATATCTGGAACCCTTGCAATGCCTTCTCGCCTATAACCTTGGTAATACTCGTAAATATATTGGGTGTTACCATATGACTTTTTGGAAACATAAACTTTTAAATTTTAACGTCCATTGAATAAAATATAGTATGACGGGAACCGTGTTATAATAAACTGCACAGAATTGTATAGTAACGTAATTTTAATGAAACATTATTTAACGCAATAAAATAACTACTTATCTGCCGTGACGAAGCACGGGTATTCAGCTAGTATTTAAATAAATATTAATACCACATAATTAGAATTTGGTTTGGGTTTAAGGCGTGTCAAACTTGAGGTCATTAATGCCATAATTAGAGATTACACATGTATATTCTCAAGAATTTAGGGCCCATAATGACGAAAAGAAACTGCATAATATATAATCTATTTATTCACTTTATACAAAATAATAAATTATTAAATAAATTTTAAGTAAAATATACATAGACACTAGCAAATGCTATATTATTCGTCAATTATCAAATTTGACAAATTGAATTAGTACAGATTTTCTGTATATTGGTTTGACTTGTGTGTAAGAAAATTTAGTGTATTTCATGATATTTTTATTATTTTTTAACTAATTCTTTCAGAACAGCAAGAGGAAAAATAAATTTACCTAATTCTCATGATAGTAAAACTCCAACAATTAATTCTTAAAGGTATTGAATATTATTTTTATATTTTTAATAACATTTTATTTCTTCTATTTGTGTTATGATTTTTCAGAGAAAATTATGATAACCTAGTTTTACCTACAAGCAACATTCTTATTTATACTACAACTTATAAATGTATAGTACCGATTTATTTTCTTTTTTTTAGTTTGCCAATAATTATTTGATATATTTTTAATACATTCATTCAAACATGATGCCATAGGAAATTTTTATTTATTTACATGATTGCATTTATAGCTCATAAAAGTGTATTCTTTGTGTTGACTGGACAACTAATGATTGAACGAGTGTTCCAAAATCAAGTAATCATATAAATTGCACCACCTGTATTCCACAGTCAATAAATAAATATGTACTATAATTCTTGATTTTAAACATTATAAAATTGGAATAAAGCGCCAACAATGAATGAACAATTCTACTTATTTTTAACAAGAAAATAGAAGACTAGACAACTTTTAATATAAAAACAATGTTAATTAAGGTAATAAAAACATTGCAGGGAAATAGTAAAGTTGTGATTTTTTGAATAGAATATCGTTTATAAATTTTGTTGAATGAAATATGTTAAACTATTACAATTATATTTCTAAATCTTAGAATTTAGAAATTTCAAAGATATTTTAGATGCAGAAGACTTTAATTAATGGAGGATTGAGAATGTAAGAGGTGTAAGTCGAGATGTTTCTTGATTTATACTTGTCAGTTATTATTTATTTAAATTTTAACATCCATTATTATTAAGTTATTAGAACTTAAAATTGTTATTAGGGTGGGAACCTATAGATAACACGTCCCAAAATTCTTAGTTCATAATAATGGACGTTACAAATTTAAAAAAAAAAAAAAAAAAAAAAAAAATTGTTTTTATTAATACTCAAGAATGAAATGGTAAAAGTCTTAGTTTTTAAAAATAGCTACAGATTATGTTATGGGGTTGGTGTCGTATTTTTATCCCAAGAATACTTTCTTCAATCACGTTTACATAAGTTGTTTTCTCTTCATTTCTGTTTTGGTGTGTAGTGGCTGATTCTGCAATATCCTCTTGCGTTGGCAGGCAGAGGTATATTCTTTACATTTTTTAGCAAATGAATTAACAAAGTATATGAAAGGTTCATTGGTAGTTAAAGCAAAGTTGCAAGAAAAGAAATATAATTTTAAACAGTAGATATTGTTTTTATAACAAACATTGTTTTACCGTTTACCAAAATAGAAGAATCGCTACGAATGAAGTAGTTTAAGTCAGACTTGTAAAGTTTAGTTCGATTTGACTTACACAACTTGCATTCTCAAGGTCTCAATCACAATTTTTTTTTTATACATAATACTGTGGCTTTATATCCATTTCTAAGTAATAAATAATTTTGAAATTGGTTATCTACAGGTTACCACCCGTTTCTACCATGTTCTTTCATACACACAAAAAGAAAAAAAGTCTCAATCCAACACCACAATTGCGAATTGAACCCACAGTCTTGTAATAAAAAGAGGGATATTAAGGAACATAATATCAGGACTTTGGAAGAGAAAGAGAGAACCTAACAAATTGAATTAAAAAAAAAAAAATGTCTAAGTCAGAAATGTCGGTAACCCGATGCTTCGCTTTGTTTCCCTTTTTCCCCTTTAGTTCTCCCACAGCTTCAAGTTAAAGTGAATAGCACCATCATCTATGAAAAAAATCAATGTCAGATTCAAGGGTGAATCCCTGGTTTGAAATTCTCCTCCTAGAATTTTGTTACCCATAATTCACTCGAATAAATTAAAATTAAAACAGTGAATTTCAATTGCATTCTTTTTCAATCAGGTTTATTAAGCAGCATTCCATAGAGTAAATATTGCCAGGCTGCGATGGGCTGGTCACATCGTAAGAATGAAGTAAGAGAGGTTGCAGAAGAAGATGCTGGACATGGCAATTCTAGGAAGAAAGAGAAAAAGAGGTAGGCCAAGAAGTCATTGGAAAGACGAAGTAGCAAGAGATGCTGCTAAGCTGGGCGTCAAAAATTGGAGGAACGCTGCCATGGACTGTGACGGATGGAAGAGCATAGTCCGGAAGGCCAAGGGTCACAAAGACCTGTACAGTCGGGGAGTAACATTCGCCTTTGCTATACTGAAGCACTTCTTAAACTTTGACTTCGATTTCTCAACATCCGAATTTTGGGATTCACCCTTTCTCTTCCAAGGTCCTGGTATTACAGATTGATATTTGAATTTTATTTTTTTTTATTTTTATTAGTATGTCCAAGAAATTTAAGTCTATTGGATAAGTAAGAAGAATTGATACTTTAATTTTGTAAAAATTTGTTGATCTCTCAAAACTTAATTTAAGGAAAACTTTGCCAAAGTCACAGATCAAAAGAACATTAAGAAAGTTATACATAATTTACTTTTTTAAATATTTCTGAAAATGTAGATCTGTATTGGCAAAATTTTCCATTTGGACAAGGAAAATTATTTTTTTGTAGAAAAATTTCTAAAGTTAGTCATGAAATTCCAATGTTAAGATGTTCTGAATGGTCTTTATGTGCATGGTTGCTGTTCATACTTCAAGCACATTCCAAGATTGTCGTCTGGACTCTCCTCAATTCCGTTCCCAAACTGCACTCTGATATTGAATGGCTTTGTGCTACCTGTAATAAATATTCATTAGTCTGTATTATAAACACATTAAATTACACGACTTAATGTTTGTAAAATTTTGATCTGAGGAAGCGATTCTAGTCAATAACAAATGTATTACTTGTTTCACAGGCGGTGGTCTGTTCAGGTCTAACATGCAAACCTGTGTCGCAATTGGGATGATGACTTTCCAAAATGGTGTTGATAATGTTTTATAGGTCATGAAAATGCCGGTCACCCAAAATTTGCTTTTGCTCAGAGAGCCTGCTAGGTATTAAAAGGTGATTTCTGATTTTATTCTAGATCAAACCATTTTTTTTTCTTTTTGTTTAACAGAGTATCAAAATTTAGGCTATTAACGTCGAGCTGTCTACAGGTTGTCACCCTTGCCAACAGCACGAGGTCGGTCACTCATTTAAGTACTGGCAATGCCCAACGTTGCTTAAGTTCGGTGATCAGTGGGAACTGGTGCATTCAACGTGGCTATGGCCTTTGGCACCATTTGCTCTTTATTTTAAAATGACTATGTATATTTATTTCTTCTCTTATTTACAGCATTTTTTACATTATCTGGCTCTCCTAATTGTATTTAAATTTTTTAAGTAAGTGAATAATTAATTATTTAACCAATATTATACTATATTCAGGCAGGATATTACTTACTCTCTATTCTGCAAGGACCATCCCTGTCAGAGCAGAATGTGTTTCCACAGTGCAAGAGGTCACAAACGCCACCTTTACCGCTAGCCTGTAAAAATATAATGAATGAATGTTGAAGCTCTTTTAATTTATATTAAAAAAAATTGAAATAGGTTTGAGTGAACATGAGCAGCAGGATGTGGAAAAGCATACTCTTAGAATTCAAGAATATATATTGTAGTGATATTTTCAATATAAATAGATTAAATTTAAATAATGAACCAAGAAATATCTTACTACTTTTTTTTTTTTGTTTTTAACGGTGCACCAACTATTTGGCTATTAGCGCCGGGCTATCTACAGGTTGCCACCCTTTTATAATGCCAACAGCATGTAGTCGGTCACCCATTCAGGTACTGACCACGCCCGACCTTGCTTAACTCGGTGATCTACGGGAACCGGTGCTTTCAACGTGGCTATGGCCATTGGCTACTACTTCTTAGTAATATAAAATGCTGTCTGAACAAAAATTTCCTTAATCTGAAATTAAGAAGGCCGGGCAGATCGTCTTTCGTTTTTTCAAAAAAAAAAAAAAATAAATAAATAAAAAAAAAATAAATAAAAAAAAATAAATAAAAAAATAATAAAAAATAGAGAAAGAAGATTTTAACTGTTTCTGCTAGGAGAGTATCCTAAACAGTTTGTTGCAAAATAAGTTTTTGAATTGAAGATATAGTATCAAGAGAATATTAATTGGACCTTGAGCTACGCCTGTGGATATAAGGTAATTTATGTTCATAGCATAAATTTTTTATTATTCTGTGGTTGTAGTAAGATATATATCACTAACCACGTATTGTTTTTTAAAAAATATAACTAAATTTGTTTAAGAACCCAACACGACCCGTTAAAATAAAATAAAATTTCAATTGAATTATATTTCGATATAAAAAAAAAAAATTATTTATCATTTTAAAATTATTTTATAACAATATATATATATATATATATATATATATATATATATATATATATATATATATATAAATAAACAAACAAATGTATTGTACATTGATTGAATATAGATACTGTAATCCCTTTTGAAACTCACAGAAATGAAATCTTCAGTGTCACAAGCCATTACTATTCTGTCATTGCACTTCTGTTCTCCACTTCCTGGTGAGCTATGGAGAATTATTGGTCCATCGCCTGATGCCATGTCATCTGAAATATTAAACATGTACATATACAATAGTACCAACATAATTTCCTTCTAATAATAATAAGATGTGCTTAAAGGTTGTGGGTTTCAATTCCCACTAGGGATAATGGGTTTTCTTTCTCTTTTCTGGCAAGAGAAGAGTAATAACCTATATATAGCACCTTTCAAAAACTGTGTTATTTAAAAGTGGGCGTTCAAATGTAAATAAATAGAACAGTGTCTGGAGAGAGGAGAAACTGTAATCCTTTACACTCACATGTTTTAGTCATATGAAATGTGAACATAATTCTAAAATATTATGATTTCAATTGATATTACCTACTACAATAGGAGGCCCAATCTTGAAAGAGTTTTCATCACATGGCTCATATACAATTGAACACATTCCTATTAAATAAAAAAAATACAAATACAATTATATTTTATTTACAAATAAGCAAAATTAATAGAATAATTGAATAGAGCTAGCATTTCAGATAGGTGGTATAGCACATATATTTATCTGAAGCGAGAGAATGATATAATAGTACAAACAAATTCTAAAGTTTCAGAGTAGTTACTCAAACTATAGCCTGTTCAGATAAACCCAGGAGTTCAATAACTCATGCGCGAACGTCAGCGGGAATTTCTCACTGTTCTCTCTCTTCTGTTCCGTCATTTGCAAAGCCTCTTAATGATCAAACACTTAACGTGAATCATTATAAAAACATATTATGTCTCGTTTAGGATTAGAATAAGCTTTGAGAGGTTAGATAAGCAAGATAGTGTTTAATGTTTATCAATACTTAGCCAAAGCTAAGGCTGAAAACGTTTTAAATTTTATAGCGATAAGGTTATGACTGAGAGAATTTTACCGCCAATTTTCTACCGGGAATATAGGCCATGCCCTTTTCCCTCCACATAACCATCTATTGGAACAGGCAATGTTATAGTCTAAATTATTTTCAGCCTTAGCTTTGGCTAAGTATTGATAAACATTAAACACTATCTCATTGTGTGACCTACTAAAGCCTTTCCTGATCCTAAACAAGACATAATCCGTTTTTATTGAGATTCACGTAGCGTGTTGTTCATTGAAATAGTAATGCAAATGGTGACACGTTGGGAATAATTCCCAAAGAATTTTGCGCAAGCGAGATTTGAACTATTCCATCTAACTGAACAGGCTATAGTATTAAATAGTTCACCGGATAGGATACTCACTCTCTTCCTGCCTGATGCAAACGTTGTAATCTTGGTTTGCAAGGTGTCGTCCGTTGATTGCGTAGTTCATTGTCTGTATTATTCCTGAAATAAGCCTAAAATCATTTTAATGTTTTGGAAATGCTGATGGTGAGTAAGTACTTGCTTGAAGCACAGTAAGCCCTACCTTTCACACCATTATAGAACTGACTGCAACCTGCAGGTGCTCGCCTGTTGAAGTCTATCTGTGTTACCTAAGAGAAATGTTAAAATGTGTTTAGTTTTACTTATGAAATCATTTAGCCCAAGAGCCAGTAACCGCCCGTTTCATGAAGTGTTTTATGCACCTTGAAATTTTGCTATAATATACCTCTTGGATAGATGAGAAGGTGATATATGTGTTGGCTAGACTTACCGTGGAACACGGTATAGAGGTACTACGAATAGGGGAAAGGTGCAAAACAAATATTTCCCCAAAATAGAGTTTCATTCAGAAGCCAACTATCTTTAATGTAAAATTAAGACAATTTTACGATGAATAATAAGTAAGACAGACATTCTTAAGGGAGATAACATATATATATATATATATATAAAAAAAAAAAAAAAAAAAAAAAAAAAAAAAAAAAAATAAAACTATACTGTTTTTATTCTAATATTAAATGAGAGTTTTATTCACGCTGCCATTTGAACCAGCACAGCTGTACAATATCATGTGAGCAAGAACCAATGTAGCGCCGAGAACAACCACAGCTGCGCGGTGCTCTCCTACACTCTTATGGTTACACGCAGTGTATTGCAGTCTATCATTTATTTTCAAATTTGATAATTAAACCCCACAAAAGTGACTGTCCTTTTGTAATTAATTATTTTCAATTATGTTTATTGAAGACGCTGTTTAAATTGCAGCGTGAAGAAAGCACTTCATTTAATATTAAAAATAAAAACTAGGTACTTTGTTTTTTTATTTACATTTTAACACCCTTAAAAGTGTCTGCCTTATTTATCAAATAAATTTATAAAATAAATTAACTGAGAATACTTACTCGGATTTCCCATATTCTAAACAAGTCATTTTGGGTGAGGTTCACTGTTATTGTTATAGGATCTTTGACATTTTCTACATCATAGTACACTGAAAAACAAAATAAAACAAAAACTTAAGTATGCAAAAGATGAATTTTCTGCCAAAATTATTTACCCCAATGGACACAGCAGAACTGATATTTTCTTCAAATAGAACGATGATATGATAAGTATAAATGAAAGAGGAGACAGAAAACGGATCAACAAAATGAAGACAACTATTTTCAGTTATAGAGACAGTATGAAGTTAAGATGATAATTGTTTTTAATAAGATTTTGACCTCAGAATATTTAGTACAAAATGTAATCACAATATACATATTGTTAGCAATACATATCACACAAGCCATAACTTGTAAGGCTTTGATTGGTTCTTATTTTCAGTGGAATGTTGTTATTATTTAGCCAACAACAGTTTTGAAATTTACAGGTATGCACAGCATTTGAGAGTACCAATTTTTTTGACAACACTTGTCATCTCAGTGTGATATCATAATTTAATAACATTGTGAACTTTTGTTCTCAATAATGTACTTTAAAATTGCTTATATTTAATTTGTTTTAATTTTTCATTAACATTCCTTTATTTGGTGCTCTACATGTTTCATGTCACTAAACGCCTCTTCAGGAACAATCTAATTTTGTTATTTTTATTTTAAGGTGCACCGACAACTGTGTTATTAGAGCCCACATCAAGAGGGAGACCCAGCAACCTAATTAATTAAATATTATTTGAGACTCAACTTAGGAAGACCTTCCACAGGGTCACGTTTAAACTGAGTTCAAGTAGTTTAGAGGTTGAAGGTCTAGCTATGTTGAGGCTCAAATAGTATTGAAATAATTAATTTGCTCCTGAAGAGGAGTGAACATGTGAGCACCAAATAAAGAATGTGATGAAAAGGACGATAATTGAAATTACATCAATATGTTATAGCACACAAATCATCTCAAAGTACAAAGCCATATCAAAAGGGAAGGATGCTAACGCCACACTGATTAACCAACAACTGGCAATGCAGTGTTGCCATCAAAACATTTAACAATTACAACTGAAATGATATTCAATTTACATAATGCAAATTATTTACTTTAGTAATATAAAAGATAGCTTTTATTGCAGTTGACAGAAAGGTTAATGAAAAGATGACGTTTTTTATATATATGGCCTTCTGCCATTTTAAAATGCATTCTTATTATTGAAGGACAAATTTTTGACTAATGCAGAGACGACTTTAAGTTTTAGCCTGTGAAGGTAAATCGGAGTTCAGATCTTGATAAGATGTCTGGCCTTCCCCATTTTCAGTCTTTATGAGCAAAAAATGCAAAAGAAAAGTTACACCCTGGCTTATGTGACCAGGATAAAAAAATTGTTAGAAATATAAATCATATTTATGTATAATTATACTTTTGTTATAATATTATTTAAGATATAATCTTGTAGATTTAGATGTATTTGATATCGATGGCATGCAGAAGTCAGCCTATGTGTTGTATGTTCAAGATGGCCGATGTATATCTCTCCTAGCTAAATGTGTTGTTATAATATAGACTTATTCTCAAGATTGATTGTGTTAATTTACCCCATTTACTCCCAAACAAAAATCACATACATTTTTCCTTGCATAATCTCTTTAAGCATTGCATTACTTTAAAATAGAAATGTTATGAATTAAATATTTCTGGCCTGCTTGAGAGTAAGTACTAATGCTAATACAGAGACTTCCTTTTAAGCACAATGGACTTACAGTGTTGTCCACTATTCTGCCCACAGATGCTAACATCTCTAGAACTTCCACCTTTCACCGTGAAGGTGTCACTTTCACATACTCCTGTCTTCCTATTTGGTTGAGCCTGAAATCACAAGTTCTATAATACAAAAAAGTAAAAATAAATAAAGTGAACTCTTGTCTATCTCATTTACAAT
Organism: Gonocerus acuteangulatus; assembly: GCA_946811695.1. NCBI lineage: Eukaryota > Metazoa > Arthropoda > Insecta > Hemiptera > Coreidae > Gonocerus > Gonocerus acuteangulatus. The sequence continues at coordinate 22,399,914 of OX328124.1, read as the reverse complement.
TAATAAGCATGTAAAAAATGTGTTACATTATACTAATTATTAGGGCACAAAAATAAGGTAGTAAATAATATGGTGAGGTTGAAACATCTGCAACCTAGACGTTATAGTGAAACCATCCTATTGATACTGGGATGAAGTAAGGAATACGCCAAAAGCAGAGTTAGAGTGCAAACAGGCTTCATCATGGGGCACTGAGAGCTTAATAAACATATCCCTGCCTTGAGATTAGTTAACTCATTATACTGAAATTGGAGTTTACTAGAAGAAGAAAAGTCCGACTCGCAGGAACTGCGTCATCTTATCTTGTTTCCGATAATATCCCTTGTTCCATTAGTAAAGGAATAGAAGAAGTTTTTAGATCTTTGGTATAATGCTATAAAAATAAATAATAAAATATCAAAGAGAAAGCAGACTTAAGGTGCCAAAACAGGGAACTGATAGTATCCTAAATGGAAATGATTGTCCCCGCCTTCGCAACGTTCACCACTATTACCAATGCGTTTCTCATTTTTTTACCTTGTTTTACTAAATTACTCATTTTACTGTTAAATTAAATTTAAAATAAAAACAACTTTTGTGTGTTCTCAAAGGAGATAGGGATCCCGTGCAAACATGGGTTGGACCGTTCTTAGGCTCTGGCTTTAAGACTTTCTATGCATTCATATCTGCTTTTTTTAGGCAGTGCACATTTTTTTACCCAACCCAAAAACTTAATTCAGGGGAATAGATCCTGATCAATCGTCTGAGAAAGGGAAAAGTTCTAAGAAATTAATTTTGATAATAATTAAATTGTTAACTTAATTTAAATTACTTATTTTTTTACGTTGCACCGACATCTATGTCATTAGTGCCGACAACCATGGTGCAGCCAGAAATTTTCTCAACGGGCCCTGATGAGAAAAATGTCTGCCGCCAGTGGGACTCGAACCCAACATCTCCCGCATGAGAATCTAAGGCGTTAGCCACTAGACCACGGGGAGAGTCTACCTTACTTATTATACTTATAATAACAATCTAACCAATTCCCCAAGTATTGTACTATGTTTTTTTTAGTTTAAAACAAAATATGTTTAATGGAGTAATGTTTATTTCCCATTTAATGGGATTTTTTATCTTTATTCTTTGACTATTGTCAAGAGTCTTAAACATGCTACTTTTAAAGAGTTAGTAAGCCCAGCATGCACTTATTTCAAGACCAGTGATTTAACATCATTACGTCAGTGTAAGAGTACACCTTGAAATAGTATTTAACACTTGAGTACACCGGGCCTCCCAAATTTCTTAACTCGTTTGACATTATAAGTTAATAATTCCAAATATATAGCAAGAGAATGCTGAGAGGTCGAGATGAGGGGAGCTTACGAGGAAAGCTAGACAGATAAGCATTGAGTGTACCGGGTGCTACAAGTCTCTTCATTCACCAGCAATGAAAGGGTTAGTAAAAATCTAAAATTGTGAGCAATGATAATCCTGTAGGGAGGACCACAGCAGCTTTGGCTGGTGCTGTAACTGAATTCACTCGTGCTGTGCAAGACTTAGGACTCATGACCAAATATATGAAGACCTCGAGACAGACCAAAGAACGAGGAGGGTATGGGGATTTGGGCAAGGACATGTACCGTAGCCGTAGCACATTTAAATACCTGAGGGGAGTAGTAAAGGAGAACAATAACCAGGAAGTGGAGGTTAAGGGCAGAATGGTGGCAGGAAACAGATGCTTTTATGCCCTGCAAAAAGCTCTCCGAGACAAAATACATTCCAGGAAAGCAAAGATTTTATTATATAAAACTGTAATTAGACCAGTTGTTGTGTATGGCAACAAAACGGGGACTCTGACCAAAGAAATGAGGAGAGTCCTGCTGGTATGGGAAAGAAGAATCCTGAGAAAGATTTTTGGAGCTGTAAGAGAGCAACACAGGTGGAGGGTCAGAAGCAATACCGAACTAACAGAACTGTAATGGCGAGCCTGACATCCTCTATGTCATCAAGAAAGATAAACTACGTTGGTTAGGGCACGAGGAGAGAATGGAACCCTGTAGGCTACCTAAATTGATGCTGAATGGTGCACCTGGGGAAAAAGAAAGAGAGGCAGACCTAGACAGATGTGGCTTGATCACCTGGAGGAGGACTTGCTAGGGATTCGAAATTGGAAGAACCTAGCAGCAAACCACATGGAATGCAGCAGGATGGCCCAGGTCATACAAGGACTATAGTGCCAACAGTGAGTGAATGATAATCCTTAGTTTTTCTTACAATGAAACCCTTAATCCAAAATGAATCTAATTGTAATGGTTGTAATTTACTCTGAATTACATAGAATTGGCTAAATGCAATGCATAAAAAGCAAGTTCTTAACATGGTTAACATTTTTTTAAATTTATTTTTTTAAATTTAATTTCATTATTCAATAAATATAAATATTACAATTGTAATTTAGTTACAATATAGTATTTCGATATTATGTGGTCTAAAGGAACATGGTTAACATAATTATGCATTGAAGTAATTTGAAAAGGTTTGATATGTTTTGGGAGTGGAAATTATTTCTCTTATTTTACAACAAGCTAAGAAAATATTTCTGGTACCTACTTGGAGCAGTACTGACCAGGTTGAAGTGTATGAAGTCGAGCCTGATCTGTGTTACATCGGGAACCATCTTCTTCACTGTAAGTGTGCAGGTTCTCTTGCTCGATGTTAGACTAGGGAATTCAGGGCTGACAAAGTACGTTATATTGTTTTCTATTTTCCCATCACAGCTTGAAGTAACTGAAAAAGTATTTGCTGTGTTATGTATGTCAAGATCAATGTGCATTTTCTAGGTTTTCTATAATTTTAGCTCTTAAAATGCTACAACTACATGTGTACATATCTTGGGGGATCTTCCACAAGCCTATACTGATAACACTGTTATCATAACAGAAGGAAAAAAAAACATTTTAAGTTTATATATTTCACACATTCTTTTTATCACCAGAAATGTGTAAAAGACCTTGGTGAAATGTCATAAGCGAGAGAAAATGCTCTTACATATAATAATATATTCTACAGTTTGAGCAATGCATGAGACAAAATAAGACTATAATATTTTAATAATATTTGGATAATTATAAAGAAATAAAAAGGTAAAATTATAATTTATAATATCTCTGAGTATAAAGTCAACCGAAAAATATGCCAAAAATCACTTTTAGTGTGTTTTCAAAATCTCTCCTATCAGTGGACTTTCCATCTAGAGTCTTGACGTGGCCCTACCTGCGGATGGTTCTCGGTGGTGTAGGCTGTAATTGTACATAAGTTTAAGAGCTCCTGAAGACTAGTCATAGCGACACGAAACATGTAGAGCACAATAAAGGAGAAAGTAAAGTCAGTGTCTTTGTTCGAATTTGACCTTCTGCCACATATAAATAAATCATTATAGATATAATCTAAATTCCACAAACTTACAGGATAAATTATTATTAAAATTTAATTAATTTCTAATAAATAAGTGAAATCTTCTTTGTTTAAACATTTATTTTTGTTTATTTCCCTGAGATATTTTTGTTGATACAAAACAAAAAATAAATGTTAGTAGCTTTAATGTATTCCTTTAAACTTTTTCCAATTAAGTATTTTAATAAAAATTACTTTAAAACTTTTAAGTTGAAAAACAAGTAAAAAAAAAAAAAATTTTAGAAAAAGTTTAAACCCAAAAAGTTATTTTTAAACTTTTACTTTTTCAAAATGGAAATAAAAGTTAACAATTATTTTCAACCCCTGGTTAATAGGCATCCAGGTACACTTTTTATAGGTTTTCTGATGTAGGGAAATTAATAAAACCATTTTTAAGACAATAACCATAACCTTTTTAAAGAAAAGTGTCCAAAACTAGTTTTTGTAACTAATTTTCAATTTTGGTACTTAGAAATGATGGATTCAGTTAAAAACTGGTCCAGATTTTTGACATTTATGTATTTATTTAAATTCTAAAGTCCATTATAATTAACTCAGAATTTCAGGATGGGTTATCTATAGGTCACCACCCTTTTCTAGCCAGAATAGGGCTGATGCCTTTCCTTTTTTCTAAAGAAAAGCCACCACCCCATAATGGGAATCGAACCCATGACCCTTGGCCCGGAGTGTTAAGTGCTCACGCCTTAACACTCACAGCCCCCGGGTCTCCTGACATTCATGTAATTTTTAAAAATAATATTAAAAAAAAAAAAAATATTTATTAAAAAACAAGGAGTTTTGGGATTGTTTTTTAAATATTTTCTTAAATATCTCGAAAATGTTAGGGAAATCATGGAAAGTGGAAGAAAATGGTTTAGATACATTATCGCTAGATACTTTTGGAATTAGTGATTAAATTAAAGGTAGATGGATACAAATTTAAACATAGAGTATGTTTCATCTACCTTCAATTTAATCACTAATTGTGGCGCATATCTAACATTTGTTTGTATTACTCTTCTTTTATATATAAGACATTTTTTCTTTCTTATTCCTTGTGTGGAGAAAATTATTTTTAGTATTAATTCTGTCCATCCTTGATTAATGCCTAGATGAAGGCTTGAATCTCAAGCTAAAACGTTGGACTAAGTATTTAAAATTGTTCACTAAAAATGTTGTTTAATTAACCATATGACCAAATTCCAGGAGCCACACAATCTCAAGGACGACCTTTCAATAAAACTATTATGTTTGTAAAATCAGGTTATAGGTTCCTGCTTCTGTAATGACAGGGATCATCAAGTCGAAGGTTGAGGAGGTTTAATGAGAGAGAAAATGAGAAGTTTGTGAAAGATGAATAACTGTCCACTGATTACTAGAAAGTCGATGGAGATTTCCAACACTCCACTTTCAATCGTAGTAATCTCTTTAAAGCTACGAGTCTGCCTAATATACTTTATTAAAACTTAATTTCACTTTTGCTAAGAGTGAACTTTAAATCTTAAAATGTATATATTGTAATGATATTTTACATTACAAATTTAAAACATTCAAAACACAGAAAATTCTGAAAATCCGAAAAGCTCATTGATATGTTGGCTTCATTGCTGGGATAAGCAAATATTATTTGTTATATTGTCTAGCAGTCTATACAGGTAGCATTGGATGCCGGTAGGACGCTCCATCAAAAACTTGTTCAGTTCAGTTGAAAAGAAGTCTCAGTCTCATACGGATGTTCAGTCCGTAAGAAGATACAGTCACATACAGTTGAGCTCAGTTAAAACGAGTCTCCAGTCTCATACGTGCAGTTCAGTTGAATGGAAGATCTAATCTCATACGGTAGTGCAGTTCAAAAAGAAGCTACAGTCTAAATCGTGATCCAGTTAGATGCAGTCTTAATGCAGCTCTAGTTCAGTTCATAGCTATTCTCATATGGTCGTCAGTTTTCATGAAGCCTAGGCTCAATCCGTTAATGGAGATACTGTTGTAAAGAAGATCCGGTCCTATGCAGTTAATACTAAGCTGGCTTTATATCAGGTAATGCTTGTTTATCCATATGCCTGGATGTAGCTTATCCATGTTTTTTTTTTTTTTTTTTTTTTTTTTTTTTTTTTTTTTTTTTTTTTTTTTTTTTTTTAATATTTAAAATTACCTCTTTGCTCTACTTTACTGGACTCGAGCCCGACCCCTGAGATAAGAGTTTTTAAAATTAAATATTATACATTTCTCGACCCAACGTGGCGCATTTCTTTAATTAAAAATATTTTTAATTGATTCTTTTAATTTAAATTATAACATTTTGGCTCACAACGTAGAGGCGTAACGTAAATAACTTATAAATAATAAAATTTATAATTAAATTATAACAATATATATATGAAATAAGCAATGTATTTATTATGTAACGTATTAATATTGAATAATATGAATACTTACAAACACAGCAAACTCCGAATCCTAAAGCACAAGGCCCCTGAGAATCACCACTTTGCAGCCTGCATTCGTATGCGTTTAGGCAAATTCCTAAGAGAAGAGGACAATATATCAGTATACAATCAGGGTATAGTGTCATTATCGTAATTTTAACTATTTTGTCTAAATTAGTAGTTACTTATTGCTTGTATCTCTGCCACTGTTGAAATGTATTATGTATTTTCTATATATGCCCAAGTAACATGGGTGTATATAGAAAATTATTTCGGGAGGGGCTGGAAGAATTTCGGGGGGGGGGGGGTGGACTCAGAACATTTAAGGGGTATGGAATACTAACAATCTAGAACTTGGAATAGTTGGCCAATTAAAACGCTATTGCATCCAATAAAAACTATTTTTTCTGAACTATGTCATCTTATTTAATTTATTTTTAAGGTTTTTATGATACATTTTCCGATTCGGGAGGGGGGGGGGGGGCTGCAGCCCTCTCGGTTCTACTGAAATATGCAAAATACAAAAGCTCCTTTATTCTATATAAGAACATAAAAAAAAATAAAATAAATAAATAAATAGGCAACTCCTATTTTTTCAAAGAATGCTACATTTCCAATAATTGTCGAAATTGGTGAGGACAGATTTGGAAATCGCCTTGTTAGGGGGAGCACTAATTCTGGCAACAAACAGTTGCCCCCTGTTCCCAGTGCTAGATTAATATTTATTAATCAGTTTATTGGTTGCTGAAATTATTATTATTATTTCCCAACAGAAAAAACTTTATTTAAAATAAATAAAATGGGTTGCTAGGTACTTTAGCCGCTGTTTTGTGAGGCTAACATATCAGAAACAAGGTCCATAGCACAACGGAGTCGTATGCACGTGGTCACTGCCTGGGAATGGAGTGTGTCAGATATCCAGGCAGAGGCTAGACACAGACTGGCTTAAATGGCGTCAGATCCGGCTGCAGTGTTGTACACAAGCCTAGCTGTAGCAACTCCAGTGTTGCCACCAAATAAAACTGATAAGTTTTACACAGCGCTACATTACTAAGCATGCTTATCATCCATTCGGAAAGAGGGTTAATTTATAGGCTGAAGATGTAAGGAGTTCGAAACGAGTAATAGAGAATAAAGAAGATGAAGACGAAAGAAGGCTATAGTGATAAAATAATAAGGTACTTACGTATTAGCGTCAAAGCAGGTTAAAGAGGCGGGTCTCGTTCAGAGATCTGGATCATGGATAACGCATTTCTATTGGTCAATCACTATCAGAGATATCATCTATTGTGTTTATAGTAGCCATCTTGTTCCCTTTGTCTTTTTAACGCAATTCATTTGTGCTTTATTTACCCACACAATTGTTGTTGTTTTTTTTTGTTACGCGATTTCAGTTTTTGTGCGAGTTCGCGACAACAGAATAGCTAGGATGAAAGCTACTGTTTGGAAGCGATGCTAAATTGTTTATCAGTCCATTATCCAGCGAAAAACCATCCTTGATCTATATTATCAACGAGTTGGATTGACTAGAGTTTTGATATAACCTTGAGCGAGCGGAAAGGCCTAGAAATTATGCTATTAATAAGTGCTACGAGTTTTCGCTAGCTAAAGGTTATATCATAACTAGTTAACCCAAATCGTTGATAATCCCGTCGCCATTTTGGCAAAAACTGGTTTGACTCCTTGATCCAGCTCTCTGACCCGGTGATGATCCAGTTCTCTGAGACCCGACTCTTAAACCTGCTTTGACGCTAATACGTAAGTACCAATAATAATATAAATTACGAAATGGATAATAGATGAATGCCACGAAATGGATAATAGATGAATGCCACGAAATGGATAATAGATGAATGCCACGAAATGGATAATAGATGAATGCCACACATTGGCTAGATGAAGAGAGATACAAAGTATACAAATGGGAAGTTACATCAGAGCAACCAAAACAAAAACAGTACAGACCAAAGTGGTCGGAAGAGCGTAAAAAAGCCTTTTCGAAATGAATGAAAGCCTTTTGGAAGTTCAAGAAGAACCCAAAGAAAAACTGAGGTATTTGCTTAAGGTCTTCCATTTCTTGGGGAATCCGCTAATAATATTGACAATAATAAAGGTTGTTGAAAATGTTACTGAATTTTCCTTACCTGTTCTCCTTCCATCTTGTGCTTGGCATTCTTCACTCACAGGAATTGGGAAGAAATTCAACACTGGAATGAAAGTTATTATAAATTAGTGTCTTGAGAGTCCTTAGGTCTAATATTGAAGAGAATTTTTCTAAGGTTGTGGCTTTTTGATAAAAAGTCCACAGTAGTCTTTCTGCTTTATTCAGAGAAATTTTTATACTGTTTTTTTTTTCTCGTGTTTAACGTCATATCAACTATTGGGCTATTAACGCAGGGCTATCTACAGGTTGCCACCCTTTTATAATACCAACAGTACGTGGTCGGTCACCCATTCAGGTACCGGCCTCGCCCGAGTTGCTTGGGTGATCTACGGGAACCCCTGCATTCAACGTGACTATGGCCGTTGGCTATACTGTTCTACAAACAAATCTTGAAAGTTTTAAATGGCATACTCATTTTACTACTACAATAAATGTTTATTTATTAAGATTAATCGCAACATTTGGTGATTCCAAAGACAATTTAAAAAAGCTAATAACAACTTTCGGGATAAGGGATAAGACCGTAGTCCAATACATTTCTGAATAATGTTGCTTCAAATAAACTATATAGGTACAATAAAAAAAATGAATAGTTTTTCTTTTATATTTTTAACGAACAGCAGAATCAACTGTTTTCTTTTCTATGTGAGGTACTCATTAAATACATAAAAACATCAAATTTTTATTGGCTGATCTTGATGAATAATAAAAGCGTCCACAACTAAAAAGAGATCATTCCACAATGATAACAACGCAGAAACCGGATGCAGCACTTCTAGCGGTGCAACTAACAAACAATCCATAATCGCCATATATATATATATACATATATATATATATATATATATATATATATATATATATATATATATATATATATATATATATATTTATATTTATATTTATAAACATTGGAATAAACAAGGGGAGAATGGCTGAAGAAAAAATGTTGATACAATTAAGAAGGAACGGAGCGCAGAAGCTACCCTTAAAAGACAATGGGAGGACTAGAATGCTTTGAGGAATCCATTAACCGTCTTGACTCATTGACTGACAGTAGGTAAGTGTGACAGTCATTGCTTTCACCAATCGTCCTTGCTTGAGGTCAAACAGAGAAAGAGGTCAATCCACTCTTAGTCAAGTCTTAGTCACTTAGTCAAGTATCTAATGGTCTAATTCAACTTGACGATTCTTCTTCTTCCTTTAAAGAATTTTCTTGATGACTTTTTTCCTACATTCTTGCAGAGAAGCCTTTTTGTTGACAACTTAATTGCTTTTCAAGCTGAATGTTCTCCTTTTTAAATACAATGGGGCTTAGAATGACTTCCCATTCACATTTGATTACCTTTTTATGAGATAGGCAACAAGACAATACTTGTGTGCTTATAAGCTGAATTGAGTGCAGTCATGCGCACACACTACATTTAGGTATAGATAAAGATGGCGCTGTGTTGTCTATCCGAAGCCTTGGCTTTATTGGATGAATTAGATAGCTTTTCTGTAATATGAAGCGTGGTGGCTTAATGTCGACAAGCCCGGGGGTAAAACGGTAGACATTGAGCTCAAAACTCAGCCTTCAAAATTAAAAAAAAAAAAAAAAAAGAAAAAATCGTTTAGAGACTTCTGCTCAAATTCAGGAACACAAATACACTTTAGATCCACCCGACAAACCTATGTAATGTACTGTACAACATACAGTCTTGTTGTTCGTACAAGGCCACCGCGCATGCGTGAACACCGGCGGACACTTTTTTTTCATTTTAGTCGTCGCTAACAAAAAAGCACCGATATCGCTGAAATTAAACATTCAAATCCTGATTAGACTTGGAAAATATCAAAATACATTTTCAAATCATTCAAAAATCATATTAGTTCAATTAATCTCATTGTTGAATAAGATAAATTTATATCTTGAAGGTGTGTCAGTCTTGTTTTTCCAAGTCTAATTAGGATTTCAATGTTTCATTTCACGTATATCAGTCCTGATATTAAGATTAAAATGAAATATTATTTAATGTTCAATTGTAAAAGTTCGTGAATTATTTCCAAAAAAAAAACAAAAAACAAAAATCTGGCTAGACAAAGTTCTTCTAAATATTATTAGCTTTCATTTAAAAAAGAAAAAAGAAACAAAAAAAAACATAAAAAAAAAAAAAAATATTGCATTGAAATCGGTTATGATTTAGAGGTTGTAGTCTTTTTTGGAACACGAAATGTCGTTTGGCAACACTTTGGGCCGTGAGTGTTAAGGCGTATGCACTCCGTGACTAAGGTCGAGGAGGAGAGTTCGATTCTCACTAGGGGTGGAGGCTTTTCTTTAGAAATAAGAAAAGGCAACAGCCCTATTCTGGCTAGAAACGTGTGGTAACCCGTACTAAAATTAGTTGTCAATAACAAATGGACGTTAATTTATATAAATAAACAAATATATAAAAGAGCAAAACTGTATATATTTATTATTGTCAACTAATTTTCTAATTCACTATATTCTTGTGATGTTGAGATAGTTACATTAAACGTCATCAAAATTAATTCACATATTGTATTTTGTGTGGATCGAATGAGGCATAGTTTCAGAAGATAACCTAATTCTTATTATAAAGTCGAAACCTTTTCGGGTGGCAGAGAAAGCAGCCTACATAAAAATATATAAATATTTCTAGGATTTTATAGCCGAATAAGATTTAGGCTTTCACCGGTTCCGGGTCGAACATTAATAAAAAAACTAGGATAGTCTATTCATCCTGCAATGTCAACCTAATTCCGGAACTATCTTTGGATCTTCTCAAATTTACATATTCTTGAGGTGGTATCCAAGAGGAGTTTGGTTACCATCAAATAGGAGAACAAATGAACTCTAATAATATTTATATATACAGTGGAACATGGATAATTCGAAATCGTCTTTAATTCGAACATTTCTCTCGGTCCCTAGAATTTAGGGCATAAACAGTGTAAAGAAATCTTGGTTAATTCAAATAAAATTTTGGATAATTCGAATTTTTTACGAGTCTGTACTTCCAATGGGAAGTGGACAGAGAGGCGGTCGATCTTAAATCTTGTAAAAATATTCTTCCCTCGGGTAAGAAGGATAGTAAGATACGGATGTAGGGGCTCCGGGACAAGAAGCGCGGCTGTCTCATAGTCTAGTTCTTGGACTCTAGGAGTTCTGCTAAGTGGTGGGACGCGCTTCCTCCCTTCCAGGGGTGTTGCATACACCATCCTGTCGTTTTTTCCTAGAATTCCCTCCCACCATCACTCCCATCTTCATTTCTTATTCAGTTATTTTTTTAAATTTTTATAATGAAATTAAAAAAAAAAAAACTATAGCTATGAGCCCGTTTTATTCAGTTATAAGTCAGTCCTAGATCTGTTGTATTGTTTGTGCCTTGAATTTATGGTGTAGAGTGCAGTTCTGTGAGTTGTTGATTTTAGATGTCGAAGCCTAGAAGTTATAAAACTTTAACGTTGTCAGAGAAAATAGCTGCAATTAAAGAAGTTGAAGAATTAAAAGATTTGAAAATATGAAGTACGATTTTTTAGCACCATTTTATCAAAAACTTTTGTAATTCGAATTTTGGATAATTCGAACTTTTTTATCGGTCCCTAGGGGTTCGAATTATCCAAATTCTACTGTACATACAGTAGACTCTCTCTTATCCGTCGCTCTCTCTAATCCGGTGGTCTGTGAGAGGAATGAGTGATGGATCTCGGAACTCGCCGGAGCTAGACCGGCTCGAGGGCTCCTAGAAAACCTTTTCTTCCTAGCTAGCCAAACATTTGTTTCGTGGTATTTCATTGAATGGAGGTCAAAGAAGGTTTCGTTTTAGAGGCAGGAACTTTTGTTTCTACATGCGACTCGAACGCCTGTTTTTAGCCTGTCTAGTTTGAACATTCATCGCGAGTTGAGTGCTGTATATATATATATATATATATACAAACAAATTAATTCTTAATACCTACTGGTTTGGAAGCTACAAGAAATGATTTTGGCGCTAAAGTCGCCTTAATTGACAGAAAGCGAAAATAATCCATTCCCTCCTTTGTAACCCATTCCGTGTTCCTGACTTCCGATAGCTCTATTGGGTTATACATATGTATGTTATTGGGTTATGACTCGTCAGAAAGACCCAACAATAAAATTAAAAGAATTGTGTGAAAAAGTAACATTAATGTTTGTTTATATTATTTATTTAAATTTGAACGTCCATTACATAGGCACACACACAAAAAAAGTAGTAATTTACAAAGACGCCATACATATATTCCTATGTATTTCGACACGCTGAATCCGAATCCGGAGTCCGTTTCACCCTATCCCGTCAGGTGTAAGAGTATTTGAAGGCCATATTTCGTATGAAGTCGTTAAGAAGAAATAACTCGAACGTCCATGGTTTTGAGGGTCACCCAATTCGTATCCGAAGTCTCAGTCACCATATCGGCGCAAAATCAAGGTCATTTTAAGGACAAATATGTTTATTTCGCAAACAATAAATCTACTGACAAAATTCTTTTTCTGCAAAATAGAAATATTTGACCTTGGAATGATCTTGATTTTGCGCTAATGTGATGAAACAGTCCTCGGATTCGAATTCAGCGACCCTCAAAACCATGGAAGCTCTAGTTATTTCTTCATTAACGACTCCATACGAAATGTGACCTTCAAATGCTCTTAAACCGACTTGATGGGGTGAAACGGACTCCGGATTCGCATTTAGCTTGTCGAAATACGTAATAATATCCATATTTATGGTGTCTTTGGAAATTAACATTTTTTTTTGTGTGCCTATGTTATTAGTAACTAAGAATTTTAGGATGGTTTATCGATAGGTTACCATCCTTTTCTAGCCAGGAAAAGGAATTTCAGTATGAATTTTTCGATGCCTAATCAGGATTTGAATGTTTAATCTTAATAAATCTGGCCAGAGAAAGGGTTAAGATTTAGATGCTGTAGCCTTTTTTGAAACACGAAATGTCGTTTGGCCCCACTGTGCGCCGGTGGGACTCGAACCCATCATCTCGCGCATGAGAATCTAAGGCGTTACACTAGACCACGGGGAGACAAAGTCAATTTTAATATCGACGTTCTTAAAAAACTTATGGAATCAGAGCCACAATAAACAATGGATCAGATGGCTGGAAGGATGGATTCAGCTAATGGATTAAAAACTGCTCGCTCATGGTGAATGTCAACAAAGTTTTGTTTTATCATTATTAATGCTAGACCACTTACAGCTCGAACAATGATACAAAAACTTATTGAATTTATTTGAGAGCTTCTGACGCATCCTGCTTCTTTCCCGAACATTGTTCCAAGAGATGTTAGATTATTTCGTATCAAATAATATTTTCTAATAGGGGAAAAGGATAAATTCTAAGCAATTTTCATGGTCCATGAAAACCAGAGTCATCCTATAACAATGAAATTTAAAAGTTACCTGTAAGATGGCGAGAAATTGTAGACAGCGAAGAAAAATATATCAGTGATTAAAATTTTAAATTGTGTTTTATTGACACTATTTAATTAAAAATTTCCTAAAAATGCACACAGACGTTTTGACCGATCTGATACCAAGTCAAAACTGCTCATCCCTTTTGATAAAATATGTATTTTGTAATACTTCCTGAACTCCAAATCTGCCCAAAAAGTATATAAGTATTTTGTTTTGGATAAATGTCAAATATTTGTAAGCTCAATCCGTGGTATTTTAGTACCCAAATCTAAAATATATTTAGATTATTTTCCAATTCTCTCGGAAAGGGCAAAAGATACAGCCCTGAAAGTGGTTTTAACGACAAAATATAAATAAAAATTTATGCACACGAATTTGAACGACCGGGTTTTTCCAGTTCATGTCGTCCCTACCATATCAAACTATCGAATATGAAAAATCTGGTTTTCAGATTTGATACATTACTCCTTGCGGACGAAACAGCTTCTGGCAAATTGTCGAAACTCTAGCCTCTTTAAAATTTCCGGAAATGCCTTAAATAAAGTATCGAATATGACCATTGTTCAAGATATTACTTTGCCAATGTATCGAATATGTTCGTTCGCTAGTTTGCACCTAATCGTCATGCTTTTGAGACCAATAACTGCCTTGGCAAACTAGGGAAAGTGGTGTATTCGTTACGTTAGTTTGTCGTCAATCGGAATCGGCGAACTATCGAAAATACCTCATTTGACAATTTGAAACGGCGATACAAGATTCAAACTCACGAATATGATTTTTTGGCAATTTGAAACAGTAAACAGTTTGTTCATAATTTCATATTAAAATGATAAACATAGAATAAATTAGTAGAATTTTCCTTTTGTAATGGCGCTGATTTTGAAATCTCTAATATACCTTTATCTTGCTCTCTTGCAAACTACCGATTTTCATATTCGATATTGACATGGTAGGGACGATGTGATATGATACACTTCCGGAATTGGTCATCCGATCGGATATGATGAGCTGATATTCCTCCCTATACGGATGGAGGAAACACGTTGCTACGTATACTAGCTGTGACTCACCCTTTGCGGTCCTTGAGAGTATGGCCGAGGTGTCAATGAGAGGCCACGATACGGCACCCCTTGCCCACAGAAGTAGCAGCATAGATAGTGCAGACATGGTGAAGAGCGACTGTTGACTGGCCTATGGGTTCACCGTTAGCCCGGCAGATCAGCTGTTAGCTGGCCTACATCTTGGATCGTCTCGTTCTACTTCAATACGCCCAGTCACGGATCAACTTTCTTACAATTTGCGTGTTTTTATGACATCAGATGGAACGAGCATGCTATTAGAGTTATCTCTACCAGGAATTACCAGATTTTCTGAATCAAATAAGAGCAGGGAGGTTCTCCCATGGAGTAGGATGTATAGCTTATAAACTTTCTACATAAGGACATGCGGGTTCGAGTCTCAATTGAAGCAGGTTGAGTTTTTTAGCGCGTTTCCTCCGTCCCTCTATAGGGAGGAAACCCGCTTATGAGGTTGACCTCAGGTCACGCGATCTGGAAGAGCAGACTAGAAAATTTCTTGTTTAAGATCTCATAGACCCCCAAGAAAACGGTGATTCAAACGTGTATAAATACAGTAGACTCTCCCTAATCCGGCGTCGTCGAGACCGGGGTACAGTCGGATTTGAGAAAACGCCGGATTAGAGAATTCAGTTAGAAGCAGTCACTTGTATATTTGAAAAACCTTATTATTTGACGAGATAATGATATGCATCATTTTTAATATTGCATATTTAAAATGGTACATATTAATAAAATTACTTTTATAACTTGCACTGCACTCCCAATGAATGTTTGAACTAGATGGCTAAAATCAGGCTTTCCAGCCGCAGGTGCCTTAACCCTTTCGTTGCTGACGAATGAAACGACTAGGAGCGCCCGGTATGCTCGATGCTTTTCCGTCTAACTCCCCCCGTACGCTCGCCAATCTCTCCTTATCACGACCTCTCTACCGTTCGACTCTTTCCTCTCTCTCAGAAAACGAGGTGCATCGTCACTCATATTGAAGGAGGCTATCTATACCAACCCTACTATACAAGATCCAGATTGTGACTGAAAAATATAAACAGGAACAATATGGCTGGAGAGACAAATCTGAGTACGACCCTGCAAATAGGCGGCGAGGTGCATCGTCACTCATATTGAAGGAGGCTATCTATACCAACCCTACTATACAAGATCCAGATTGTGACTGAAAAATATAAACAGGAACAATATGGCTGGAGAGACAAATCTGAGTACGACCCTGCAAATAGGCGGCGAGGTGCATCGTCACTCATATCGAAGGAGGCTATCTATACCAACCGTACTATACAAGGTCCAGATTGTGACTGAAAAATATAAACAGGAACAATATGGCTGGAGAGACAAATCTGAGTACGACCCTGCAAATAGGCGGCGAGGTGCATCGTCACTCATAACGAAGGAGAGTATCTATACCAACCTTACTATACAAGATCCGGATTGTGACTGAAAAATATAAACAGGAACAATATGGCTGGAGAGACAAATCTGAGTACGACCCTGCAAATAGGCGGCGAGGTGCATCGTCACTCATATTGAAGGAGGCTATCTATACCAACCGTACCATACAAGATCCAGATTGTGACTGAAAAATATAAACAGGAACAATATGGCTGGAGAGACAAATCTGAGTACGACCCTGCAAATAAGCGGCGAGGTGCATCGTCACTCATATCGAAGGAGGCTATCTATACCAACCCTACTATACAAGATCCGGATTGTGACTGAAAAATATAAACAGGAACAATATGGCTGGAGAGACAAATCTGAGTACGACCCTGCAAATAGGCGGCGAGGTGCATCGTCACTCATATCGAAGGAGGCTATCTATACCAACCGTACTATACAAGATCCAGATTGTGACTGAAAAATATAAACAGGAACAATATGGCTGGAGAGACAAATCTGAGTACGACCCTGCAAATAGGCGGCGAGGTGCATCGTCACTCATATTGAAGGAGGCTATCTGTACCAACCTTACTATACAAGATCCAGATTGTGACGGAAAAATATAAACAGGAACAATATGGCTGGAGAGACAAATCTGAGTACGACCCAGCAAATAGGCGGCGAGGTGCATCGTCACTCATATTGAAGGAGGCTATCTATACCAACCGTACTATACAAGATCCAGATTGTGACTGAAAAATATAAACAGGAACAATATGGCTGGAGAGACAAATCTGAGTACGACCCTGCAAATAGGCGGCGAGGTGCATCGTCACTCATATCGAAGGAGGCTTTCTATACCACCCGTACTATACAAGATCCAGATTGTGACTGAAAAATATAAACAGGAACAATATGGCTGGAGTAAATCTGAGTACGACCCTGCAAATAGGCGGCGAGGTGCATCGTCACTCATATCGAAGGAGGCTTTCTATACCACCCGTACTATACAAGATCCAGATTGTGACTGAAAAATATAAACAGGAACAATATGGCTGGAGAGACAAATCTGAGTACGACCCTGCAAATAGGCGGCGAGGTGCATCGTCACTCATATCGAAGGAGGCTATCTATACCAACCTTACTATACAAGATCCGGATTGTGACTGAAAAATATAAACAGGAACAATATGGCTGGAGAGACAAATCTGAGTACGACCCTACAAATAGGCGGCGAGGTGCATCGTCACTCATATTGAAGGAGGCTATCTGTACCAACCTTACTATACAAGATCCAGATTGTGACTGAAAAATATAAACAGGAACAATATGGCTGGAGAGACAAATCTGAGTACGACCCTGCAAATAGGCGGCGAGGTGCATCGTCACTCATATCGAAGGAGGCTATCTATACCAACCGTACTATACAAGATCCAGATTGTGACTGAAAAATATAAACAGGAACAATATGGCTGGAGTAAATCTGAGTACGACCCTGCAAATAGGCGGCGAGGTGCATCGTCACTCATATCGAAGGAGGCTTTCTATACCACCCGTACTATACAAGATCCAGATTGTGACTGAAAAATATAAACAGGAACAATATGGCTGGAGAGACAAATCTGAGTACGACCCTGCAAATAGGCGGCGAGGTGCATCGTCACTCATATTGAAGGAGGCTATCTATACCAACCGTACTATACAAGATCCAGATTGTGACTGAAAAGTATAAACAGGAACAATATGGCTGGAGAGACAAATCTGAGTACGACCCTGCAAATAGGCGGCGAGGTGCATCGTCACTCATATTGAAGGAGGCTATCTATACCAACCGTACTATACAAGATCCAGATTGTGACTGAAAAATATAAACAGGAACAATATGGCTGGAGAGACAAATCTGAGTACGACCCTGCAAATAGGCGGCGAGGTGCATCGTCACTCATATTGAAGGAGGCTATCTATACCAACCGTACTATACAAGATCCAGATTGTGACTGAAAAATATAAACAGGAACAATATGGCTGGAGAGACAAATCTGAGTACGACCCTGCAAATAGGCGGCGAGGTGCATCGTCACTCATATTGAAGGAGGCTATCTATACCAACCGTACTATACAAGATCCAGATTGTGACTGAAAAATATAAACAGGAACAATATGGCTGGAGAGACAAATCTGAGTACGACCCTGCAAATAGGCGGCGAGGTGCATCGTCACTCATATCGAAGGAGGCTATCTATACCAACCGTACTATACAAGATCCAGATTGTGACTGAAAAATATAAACAGGAACAATATGGCGGCGTTATATTATTGATCGCCTAGAGGAAATAGGGATACAGGGGCACATGCTGGCATTTATTATCAATTATTTGAAAGAAAGGACTTTTCAAGTTCGGTGTGGTTCTGTTCTATCTCAAGAATTCAAGCAAGAAAACGGTGTTCCTCAAGGCGGGGTACTGTCTGCACTTCTTTTCTCTATTGCTATCAGTCCCGTTCTCCGTCACAGTGATTTACCAGTTAGATCCATGTTATACGCCGACGACTTAGTTGTATATCTTGCGGACAAGTCGGTTGTTTACTTATATGAAACAATGCAACAGAATTTGGACAAAATCAGCAATTGGTTTCTAAATCGTGGCTTTCGCATTTCTCCCTTAAAAACTGAAAGTATATTGTTTGCAAGAAGGAAAGTCAATGAACAACTCAGTCTGCGAATTAACGATCATATAATCCAAAATAAAGATATCGTTCGTTATTTGGGTGTATTTTTTGATAGATCTTTAAATTGGGTAGCCCATATTAAATCCTTGAGAAATAATTGCAATAGGTCTTTAAATCTGCTGAAATGCCTTGCTAACACATCTTGGGGTGCTGATAGGAAAAGTATGATGACATTATACAGGAGCTATATAAGATCAAAAATCGACTACGGGTGTATAGCATATGATTCCGCTTCCCCGAGAGTATTAAACATGCTAGAGAGTATCCATAACTCAGGCCTGAGATTGGTGACTGGTGCATTCCGGTCTAGTCCTGTCATCAGCGTGTGTGCTGAGGCAGGAGAACCTCCGCTGCAATATCGACGAATGTTCCTGGCAGTTTCCTTTTATTATAATATTCTTGCGTCCCCTAATCACCCTTTAAATTATTATTTTTCTCCTAACTTTCAACTCATTCACCCTCACAGGCAGAGTAATAACATCAAAAGATCATTTCCAAGAAGAATTAAAGCTCTTTTACCAGAACTTGATATAACCCCTCCAGAAATATTGTTTAATTGTAGCCCAGCAAAGGAGCCATGGAAATTACCCCAACCCAAAGTTAATTTGTCTCTCACAAAATTCCTTAAGAAAAACACTGTTCCTATTATATTTCAGAAAGAGTATATTAAACTAAAAAAATCACTTCCCCCATCAACTCATATATTCACAGACGGATCCAAAGATGACTTCGGGGTCGGAGCGGCATTCAATTGTGAAATCAGATCAGATAAATTCCAATTAGATCCAATTAGTAGCATATTTACCGCTGAACTTCTAGCTATTTACAAAGCATTATCTACAATAACCCCTCAGGAAAGACACGTATCAATCTTCACCGATTCACTCTCAGCACTCCTAGCAATAAATAACCCTCTTTCTGACCATCCACTTGTTGTCAACATTTTGGAACGCCTAGAAACACTCAGAGCAAGCAATGTTTCAGTTGTCTTTTCTTGGATTCCTGGTCACTGTGGCATAGCCGAAAATGAGGAAGTAGACCGGGCAGCAAAGTCAGCCGTTTCTAATGGAATACCATACAATAAAGTCCCCTTTTCAGATATTCACGCTCACATAAAGTCCAAGATGTGGATTTCCTGGCAAGCTAGGTGGTACGAGCAGAACAATAACAAGCTAAGGGAAATTAAAGCAGGTGTCAGGGCATGGAAGACTTCTTTTCCAGGCCAGAGGAAGGATGAGGTTGCTTTGGCACGACTGCGCATTGGTCATACCCGACTGACTCATGGATATCTGATGACCAGAGAGGCACAGCCCATTTGCCCAACATGCGGAGTATTTATAACTGTCAAGCATATTTTTATTGAGTGTCGAATTTATAAAGAACAAAGAGATGAACTTCGGCTCTCATCAGATTTCGAGGAAATCTTAGGTAACAGTCCCATTCAAGTCAATAAATTATTACTTTTTCTAAAAAATACCCAATTAATTTCAAAAATTTAAATAGTTAAAATAGTACAAAAAGAAAAATCTAAAAGTAAATTTTATGATGTCATTTTAGAAATATATTTGCTGAAACATGTGAATTAAATAGCAACAATTTCATTTCATTTCATTTCATTATAATTAATTCTAAAACATATTAATCCATAGAATCAGCCTCATGTAAAAATTACCTATTATTGATTGGGGTGATGGGGGTGACCCTGCTCCGGCATGGTGCCGGTCGGGTGGGGGTGGGTCTTCCGGTGTCGTGGGCCCTCTGGACCAAAGGGTCCATGAGCTTGGAGGGTCTGGTCGGCCTGGTCCCACCGAACAGACCCTCGGCCACAAGCTCATGTCATGTAATATCTGCAATATGCTGTAAACCCTCATCTAGTGAGGGGCCTGCGATATCGGTGGGCGTGCTCTCGCCTGGTCGGGTCCTGTCGGTGGTGGTGGCGCTATCTGTCACCCCAATCAAGGCATAAATCGCCCGTGTGGCTGACATGCCTTAAAACAAGAACAAAAAAAAAAGGAACAATATGGCTGGAGTAAATCTGAGTACGACCCTGCAAATAGGCGGCGAGGTGCATCGTCACTCATATCGAAGGAGGCTATCTATACCAACCGTACTATACAAGATCCAGATTGTGACTGAAAAATATAAACAGGAACAATATGGCTGGAGTAAATCTGAGTACGACCCTGCAAATAGGCGGCGAGGTGCATCGTCACTCATATCGAAGGAGGCTTTCTATACCACCCGTACTATACAAGATCCAGATTGTGACTGAAAAATATAAACAGGAACAATATGGCTGGAGTAAATCTGAGTACGACCCTGCAAATAGGCGGCGAGGTGCATCGTCACTCATATCGAAGGAGGCTTTCTATACCACCCGTACTATACAAGATCCGGATTGTGACTGAAAAATATAAACAGGAACAATATGGCTGGAGTAAATCTGAGTACGACCCTGCAAATAGGCGGCGAGGTGCATCGTCACTCATATCGAAGGAGGCTTTCTATACCACCCGTACTATACAAGATCCGGATTGTGACTGAAAAATATATACAGGAACAATATGGCTGGAGTAAATCTGAGTACGACCCTGCAAATAGGCGGCGAGGTGCGCCAGCTTCAACAATTACCCATAACAATGCCGATTGTAGGACTTTACATTTTTATATAGATACTAATAGACTTGCACAATGAAAAATTTCAATTATTATACGAAGAAGATTTGATGAAATCGAAAAGTTTGTGAAGAACCGGATGAAGCTCTATTCGTAAATAATAAAATCACTAGCAATTATAGGATAATTGAGATATAAAGTCTCTGTTACTTTAACCTTTAGAGAAAAATTATTAGTCATTACAGATCCTAGAAATGCTCAGAAAATTACATTGAATGCATCAATTCATTATGGCTTCTTTAGACATCTCAAAGATAAGATATTATAATATCTTACATAGTATGGTTATTGTATAAACACATTATTTAGTTAAAAATTATAATATTCCATGGATTTAATGAAGCTACGAACCATCCTTAATATAGCTAGGTCCTACTGATTTTATGCGAGTTAATAGAACTTGGCCGGAGAAGCGAGAGACGTGGCTAATACCAGCCACGAGTTAACTCGTGTGGAGCGTGAGGGGCACGGACAGTGGAGCACGAGTTAACTCGTGTGGAGCGTCTGGGGCACTGCTTTTTGTACACGAGTTAACTCGTTCAGAGCAACGAAAGGGTTAAGAAACATTTATTTTCTTAGTAGAAACACAAGTTCCTGCCTGTAAAACGATACATATATGCCTTCTTTGATTTCCATTCAATGAAATACCACGAAACAAATGTTTGGCTAGCTAGGAAGAAAAGGTTTTCTAGGAACCCTTGAGGCGGTCTAGCTCCGGCGAGTTCCGAGATCCGTCACTCATTCCTCTCGGAAACCGCCGGACTAGAGAGAGCTACGGATAAGAGAACGTCGGATAAGGGAGAGTCTACTGTATATTTATTTTTGTCTGTTCGCTCTCTCAATGGCTCAAAAATGGTCCCCTTTTGATCAAATTAAGCACAAAAATACATTGTCTAATCTAAAAGGTTATGTTTGTTTACCTTCAGGAATCCGTCTACCGGAACACGTTTTTATGCGCGAGATAAAAGCGTGCGAAAAATTGATGCACTTACGGCTTTTCGTTTCTAGGCTTCCAGGCACACTTTTTATAGGTTCCTTAAAGAAAACGATTGAATCCATTTTTAAGGCGATATCTGTTACAGTTTTTGAGAAAATGGATAAAACTAGTTTTCGTAGTTTGTTTACGGTTTGGATACTTTGAATAGAAAGATTGAGTTCAAATATTTTCTAAATTTTTGCAATTCATCAAAACTAAGATGTTTCAATTTTGCTTAAGTTTGGAGTTAAGGAGGTATTAGAAAAAAAAAATCGTTTTATTAAAAGACTTGAAAAGTTTTGGGGTCTTCGTATATTTTCTTAAGTATCTTGAAAACGGTTGGAAAATCGTTCTATGTGGAAGGTAACCATTCGGAAGCTTACTAAATTCTCTACTAAAATGATTCTGAAGCAATTTTTGATGGGGCTATGACAGTAGGAGATATAAGTGCTTAAAACCTCGAAAGTGTTAATTTCAGCACTTTCCTCCGAAAAATGAAGCTATTGAGGTTGCATTCATGACGGAATTTTTGAAAAATTTCTTCGAATCTTTATCGATCCTACCTAGTAGACACCTAAAATGACCCCCGTTCACGGACGTTTTGTTCTTTTGAGTCGGTTTTTGTCTTTGTTTAATCAAATTTTCTATTGTTTTTTTTTAAGTACGTTTAAAAATAAAATGAGTAGTATATAAAAAAGTCCGTCACGCAGGAGCTGCATAACTAAGTACTTTCCTCAGAATTGGGTAGGATCGAGTGCATTCCTGAATAATTTACTTAAAATAACCTATATAGATAATTAAAATAAAAGTCCGTCACACAGGAGCTGCATAACTAAGGACTTTCCTCAGAATTGGGTAGTGTCGATTTCATTCCTGAATAATTTGCTTAAAATAACCTATATAGATAAATAAAATAAAAACATAAATAACACCTGTTTCAATTCAATCCAAACATAGTACAATGTAAATCCCCCCCTTCCGATCGACCGATTTAGTTCATTTTTACAACACTTCTTCCTTATTAGATACCCAGGACGTATACCGCGTTTCGTTACAATAGAGTAGACATTACTACCGGTATGAGCAAATTAGTCATTTCTGTCCGGAGTAAACTCCCCCTTCTAGTCAACCGATTTAGTTAATTTTTACAAAAAAAATTTCTCTTCAGTTGACCACAACAAATACCGAGTTTCGTTGAAATATAAAAAAAAATTATGACGGGTATTGACAAATAACTACTTTGGCTCCGGGGTAAACCACCCCTCCGGATGGACCGATTTTGTTGGTTAACGAACTCGTTCAATTGCTTGATAGGGGAATACTACATACCAAGTTTCGTCGCGAAAAAAACAAAAACTCTGGCCTGTATCGTGTTAACGGACACATATATAACTACATATATAAATTTTAACTGGAGTCATTTTAGGTGTCTACTAGGTAGGATCGATAAAGATGCGAAGACATTTTTCAAAAATTCCGTCATGAGTGCAACCTCAATAGCTACTTTCCTTCGGAGGAAAGTGCTAAAAACATAAATTGTTCTGCTCTTTTGCTTTCATGAGCAGCTGTTTCAATTATTAATTTTGTAATTAATTTCCTTCCAGAGTTTTGTGTATGCGGGAGTACTACACTACGTAATAAATACCCAAAGTATCACATTTTGATCTATTGATCTTGATGAGTTTCGCGAACCTACGTTTGGCGGAAGAATTCAATTCAGACATAGTACAAAGTAACGCCCCCCCCCCCCTTCCAATAGACCGATTTAGTTCATTCTCACCACACTTCTTTTTTATTAGATAGCCAGGACGTATACGGAGTTTCGTAACAATACAACAGAAATTAAAATACTTTCAGTTTCCTGTTGTGGCGGCTAAAATCGTATCATATTTATCACAAAAAATCAAAACTTACCAATAACTGCTTCCTTTACTAATGGAACTAGGGAACCACGGACACCGATGTGGCGTACTTTTTTCCTCTTCCTCCGTCGCTTGAAAGGTGCGCTCCTTGTCATCTTCACTTTAACTCGGAGAGAACGTTTTATTTGCTAAGAATTTGTCATGTTCCTCTTACTCATTCTTGCTGCCAAAATTCTCATACAGGTTCATTGGACATCACGGCACAAACTAAACAGCTTTTGGGTATTTAGAAAAAAATGAACTAAGCCAAACCACTATAGTTGGGTAGCTAACGCCGTCAACTACACCCGTTGATGGCTCATCTGTAATATAAGCATGTTTAAAAATATATTCCCGACAAATTACGAGCTGTTCATATATATCAAAATGCCTCCCAGAACCAATATCCGTATCACGCGATCGTTGATCCCCTTCCAATTTCCCGTTGTTTTATACTCTTGCGACTCCAATGACGCAAAATTTGGGGACCTCCATTTGACATTTTCATGAGAAACGAGAGCAGGTAACCTTCAAGGAGTTAACGCCTCCTGCCTCAGCATAGGTAGGTATAAGTAGGCCAGTTTTCGAATAAATATGCTTTAGCGATGGCTAAACTGAAAAAAACACGTTAAAAAAAGTGTCCGCTGCGTTCACGCATGCGCGGGGGCCCTGTATGAAACCGTGGAGTTCACGCATGCGCGGTGGCCATGTACAAAACCGCTAGCGTTTGCGCATTTTAAAAGTTAAAAAAAGCCTCACTTTCTCTTTCTCCATTTATCTATTTAACACACAACTTGCGACTCTCAGTGCCTTTGCCCTTGCCCAGCCCTACTACCTGTTTCGGCTGGCTTTATCTTTCACACACACATTATAAACTCGTACATATTATGTAGCAATTGGAGACAGTTTCAAGTCTTTTGCCTAACTGTTCAGAGTTCCTCATAACTCAATTTCAGTGTTCCTGACTGCCAGCGGATGGTAGGCAGCGCTAAAAAGTTAAACAACTTCAACTTCTAATTGTTATTATTCTATTCCACGTATTTCTGACCAATTAACTACGAATATATATATATATATATTTTTTTTATATTTATGACATAGGTCAAAAATAGTACTCCTTTTTCCAATGTACTACTTTATTCTTGGCTTGCCCTACATGTTTCGTGGCCTTCATGCCTCTAGGGCCCATAAATCCTAAACATATTAAACGAATTTTTAAGGGGTCTCCCCGTGGTCTAGTGGTTAAGGCCTTAACCATCATATGTGGGAGATGATGGGTTCGATCCCCTCTGGCGGCAGGAATTTTCTCTTCTCATTGGGAAAATTCCTCGCTGCATCCTGGATGTCGGTGCTAATGGCCTAGATGTCAATGAGTCGTAAAAAAAAAAAAAAAAAATTATTTTAGTTAATCCAATAAAATGACTTGTCATTAATTTATTATACACAGAGTTGCTTTACAATTCCCTTAATCTAAATTTAACCTTAAATCTATTGTTAAAATAAAATAAAAATGTTTCATTGTAAATACCCCAAGTGTGGTCTGTTCGCCATCAATATTATGACTGAGGCTAGCTAATCATCTGTGTCAAGATGCTTAGAAATCAGCTGATTATGATATCTTCTATAAAGGTTTGTACAATTATTTTTTCTATTAATTATTTATTATTTTGTGATGTTATTATGAAATATTTTATTTAAAAATTTAATTTCTGTTTTCTTATTTTTCTTACCAAGTTTCTGTTTTTATAATATGAATATTTTCCTTTATTTTTTGCTTAATGTTATTTCTGTCCTTGACAACTATTACTATATCGTCAAATGTATGTCTGTTCTTAAAAGCAAGGTCTGTAAGAGCTGTTTTATTTGATTTACCATCAATATTTTTGGCGTGTTGCTTAATTTATACTTTTTAGTATTTGTGATGATTCGCCTTTGTAGCATTTGTTACAGTCTTTAAATTTAACCTTATATATAATGGCCCCTGAGGTGGCATGAAGGCCACAAAACATGTAGGGAAAGCCAAGAATGAAGTAGTACATAAGAAAAAGGAGTACTATTTTTTGACCTACCCATATTTATCCAAAAAAATGAATCTTCTAATTGTTGCTAGTAAACTGGATCAGACCAGGCTACTTGCTGTTAATATTTCAGGTGGCTGGTTAGTAGTGGCTGCTAAACAGCCTAGTGTGACTGCGGCTTCATTATTGACACTGGAAAGAATAAACCCCAATGGAAATAATTAGAATAATATATAATAATAACTTATAATTAATTCTTTCAGGAAATAAAAATAAGCAAAAAAAAAATTATTACTTTTGTATATTTGCAATGAACACCTTTCCTGGTTTCCTTACAAAAAATAGTTACATAGAAATAATTGATACCTTAGCAAACAAATTGTTTTTAAGTTATAATTCTACAATATACAAAAATAAGTCTTAAAAATTATTTACAATGAAAAAATTGTAATTGAATAATACAAATTATATCTCAATAATTATTCATCCTAGAAAGCGAACAGTAATTCAATATAACTCAGAACACAACATCTGAAAGCCGTCACATTCGAACTTGTTCCTAGATTTGGAAGACTGAATAATGGTTAATTGCGTTTGTTTCAAATTGAACAGTTATCGGTTGAATTGGATTCAGAAAGTTTTCTCATTTATTAGTTTTTGAACATAGATGTTAAAGAGCTTAAATAGTTTCAGTAATTATACAGAATTGATTCGACTTTTAGGAGAGAGTTTCCTGAAAGAGGTACAGAAATACTGCACACGTCCTGCTCATGCCGCAACAGCGTTAATGTCACAACAAATTCAAACTAAAGCAG
Source organism: Gonocerus acuteangulatus (assembly GCA_946811695.1). NCBI lineage: Eukaryota > Metazoa > Arthropoda > Insecta > Hemiptera > Coreidae > Gonocerus > Gonocerus acuteangulatus. The sequence goes on along the minus strand of OX328124.1, from coordinate 22,372,858 downwards.
TACAAATACTTGTACTTGAAAGGGAATAAACGAATCCTCTAATGGAAGATCAATAAACCATTCTCGTTTCCGTTAACCACTGAACAAAGACTTGTATTACATATAATTATTAATAACATACACAGAGATAGATTTATCAATAATCGAGGAAGATATATAATTTATATCTACATATACATAACTCTGTAATTTAATTTATACAAGAGCAAATTTAATCTAATTTTTGTTTAATTTTCCAAAGCTTGTAAAATCTATCACTTCATCATAGAAAAAATTATTTGACGATCAACAGCTACATATTCCTAAATTCTATTCAATCTGGTTACATTTTTATTTATATATCACGAATATAAGCTGGCATTAAATTCATTTATAGATCCTTCTGTCCTAAGGCATTACCTATTTCCTTTCGTACATTAATTCTTATTATTTTTATTACATTATTATAATTCTTAACTAGTATTAGACAATTTAAATTGGAAATAAATTCAATGAAATCATCGAGGGAATATTAAATACATATTTCTTGAGAGCTGACATTGAAGCTATCACAAGTCGTACATATTTAATACTGAAATGTAGATCGACTTCAAAGGACTAGCTGTAATTGACTCAAGATATTTATTACTTTTATGTCAATTATTACTTATTTCTTCATTTTTATTACTAAATAAAAGCATAATCCAAACATTTTGTTACACGTTATATAAACTTTATAAGAAAAATCTCAAAAGATATGTCCCTAGTGTTTTATTCTCTAAATAATCTACAAAAAATAGACTATGTATTGAATACTTTAACAAATCAAATAAGGAACGTTCATTCATAAACATGTATTGTGCCCATACACGTTAAAGACGTAAAAAGTTTTATTTTAATTGAAGGAAAGCAATGAAAACGTCATTATCACACTAAAAACTTCTCAATAAAAATATTTATCAAAGTACCCTAATAATAAATTGTTATGCTTTCAAAGCACGGTAAATAAATGGAAGACTTTATTGATGAAATTAATTAAACCATTTAATTTGTCAATATATTAGGTTATATAAAAATCATTAGCGTTTAATAAAATTTTGAAAGCCTCAATTACACACAAATATATGTATATTAATTCACATAAAAAATGTGCAAGATCAGTATTTAGTAAAACAAAATTAAATCTGTTCCAAAATGCTTATAACGACTGAAAATGTTACACATTCTATCTGGCGCTTCATCAGGAACTTAATGGGTTGAGTCAGAAAAAATGACCGTTTTCTTTGTGTTTGAACTTTGCATCATAATTACTCTCTTATTTACATTTGGGAGCTAAGAATTGTGATAAGAAGTTCATGTTTGATCCCGTCTAAATCATTTGGTACACAACATGCCCTCTATCCGGGCTCACTACTTCTATAGCTCCCCTTTGTTCCCAAAGACACTACAGTACGGAATTATCATAATTTTGCTTTATTTTTCAGCAATTTATTTTCAGCAACTGAAGCCATTCATTTAGTGGTTGAATTTTAGGATGAAGACTCTTTGAATGAAAGGACAATGAGAAGTTGGTTCCAAAAATTTAATAAAGGTGTTTTGAGCCTTGAAAAGAAATCTGTATCAGGGTGTGTTTCAGTAGTCAACCAGAACGCTCTACGTACTGCTATTGAAGCCGATCCTACAAAAAGCAATTCTAAGAGGTTATATTCAGTACAACTGCAGAGAATTTACGATTTTTTGGTTCAGCGGTATCCAGGTTTAGTCAACAGAAAGCAAATCTTGTTTCTACAAGATAATGCCAGACCCCACACCTCTCATCTAACAAGCCAAAAACTACCCGATTTTGGTGGAATCGAGCTTCTCCCTCCCCAGGCATATAGTCCAGACCTAGCACCATCAGACTACCACCTTTTCAGATCATTGGCTCATTTCCTTCGTGGAAAATCATTCAACAACTTGAATGAAGTTGAAAATGGCGTTCGTGAGTTCTTCGATTCTAAACCCAAAGAATGGTAAGTAGTAAGGTCCATAAGTTTCCGGCCTGTCTTGCTTCCCCTCCTTCAAACGTGCCCGGACCTGCACGCCTATGCAGGTCCATGCCTGCTCACTCCATACACATCGCCCGCACTTCCTCAGTCTTGTCAGTCAGTGTCCAGCCTTGAAGGAAACTCCCAATTTTTACAATGTTCAAACTCGAGTACCGTGGGGTAATTAAATTCTTTTGTAAAGAGAGTCTTACTCCTGCGCAAGTTAAAGAGCGCTTGGATTGTGTATACGGGCAGTCCTCCCCCTCGTATTCCACAGTGAAAGAATGGGCAAAATTATTTAAGTTAGGGAGAGAAAGAAGAACACCCACGTCCCGCTCGCCCATTGGAAGCTGTCACTTCTGAAACAATCCAACTTGTGGAATCTGAATTGCTGTCTGACCGGCGACTAAAAACCAAGGAAATAGCAGCGAGGTTAGGGCTTTCAAAAACAAGTGTTTTGAGGATCGTCAAAGAACATTGACCTTGCATATGAACAAGGTTAGTGCAAGATGGGTTCCAAAAATTCTTTCGGCTGCTCAAAAACAGGAACGAGTTCACTGCTACAATGAATTTTTACGCGAGTATAATGCCGACCCAAGGAGTTTTTTGGACTCAATTGTAACTGGGGATGAGACAATGGTTCTATATTATGACCCACTCAGCAAAAGAGAGTCCATGGAATGGAGAAGCGCCTCCTTTATAGGCAAAAGTCACGCAGTAAACAAAAAAGGTAATGGCCACAATTTTTTGGGACTGTAAAGGAATACTACTGTTAGATTTTAAAGAAAGGAATACCACAATGAATGGTGAGTATTATGCAGCCCTACTTCACCGGTTACGAGCTGCCATTAAAGAGAAGAGGCGAGGGAGTTAAGCAGAGGTGTCCGCCTCCTTCACGACAATACCTCTGTCCACACAGCATTGATTTCCAAGGCCGCTGTGAAGGACTGTGGATTCCAAGAAATCTCTCATCCACCCTACAGCCCAGACTTGGCCCCTAGCGATTTCTACCTTTTCTCAAAGTTAAAATCTGACCTTCGTGGAAGGCGATTTAACACCGATGAAGAGCTCCAAGCAGCAGTGGAAGAACATTTTTTTAACAAAGAACAAAATTATTTTTTTCATGGTATAGAAATGTTGCCAAAGCGTTGTATTAAGTGTGTTGAACTTAGAGGAGAATATATTGAAAAAAAGTAAAACCAGTTTTTTTCTTTCACCTTTCCTTCTATCCCAGGCCGGAAACTTTTGGACCTTACCTCGTACCATCAAGGATTTCAACAGCTGGCTTCCAGAAGGCCGCAAACCATAGAACACAATGGTATATATTTTGATTATTAAAAACCTTGTAAGTAGAAGAAAAATAAACTTTGATTTTTACCTATAAAACGGTCATTTTTTTTGACTCACCCCATTATTATTATAAATATTTTTGGTCTCATTATTACAATTTATAAAAAGCCCTTGGAACTAAACTTTAACCGACCCCTGGCTGTGAACAGATTAAATGACTAACTTTTCCTCTCACCGACCTCTGGCTGTGTCCAGAGGTGTAACATTTTCTAACTTAACCTTTCTCTGACCCCTTGGCTGTGTCCAGACTAATCGTCTAACTTAACCTTTCACCGATTCCTGGCAGTGTACAGAGTAACCATCTAACATAACCTCTCACTGACCCTTGGCAGTGTCCAGACTAACCATCTAACTTAACCTTTCGCTGACCCCTGGTAGTGTCCAGACTCACCATCTAACCTAACCTTTTACCGACCCCTGGTAGTGTACAGAGTAACCATCTAACTAAACCTTTCATCGACCCCTGGTAGTGTAAAGAGTAACCATCTAACATAACCTTTCTCTGACCCCCTGGCAGTGTTCAGACTAACTGTATAACTTAACCTTTAATGACCCCTGGCATTGTTCAGACTAACTGTCTAACTTACCTTTAACCGACCCTTGGCAGTATACCGACTAACCTTCTAATTTATCTTTTCACCGACCCCTGGGAGTGTCCAGATAAACTGTCTAAATTAACCTTTCACTGACCCTTGGCATTGTCCAACTAAATGTCTAACTTATATTTTCACCGACTCCTGGGAGTGACCTGACTAACTGTCTAACTTAACACCTAAAGTCCCTGCATAGGATCTATTTGATATTGCAGTTTGTTTTTTACATATAGGTAATTCGACTTTGGAGTTAAGGAAAACATATAACAAAATAATGTATGAATTAATTACTGGCGTAAAATCTAATTATTAGCCCCAAGTAAGTCATGGAAAGTTGTTTGGTCTTTAATGCTGAAAAGATGTGCTGTGGCATAAAGGGTGAGATATTTTAATCCATATATGCTACAGTTCTGGGAGTTAATGTGTTCCTGTTTAGACGCCAAAGAGAGTGAGAAATTTTAAGAATTACTATAAATATTTTGTTACAGAATTAATTCTGTTTTATTAATTGCTGGCATTCCATTCTTTTTATGTGATTCGATCACAATAAATGTAAAATGTATTTTATCATGATTTTAAGATCAAAAATGATCCAAGGTTTTTTTTATCACATTTAAAATGATGTATGGGCACAATTGCTTTGACCTGTTAAAAATGATTACTGTTTTTTTGAATCACTGGCTTCTTTTTTTTCTTTTTTCTCATTTTTTGCTTCCTTTTTGGCATTCTTCTTCTCTGCTTTTGCTTCTTTTTTCTGCTCTTTCTTTTCAGCTTTAGTCAACTCTTTTTCTTTGGCTTTTTCTTTTTTATCGGGCTTAGCCTTTTCAGCCTTCTTGTTCTCTGGCTGGGCGGGAGGTGTACTTGTGGAAGGTTCCTTCGCCGAACTCAGCTTCTTCTGTTTAGTGTCCGTTTTCTCAACGCTCCTCGTCCGAGAGTCTCGCTCTCGATCTCTGCTACTACTGCTTGCCTCGAAAAACGAGGTCTGCTTACTGGTGGTACTGATCACTGGGGTTGTTTCTAGTTGAGTTACAATCTTTTGGGCACATCTGAAAAAAATGAAAATAAAAATTAATTTAGTTTGTGTATGTACCATTAAATTGATTCAATATGGAAGCAGATACTTACATATAAAGTAAAGTATAGGAATTACATATCTTGTAATCATTTTTTTATTTTTTTTTTTAACTTTTATGAATAAAAACAACTAAATTGACTAATCCTTGAAATTAGAAAGCCATCGTACACATCATTATTTCTCTACAATGATATAACACTGATTTATTACATAATTTTATTGATTTATAATAAATCATTTCTATTTTGTAGGGTTTGAAATTGATATTTTTTTTTATTTTTTTTCAAAGAATCATGAAATAATCATTATTTTTGTTCAATCAATATAAAAATCATGCCTGATGTTATAAAATTAAAATAAATAATCTTGAGATTTATTAATTCCATTAAAAATGACTCTTTGAGCAAAATTTTTTCTAATTAAAAATAATGATTAATTCTACTTTTGAAAAGAAATGCAAGTTTTGTTGCTAAAAATTTATATTTCTTATATTAGCAAATATTACTGACAAATTATCATTATTATTGATCAAAAAGATTTTTACACAAGTATTTTCCAACTTATGATTTTTTTAGTTGTTGATAAAAAGATAAAATACATTCATGATAAAAATGATAAATCAATTTTAAACATTACGAGATAAAACTTATAAATGGATTTATTTTTAAATTAATGATTTCAAACTCTGCTACTTTCATTGATATGAATTTTATAAGAAATATCACATCATTGCTATGATCTTACACGCGGTTCAATATTCTTTTTGAAATTAGTTTTAACAAAAAAATGATAATAAAATGAATATAAATGACAATGAAGTGATGTATATGATGACAATAAAGTACATTTTTTTCTTCAGTTACTAACCATCTTCTCTTCAAGAGTAATTAGAATACAAATAATGGGTTCTAGAGGTTTATGATAACCATCTTCTCTTCAAGAGTAATTAGAATACAAATAGTGGGTTCTAGAGGTTTATGATAACCATCTTCTCTTCAAGAGTAATTAGAATACAAATAGTGGGTTCTAGAGGTTTATGATAACCATCTTCTCTTCAAGAGTAATTAGAATACAAATAATGGGTTCTAGAGGTTTATGATAACCATCTTCTCTTCAAGAGTAATTAGAATACAAATAGTGGGTTCTAGAGGTTTATGATAACCATCTTCTCTTCAAGAGTAATTAGAATACAAATAGTGGGTTCTAGAGGTTTATGATAACCATCTTCTCTTCAAGAGTAATTAGAATACAAATAGTGGGTTCTAGAGGTTTATGATAACCATCTTCTCTTCAAGAGTAATTAGAATACAAATAGTGGGTTCTAGAGGTTTATGATAACCATCTTCTCTTCAAGAGTAATTAGAATACAAATAGTGGGTTCTAGAGGTTTATGATAACCATCTTCTCTTCAAGAGTAATTAGAATACAAATAGTGGGTTCTAGAGGTTTATGATAACCATCTTCTCTTCAAGAGTAATTAGAATACAAATAGTGGGTTCTAGAGGTTTATGATAACCATCTTCTCTTCAAGAGTAATTAGAATACAAATAATGGGTTCTAGAGGTTTATGATAACCATCTTCTCTTCAAGAGTAATTAGAATACAAATAGTGGGTTCTAGAGGTTTATGATAACCATCTTCTCTTCAAGAGTAATTAGAATACAAATAGTGGGTTCTAGAGGTTTATGATAACCATCTTCTCTTCAAGAGTAATTAGAATACAAATAGTGGGTTCTAGAGGTTTATGATAACCATCTTCTCTTCAAGAGTAATTAGAATACAAATAGTGGGTTCGAGAGGTTTATGATAACCATCTTCTCTTCAAGAGTAATTAGAATACAAATAGTGGGTTCTAGAGGTTTATGATAACCATCTTCTCTTCAAGAGTAATTAGAATACAAATAATGGGTTCTAGAGGTTTATGATAACCATCTTCTCTTCAAGAGTAATTAGAATACAAATAATGGGTTCTAGAGGTTTATGATAACCATCTTCTCTTCAAGAGTAATTAGAATACAAATAGTGGGTTCTAGAGGTTTATGATAACCATCTTCTCTTCAAGAGTAATTAGAATACAAATAGTGGGTTCTAGAGGTTTATGATAACCATCTTCTCTTCAAGAGTAATTAGAATACAAATAGTGGGTTCTAGAGGTTTATGATAACCATCTTCTCTTCAAGAGTAATTAGAATACAAATAGTGGGTTCTAGAGGTTTATGATAACCATCTTCTCTTCAAGAGTAATTAGAATACAAATAGTGGGTTCTAGAGGTTTATGATAACCATCTTCTCTTCAAGAGTAATTAGAATACAAATAGTGGGTTCTAGAGGTTTATGATAACCATCTTCTCTTCAAGAGTAATTAGAATACAAATAGTGGGTTCTAGAGGTTTATGATAACCATCTTCTCTTCAAGAGTAATTAGAATACAAATAGTGGGTTCTAGAGGTTTATGATAACCATCTTCTCTTCAAGAGTAATTAGAATACAAATAGTGGGTTCTAGAGGTTTATGATAACCATCTTCTCTTCAAGAGTAATTAGAATACAAATAGTGGGTTCTAGAGGTTTATGATAACCATCTTCTCTTCAAGAGTAATTAGAATACAAATAGTGGGTTCTAGAGGTTTATGATAACCATCTTCTCTTCAAGAGTAATTAGAATACAAATAATGGGTTCTAGAGGTTTATGATAATTATTTATTTATTTAAATTTTAACGTCCATTTATTATTGACAAAGAATTTTAGGATGGGTTATCTAGAGGTTACCACCCTTTTATAGCCAGGAAAGGGATGATGCCTTTTCTTTTTTCTATTAATTTTTTTATTATTATTTTTTTGATTTTTTTATTATTATTATTTTTTTTAATGATAATTAGAAAAATGGAATACTCACCTAATCCTCGTTGATGATGACCTCTCTTTCCCGAGCCTGTATTCCCTTTGGAACTCCTGTATTGGAGGAAGGCGTGTGGTTTTATCGCTGGTAGGTCGAGGCTCCTTGTATTCCTGCAGGTGGTACTGATAAAAATATTGCTTTTATTCTACAGCCTTAAATTAATTATACATAATCTAAGCAGTAAAAAGAAAAATGTTTAAAAACGTTTTGTATACATTTTTGGATTTTGATTGTTTTCCAGAAAAGAGAAAATCATAATATAAAACTTAGGATTATATATTTATATAAATTACTCAAATGTGACTGTAATCATCAGAGTTTCTAGATTTATATTACAATCAAATTTTGCTCAATTATTTGAATGAGAAAAATGAGCTTCAACACATTTTTATATCTTGTCAAAACTATAAGTGCACCCATAAACGGTGAGGAATAACTCAAGATTTGGACTGTGCAGTCCAAAATACAGTCCATCAAAGTAGAATGATGAAACCAATAGATTAACTCTACAAGCCAATGAGGCCGGGACTGTTCAGGCCAGGCCTGACGTGTGTGGACAAGAGGATATTTGCTTCACATTCAGTGGGACTACTATAACTGGACTGTGCAGTCCCGGCTAGATCCGTTCAGTGCAAACCTTGAGGACAACTGTGCAGTCTTGGCCTTGAGATTTGAACTGAAAATATTTGAGGTAATCATGGCCTCCAGGCAATACACTAGAATTACTATTAATGCACAGGAAATATCGCTTGAATCAAGTAAACCGGGTTTTTGCACTCAAAAATTTGACCATGTAAATTTTCACGCATTTTCTCCCTCCTTCAATAGAATATATGTTCATGTTACTACGTAAAGACGGATTGAGTTAATAACTGTACAAGACATTTGATATTCGTCCAAACAATAAAATAAAAATGTTGGTTACATTTGTAATTGAGGAAGTAATAGGAAAAAATATTTTACTAACATGAGCAGTTTTGAGATTTATACATCTTACTAATATAGCTGACTAAATTTCATACAAAAACGGAACTTATGCAATATTTGAAAGATCAATCTTATCCAGAGAAATCATTGAATAAAATTTAAATTTGTCGTTTCCTTCCTTTGAACAGTTTTTTGTCTCTGTTTTTGTAAAGGCAAATAGCATTAAATGATTATTTTCAGTAAAATATGAGCATTTTTATATTATTTGTTGTTTGGAACAGATTTCCTTTAAGAATGTTTATATTTTTCAGAAAATATCCAAACCAAATATTAACTGTGTCTATTACAAGCATTCCATAAGACACAAGGAATAAGAACGTTATGGAAACTGTTCTAAGATGATGCAGTTCCTGCGAGTAGGGCTTTTCTTCATATTTGGATAAATATATTGTTGGGGTGAATTTGAATCAAACCAACATCCCCCTCCAAAAAAAAGTTTAAAATGTTAAGTTTAATTGAATTAAGTATAATTATAAAATAAAAAGAAATAGTTACAGTAAGTGGGCATATTTGCCCCATACTACACTGTATACATGATCTCTGAGATAATTTTGAAATCTTTATTTTTTAGAGAAAGTCTGCCTTTTCTGAAGCTTTGGCTTCATTAGATGTATTAAATGCCCAAGCCAAGTTGCTTATTTGGCAAAGCACCCAAGCACAAAATGGGAGTATCTGGATCCAAATCCCAGCATGGCAAGTTCATGTTTGTAAAAACAGAAATATGAAAAATAAAATAAATAAATAAAGTGTATTTACCTTCATGGAATGTGTCTGTGATTTGCGGAGAGAACCGGAAGGCTGCCTGTATCCTCGCTGGCTTCTGCTGCTACAGCTGCTGCTACCCGAACTAGATGACACACCTTCAATCCAATAAATCAAAATTATTTATCTGTTACTCTGGGGCTGTACATTTATTTGTGTATCTTCATATGAATTTCTATGCTATATTATGTATTAACATGTTTTATTTCTGGAATTTTTCCACACCTTGGTTTTAAGGTGTGTTTACACCTGATAGTTGTAGTAGGATATTTATGTCAGACAGAAATTATGACTAATGTAAACTATGAACAATTTCTGTCTGAGATATATATTTCTATAAAGTGTGGACACTTCTATACCATCAGTTGTAAGTACTGTTTATAAAGAGAAGAATTTAATGCCAGAGATAAATATTTTGGCTACTAGCTGTATTGTCAACACTTATATACCATCAGAAGTAAACACCGATTAATTGCTAGTACAGGACAAAAATGTATGCGTGTAAACGGGCCGTACATATATCGCAAATTATACCAAATCTACAACTGTCGTATACGTATCCATGACATAAACGTCTAGCTATTTCTGTCAGTGTGTAAACATTCAAGCGAATATCTACCCGACACCTGAGATATATTTACTGCGAGAAGTTTAAACACTGAACGCACCCTTAGATAAATAGATAGATAAAATAAGGGCCCCCCAAGGGGAAAGCAATTCGACCTAAAAGATCTATTGTGCCCCTGAAAACCCGCTGGGTCACCTACAGTAGCCCTGAATCTTTGACTATGTTATAATAACTGCCTCACATGTCTTCTAAATTCCTTCTCTTTCTGAATCTCTGAAGAGGCTTCCTTGGTGGGCCAAAGTGGGCTTAAATGATTGACTCGAACTAAGGAATCATTAAATCAAAAATGATTCCTAAATGAAAGAACATTTATTGGCAGAGCAACATGATAACTGCTCTCTGGACATACAGATCCTGTGCCACTGTAATAAAGGCAAAAATATAGTCCTCTTGACTTTGCAAAACTGTTTAAAAATCAGAGGAGAAGATGCCACACCCCAACAGATCCAAACGCTGGCTTGCCCCACCAACAAGGCCGAAGAGGGTGAACCTCTTTGAGGTACAGGAGGTGGGTGAGTGTAATGCTTTATAAAGGGATGGGTATTTATGGATCTTTTCTCTCTGTTTATATATTTTTATTATTATTTGTCATAGATTTTAATCACCAGTGGCCATGAGTGTTAAGGTGTGGTTCCCACTATGGGGTGTTGGCTTTTCTTTAGAAAAAAAAAAGGCATCAGCCCTATCCTTACTAGAAAATGTTAGTAACCTGTGTACGTTAAAATTTAAATAAATAAATAATCTTTGCCAACTTGGTGTAAATGTTTTTTTTTTAGCTTTGCTTATTGCTATATACCAATCTATTTTCTATTTATTGACTATAATAGTTATATTATTTGAATAATCTAAGGTAACTACATTTTTAATTTAATATGACTGTTTTGATGGTTTTTAATATAACATTCCTATAAAAGTGATTGAATGAGTTAATTAACTCCGGGATGAGAAATCGTAAGGCTTTTGGTTTCGGGGTTAATAGGTTTTGAAGCACAATTTTTAAAGGTGTTCTGACTTAAGGAATCATTTAAAATCACTTTCAAGATGATATCTTAATCCGTTTTTCAGAAAAGGGGAACATCTAGAATTTTGAGTACTCCAAAAGAATGGATTGAGTTGAACATTTTCTTAAAACATTTGAAATTTATCCAAACCAAGATGTATACATTTATACCCAAATTGGTTTTATATTAAACGCCAAATCGCGGGATTACGTGCGGATGTCCCAGTGGGAGCTTGGGGCGAATATTGAAGAGTTAAGTATTCCAGTGGTCCATAGAGGTTTCTTGCGCCAATCAAAGCTACTATCCTAGTAGACTCTCAGTGACGCAATGAAATAAATGTTTTAGCCGAGATTTAGCGTTTTGAGGCTGTAATTTAGGATACTGAAGTTAGCCGCTCAATATTACTGACCGTTCCGTGCTGAGTGGGATCGATCTCTCGTCACCTTGTGAATTAATCACCTCTACCGACGGACCTTGAGCGAGTCCTTCGTGAACATCGGACAGAGTAAGGAAGGTTCTATTCTAGGGCTTCTCCTTCATCAATGGAAGCGATCCATATTTCATCTTTCCTTTCTACAGGGTGGCTAGGTATATCAAATCCAAATTCAATATTTGCTAAGGGTAGAACATGAGGAATGAAACAGTTACTTTAACACTCCAATGGTCGCGTCAGATCTCTCAGATACACAGCATCTTACGTAGACTTTGTAAGGGGCGCAAGTGCGCGGGTCTAGCTATACCCTTTACTATTCCTAGAGCAGGTAGTGGCTGATGTGTCAGTTCTGACCTGACGCTCCTCCAAGCAGTAACTATCCACTAAAACTATTTTGTATCTCATAGATACCACGCGACCATATTTTTACTTTTAGAAAAGAGGGCACATTGGTGTCATAAATACCAGAAAATAAAAACAACAACAAAATAAACGTACATGATATCAATTATGAATATGGATGCAGCGATTGATGTTGAAACAGGGGTAAAAAAGATAGCACTGTAGCCGAGAGAACCAAAACAAGAATGCGATTCGAAATGTTTGGGGCAAACAAGACTACAAGGCTCACCCAGTATAAATGCAAGGGGTGCGGCCAATATTTATGTCTCTATCATTGCACATTATATTGTCCAGATGGATGTAAAGTGTATGTTGATACAGAAGACGTTTTTTTTGAAGTTATATATTACTACAAAATATTATTAATATTTGCCCTAATATTTCCTATCTACTTGTTATTTGTATATTTCAACTATATAAGTTTGCATATAATACGTAAATGAATAACATATAATACAATGCAAGGTGAGAAATAACCCTTCAAAGTTCAACACATACATTTATTATATAATAAAAGTATATGTTGAACTTTGAAGGGTTATTCCTCACCTTGGATTGTATTATTAATTAATACCCTTCCCCTTTTCATCAACATATTTAAATAAATAACTTTTTCTTGGTAAATTTACTAATTTTTTTATATATTAATCTCCTGTTAACAGTTTTTGTTCATTCTTAATACAATAGATAAAGTTATTTACGGTAATTGAGACTGAAACTCAGGCGTATCTCTCAGATACAAAGCGATCACCAATGGTAGTTTCAATGGCGCGACCATTGGAGTGTTAAATTAAAACTAAATATTCATTATAAGGCATTAATTTAAAGTAACTTTTCATTCAAAGATACTCATAAATACCAATAAAACTGAATATTCATTATGAAGTATTGAAATCATTATTAATAAATGTGCTAATGGCCTCAGCAGCCGATGCACAAAAATTACTAAAATAAAAAATAAATAAATGTAAATTACAAACTCGCTTATGTCTAGAGATATCGGTGAAGTACGTTCCCTGTTTGCTTATGTCTAGAGATATCGGTGAAGTACGTTCCTTGTTCGCTTATGTCTAGAGATATCGGCGAAGTACGTTCCTGGTTCGCTTATGTCTAGAGATATCGGTGAAGTACGTTCCTTGTTCGCTTATGTCTAGAGATATCGGTGAAGTACGTTCCTGGTTCGCTTATGTCTAGAGGTATCGGCGAAGTACGTTCCTTGTTCGCTTATGTCTAGAGATATCGGCGAAGTACGTTCCTGGTTCGCTTATGTCTAGAGATATCGGCGAAGTACGTTCCTTGTTCGCTTATGTCTAGAGATATCGGCGAAGTACGTTCCTGGTTCGCTTATGTCTAGAGATATCGGCGAAGTACGTTCCTGGTTCGCTTATGTCTAGAGATATCGGTGAAGTACGTTCCTTGTTCGCTTATGTCTAGAGATATCGGCGAAGTACGTTCCTGGTTCGCTTATGTCTAGAGATATCGGTGAAGTACGTTCCTGGTTCGCTTATGTCTAGAGATATCGGTGAAGTACGTTCCTTGTTCGCTTATGTCTAGAGATATCGGCGAAGTACGTTCCTGGTTCGCTTATGTCTAGAGATATCGGTGAAGTACGTTCCTGGTTCGCTTATGTCTAGAGATATCGGCGAAGTACGTTCCTGGCTTGCTTATGTCTAGAGATATCGGTGAAGTACGTTCCTGGTTCGCTTATGTCTAGAGATATCGGTGAAGTACGTTCCTGGTTCGCTTATGTCTAGAGATATCGGTGAAGTACGTTCCTGGTTCGCTTATGTCTAGAGATATCGGTGAAGTACGTTCCTTGTTCGAATACGATCGAACCTTCTGACCATTTGAATGTTTTGCGATTTATCAGAAACATAACGAAATTCAAGTTTCATATCGTTAATCAGTGGTTTGTTTGGGAGGGGGGATGGTAGCAGGAGCTGCAGAAAGCGTATAGCGGCCAGAATAAAAATGGTTTAAGAATTGACTTATTTAATTTCCTTGAGTGACATCTTTGGTTTTGATGAGGACATATACAAATATTCTGCCTGGCCTTCAGCAATCACATATTGTCGATACAAAGGCAAAGTAACGAATGTGAAAAAATGCATCTTTCATTGTCAATCATTACTAATTTCTGCTGGACTTATGTACGGCAAATTCTTGAATCTTAGATCACTCTATTAAAGGGAAAGTATTCCACTATCAAAAGGTCAAATCTACCGAATATTTGACTGTCCAAAAAAAAAAAGTAATGAATAAATGCTTTTCCACTCTGAAAATGGTAATTTTCACATTCGATACTTTGCATTTGTAGCGACGATATGTATGTTTACCTCGTAACCTCCCTATTATTCCCCTAGATTGACTATGGTTGTTTGGTTACGGTGGACTTTCTGGCGATCTCGAGGCAAAACTCAAACGCCTCATGAACTGTTTCATTCGTTTTATCCTCGGGATCTCCAGAGACTCCCACAAAACACATTTCTACCAGGAGCTAAATTGGCTATTTCCTCTTTATCGTCGACAGTACTTCCTCGGTTCAGTCCTTTACCAAGTAATTCAATCCTGAAGACCGACGATTTTTGAACTCCTCAAATTTAACTCCTCTTTTCTCTCCCGGAACACCAGATCTCGTCCTTCCGATCTTTATATTCCTTGCCACCGTACTGCATTATTGGAAAAATCATTTGTCACCCGTTCCACTTCGCAGAGGAATTCCTTACCTCTGTCTGTCCGCCATTCTACCAACCTAGAAACCTTTAAATCCAGACTCTTACACCACTTTTTATCCCTGCAAGTTTTAGCCAATCCCTAATTTATATACAAGCTGTAGTATTTATAATTTTATATAATTCTTTTCACTAGTCTGTAAATTCAGAATTAATCTTACGGGACATGTGTCAGAAAAATAAACAAAAATTGATTTTCAAACCCTAGAAAACTGCGGGTTCATCAGCTAGAATATGTATATATTGACCAACAGCTATAATCTATCTATGAAAGGACCTACATACCTGATAGAGAAGACGACCCTGAAGACATGGAATATAGAGACTCTGAATTAGGGACGGGACCCATGGAGTAGTGTGAAGCCGAAGTGACCAGCCTTCCACTGGCTTTCAGTCTGAGGATCTTGGCTCTGCAGATGACACAGCGAAGAGGAAGCAGGCGCTGTGACACCGCCATCTGGATGGTCTTCACGAAACACTTCCTGCAGACGACTCGGTGTCCGCAAGGTGAAGTCTGCATGGTGGCCTTAGCGTTCACGCAGATCACGCACTGTTAAATTAGGAAAAAAAACTCAATTAGTTAAATTGCCATGTTATTTTTTTTTCATTAAGGGGTAATGTTATCTTGTAACTTTTGTTTAACGTTTTCTTATGGGCTTAAATGCTTCCTAAATTTATGAAAAATTATATCCAAGAGCTTTTATGTGGCGGAAACGATTTTAAATGTGCCTTCATACGCACTGCCACCGCACAGCGGGGCCAAAAGACATTTCGTGTTTCAAATTCTCAACATTCAAATCCTGATTAGACTTGGAAAAAAATATTAGCTTACATTTAAGAAAAAAATCATTGAAATCGCTTAAGATTTAGAGGATGTAGCCTTTTTTGAAACACGAAATGTTTGTAAACATGAACATTAATTACAAAATAAATAATTGAGTCTGGTTGACACGCCTTAAACTCAACTAAAAAAAATAAAATAATTGAGTCAGCTGTTAAAAATAAAAAAGAGTCTAAGTATTCCCATGGAGTAGGTGAATAAGGATGGCAGAAAAGGTTGGATGTCCAATAATGAATCTACAGATGCTGCCAAAGGGTCATTCATACGGCAGGTGGCAGACACGTACAGTAATTCCCGTAAAGTCTAAGACCTGAAGTGGACCTGAAATCTCGACGAGCCACGAGCTATAGCAGATGTGGGGTGAAGGGTTTATAAGGGCTGGCTTACCTGTCCTAGAACATTCTGCACCAGTTCTTGAGTATTTGCACCAGATGGTTTCAAAGGTACGTCAGCCCAATATTCTCTTATTTACCATTATAATAGTAGATCTCTTAATAGCTATCACTCACTTAACCTGTCTCTTATCTTAGCAATATTTCATGATCTTAATGTTTTTAACAGTTAACTTAGTATAAATTAAAGCTTTTAATTGGAATTCCGCTTCTCCAAAATATTTCTCCATTATCTATTCCTTTAAGTCCCGTCCTTGTTATTCGATCTCTTGCAAGGGCAAAAGTTTCATTTTTTAAATTTAATTATATAGGTTATTTTAAGGGATGCGTTATATAATTCTCCAGGGATGCAGCGTACACTACCCACTCATGAACTTGGAATGTGCTTAGTTATGAAGCCTTTGCGTGACAGACTTTATTATACTGGATTTTAAACACTGTCATTGATTTCATATCTTAACGTTTTAAAAAATTAATTCCCCCTTTTTCCATTTAATGTATTTACTTGACATACTTTGACATTAAGCTATAGGTTAAGACCCTTCATTCAGGAGCAGCTTCTCGGTTAAAATTCCAGTCTGCAAAGTTAATTTCTCTAATGCTAAATATTCGAAAAATAATCCGTGTAATTTTATATTATTTTGGAGTTCTTATTATAGTGTTTCGTACAACAATAAGCCCCAAGGTCAATAACAACAACCTGTCCGTTGTCGCTGTCAATAACGAACAACTGAAACATTAAACTAATAACTGTAGTTTTTTGATTGGATTTAAGGCAAATGACTGTAGTTTGTGAGTATTTGTCGACGGACTCCATTGGAAGGAGCGTCCGATGGGTTATTTATCGCTCTATAAGTAATAGCTACTAAATCAAGGGGTAATTCATCCCTAATTAGTCTGCAGATTAATATTCATGCTTCGGATGGCAGAATTTATGCAAATATTCCCAATATTGACTGCAATTTATGGAGATTACAGTTCGTCAATAGTGCTTCCGTGGATTGTAGTTACTGGCAGAATCAAACAACCGGATTTAATGATAAGTCCTTCCCCAGAAAGTAAGTACCTCAGAAGGTAGTGTTCACTGCAATTTTGCATAATATGCTTCAAGTGACCTATATAAATTTAAAAAAAAAATCCGTCACGCAGGAGCTGCATAACTAAGCGCTTTCCTCAGAATTTGGGTAGTGTAGACTGCTTTCCAGAACAATTTGATAAAATATCCTACATAAATAAAATAAAAACATGAATAGTTCTCTTTTAATTTTGTAATGAGTAACTGATCAATTATTAATTTGCTTCCAGAGTTATGTTTACACATGTTACCTACTACACTACGTAATAAATACAAAAAACCTCATATTATCGTATTTTTATCTAACGCATGAACAGGATACAGTCCCTCTAGTGGTAGAAAGCGCTCCTTGCGGCGGCTTTGTCAACCTACGTCTGGCGGGCTTTTCTATTGAAATATATTACAAAGTAAACCCCCCCTTTCCGATTGACCGATTCAGCTCATTTTTACAACACTTCTTTCCCATGAGTTACCCACGACGCATACCGCGTTTCGTTACAATACAGCAGAAATTACGACCGGTATGAGTATATTAGTAATTTGGGTCCGGAGTAACCCCCCCTCCTAATGAACCGATTTAGTTTGTTTTTACAATACATAATTACCTGTAGATTACCACTACGAATACCGAGTTTCGTCGAAATATACCTAAAATCACGGCTGGTAGTGGCGAATTGGTATTGTGGGTTCGGAGTTAACCCCCCCTCCTAATAAACCGATTTAGTTTATTTTTACAACACATATTTACCTGTGGATTACCACTACGAATACCGAGTATCGTCTAAATATACCAAAAATCACGGCTGGTAGTGGCGAATTGGTATTGTGGGTCCGGAGTAAACCCCCCCTCCTAATGAACCGATTTAGTTCATTTTTATATCTTATTTTTCTCTCTATATTACCACTACGAATACTAAGTTTCATTGAAATATAACAAATATTACGGCTGGCATGGTCAAATTAGTGTTTTGGGTTCGGGGTAAACCCCCCCCCCCTTCCGGTGGACCAATTTTGGTGGTTAACGAACTCGTTCAATCGTTTGCTAATTGAATGCTATATACCAAGTTTCGTGACGAAAAAACGAAAACTCTGGCCGCTATCGTGTTAACAGACATATATATATATATATATATATATATATATATATATATATATATATATTTATATATATATATATATGCACACATATATATATATATATATATATTTATATAAATTTTAACGGGGGTCATTTTCGGTGTCTACTAGGTAGGATCTATAAAGATTCGAAGAAATTTTTCAAAAATTCCGTCATGAGTACAACCTCAATAGCTACTTTCCTTCGGAGGAAAGTGCTAAAAAAGAATAGTTTTGCTCTTTTATATTTCTAACAGCTGATTCAATTATTTATTTTTTTAATCAAGTTCTGGGGGAGGCCCGTTAGCGGTGAGTGTTAAGGCACGACATATATCGTGTTTAGATATAATACAACAAAAAGTCCGACTCGCAGGAACTGCAGCATCTTAGCGCGGTTCCGTTCATGTCCCTAGTGCCATTTGATAAGCTTAGAAAAGAAATAAACTTATTTTTTTTTATATATCTCGTGAAAATTGTCAAATTCCTCTCGAACATCTCGAATAAAAGTGATATTAAGGCGTCAGGGACACCGACAGTAGCTAACTTTTACACAGAAGCGGAAATTACAGAATCTGGCTCTCATTCTAAAGCAAAGCTCTATAAATCAATACAAAATATGCCTAATAAAGCCTTTCTAGAGGATACAGAAGCATGGGCGTATATGAGGGGGGGGGGGCTGAGGGGGCTGCAGCTCCTCCCGAAATTTTGAATTGATAATAAAAACTTCTCGTAAAACCCTTAAAAATAAATTAAATAAGATCACACAAATGGACCAAAAACAAGTCTTGTGGAATATTGTTTTTTTTTTCTAATTAAATACTTTTTATCAATATTTAGTGAATAGTTTTATCAATAACCTTTGTTGAAAACTATTCATTGCTAATTGATGAATCGGTTTACAACTAAGTAGTCTGTATGAATATTTAGTATATAACCTATGTTTGGATCTGTGTTTTTGGGGTGCTCTCCGCATAGGCTTTGTATTTTTGTCGGCAGATACCTGGGGTATATTTACAGCACTTGAGGATTAACTCTTAGCAGGTAAATTTCCTGCGGCCCCCTTGTTTCTACGGGCATTGAACCGCCATATTCGCTCATAGTATCTAACCGTTGTGAAGTTTATTTTTTGGATTTAGGACTTAATATACATATGTAGTCTAAATCATAGCAAGAAGTAATCCTCCGTCGTCGGTTCTTAACTATGTAGACTCGCTAATGTTATCCAATCTTAGATACATCGTATTTAAAATCCACAGCAAAAACACGACATTTCATCAGAATCCCCTGCTGAATAAAACTTATATAGAATAATATGCAAAATAAAGCCTATCTAGTGGAAAAATAGAGGAAAAAAGCCGTTCGTGGTGGTAGAAAATCTTAAAAGTATTTCGCTCAGAAATCTCCGAAATATTGTCACTAATTTTACGTATCCTGTTTTATAGCCAAATAGATTTATATTCTATAATCAATAAGAAAAACCTACTAACAATAAAAAACTATGGGTAACAGATGAAAATAGGGAATACCAAGAATAATTCTAAAGAACGAAATCAACACCAGTACTGTAATCTAGATATTCATACGGCATCTTCGAATTCTAACAAACAAAATATTGATTCTAATTATACGTATCCTGTTTTATTGACAAATACATTTGTCTACTATAAGCAATTAAAAACACTAGGGAATATTCCAATGAACTTGGAGTAGGAGCCTCGACAGTTTCAAGACATTTGAAGGAAATCGACAAATCCAAAACTGACATTTCATACGGTACAGCCTGATATATTTTTAACAATGAATTGTTTTTCTTATTTTAATTAGTCTGTTTTATTGTCAAATACATTATCCAACTTTATGCAATTAAAAAATAACAAGGAATAAAAACAAACAAAAAGAACCGTTCGAATAAACGAAATCAATTACTTCAAAGTTTAAGCACTTATTTCTCCGATTGACATAGCCTAATCAAAAATTGTTTCAGAATCTTTTTTGTAGAACATTTAGTAAGCTTTCGCATGGTAACCCTCCGTTCACCAATATTCCTAACCGTCTTCGAGATATTAGGGAATGTATACGAAGTTCCCAAAACATTTCATGTCTGTTAATAAAATATTTTATTCTAATTCTTCCTTAGCTCCAAACGTAACCAAAATTTTAACATATTTTTTTTTTTTTTTTTTTTTTAGTAATACGTTTATTTAACATCTGTACATTTGGAGAGTACATTAGTTAAGTTTGCTCTCAGATAAAAATAATAATTATATACAGAATTGAGTTGAAATACAAAATAAATAAAAAACAAATAAGCAAATAAATAAAAAATAAAATAAAAAATAAAAAAAAAAGAAAAAAAAGAAAGAAAAAGTACATAAAAAACAAAACAAACAAAAACAATGAATAGGAAATAATAATAAAAATAATAACACTTTTGGAAGGAGCCAATCAATACTGGCACTTCCTACTTAGAATAATGTCTTGTCCCTATTCAGTTAATTGATCACGAGGCCAATGTCTCTTGAGCCTTCTAGGCGGATTTTTGGGGTGAGTTTGGGAGGAAAGTGTTTGTGCTCTGGGATTGGGATGGAAGGACAGTTTGGAATGAAACGTTAGGAAGCGGGATTTTGCCAGTTCTTGAACGAAAGGGATGTTGAGGTCACTATGAAGGGTTTTATTGGAAACATAGAAAGGAGCATTAACTATTTTGCGGAGGACTTTGGATTGGAATGCCTGTATTCTCTGTATGTTAGAAGTTTTAGTTGTACCCCAGAGTTCAAGTCCGTAAGTCCAAATAGGTCGGATTATGGTTTTGTAAACAATGAGTTTGTTGTGTATGGTCAGTTTTGATGAAGGTCCCAGTAGTCGTCGTAAGAGTCCGTATCTCCTGTTCAGTTCCTGTCTTTTCAGTCGGGTGTGTGGGTTCCAAGTGAGTCTACTGTCCAGTAATAATCCCAGGTAGCGCACCTCGTTGGATGTGGGGAGTTCGTGGCTGAATATGATGACTGGAGGGCAGGTTCTCTTATTGAGGGTGAATGTGATTTGGCAGCATTTCTCAGGATTCACCTTTATTTTCCACTTGTTGCACCAGTGCTCGACAGATTCCAGATGTTCTTGTAGATAACAGGAAGCAGTTACGGGGTCAGGAGAGGAGGAAAATATGGCTGTATCATCAGCATAGGTAGTTAAGTGGGTGCTGGGGTGGGTAGGGATGTCTGCGGTGTATAAAAGGTAGAGGAGAGGACCAAGAATACTTCCCTGTGGTACTCCGGAGGAAATGGGATGGGAACTAGACAATGTGGGACCGGATCTTACTTGGAAGGAGCGGTTAGATAGATAGGATTGCAGGATTAGGAAATATGTGTGAGGAAGTATGCGCTTTATTTTGTATAACAACCCCGGGTGCCAAACACGATCGAACGCTTGGGCGACGTCGAGAAAGGCACTCGTGCAGTAGTTTCTACTTTCGAGCGCGTGGGATATGGTGTCAACAACGCTGAAGCATTGTTGGATGGTTGAATGCTGAGGACGAAAACCAAACTGGTGATCTGGTAAGGAATTTGGAGGGATCGTGGACAGAATTCTTTTAAGGAGAAGTTTTTCAAATATCTTGGATATAATTGGGAGCAAACTGATAGGGCGATAGGAAGATGGATTCTTGGGAGATTTCTGAGGTTTAGGTATAAGGATTATTATCGAATGTTTCCATGGATTTGGGAAGTGGGTAGTACGTAGGATTGAATTGAATATGTAGGCGAGGAAAATAATTGCTTTGTGAGGTAGATTTTTTAGGATTAGGGCTGTTATAAGGTCATAACCGGGAGATTTTCTTGGGAGGTGTCTGATAATGTATTTAACTTCTGCAGGATGGAATGCTTTAGGAGGAAGGGAGAGTGGAAGAGGGGTATTCAGGTAATCTTGTATTTCTAGGTCTTGGGAGGAGCTGGTTTCTGGATGAGGGGAAAAAGTAGATTCCAGATGGGAAGCGAATAGTTCAGCTTTATCTTCATCACTTCTAGCCCAAGTTCCGTCGCTGCGTTGAAGAGGTTGAGGAACGGAATGGAATTTTAGGATTTTACGGGTGGCTTGCCAGAGAGAGTTGTCTTCGGTGGTGAGTGATTGGAGGTAATCATTAAAGGATTCAGATCGGAATTCGGATAAGGCTTTTTTTAGGAGGCGAGTAAGTCGATTGAAGGAAGTGTGGTCGGATGGGTAACGAGACCTCTGCCAGCGAGCCCTTGCTTGGCGCTTAGCTGACAAGAGATTAAGGATGTGGTCTGGGAGTTGAGGCTTAGGGTGAAAAGGGAGACGAGTTCTTGGCCTGCTTGAGCTCAGAGCACTGTCTTGTATGGCTTTTGTGAACATCAAAACAGCCTCATCCACGTCGGATGAAGTTTTCAAGGGAACATTGAGATCTATGAGTTGAGAGAGTTGTTGACGAAACAACTCCCAGTTCATAGGCCCTGGTGTGAGAGTGGGATTGCTGGAGCGTGGTAGAGGAGAGGTATTCAGGACGAGTAGGATGGCTGAGTGATCGGATGAGAGTTCAAGCAGTGACTGAACCGAGTATGATATTCCTCGTAGGCCAGAAGTGATGAAGAAATCGACAAGGTCGGGAGTGCGAGAGGGATCGGTTGGCCAATATGTAGGAGAATCAGAGGAAATGGTGTCATAATTTTGGGATTGAAGGATGTCATAAAGAATTCTGCCACGAGGATTGGTAAGACGGCTTCCCCATCTGGGATGTTTCGCATTGAAATCAGCCCCTATGAGAAAGTGAGGACCAAAGGATTGGAATAGAGTGAGGAATTCAGGTTGGTAAATGGTAAAATTTGGAGAGAAATACGCCGCAGAAACAATTATATTGTAGGATGAAAGGGAAAGGGAAATTGAACTTACCTGCATGCTGTCTGTCGAGAGAGTGGAGTGCGAAAAGTGAGCCAAAGTACTTTTCACCATTACTGCTGCTCCATGCCGGGAATCGGAGGGATGGTCTGCCCTGTAGCACACATAGCCTGGGATTGAGAAGTAGTTTGTGGTAAGTAGGTGTGTTTCTGTAATCAGTGCGATGTCGATGTTTCTTTCTGTAAGTAGGAGTTCAAGCTCGAGTCGTCGTGAGATAAGTCCGTTAGCATTCCATAGGATTATGGTGAGGGAATTGGGATTAAAGGAAATCATTTAAGAAGTTTCGGAAGAATGTCGGAAATTAGGGAGGTCATAAGGGAGATAAGAGGAGTTAGTAATGTTTCCAACTTATTTAGGAACGAGGAAAACAGGTTGAAGGGATCTTGGGGTGTAGGAGTGGGAGGAACAGGGGGAGCATTAATAGGTTTAGGAGAGGAAACTGATGGGATATTCTTCTGGGAGGTTTGGGAAGGAGGTGTGAGGTTTTGTGCTGGGGTTGGGGTGGTTGGTGGTTTTTGTGCTGGCATTGGATTGGGTTGAGGATTTACCAGCACATTCTTTTGCCTAGAGGAGAGAAGAGAGGCATACGAGACATTTGGCCTCCGAGGTGAAGTTGCTGATGTGGATGGCTGCTGAGGCTGAGTATGTGTGGCATCTTTGGTGGCAGAAGCCTGTACGTTGGTCAGACGGGTTGCGCTGCTCGTCCTCTGCCGTTGAGTCCTAAGAGTTCTGAGGGCCTTGTAGACATCGCATCCTTTGTAGTTGGCTGGATGATTGTCGCCACAGTTGGCGCAGGTTGCAGGTGCGTCTTTGGGTTTAGCGCAGTCTTCAGACTTGTGCTGCTCGCCACATTTAACGCACTTAGGTGCGTGGTTGCAGTAGCTTTTGGTATGGTTATATTCTTGGCATTTGTGACATTGAGTTAATTCGCGTCGACGGCGGGGCTCTTCCACTGATATCTTGGTGTAGAGAAGATATTGTTCTTTAAATATTTCTCTGCTTTTTTCGGCCTTTTCCAGATCCACGAAAAAGAGAGGAAGTTGTGCTTTCGTTGTCGGGTGGCGAACATTAATTATTCTTTTAACGTTATAGCCAAGATCCTTCAAAGCATTTGCGATGTCTTCAGGAGGTGTGGTATGATGTAAATTGCGTATGACGACTCTGTATGCTTTTTCCTCTGGCAATTGATAGCAGTGATAATCGGCTTCCATCTGGTTTAAACTTTTAATAATTGCCCTGTAGGCACCGCTGTCGGTAGCACTGATCGCTATGTCATTAAATCTGGCTCTGCAAGAGAAAGATTTTTCTCCAGCAGCTTGACTGAGACGAGAGCAGAGGTTTTTGTAATTCTTAATGTTTCTGACGTAGATGTTAGGCGGCTTCTGGTCTGTTTTTGCTACTGAAAGGAGATTTTTATTAATTTGAGATACATTTTGATTTTCCGTTATTTTTGATCCTTTTTGCTGTTTGGCTTTAGGCGATAAATTAGTAGAAGTTTTCTTACGAAGACGTTTACGTCTTCCCTGAGTAAAATTTTCGCCGTCTTGAGTAGAGGTAGATTCCAAGAAAGTGTACTGTTGCTCACTGTCCATTGTCGTAGACATTTTAGAAAAAAAAAAAATGTAAAAAAAAATTTGTGAAAAATGTGGGATCGAACCACTGATCTTCAGCCGAGAGTCGACTACGGAGTAACTGAGCCAAGGAGGCTGGCTGCCAGCTGTCTGTCTATAGAGAGTGTTGCTGGGAAAAGTATCTCCCACTCTGCAGGGGCTCCTATGCACCAGGAGCGGGACTCTACAGGCAAGCCCCCCACCACTAGGCCTACTAGCAGCGAGGGCTAGATAATCTATAAATGATTGTAACTTCACTTACAGATTGTAGGTAAACTACGATGTCTGGGTGAACGATATTTCACTGAAGTGTGCACTGAAACTATGTCCATCAGTGTGCCAATTTTCGTAAGAAAATGTGACCGCTGACCACCACTTTGCACTGATAAAAACGAGAGTTTTTAAGGAACGCTGTGTCTCACTAGAAAGCTATTACACGACTCTTTTGTTTAACATATTAGTGTTGATGAAATTCAAACATGCAGAAAACGTTTCAACTGAATCCCATAATTTTAAGTATCAAAATCAAAGACAAAAAGAACAGTTCGAATAAGCGAAATCAATTACTTTAAAGTTTTAAGCACTTATTTCTCCGATTGACATCGCCTAATCAAAACTTTCATTAGAGCCTTTTTTGTAGAGCATTTAGTAAGCTTGCTAATGGTATTCTTCCGTTTCCCAAATTCTCAACCTTTTTCGAGATATTAAAGAAAGTATACAAAGTTACCAAAACTTTTTTATGTCTGTTAATAAAATATTTTATTCTAACCCTTCCTTAACTCCAAACGCAACCAAAATTTCAACATATTAGTTTTAATGAAAGTAGAACATGCAGTAAATGTTTCAACTGAATCCCATGACTCTAAGTACCCAAACCAAAAACGGCATTCAAAAATTATTTTTTCAGTTTTCTCGAAAACGATTAAAGCTATCGCCTTGAAAATGGTTCCATTCGTTTTCCTAGCCCAAGAAGCCTATAAAAAGAGTACTTACAAGCTTATGAACTAAAAAACGTAAGCGTTACGATTTTTTTTGCGCGAATGTCGCCCCAAACGCCATCTTCCAGTGGGCGGATTTTGCTGGTTAACGAACTTGACCTTTCAAATTGGACGACAGATTTTTGTACCAAATTTCATCATAGTCGGACCATCAGGGAAGCCAGAAATGAGCGAACAGACAAATATATATATATATATATATATATATATATATATATATATATATATATATATATATACAAATTTGAACTACCGTTATTTTTGGTCTCTAGGGGTTCTGAAACGCGAAATTTTCTTGTCGGCACTTCCGGATTGTTTCATTGTATCAACCTTATAAGCGGGGTTCCTCCCTATGGGGGAGGGAGGAACCGCGCTAAAAAGTACGACCAACGTGAGAAAAATAGAAATTTCGTTCTAAATTAAGTCCTTTTTTTAATGGACCGATTTAGTTTATTATTGAAACACATTTTTTCCTTTAGATATCCACGACGCATACCGAGTTTCGTTACAATACGGCAAAAATTACGACAAGTGTGAACAAATTAGTAATTGGAATCTAAACCACCTTTTCAAATGGACCGATTTAGTCTGATTTAGAAGATATCATTCTCTTTAGGTGGTCACGACATTTCCCGAGTTTTGTTTCAATATGACAAAAATTACGGCTGATATAGGGAAATGTGTAATTTGGGTCCAGAGTAATTCCCTCCCCAGATGGACCGATTTTGTTGGTTAACGAACTCGTTCAACCGTTTGCTAGAGAAATGCTATTGTACAGGTTGTCCTGAATTTAAATGGCAAAACTTTTAGGAGCGTGCAGGGGACCAAAAAGTCCTTTAGAGATTTGCTTGTTTTTGCTTCGTTTTGGAGAAAATCGCAAAAGAAGAAGCGAAACAAGTTTTCATTTATGTACTTACTCATTTAAATTTTCAATGGGAAAAAAGTTCATTGCGAATGTTTCAAGAAACCAATTACTAAATTCAATCTATTGATGCTGATATAGTTTTCGTGTACGGTTTCTGCCACGGTAATGCTTTAGAAGTGGTGCGAGAGTATGCGCACCGATTCACAAATAGAAGAGTGCTTAATCGACGGGTCTTTTTGTTAACATTTATTTATTGTTATTATCGTTACAAGACGATAAAACAGTCAAATCATTATTTTTAAGAAAATAACGAGTCTCTCTTTGGGGTCTCCCGTGGTCTAGTGGCTAGCGGGCTGGATTTATAAGCGGGAGATGGCGGGTTCGATCCCCACCGGCGACAGGAATTTTTTCATCTCAGGGCTCGCTGAGAAAATTCCTGGTTGCACCCTGGAGGCCCGGCGCTAATGGCCAAGATTTGTCGATGCGCCGAAAAAAAAAATAACGAGTCTTTTCAAGAGAGAAAGAGTTCTTCTTTTTACATTGTATGGATAAAAAAAGGGGGTAATTTTTTAATGTAATTTTAAATACATGTAATTTATTTTTCTTCTAGTTAATGAGGATGGCCCTGAGGCCGAAACGTTTAAAAATGAGGAATTGTAACTAGTTCATCAATATATTTGGCTGAGGTTGAGGATCAATAAATAAACTATATATGGTAAATAAATGAGTGTTAACAAAAAGAGTCGCCGATTAAGCACTCTTCTATTTGTGAATCGGCGCGCATACTCTCGCACCGCTTCTAAAGCATTACCGTTGCAGAAACCGTACACGAAAACTATACAGCATCAATAGATTGAATTTTAGTAATTGGTTTCTTGAAACAATTCGCAATGAAAATTTTTCCCCATTGAAAATATAAATAAGTAAGTACATAAATGAAAACGTGTTTCGTTTATTGTTTTGCGATTTTCGAAAAGAAGCAAAAACGAGCAAATCTCTAAAGGAATTTTTGTCCTAGTTTTTCGGTCCCCTACACACACCTGAAGTTTTACCATTTAAAATCGGGACATCCTGTACAAAGTTTCGTGACAAAAAAATAAAACGAAAGATATACATGCCGCTTAGATGACGCAGTTCCTGCTAGTCGGACTCTTTTTTATTGTAGTTGAAATACATATTTGCTATTCTGACACAATATTGAGGTTTTGGCTGTAGTATATTGAATGCTATGTTGAAGCTATTTCTGGCAACTTCAACGATCCGGAAAGGGTCTAAGCTTTGTCCTGGATATGAAAGGTGGCGACATTTCTCATCCTCTTTCTCTATTGTTGTGGCAGCAAATGGCGAGCTACGGATTTAGAACATCCCTATTTATATCTCGGGTTAGTCTCTGGTCTTCATCTTGTCATGACGAGAGATAAACTATTACCAAAAGGTAGTGGTTTAGAGTATTTTCTACATTAAGGCTGCCAGTTACTTTTAATCACCAAATGATTACTTTAATAGCTTTAATTAACATATTATTAGGTAAACAAGAATACAGGTACATTTAACCCTCCGTCGACCAGGTGGGGTCTAGGCGTACCCCACGCACACTATTTCCCACCTCCCTTATAGCCACCGTTTCCCTTCCTTCCTACTCTTTGAGTAGCTTCCTAATAAATAGTGGTCCGAAGATCGGCAGTGTCAAATCGCTCATAAAACATAGTCTACCCATCAAATTGATTATTTTTTGTTAAAAAACGGGGCTGGGGTCTCACCGTTGGCTTCCGTGATACATTTTTTTTTTAGGTAAATATCCTAAAAAAAATGGATCACGGTTTACATGTATTTTTAGTTATTTTGCATCATGGTAGTATCTGGTGTCAAGATAAAACTGAATTCGTCGAATTTTACAATCTGACGAAAGGATTCCATTTTCCAGTGTTATTGTCTTTCTGTAATGCAATTTCAAATCCTATAACCACAATTTTGGATCCTGAGACTCCATATTTGGAGGGTATCATCACAGACACATACAAATTGATTGAATATTTTTTGAAGGTAGTCTTATGAAGTATTAGCACGTTACCACCATAAATGTAAGTGGGGTCCTGGTGGACCCCACGTGGGCGACGGTGTAACTATCTCTCACGTGGTCGACGGAGGGTTAAATGATGAACTGAAAATAAAAGCAGCCATAAATAAAAGAGCCTTAATTAAAGATAGTCTTGATTCTTTGAACCATGTTAAGACCACTTAGAATTCTGCAATTTCTCACATAGCTACCCCAATTTTTTATTTATAGTTCAATTTCATGTCCATTAGCACACGTTTTAAATTTACCTGAAACAACTAAAAATGTTGGACGTTTCTTCTTTATTACAAAGAAACAAAACATTAAATCAATAGAATTCATTTCGGTGTCCATAATACATGCAGGGAATAACATTCTTGATAGAGTTTGTAGGCGTCGCGTGGTTTAATTTATTTAAAGAAAAAAAAAATGATGATCACTTTTAAAGTAATCATTTGGTGATAAAAAGTAACTGGCTACTTTAATGTAAAAAAAGACTAGTGGTTTCAATTCACAAATCATCGAGAAGTGGTCATTTTCGACAGTGTATTACATTTGGAGAGTTCAGAGCACAACTAGACCAAGTCCATGTTATACATTTGGAGAGTTCAGAGCACAACTAGACCAAGTCCATGTTATACATTTGGAGAGTTCAGAGCACAACTAGACCAAGTCCATGTTATACATTTGGAGAGTTCAGAGCACAACTAGACCAAGTCCATGTTATACATTTGGAGAGTTCAGAGCACAACTAGACCAAGTCCATGTTATACATTTGGAGAGGTCAGAGCACAACTAGACCAAGTCCATGTTATACATTTGGAGAGTTCAGAGCACAACTAGACCAAGTCCATGTTATACATTTGGAGAGTTCAGAGCACAACTAGACCAAGTCCATGTTATACATTTGGAGAGTTCAGAGCACAACTAGACCAAGTCCATGTTATACATTTGGAGAGTTCAGAGCACAACTAGACCAAGTCCATGTTATACATTTGGAGAGTTCAGAGCACAACTAGACCAAGTCCATGTTATACAGTTTTCAGAAAATGAATATGAGTATTAATTGCAGTCGTTGTATAAATCCTATTGGCTAGTATAAGTCTTAAAAATATTTTAACATAAACACTGACATTATTTATGTATAGCCTTGTTGATAAAATAGTTACAACTTGAACTTGGCGCTAATGGCCTAGTTGTCGAAGCGCCATAAAAATAAAAAAACAACAAAAAAAAAAAAACAACAAAAAAAACTTGAAATTGGCTTACTTATGCTCAAAAAAAAAAAAAAAAAAAGAAAAAAAGAATGACTTCCAGATGTGTAGCAAGAACTGCTGCTACAAGTGGCAAAATAATGAAGTTAGGACTTAGTCTCCTGTAGCACTGAAAAGAGGCATTTTAGTAATACTCTTTAATGAAAAAAAAAAGCCGTCTCGAAGGAACTGCACCATCTTAGCGCGGTTCCGTTCATATCCCTAGTCTAATTTGGAAAGATTAAAATAGAAGCAGTTATTATTTTGGTTCCACCAGTCTTTTTTTTTAAATTAATTATTATAATGGCGTGTCAACCCTTAAGGTCACTAACGCCATTCCTGTGTGTAGTAAAGTCTTGAAAGGTCATGATTTACAATCTTATCTGGAAGGGTCCGCTAACACTAGAAACGGACCCGCTAGTGACAAGGTCTTGGAATCCTGGAAATCTATATTTCTAACAATAAATTGTTTTTGTTATTTTACTTAACCAGTTTTATATTCAAATACATTATCCAACTATAAGCAATTAAAAAATAACAAGGAATAAAACAGACAAAAAGAACCATTCGAATAAACGACATCAATTAATTTAAAGTTTTAAGCACTTATTTCTCCGATTGACATCGCCTAATTAAAACTTTCTTCAGAACCTTTTTTGTAGAGCATTTAGTAAGCTTTCGAATGGTATCTTCCGCTTCACAAGATTTTCAACGGTTTTTGAGATACTAACGAAAGTATACAAAGTTACCAAAACTTTTTTTGTCTGTTAATAAAATATTTTATTCTAACCCTTCCTTTACTCTAAACGTAACAAAAATTTCAATATGTTAGTGTTGATGAAATTCGAATATGCAGAAAATGTTTCAACTGTATCCCATAATTCTAAATACCAAAATCAAAGACAAACAATCCTCCCTAGGAAGGACGCTAGGCAGTTGAAAAGCTATATCTTGGAAATCCATATCTCTAAGATTAAATTGTTTTTCTTAATCTGTTTTATTTTCAAATACATTATCCAACTATAAGCAATTAAAAAATAACAAGGAATAAAAAACAGACAAAAAGAACAGTTCGAATAAGCGAAATGAATTACTTTAAAGTTTTAAGCTCTTATTTCTCCGATTGACATCGCCTAATCAAAACTTTCATTAGAACCTTTTTTTTAGAGCATTTAATAATCTTTCTAATGATATCCTTCCGTTTACCAAGATTCTCAACCTTTTTCGAGATATTAAGGAAAGTAAACAAAGTTACTAAAACTTTTTATGTCTGTTAATAAAATATTTTATTCTAACCCTTCCTTAACTCCAAACGTAACCAAAATTTCAACATATTCGTTTTGTTGAATGTAGAACATGCAGAAAATGTTTCAATTGAATCCCATGATTCTAAGTACCCAAACCAAAAACGGTATTCAAAAAGTATTTTTCCAATTTTCTCAAAAACGGTTAAAGCTATCGCCTTGAAAATGGTTTCATTCGTTTTCCTAGACCAGGAAGCATATAAAACGAGTACTTACAAGCTTATGAACCCAAAAACGTAAGCGTTACGATTTTTTTGCGCGAATTTCGCCCCAAACGCCATCTTCCAGTAGGCGGATTTTGCTGGTTAACGAACTTGACCTTTTAAATTAGACGAAAGATTTTTGTACCAAATTTCATCAAAATCGGACCATTCGTCTGGGAGCTACAGAGCGAACAGACAAATATATATATATATACACATATATATATATATATATATATATATATATATATATATATATATACACATATATATATATATATATATATACAAATTTGAACCACCGTTATTTTCGGTCTCTAGGGGTTCTGAAACGCGAAATTTTCTAGTCGGCACTTCCGGATTGTTTCATTGTATCAACCTTATAAGCGGGGTTCCTCCCTATGGGGGAGGGAGGAACCACGCTTAAATGGATTTGGTCTACTTTTGCTCTGAACCCTCCATTTATCATTATTCTAAAAAATTATATAATAATCCAGAAATACAAAATTTCATTCATTACATTGTGATGTACAATTCGACTGGAAATTAACCTATAGCCTGTTCAGGCCGATAGACCGAAAAGTTCAGTTGCGCATGTGCGAACTTCTGAGGGAAATTTCCCTTTCTCTTCGGCCATTTGCAAAGATGAATGAACTGTAAGCAATACTCTAACTACCTCATTCAATCCAAAACGCATACTAAAATATAAATGACACCTAATAATAAAACATAATGAAAAATGAGTTTGTAGTTTAGTGACCTCCCAGTGATAAGGTTATAACAGAGAATTTGTCTCGTGAATAAAGGCCACGCCCTTTTATCTCCAACTATTATTTAACAGTCTATAGTTTAAATCTTTTTAGTCTTAACTTTGACTAAGGTAACTTTAGACTAGACTTCAGGCAATCCAACCAGCAAGTATGAAAAAAATAGACATTTTCTATACAGTGTTTTAGGTTGCCAAAAATGCATTTGTCACCTTTATATTTCAGGATGAAAATTTTGACTAGAGAAAAAAAACTTTATTTAACAAAAAAAAAAAATATGAAAAGAAAAAAATTGCCCAACTATATTCAGTTGCTTACTACTCAACAAAAATTGCAATAATTATAAAACTAACTCAAACAAGTAAATCAATCTGTAAATTAAAAAGAAGCTAATAAAACTATGAAAATACTGGTAAAAATGATTGTAAAAATGTAAAAGGAAAATGAAAATACTTCTAATTATGGGAAATAAAAAAATATGTTAAAATAAATAAATCTAATATATAAATTGAAGGACTTCAGCCATAATGTGGTTTTGAATAATGGCCAGGGAATCGGCTAGAATAGATTCAGCTATGACTCCTGATTGTTCCTCGCTGATTCCCGTTTCCTTGAGACAAGCTGCCGTCTCCTTCGGGATGGTGCCTCTGGAACCGAACCATAATCCCTGTACTCGGTACTCTCTGAGTCTATAACTCTCATGGAATTTTTACTTTTCTCGCGTAAAACAACCCATTTCGTTTAAATCGGTCAGATTTTTTTGCATAATAATTTGGCAATTACTGGAAAAATGAACATTTTCCATGTTGTTGCACAATAGAAACGAAATAATTTACCTACTTGAAATACAAGACGTACTCATATATTTCCGTCAGCAGAAGAGAATGAATGTAAAACAGCAAAAGTGTATTTGCAATACAGCCATTGAGTGAATGACAAAAAATGAAAAAGTTGCGAAAGAGTGACAGATTGACGAATCTCTATGGAAATTGAGCGAGTGTATACTGAACGACAGGGAAGTGGTTTCGGGACTGTATTGTCTCT
The DNA here is from genome assembly GCA_946811695.1 of Gonocerus acuteangulatus. NCBI lineage: Eukaryota > Metazoa > Arthropoda > Insecta > Hemiptera > Coreidae > Gonocerus > Gonocerus acuteangulatus. The sequence goes on along the minus strand of OX328124.1, from coordinate 22,339,564 downwards.
TCGATCGAGGGCAATGGACTCCTCTAGTTATTGTGAGTGTTTATTATTGTTTTCCATATCTCACCTCGTCCTCCTGTGACGTTGCCAATTCGGGCTCATTCTCTTCCAGCTTGGACAGCAATTTGTCCTAAAACAAAATGAATAGTAATAAATTACATTGTATTTTCATGAAGATTGCTAATTTATCATTAAAAAAATAATTTCGTTTAGAGCCTCCTGCTCAAATTCAGGAACATAAATATGCTTTAGGACCACCCGACAAACCTATGTAATGTACTGAATAACATACAGTCTTCTTTTTCGTACATGGCTACCGCGCATTCTTCTAGGTTTTTGTGAAACTTTTTTGTAACGTTTATTTCAGGTTATTCATCGCATATTTATGCTAAAAGTAGTACACAAATGTATGATATATCTTGTATATTGTTCGTATTCTTCGTACACTTTGTATATATGGCCTTTTTTCTTTGTCAATTGACTCTGCCTGCATCGGATTATACCACAATCGGATTCATACCTAATGGTTGGGTCAATTATGTGTGCTGCTTTCGTTTTTTACTGCGAAACGCTATGATGTCAACATAACTCTAACTTTAAGAATTAAAGGTTTTACTCTTTGCAGGTACCCATTACTAAATTAATTAAAGGCTGTGTTAGCCTAGGGACGGCCTGGAAGGCCGAATTCCAACCAACGAACGAAGACACTAGAAGATAAAAATCATTAGTGAATGTTAGTCCAGTGCTCTACCACTGAGCTAACCTCGCCCCCCACTTTCATATTCGTTATAAAATTGTCTGATTTTCTTCAAGCGAAAGGAAACTATTCGAAATAAATCAATAAAACTATTTTTGTGTTAAATTTTTTTTATTCGCATCCTCAATAATGAATTCGCAAATAAAATTTAGCGCTTATTTATAACTGTATCTAATTTTATCACTGCATTGCCTGCTGATTTATCCTTGCTTCTACAAATGCACGGTATCTTATCACGCAACATCCTCCATCAAGCAAGCAGATAGTATTGCATATTTTACAATGTTTTTTTTTTGTAACTTATTGACCAGGCAATTTATTAAGTCATGTTTCGATATAAGTATATCTGAAATATGATTAATTCATGAAGTATGACACCGTTCATACTCTATTTTTACTAGTATGACATAGTTTGCCTCATACAATTTACTTCAGATTATTTTTAGCACATTCTGAAGGTACTTGTATTCATGAAAATTTGTAGACATTTTTTTTTTGATCCTGCCAACTATATACGGGGTTTATCGCAAGTTTATGACAATCCTTAAGAAGGTGAAACTAGATAATGAATTTAGTTCAACACCACCAACCGAAAATTTCTATCTCACTCCGTTCCAGACATATGCGGTTCTAAAGGTTTTTTTAGAAAAAACTTGTGTTTTTTGTACTACAACTCCAATTTTCTCTGCTTGTACACATTTTTTCAACAATTCGTTAAATTTTTGAAATAAGCATTAAATTTGCTTTAAGAGTAATGCACATCGAATGTTCACAATTATCTCATTCAAACCGTCATATGATTTCAAAAAGTAGAAATTAATAAGAGCTTTTGGTTAGTGATAACTTTTCGAAAATCACTTCTCTTCCCCCCCCCAAAAAAAAATCCTGCAGACTGCTGAATCTTACTAAAGTTGTATAATTTAATCAGCTTTCCAACGGTATACTCAGAACTGCGATTATCTCTCAATTTCATAATGTAATTGGAATTCTGGAGTGAAAAAAACATCAAATGAATAAAAGTATTATTTTGTTTATTTTCGTGATATTACCAGAAATAAAAGAAAATTATTCATGATGAAATTGATATTTAATGATAATAGTGAGTCTTACATAAAAGTTCAATAAAAAAAAATATATCAATAATTTTAAACGTTCTTACGAACGAAATTCACGTGAAAAAAATCCTGACGCTTACGTTTTCAAGTTTATACGCTTGCATGTACTCGTTTTATAGGTTCATTAACATAGAAAAACAAATGAAACCATTTTTAAAGCAATATCTGTTAAAGTTTACGAGAAAAATGTATGCAAATAATATTCCAAACTTATTTTTAGTTTGGGTATTCAGAAACGATTAATTCAGTTAAAACTTGTTCTAATCTAAGATAGATAAATTTTGGTTCCGTTTGGAGTAAGGAAAGTACTAGAAATGAAATATTTCATTAACATGCATGAAAAGTATTGGGATTTTCATATATTTTCTAAAATATCTCGATAACGGCTTAGAAATCGTGGTATGTGGAAGGTGACCATTCGAAAGCTTACTAAATGTTCTACAAAAAAGGTTCTAATGTAATTTTCGATGGGGAACGACAATCGGGCTAATAAGGACTTAAAACTTCGAAATTGTTGGTTTGGTTCTTTTGAACTGGTTTTTGTACCTGTTTACCTAACGTTAAATTGGTTGTTGCTTATTGTAATTGCATTTAACAGAAATTACAAAATGAGTATTTCACTAAAACCAAGTAAGAAATGTGATCCATTGTGATAGTGTTTCCAAGAGCGAACTTTGAGAAGGTGGGGCGTGTCCTTTACGATACTGGTAGTTTCATTTTGTTGGGCCTTAACCCTATTTTCTCTCGAGATTTTATTTTATATTTTTCAGGAAAGATCAAACCTCACCAATAACTGCTACTATTCTTTTACTAAGAGCACTAGGGATATGAACGGAACCGCGCTAAGATGACGCAGTTTTTCGGACGTTTTTCTCTCTAGGTACGGAATATAGAATATTAATACATTTTTATTTATATACTATAATTATCACTAAATACATACCTTTTGTAATCTATATATGGGTCATTCCAGGTCAAATCAACACAAAAAACAAACATTTTCAACCTCACTATCTCAGAAATTGATGAAATTCGGTGAGGAGGTAGCCTTTGTATAGACTAAGAAAAATACTAAATATTATTGAAAAATATTAACTGATTTGGAAATTACAGCTATGTAAAATTTCAAAAATTGTCAAAAAATGCCGGTACCTGAAATGTTTGAATTGCTATTGTGGCTCTTATATCTAAGCTACAGAGCTGGGAGGGGTGTTATTTTAAAGCTCTTTGTACGAACTGTCTTATGACATGCAACATCATATAGGTCAGGAGGAAAACAAATTTCTCGAATTCAAAAACAAAAGTTTATTTGTGTATATCACAAAATGCGTATTTTTAAAAATTTTCAAAATTTTATATGTTTTTCTAAGTGTATTTGAGAACTTGTTCCTAAATTTTTATGATGGGATTCCAATGGGTTCACCATTTATTAATTTTTTTGTTTTTTTTTAAGACGCTAATATTTTGGACGATATACAAAACAAAATCATATATGTATACATGTCATATTGCAATACAACTTCAAATCTCTTTAAAATGTTTACACATAATCTTTTTTCATTAAATAAAATTGGTTGATATATTAGAAATAATAATTATAATAGTAAAAGCATTTTTATTAAAAAATAAAATAAATCAGTACTAAATTAAACTTATATTATCATTAAATTTTCTAATAGCAAACCTTAAACAAAATTGTACTTGCCTTCATTAACAAAACTACTTTAAGAAGAAGACAAGTAAAATTTCATTACCTATGTCACGCAAGAAGAGTATGTAGAAACTGGAAATTTCTTAAGTGATAGTTTTGAAAAGGCATTAACAGTGTCATGATATTTTACCAGATGAAACCGTTTAAAAATCAAAGTAACGTATTTTTCTTTTGATCATAGCTTTGAAACTGTGTTTACTATAAGATAATTAGAAAAACTATTAATAAAGGATGTAAGAGGTTACGAAAGTGCTACATATGACACTAAATGGTGGTTGGCATATGTTTTGTATAGAAATGAAGCTTGAGTTAAGGTCACCTTCTAGCACCCTGCTGGACCTCCTCCATATTTTTCATTTCCACGAAAACCTGATGTTTTTGGGATGCCAGTTAATTATAATGGACGCTCAAAATTTAAATAAATAATGATATATTGTATAAATTTAATCCCGTTATACAAACTGGAAGAGTTTACACACAGAAAATGATACTCAAAAATCAAATGAAGCTTTCCAGGATAAGACTTAAGCTACTCAGCGTTACTTTTCATCTCCTTAAAGTAGTTTTGTTGATGAAGGCAAGTAAAATTTTATTTAAGGTTTGTTATTAGACAATGTTTATTTATTTACATTTTAACGTCCTTTATTATTAACTGAGAATTTTCAGATAGGTTATCAATAGGTTACCACCCTTTTCTAGCCAGAATAGGGCTGATGCCTTTTCTTTTGTCTAAAGAAAAGCCACCACCCCATAGTGGGTATCGAACCCACGACCCTTAGCTCAGAATGTTAAGTGCTCACACCTTGACACTCATCGCCACCGGGCCTTCCATTACATCATTAGAAAATGTAATGATAATATAAGTTTAATTTAGTACTGATTTATTCTATTTTTAAATAAAAGTGATTTTACTAATATAATTCTGATTCTGATTTATTAATAAATTTTATTTAATAAAAAAAGATTATGTGTAAACATTTTAAAGAGATTTGAAGTTGTATTGCAATTGCAAGTACATAACATATACATATATGATTCTGTTTTGTATATCGTCCAAAATATTAGCGTCTTAAAAAAAAAACAAAAAAAATAATAAATGGTTAACCCATTGGAATCCCATCATAAAACTTTAGGAATAAGTTCTCAAATACACTTAGAAAAACATATAAAATTTTGAAATTTTTTAAAAATACGCATTTTGAGATATATATAAATAAAATTTTGTTTTTGAATTTGAGACATTTTTTTTCCTCCTAACCTATATAGTGTTGCATGTCATAAGAAAGTTCGTACAAACAGCTACCTCCTCATTAAATTGCATTTAAATCTGAGATGGTAAAAAAAAAAAATCACTGTGTTGATTTGACACGGAATGACCCATATATATATATATATATAAAAATTACGCGTTTGACTGTTTCTCCGTTTGTCTGTTTGTCCGTATGTCTGTTTGTTGCTTACACAAATCTACACCGTTTCACAGATTTTGACCAAACTTGGCACACAGGTAGGTCTTGATACGGGAAATCTCCTAGGCTAGGTCAAAACAGTAAAATTTCAAAATTTGGTCAAAAGGTCAACAGTTTTGTTCAAGAAAAATTGGCTACACTGAACCATTCACATTCTGACGGCCATTTTGAATTGACAGCCATTTTGAATAATGTCTCACATTTATTTGTTGATATTCTTGATAATTAGAATAACTCGAACTCATTGATGACTTTACATCATTATAAAATCATGTAATGCAGTTTATTTCAATTTTATATCAACAGTCACGGTCTAACTAAGGAGTGCTGGCCTTTCTTTGATAAGAGCTATCTACTCGCAGGTTATCCTGCTGGCCTCTGTCGGATGTTATATGAAGTGCTGTGGTGCTGACCTCTGCCAGCTGCATTTTGAATTACTAGACAGATATAAACAAATTCACACCGTTTGACCGATTTTGACGTAGCTTGGTACACAGGTAGATCTCTATACGGGGAGAGTCATATTCAGAAAGTATGTGTAGCATGGCACACTGGGTAACAGCTATAAATAATAAATTCCGCTATTAGGTTTATGAATGAAATAAATTCTCTAATATAATTAGTCGATAAAGATCTGCATATGGAAGGGTGTAATTTCGGCCTGAAACACTATAATCGAACTGTACATAATTTACTGTTTGACGTTATCGATGAACGGAAGTCGATAGTATCGAATAGCATTCCGTCCGGTCCTTGTCCTCGAGTTTGCACCTCCGAGCAATTCCAAAGTGTCAGTTATAGAGACAGCAGTTATCAGTTAATTAGAATACAGGATAAGTGAAGTTCCCTTCATGAAGATGTTATTAGATAGCCTTATATGTATTATTTTGTTATTAGGAGTATTGCTCTCTTAATAATTCATGAGACGTTTGAGTATTTAATAATAAAAGTCCGAACTGCAAGAACTGCGCCATCTTAGCGCTTTTGCGTTCTTATCCCCGGAAAGTTTGGTTTAAAGAAAGCTAATAATTTGTTGGATGTTTCCTAAGAAACGTAAAAACCTCGATGAAAAGCGAAATTGACATGCCAGAAGCCAATCCGTAGCAGAAATTACTCGTTCCACCTCCTCCACTACCGCTCATTCTAAAGACAACCTCTATCACAAAACTTCCGTCACTCAAGAGTTGCATAACTAAGCACTTTCCTCATATATATATATATATATATATATATATATATATATGTGTGTGTGTGTGTGTGTGTGTGTGTGTGTGTGTGTATATGGGGGCGAGGTTAGCTCCTTGGAAGAGCACTGGACTAATATGCTGGAGGACCTGAGTTCAAATCCCGAGCAAGCACTAAAGATTTGTATCTTCTAGTGTCTTTGTTCGTGGGTTGGATTCGGCCTTCCTGACCGTCCCTAGGCCAACACAGCCTTTAATTAATTTATTAATGGATACCTTGGGTGCTAATGACCGTAGCAGTCGGAGCAGCAAGGGGAAAATCAGGCGGCCGGAGAGCAGTACCGACCCCCCTATTATCTCCCCCCAGTATCTCCCTAGTGTGCCGTATGGTCATGAATCAGATACCTCTATAGTATCTGCCCCTCAGGGCCCTCGTGGCCTGTTATGGGAATAATTTTTTTTATGTGTATATATGTATATATATATATATATATATATATATATATATATTAATTCTTCTGGATGATAATCCAGACGCAATATATATCTGGATGATAATCATGACCCAATATATGTTTTTCACTTTTTCTTATTTCTTTTTACGACAGGGGATCCATAAAGTAGTACACCATTCGTTCTTTTCAACTACTTTATTGCAAATCCGACATGTTTCGTGCTTATGCCCCTGATGAGGTGCGAATATAGCACGAAATATGTCGGGCAAAGGTTTGCAATAAAATAGTTAAACAGAACCAAAGGTGTATACTACTTTATGGACCCTCTGCCCAAGAAATAAAGTCCGTCACGCAGGAGCTGCATAACTAAGCACTTTCCTCAGAATTTGGGTAGTTTAGACTGCTTTCCAGAACAATTTGGTTAAAATATCCTACATAAATAAAATAAAAACATGAATAGTTCTCTTTTAAATTTGTAATGAGTAACTGATCAATTATTAATTTGCTTCCAGAGTTATGTTTACACATGGTACCTATTACACTACGTAATAAATACAAAAAACCTCATATTATCGTATTTTGATCTAACGCAGGAACAGGATACAGTAACTCTAGTGGTAGAAAGCGCTCCTTGCGGCGGCTTTGTGAACCTACGTCTGACGGGCTTTTCTATTGAAATATATTACAAATTAAACCCCCGCTTCCCGATTGACCGATTCAGCTCATTTTTACAACACTTCTTTCTCATGAGATACCCACGACGTATACCGCGTTTCGCTACAATACAGCAGAAATTACGACCGGTATGAGTATATTAGGGGTCCGGAGTAAACCCCCCCTTCTAATGAACCGATTTAGTTTATTTTTACAACACATATTTACCTGTAGATTACCACTACGAATACCGAGTTTCGTCGAAATATACATAAAATCACGGCTGGTAGTGGCGAATTGGTATTGTGGGTCCGGAGTAAACCCCCCCTCCTAATGAACCGATTTAGTTTAGTTTTACAACACATATTTACCTGTGGATTACCACTACGAATGCCGAGTTTCGTCGAAATATACCAAAACTCACGGCTGGTAGTGGCGAATTGGTATTGTGGGTCCGGAGTAACCCCCCCTTCTAATGAACCGATTTAGTTCATTTTTATATCTCACTTTTCTCTCTATATTACCACTATGAATACCAAGTTTCGTTGAAATATAACAAATATTACGGCTGACATAGTCAAAATAGTGTTTTGGGTTCGGGGTAAACCCCCCCTTCCGGTGGACCGACTTTGGTGGTTAACGAACTCGTTCAATCGTTTGCTAATTGAATGCTATATACCAAGTTTCGCTTTATTTGCTATAGGAATTAACTCAATTGTTAAGGCAATACCTAGGTCGATTAAAGCATTCCTCTATGTGGATGACCTAGCCATATTAATAAAGTTCAAGAGCCATGATTGGATGAAGAGGACTCTACAAAACGCTCTGAACCACCTACAAGTTTGGTCAGAAAGCAAAAACCTCCGATTTTCACTTGAAAAGACAAGAGGAGTGTTATTCTCACGAAAGAGGAATCCATGTCCGATTCCCCAGCTTCATTTATATGGAAACACTATCACGTTCAGCGAAAGTACCAAATTCCTAGGACTGGTCTTAGATAATAAACTATCATGGCTTTATCATATAAAGTACCTACGAGAGGAGTGCTTTAAGCGACTGAGGTTAATGAAAGTACTAGCAAGGACTTCCTGGGGGGCTGACCGCAAATCTATGCTAATCATCTATACTAGTCTTATTCGATCTAAGATCGATTATGGCAGTATGGTGTATTCTTCTGCAAAGAGAACTCGCCTCCTACTCTTAGACTCGGTACATCACGCAGGAATAAGGCTGGCCACAGGGGCCTTTAGGACTAGTCCAATAGAGAGTCTGTGCGCAGAAGCATCCATTCCACCCCTTACTTTTAAAAGGCAGGAATTAATTAACAATTACATTGCCAAAATTAAATTACAGCCAACAAATCCAGCATATAACTATATATTCCATCCTCGAAATACCCGGACATATGAAACAAACCCTACAAGAGCAGCACCATTAGGCATCAGACAAAAAGAAACTATTCAAGAAACTTATAATATACCTATAAACGCAGCTGAACCAAACTCAAAACCTCCTCCGTGGAAATTCCGGCCAATAAAAATCGATTTAACCTTTAAAAATAAAAGAACCGAACCCATAAACAACATACTGCAAAATATACTACACAAGTACTCAGAATACGAAATAATATACACGGATGGATCCAAGCAAAATGATAAAATCGGCTTTGCAATAGTTAGGAATAACTCAACTCAAAAGTACAAATTACCCTCATACTCCACAATATATACAGCTGAGCTGCAAGCTATCTCTACAGCACTCTATATATCCATTAATATTACCAGCACTAAAATATTGATATGCTCTGACTCAATTTCTGCCTTACACAGCATAGCAAACTATAATAAATCGGGACCAACGTTGGACAAAATCCACAATTACATGGAAATATTAAATAGCCTCGATAAAACTATAATTTTTCTGTGGACCCCTGGTCACTCTGGAATAGCAGGAAACGAGGCAGCTGATAAAGCCGCTAAAGAAGCTGCTGTGATGAACAGCCCGCCCATCCAATTATACGAAATAAATGACATGAAGACGTGGCTAAAAGATAGAGTCCGGAAATGCTGGGAGTCCATGTGGACAGAAATCCCACTCACAAACAAATTAAAAGCTGTCAAGAAAACAACTAAACAGTGGATAAGCTCAGTGAGAGGCAACAGGAAGGAGGAAGTTGTTATTGCAAGGATGAGGATAGGACACACAAACCTAACCCATGTACATTTAATTATGAAAACTGCTGAACCTAAGTGCGAATCCTGCCAATCTCCCTTAACCATTCAACACATACTGGAAGAATGCGCTCTCCTCAACCAGATATTTATAAAGCACAAAATACCACGTAGAAGAGAAGAAGCTTTACAAAACTCCGAAGAATCAATAGATAAAATAATAAAACTGTTAAAAGAAATTAACATATATAATAAAATATAAGAAATTTACTTGTAACATAAGGATTTTACTGTTGAAGAAATTTAAAGTAAAAACATAATTATTTGTCAATGTAAGTGTTTATTGGAAATATGTGAATATATTTAAAAAAAAAAAAAAAAAAAAAAAAAAAAAAAAAAAAAAAAAAAAATTGTTTTATAAATTAAGATTAATTATTTGTTAAGTTATAGTATACATGCGATAAATAGGAAAAAAAAAAAAAAATTGTTTTATAAATTAAGATTAATTATTTGTTAAGTTATAGTATACATGCGATAAATAGGAAAAAAAAAAAAAAAAAAAAAAAAAAAAAAAAAAAAAAAAAAAAAAAAAAAAAAAAAAAAATTGTTTTATAAATTAAGATTAATTATTTGTTAAGTTATAGTATACATGCGATAAATAGGGGGGAAAAAAATTACGTATAAAACATTTTATTTACTTTTGCTTTACGAATTAAGATTAATTATTTGTTAAGTTATTGTATATATGGAAAAAATTATAAAACATGTTATATTCTTTTGTATTATAAATTTAGATTAATTATTTGCTAAGTTAATGTATATATGAATAATAAAATGTGATTTATTTATTTTTACTTAAGATAAATTATTTGGCAATGTATGTAAGCGTATGTGTGTGAATGTGCAAATGATATGTGTGCATATATACATATATAAACGAAAATAAGGAAATAAATAAAACTTCAAATGTCGTAGCAAACAAAGGGCGTAAAAACTATATAAGTTAATCGCCCTGAATAAACTGTAACCTAACCTAACCTATACCAAGTTTCGTGACGAAAAAACAAATGAACCGATTTAGTTTATTTTTACAACACATTTTTGTCTTTAGATGACCACGAGTACCGCGTTTAGTTGAAATTTAACAAAAATTACGGCTGGTATTGGCAAATAACTACTTTGGCTCCGGAGTAAACCCCCTCCCCCCTTTTAAAAAGAAATATCCTACAGTAATAACGCAGGAACAGGATACAGCCTACTTTTCAGCGCAGAAGTTAGAAGAAAACAACTCTTATAAAGTCATAATGAAGCATTGAGCATATAAAGCTGGCCAGCACCCCATGTACCTTTGTAGGAAATAAACACCCGATGATTCGATTGGTTAACAAACTTTACCTTAAGCATAATCCATTTTTAATAAAGGAATAATTGTTGAAATAATATATAGTATAGAATAAAATAAGTAAAAAATAACACGAATAGATGCAGATTAGAGCTTTATCATTATTAATAAATTAAAATTTATCAGTTAATTTTAAGATCTCTTGATTTTGGTAATTTGATGGGGTTTAATTAAAATATAAAATAGAATCTCGGTGCTAATATAGAATAGTGTCATGATGAAAAAAATGAGAATGAACCTATTGTAGATCGAGAAAAAAAATGGGACCCTAAAGGATAAAAGATGAAAGGTAGAATGGAGGAATGTACTCCAATATTAAGATGGACAAAGAGGTAAGAGTAAATAGGAAACGGTAAGGAGAGGAGGTTAAATTGAAATGGTAATGAGCAGGACAGCGAGGTATATAGGAAGGCCCTTTGTACTAGGGGTTATTGGCTCTCTCTGACGTCACGGATTACCTTTGTTTCAACTATTCAACAGACCTCGCTCCACAGAGGTAGGCATTTTCCACATAGAGCTCTCTTCTATCTCTTTTGTTCCTTGTGAATCTTCGGATGGATTTAATTACGGGAGGTGGGATTTGTTTTAATTATGACATGCAATATTATGTTTAAAATATCTATGAAATATTGAATATATTTAATGCAATACTTATTATAAGTGTGTTTAAAGGGGTCTCTCTGGCGAATTCCAACCTGAAGGTGGCGTTCGACAGGGGGATGGCTTGGCCTGCCTATTGTTCAAGATTAGAACGCAGCGAGGGAATCCAGGATACAGAGTCAGGCAACTAAGTCGGCTGTTGGGATATGCAGATGATCTGGATATAGTGGCTAGGTCTCGGAATGCAGTAGAAGAGTCATTTCTTGCGTTAGAGGAAGCTCCTCATAAAATGGGACTCCAAGTTAACGAAAGGAAAACCAAGTGTATGGTAGCTGGACAACAAACTAGGCCAGTTGAAACTGTCACCATGGGCCCCTTCCTCTTTGAAAAAGTGAGCAAGTTTAAGTATTTAGGCTGTTTTGTCACTTTCAATAATGACATGTCCAAGGAGATTAATAGCAGGATACTTGCAGCAAACAGAAGTTTTTATGGACTTCGTAGGTAACTGAGAGGGAGCACTCTTACAAGATCCACAAAGATATTGCCGTATAAAACCCTAATCAGGCCAGTCCTCTGTTATGGCTCAGAAACATGGACTATAACGAAGCGAGATGAATTATCCCTTCTCTATATTGAAAGACGGGTCTTGAGGGGCATATATGGGGGTGTCATTGACCGGGGAAACTGGAGACGTAGGACAAACCAAGAGTTGGCCAACCTATTTAGGCAGGCTAACATAGGCAGGTGTGGCAAAATGTGAACGTCTCCGCTGGGCAGGAGACCTAGCCAGGATGCAAGACCAAGACATGCCTCAAAAACTATTTTCCTAGAGAGTTCATGGAACCAGACAAGTTGGCAGACCCAAGCTGAGATGGCAAGATGGATTAGCCGCCGATGCCCGCAGTCTACTCGGAGTCCGAAACTGGAAAGTGGCTGCACAAGACCGTGACAACTGGTGGAAGCTGGTTTTGGAGGCCATATCTCACTATTGAGATATAGCGCCGAGGAAGTAAAGGGAAGTAAATACTTATTATCTGAGTTGAAGGAGAGGGTGGGGAAGGACCAATTGATTCTTGAGGAAAGTGGCAGGAGTTGCTCCCCAATATTTTATAAACATTAACTCATATTTGTGACGTTTCCAACCTGTTTAGGTGCATCATCAGGCATCTTAAAATAAGTCGTGTTAAGGTTTACTATTATTTTTATAGTTTGATATTCAGGTCCTTAAATTTTAAAAGTAAACGTTACATCGGGATAAGAATCTAGTAGTAATAGATTCACTAGTTTTACCTCTGAGCCTGCAATATAAATTTATTTTCTGAGGGTATGGAGAATACTAAATTTATTCTCTAGATTCGAAATATATCATATTAATTTTCGATAAAGTGATCCAAGGCGAATAAATCAAGTGTCAATCAAATTCTTGTTCGATCTACGAGCTAACTCTATCGCTCGCCAATCGAAGATCCCACGCACTCTCTCTTCCAGCGCGTCAAGCTCGCACAGCAGCACGCAGCGCTAGGGTACACGCACGGAGCCCTAGCAAGCCAGTACGTCCTGGGCAGCCCACACACAGCTCAAAACGCTCTGTTTCCAGCCAATCCTCCTTACTCGTTCAAGACTAAGAAGAGCTACAACGCCATGAGGGAGTAGCCACATTTTTCACATCAGCTACATCGTGCAGCCCATCAAAATCCCCAGGCAACATTAATCTTGATAAATAACAATATTGACACCATTCGCTCTTCAAGCCTAGGAAATATGTTTCATTTAATATAGTTATTTCTTCCGCATAACATTTGTTTCATTATTTCATACAGTCCACTTTTACCAAATCCACGCCTGTACTCATATCCGGCGATGATGAGCATGCTCACTCAAGATTCGCGTGCACCACCCATGTTAGGGAGGCGTGCAAATTATATAATGCTGGGTTCAGAGCTAAACTAGATCAAGTCCATTTTTGACATTTTATGTTGTAATGAGATTGAAGAGTATTACTAAAACGGCTCTTTTCAGTGCTACAGGAGACTAAGTCCTAACTTCATTATTTTGCCACTTGTAGCCGTTCTTGCTAAACATATGGAAGACATTCTTATTTGTTTTCAGAGCACAAGTAAGCCAAGTCCAAGTTGTAACTATTTTATGACCAAGGCTATACATGAATAATGTCAGTGAAAATTAAGATCAGTATTTAAGTTCAAATCGTTTTAAGACTTATACTGGTCAATAGGATTTATACAAAGTCTGCAATTAAAACGCATAATACTCAATTTCTGAAAACTGTATATCATGTACTTGGTCTTGTTGTGCTCTGAACCCTCCAAATGTCAATAAATTTTATTTTTTTGTTTTTAAATTACATTGAACAGTAAAATTGTATTTCAGTAAAACTAGTTATTTAGATGAGAAACGTGTTTGTCGTAGAGTTTTCCTAAAGAATGGGCGATATGAGCTATTTCCTCTACTGTGTAAGTTAGCTATTATCGATTTCCTATGCATTGTGTTCCCTAAATTCTCGCTATTCTTTGAAATGTTATAGGAGTAGCTGATATTGAGTAACGAAATATTAAGTGTGCATGTTTCAATCTATCCAAATGTCTTTAGAGATAAGCACGGCAAAGCGCTGAGATGACACAGCTCCTGCGATTCGGGCTTTTTTTTTTTGTAGAAATCTTTTACGACTATTGCATTATGGGGTTTTCTGTGTTATAATCATCCAAAGTATTGTTATTACTTCGCGCAGCTGTACGAATAGTATTTTCCCGATAAATCCAAGCAATAATCGAAAAGGCTGTTTGTAAACAATGCGAAGCCGACGCAGGATGAATGGCTGACATTGTCTGCGCGATAGCTGATTCAGCTCTGGCTCTTCCACTACCGTGTTATTACTAGCGTGGCAGTGACCCCGGGACTGGAGGGGGACAGGACTACGATCTGACCAGGCTCTGGAAGTGGAGTACGCCTCCTGTCTTCATGTAGTCATGGATCTCCTGATGGAAGTACTCTGCACTGCACTCACCGTCACATACGGTATGAAATTACATATATAAATATGGCTTGATTTTTCATCTAAAAATCTTGATAAGGGGCGTTTTTAATCCGAGTGATTGGTCCAGCATTAAATTGAATAGACTTATCATTTAAGTACTTTGTGGAGGATTGGTCTTTGATTTATTACTCCTGAATCGAAATTTATTATAGTACGAATTTATTTTATTGAATTTAGATTATTGAAAAGATTTTCAAAAAAATAAAATAGCTATAGAGATAATATTATTTTTATATTATTTTACTAATTTCATAATAAGGTAGAACAAAAACTTATTTAAACAAATGCATTTGCTATCAAAGAAAATATGATGATTTATTTATGATTAAAATATTATAAAGTTTATTTTATAGAAAAATTTAATCTATCTATACATATAATAAAATTCTAACTGATCGCTGTCAGTACATGGAAGGTAAATGGGGGAAAATACTATTGGGGGCCTTTTTTTTAACACAATAGTACCACAAACAATGATTTTTAGAATTTTTGTCTGTTTATCTGTGCGCGCTAATGTCGAAACGGCTTATCTGATTTAGTTGCGGTTTTCACTAATATATTGTGGTAAGCTTCACTTAACATTTAGTGTTTATTTCATGTCAATCGCTTCATAAATAAAAAAGTTATGAAAAAATGCTATTGGGGGCCTTTAGAATGTCTGTTTGTCTGTAGGTCTGCTGTCTGCCAGACACTCAATACACACTAGGGTTTAACAATCCCTAAGGGGTCAGCTTAGTGGCTCTGTCACGTTTAACAATCCTAGCAGCCTGTATGCTTGATCCCCGATGGCTATACATCTAATATCTTGTAGGTATAGAGAAGTATTACTATAAAGTAGATTTTTTTTTTAAAATTCCCATAAGACGGTGTTTATAATCCAAAATAAACCAAAACATAGAACACAAGCATAGAAAATGCTGCCCGAAGTCACTATCCACGTGACAAAGTCGCGAACACAGCTAGTTTAATAATAAATTTGTCCCTCAAAAAACCCTGAAATTTTTACTGGCTGTGGTGGCTTTTATTTCAAAAAAAGATAAGGCATATACCAGTCCTCACTGAAAAAGGGTGGGAACCTTTACATAACGCCCCAAAAATCTGTGTTATGTAAAAATGACGATTAAAATTGAAAAAAATATTCCTTATAATGCATTAGCCATAAAATGAGCCATTTTTTATGCATTAGCCATTTTTTCGATAGAGGATAACATAATAATTATGTGTTTTATGCATAAGTGGACAGATTAAGAAAAAATATAATAATTCTAACTATTATGTTAACTATTCTGGCTCCTCAGCAATTTTAATTATTAATTCCTTCTTATTTTATTTTTATGTAATATAAATTATTATAGAGGTTGGCAATATTTAATATTTCCTTCAATTTGATAAAATTAGATTCAGTGGCTATAAAGATAAACAAATAAAATTGAAAGCACAAAAAGCGGAAGGAACATTATACATAATCAAAAAAATATTTACAGGTTCTAAACTTTCATTTTATGTATTACAAATTATGATTACACTAATACCAAATTATTTACATGTTAGAAGCTTTCATTTCAATTGTTTATTGTGTAGACAACAATTTTTTCCTATATATACGTAGATGGATTTTTTTTTTAAATTTTATGTGTTTTTCATTTTATTCTTTTCATTAGAAGTTCTAAATTAGTTTGTCTTAGTTTCATTCAACTTTCAGAAATAAATCAATATGCCTTTAATACATGATTAGCTTTAAATAAATGGAGAAAATACACTTTTAAATCCGCACTTAATTGTTTTTTTTTCTCTATACATAAATATTGATTTTTTTTTAAATTTTATATATTTTATTATTTTCCTTAGGAGTTCTAAATTAGTTTGTAATTTCGTGACAATTAATTTTTTTTTTAAATATATTTTTACTTGTTGATCGGTAAATGGGTAAATTTGCAGTTTAGCCTCCTTCGAACCAATTATTTTCAAATTTTCCACTATTACGTATTTTGATGCACTAAACACGAATACGTTGAAAAAAAAAAAACGTCGCTCTCAACTAGGAAAGAAGTTATTAAGCACTAGAGTTCACTGCTATGCGGGTTAAGGAAGCTGGCGTAAACAACGTGCGCAAGAATGTAAAATTGGGAAACAAAGAACTCTCATTTGAAATTTTGATAAAATATTTATTAAAAAATAATTGTAAATTTTAAGGGTCTCCTCACCTGTCGTAACCTATCGCTTATGCGTTTCCACTCACTGTGCTCGCTCAAGAAGATATCAAAACTCTTGTCAATCCAACTCGCTAAAATTAGTAGAATTATATTAATTTTACCTAGTAAGAATTACTCATAACTTTGATTTCCAATAAAAAATTGAGTAATTCTTCGCTATTATGAATAAGAACTATAAAATCCAGCAACTTCATTGTAATTAATCAAACTTATCTATCAATCAAACATTTATCAATTATTAGAGGGCGAGAATTATAAAAGCATTAGCTAATTATTAAGGGATTATTGTTGTATAATACTTTTCAACAGCGAAACAAAAAATGTGAAAAATGTTTCTGATTAAATAACTGCTGGTAAATTTAAATAATTGATGGTAAAGGGGTCTCCCGTGGTCTAGTGGCTAGTGCGCTAGATTCATACGCGGGAGATGGTGGGTTCGACCCCCACCGGCGCCAGAAAGTTTCTCATCTCAGGGCTCGCTGAGAAAATTCCTGGCTGCACCCTGGACGTCGGCGCTATTGGCCGAGATTTATGTCGATGCACCGTAAAAAAAAAAAAAAAAAAAAAAAAAAAAAATGATGGTTATACTTCCTTATCACGGACTTTTCCACACCCGTGAACTGCGCATATTGACAAATATAGTTGTTTATGTTAGGTATCTTAACCCACATAACAGTGGACTTTAGTGCTTAAAAACTTCTTTCCTAGTTGAAAGCGAAGTTTTTTTTTAACGGGTTCGTGTTTAGTGCATCAAAACGCACGTTAAAATGCAAAATTTGAAAATAATTGGTTCGGAGGAGGCTAAACTGCAAATTTACCGGTAAATGTAAACGTTGACCGCCCGAATTGCAGTGATACTAACAAAGTATACATTTTCTATGATTTGTTGTAAAATCCTGTGAGATCTAAAAGAAGAATGTAAAACGTTCTGATGAGATAGGAAGGGTCCAATCCCAAAGGGTGAATTCATTTTAGCACTTTCCTCCGAAGGAAAGTAGCTATTGAGGTTGGACTCATGACGGAATTTTTGAACAATTTCTTCAAATCTTTATCGATCCTACCTAGTAGACACCAAAAATGACCCCCGTCAAAATTTATATATACATATATATATATATATATATATATATATATATATATATATGCATATATATATATATATGTGTCTGTTAACACGATAGCGGCCAGAGTTTTTGTTTTTTCGTCACGAAACTTGGTATATAGCATTCAATTAGCAAACGATTGAACGAGTTCGTTAACCACCAAAGTCGGTCCACCGGAAGGGGGGTTTACCCCGAACCCAAAACACTAATTTGACTATGTCAGCCGTAATATTTGTTAAATTTCAACGAAACTTGGTATTCGTAGTGGTAATATAGAGAGAAAAGTGAGATATAAAAATGAACTACATCGGTTCATTAGAAGGGGGGGTTTACTCCGGACCCACAATACCAATTCGCCACTACCAGCCGTGATTTTTGGTATATTTCGACGAAACTCGGTATTCGTAGTGGTAATTTACAGGTAAATATGTGTTGTAAAAATAAACTAAATCGGTTCATTAGGAGGGGGGTTTACTCCGGACCCACAATACCAATTCGCCTCTACCAGCCGTGATTTTTGGTATATTTCGACGAAACTCGGTATTCGTAGTGGCAATCTACAGGTAAATATGTGTTGTAAAAATAAACTAAATCGGTTCATTAGAAGGGGGGGGGGTTACTCCGGATCCAAATTCCTAATACCGGTCGTAATTTCTGCTGTATTGTAACGAAACGCGGTATACGTCGTGGGTAACTCATGAGAAAGAATTGTTGTAAAAATGAGCTGAATCGGTCAATCGGAAAGCGGGGGTTTAATTTGTAATATATTTCAATAGAAAAGCCCGCCAGACGTAGGTTCACAAAGCCGCCGCAAGGAGCGCTTTCTACCACTAGAGTGACTATCCTGTTCCTGCGTTAGATCAAAATACGATAATATGAGGTTTTTTGTATTTATTACGTAGTGTAATAGGTACCATGTGTAAGCATAACTCTGGAAGCAAATTAATAATTCATCAGTTACTCATTACAAATTCAAAAGAGAACTATTCATGTTTTTATTTTATTTATGTAGGATATTTTAAGCAAATTGTTCTGGAAAACAGTCTAAACTACCCAAATTCTGAGGAAAGTGCTTAGTTA
The DNA here is from genome assembly GCA_946811695.1 of Gonocerus acuteangulatus. Classification (NCBI taxonomy): domain Eukaryota; kingdom Metazoa; phylum Arthropoda; class Insecta; order Hemiptera; family Coreidae; genus Gonocerus; species Gonocerus acuteangulatus. The sequence continues at coordinate 22,320,601 of OX328124.1, read as the reverse complement.
TGCAGCTCCTGCGTGACGGACTTTTTATCTATCGAAGTTCCCAATCAACCTGCCAAGCTTTCCGATGGAAAATTCATTAGTTCCGTCCATATCGAGGTCGGCAGATTATTTTTGACATTCGACACATGGTTTCGCCACATGGAGCTTTTGCAACGGTTCACCGATTTTCCATCAGATACAGTTATTCACATCGTTCGAATTTACACCAAATAATGATTTGATTGTATTGCCTCAAATCGTTTTAAATGTGGGATATTTGTCGAGGAATAAATCCAAACTAAAAACGTCCTTGTTTGGTGGTGCCTCATTTTTTTCTTTTTGAGCATTAACACTTTCGCTGCGGGTGTCATTATGGAAGGACACTAGCGATCCTACCCGCTGACGAGTCTCCCTTGGGAAGGACACTCCTCCATTACTTTTCCCGTTAGATTCTTTTTTTTTTTTTTTTTTTTATTTATGAGCACCTCGCATTGACAGCGTTTCGCCGAGGTACACATATAAAATGGAAATACATAACAATGATTCAAATACATAATTATAATCTTACATAATAATTATAAATCCTTAATAATTTACATATTACATAATTATAAATCCAATTACATTATTGTGTGTATCAATCTAATTATACAATTAAGTTTGTGAATAACATACAGCTAAAAGTAAAATTAACTAGTAAAAAACAGTACATTTTTAAGAAAAACTTATAATTATAAAGGAAACGAAGAAATTAGTTCCTATGTACAATATGACTATACATAATCGCAACAGTTTCTATTTACAATATAGGTTCTATGCATAATATGAATATACATAAGAACAATAGCCCCATGTACAATCAATAGGAAGGATCCTATGTAAAATAATGATGAATAAATGAATATATCACGTCATGAGTGATGTTTATTAAAAAAAAAACTTTCAACGACGATGTTTGGGTCGACTAGACAATCAAAGACAATGAATTAAGAAAATTAAGTGGTTGTTGTAATACATACTACACCCACATGTTGACTATTTGAGAAGCCTCGTGGATTCAAAAGCCTCGTTAGATTCAAAAGGCTCGTAAATGGAGGGGATTCACTTTTACACCTCCAGGTAAAGACAGTTGCCTTCAGTATTGTTTGGGCTTTCCAACAGTGGTTTCCGTTTTCAAATAGGCTGACTGGAAGATTTTTTATAATTTTTTTATGAAAAAAAATGTCTTCATGAAAAATTCAAAATAAAATTAACCCGGTACTGAGGTATTCCAAAACAATGACAGCCACAGCGAAATTTTGAATGAACACCGATATATTTACAGCCTGCCATCCTTTCTAAACATCCATAGTGGAGCAGGGAATTTTTCTAACGAGCCCAGAGCTGAAAAAAAGTCCGACTCGCAGAAACTGGTTCATCTTAGCACTGTTCCGTTCATATCCCTAGTGCCATTAGCAAAGGAGTAGAAGCAGCTATTGGTAGGTTTTGTTCTTTCCTTTAAAATATAAAATGACATCTCATAGAGAAGGAAGATTTTTTTTTTTTTTTTTATTTTTTTTATGGCATGTCAACCTTTTCGGTCATTAACGCCATTTCTTTGAGAAGCGAGTAATCCGTGATGGTTGTAATCATCAAAGATTATTCGCGAACATATATTTTAAATGAATCTTGTCAGGAGCCATTCTCTTCAATGAGTAGCATATCATTTAACTTCGGTGGTGATATTGATTTTAGTTATCTCCGGACTGATTAAATTTTGCTGATTAATTCTGCCTCTTCTAAAAAGTCAAAAAGTCTTGCTATTTGTTTGGGGTCATCGGCTAATATTTCATCAATAGAGTCTGGTAGTTGATGCTGTTCTTTTAAATGTTCATAAGCCCTGCAATTCGTCAAAATATGCTTTACTGTGAGTTGCACATTGCACGACCCGCACACCGGAGGCGCATTCTTCGACATGAGGAAGGAGTGAGTGAGGTTTGTGTGACCTATTCTTAACCGGGTCAAGACCACTTCTTTTCTTCTTGTCTCTTGGATTGATGATTTCCAAGGTTTAACACTTCTTTTAATTTCGCGAAGTTTATTCTCTCTCACCCCTTCCCAGTCTGCTTGCCATGCACCCCAAACCGCGGCCCGCGAATGTGCAATCATATCATTCTTTGGAACTTTATGCAGCGGTATACCCTCTCTAACTGCTCTCTTCGCCAAAGTGTCTACTTGAAGGAAGATTTAAGGCGCTACAACATGAAACTGATAGTATTCAAGACGGAAATGACTCCTCCCACCTTCTCATGTTCCATGGGAAAAAGTATTAACAAAACGTTTCATACCATATTTTATTAAAATAATAATTTTAATATTAAATGCAATTAAAAAGCAATAACCAATTAAAACGTTAGGAATACATGCATTATGTTAAGTTCCGTTCTGGCTTTTTTTCTTATTTTTAAACTGCTTTAATCTGGATGATTTGGTCTATAAGTACTATTGTTATTTTATTATTATATATCACATAGTCTTGTTTATATTTTAATATGTATTTTATCTTTTGTGAACAGGGCATTTATTTTTGTTTTATATTATTATTAATATAACGTTTATTTCAATTCTATGAAGTGAATTATCACAAGTTTACTTCTGTATTATATATTTATCATGGGAGTGTTATGATTTTATTCAATTTTTTTTATATATGTGGTGTTGGTCTTAAAGAAATAGTACTTATTTTCACCTTAGTTAATCCTATAAAATATTCCAATTTAACATATCATCAATAGTCTAGTTTAAAATTCACATATATTTTATTTTATTTTCTGCTTAATGTTATATCTGTCCTTGTCTGCTGTTATTGTATTTTCAAAGTCAACCCTCCTCTTAAATGCAATTTCCGTAAGAGCCGTTTTATTTGCTTTTTCGTCAAAATTAAGGACTCAATACATAAAATTATTTTTTTATAATAATAAGTTATTATAAGTGATCCTGAATCCATCCTAATTTCCGAATGTTATATTTTAAATAATAATTATAATTTATTTTAATGTTTTCTGTTGCTAGCATCGAACCCTTACACCGTACTACTGCTACCAAAAGGTGACTGCCACCTCTGCTGTCCATATCACAGGGATGATGTGAAGCTCTACATGAACATACCGTGAGTGTATCTTTCATCTTAAATCATTAAGGAAACATTTGTTTTCGATATAAGTTTTATCTAGTAGTTATTGAACTGTTTTATTTTTATTTTAACTTTAAATTTTAATATTTTATATTTATATTTAAATTATTTTCTGACATTAAAACTTTAAAAAAACTCAATTGAATGCTTGGTAACGTGATGGTAATATCTAAAACTCATTTTTGTTTACAGCACTTATTGAATAAGTGGAGTTCTTTGTGCGTTTCCATAGAAACCCGCTTACTCTTTGAGAACACTAGATATTTGTAACCGTTTCCGAGAACACTAGATATTTGTAACCGTTTCCGAGAACACTAGATATTTGTAACCGTTTCCGAGAACACTAGATATTTGTAACCGTTTCCGAGAACACTAGATATTTGTAACCGTTTCCGAGAACACTAGATATTTGTAACCGTTTTCGAGAACACTAGATATTTGTAACCGTTTCCGAGAACACTAGATATTTGTAACCGTTTTCGAGAACACTAGATATTTGTAACCGTTTCCGAGAACACTAGATATTTGTAACCGTTTCCGAGAACACTAGATATTTGTAAACGTTTCCGAGAACACTAGATATTTGTAACCGTTTTCGAGAACACTAGATATTTGTAACCGTTTCCGAGAACACTAGATATTTGTAAACGTTTCCGAGAACACTAGATACAACTCGTTTGATAGTCTAATTTCCTATTGGTGTACTCAGAAACGATGAATTGTTCCAGATGTTTGGAATTCATCTACACTTATATTAGATATTTACATTTTTGGTACGTTTGGAGTTAAAGAAGTATTTCTTTTTTAAATGGTATAAACAAAATGGTTGGGAAACCTGGGTATTTGGAGGGAAACCTTTCGAAAGATTAGTAAATTCGCTAGACAAACGGTTATAATGTAACTTTTAATTGACATGTTAGGGATTATCCACAAGGATTTTCCGAGGTATAAATTATAATTTATTCTTAATAATAATAAGTGGAAATAATTATAATAATAATAAGTGGAAATAATTATTTCCACGATACCTTATTTTTGATCTTCACCTCAGCCAATTTTATTAATGAGCTAATTACATTCCCTCATTTGAGGTTTCGGCCTCAGGGCCATCCTCATTAAACTAGAAGAAAAACACATTACATGTATGGAATTATATTAAAATTACCCCCTTTATCCATACAATGTAAATTTCTTAAAAATATCCTTAACTTATATTACCTTCTTTCATATGTCCACATATATTCACCCTATTTCCACAAGGGCTTGTCATCACTTTAAATCATGGCACTGCTAATCTTATATTTAAGTTACATTTAACTTGAACCCTAGACTTCGTTTGTTCCATCTTCTATAAATAAAACTTTTTTACATTTTTAAACACTTGAGTTACTCCAGACCATGTGGCCTCAACTTTCCACCTTTCCACTTTTTTTTTTTTTTTTTTTCTATTTACACTATCATAAATGAATATGGTGGAAGGTTGTGGCCACATGGTCTGGGGTAACTCAAGTGTTTAAAAATGTAAAAAAGTTTTATTTATAGAAGATGGAACAATTCTAGGGAAGTCTAGGGTTCAAATTAAATGTAACTTAAATATAAGATTAGCAGTGCCATGATTTAAAGTGATGACAAGCCCTTGTGGAAATAGGGTGAATATATGTGGACATATGAAGGAAGATAATATAAGTTAAGGATATTTTTAAGAAATTTACATTGTATGGATAAAGGGGGTAATTTTAATATAATTCCATACATGTAATGTGTTTTTCTTCTAGTTTAATGAGGATGGCCCTGAGGCCGAAACCTCAAATGAGGGAATGTAATTAGCTCATTAATAAAATTGGCTGAGGTGAAGATAAAAAGTAAGGTATAGTGGAAGTAACTTTTAATGTTTAACTTTTCACAAAATATCACAACAAATACGTTTAGGTGACGAAGTTCCCGTGAATCGGACGTTTTTATAGTTGCGGACAGTGATAGGGAGTAAATAATTGTCGGAAGTGTTTGCGGGTCACATGCAAGATGGTGTCAGAGATCTAACTGGTTTGCAAGTTTTCTAAATTCAATCCTGACCCCCTTCGTCAATAACTTCTTTCTGGCCGATATTCTGAAAGAAAATTCTTATGCAACAGACTAGAAGACAACTTCAAATAATTAAATACATTTAAATTTAAGTTGCAAGGGACCACAAGTTTGTTACAGCAAAACTAATAACATCAAGAAGCCGTCAGATACTTTCCATAGCATGAAGAGCTTTTAGTTTCATGAGAACATGATGTGTGAAATATTCAGTTATAAAGAATTTATATCTTACAAATCCTGTGTCATGGGCGTATATAAGGGGGGAGGGCTGCAGCCCCCCCCCCCCGAAATTTTGATTTGATGGTAAAAACGTAAAACCCTTAAAAATAAATTAAATAAGATCACTTAGTTCATAAAAAATATTTTATTTTACGTATAATAGCTTTTTAGTTGCCTAAAACTATTCCAAGCTCTAAATTTTTAGTATTCCATACCCCGGAAATGGTCTCAGCCTCTCCCGAAATTATTTTCTATATACGCCCATGTCCTGTGTTATAACTCAGTAAGTTCTGAATGAAGAATATTTTTCACAATTTAATGTATACTTAAATGAATACATTAAATTAAAAATACACATATAATAAACATATTTCAACTGGAAATACGTTCAATATTACTACCATGCCCCCGACAGTAAACATATTTCAACTGGAAATACGTTCAATATTACTACCATGCCCCCAACAGTAAACATATTTCAACTGGAAATACGTTCAATATTACTACCATGCCCCCAACAGTAAACATATTTCAACTGGAAATACGTTCAATATTACTACCATGCCCCCAACAGTAAACATATTTCAACTGGAAATACGTTCAATATTACTATCATGCCCCCAACAGTAAACATATTTCAACTGGAAATACGTTCAATATTACTACCATGCCCCCAACAGTAAACATATTTCAACTGGAAATACGTTCAATATTACTACCATGCCCCCAACAGTAAACATATTTCAACTGGAAATACGTTCAATATTACTACCATGCCCCCAACAGTAAACATATTTCAACTGGAAATACGTTCAATATTACTACCATGCCCCCAACAGTAAACATATTTCAACTGGAAATACGTTCAATATTACTACCATGCCCCCAACAGTAAACATAACAAACTTTTTTAACTACATCAGAATCTCATTATAAAATGACACTGTGGAATTTTCAGAGGCGGCCCTCATCTTGAGTACTTGGACTGGGAGAACGGAAGCGACTGGAGATTACTCAACAACAATAGGACTACTGTAATATATATCCATGGCTTCACCGAGCAGTACACGGGTCCTGCGGCTACTGCAGTCAGCAATGGTAGGTATCAGCCGTTTCTTATGGAATACCATACAATAAAGTCCCCTTTTTAGATATTCACGCTCACATAAAGTCCAAGATGTGGATTTCCTGGCAAGCTAGGTGGTATGAGCAGAACAATAACAAGCTAAGGGAAATTAAAGCAGGTGTCAGGGCATGGAAGACTTCTTTTACAGGCCAGAGGAAGGATGAGGTTGCTTTGGCACGACTGCGCATTGGTCATACCCGACTGACTCATGGATATCTGATGACCAGAGAGGCACAGCCCATTTGCCCAACATGCGGAGTATTTATAACTGTCAAGCAATTTTTTTATTGAGTGTCGAATTTATAAAGAACAAAGAGATGAACTTCGGCTCTCATCAGATTTCGAGGAAATCTTAGGTAACAGTCCCATTCAAGTCAATAAATTATTACTTTTTCTAAAAAATACCCAATTAATTTCAAAAATTTAAATAGTTAAAATAGTACCAAAAGAAAAATCAAAAAGTAAATTTTATGATGTCATTCTAGAAATATATTTGCTGAAACATGTGAATTAAATAGCAACAATTTCATTATAATTAATTCTAAAACATATTAATCCATAGAATCAGCCTCATTTAAACATTAACTATTATTGATTGGGGTGATGGGGGTGACCCTGCTCCGGCATAGCGCCGGTCGGGTGGGGGTGGGTCTTCCGGTGTCGTGGGCCCTCAGGACCAAAGGGTCCATGAGCTTGGAGGGTCTGGTCGGCCTGGTCCCACCGAACAGACCCTCGGCCACAAGCTCGTGTCATGTAATATCTGCAGTATACTGTAAACCCTCATCTAGTGGGGGGCCTGCGATATCGGTGGGCGTGCTCTCGCCTGGTCGGGTCCTGTCGGTGGTGGTGGCGCTATCTGTCTCGCCCCAATCAAGGCATAAATCGCCCGTGTGGCTGACATGCCTTAAAACAAGAACAAACAAAAAATGGTAGGTATTTTTTTATTTGTATGTTTAAAGACCATTTAACCACTATTGGGTCATTTTTGCCTCTTGGTCGGTCCGTTGCACAGTGTAAGGAAGTAGTGGAGATTATGGACAAAAATCATTAACCACTAGTTATTTTCAAATAAACATTTTTATTAATTGAAATCAACTCAAAACAAGGTAACAATAGTATAATAATGCATACTATACAGCTATAGTAATATTCATTGTAATATTAATAGAAATAATATAGCAGGTAATAATATTATGTATATGTTACAGTTATATAATATAACTGTAACATATAATGTAGTAGTAAACTCTTGTTTATGTCTGCCTCTAAGGTAGCCAGAAGGGCCATCAGAACGAGAATATCTTTTTTCTTGATAAAAATTAATAACAATTTCTTTTAAATTGACATATTATTTCAACCAGTATTTATATAAGAGTTTTTTTTCTCTGCGGTGAACACGTTCCCACATTTTTTACAATTAATATAAGACTAAACTGGCAGTCTTTCTAATATTGCTTAATATTTCTTTACAAGCATACTACAGATTAAATTGAATCATTTGCCCGAGGATTGATACCGTTTTCTTGGATTTATCCACATTTTTTCAAAATTGGAAGAAAAAATAAATTGATGGATCTAAAAAAAAAAAAAAAAAAAATCTTTGGAATCGGCAAATTTCGGCAAACTAAATTGCTGTCAGTACATTATACTTGAGGTAAACTTTAAACTCTAAAAAACTTGGGATGTTTGCAGATGAAGTTTTTTTTCTATGGTCTATCAAAATTTTGTATATAAGAAAAATGTCAAAAATTAATGAAGAATAATTCAGGATAAATAATAAGGGAGTAATTACCTCTAATCAATTATATCAGATAAAAAAAAGTCCGACTCGCAGGAACTGCATCATCTTAGCGCGGTTCCTGTTCATACCCCTATTGTCATTTGAAAAGCTTAGAATAGAAACAGATAATATTTTTCCCATGAAGATGGATGATAAGTAAAGATGGAACGGTGGGGATTCGGCTAAAGAAACCTCAATAAGATTTTTGTTAAAAAGCTTCGTCGCTTTGTTTTAGCCTTCGTCAGCTAAAATGACAAGAAAAAAAGAAATTAATACAGAAACAAAAAAAAAAAAAGTTTATAATTGAGATAAGTAACAGAACTATAAATACAATTAACTTATTATAAAAGAACAATTTCGTCTTAAATTCTTAGAATGAGTAGAATGAAAATCAATAGAAACATAACAGAAAAAGAAGAAAAAAAAGGCTATTTTACTGAAGTTTATATAAGTAAAGGTGCTTATAGTAACATTAATTGATTTTACAAAGAAATAAGAAACTACATACCAATGAAAACTATAGTAGCTAATAGTAAAATTAATTAATTTTACAAAGAAATAAGATACTACATACCAATGGAAATGCCGGGAGGCAGAGGAAGACCAAGGTTGACAGTTAAGTAACCATTGTGGATAATATTTTCCTCGGCCTTTGTTCAAAGGGTTTTATGGCTTTACCTGGTCGTGGTCCGCCAGAACCCTAGAATCCTCTTCTACCGATACTTCATTTCATACGTTTCAAGGAATTCGAAAATATACAGTAATAATTCTACAAATAAAACCAATTGAAAAATAAAATAAAAAAAAAAAAAACAACAGTATGAAGGCAATTGAAAATATTCAAAAGACGTCATCGAATCTCTTTCTCTTGGCAAGCTATATTTCTAACAATGAATTGTTTTTCTTATTTTACCTAATCTGTTTTATTGTCATATACATTACCCAACTATAAGCAATTAAAAATTAACAAGGAATAGAAACAGACAAAAAGAACTGTTCGAATAAACGAAATCAATTACTTCAAAGTTTAAGCACTTATTTCTCCGATTGACATCACCTAATCAAAAATTGTTTCAGAATCTTTTTTGTAGAGAATTTATAAAGCTTTCAGATAATTTCTATCCACTTATCACGATTTCCCAACCGTGTTCGAGATATAAATGAAATTATACGAAGTTCCCAAAACTTTTCATGTCTGTTCATAAAATATTTTATTCTAACCCTTCCTTAACTCCAAACGTAACCAAAAGTTTAACATGTTAGTTTTGATGAAGTTCAAACATGCAAAAAATGTTTCAACTGAATTCCATGATTCTAAGTACCCAAACCAAAAACGATATTCAACAACTATTTTTCCAATTTTCTCGAAAACGGTTAAAGCTATCGCCTTGAAAATGGTTTCCTTCGTTTTTCTTGGCCAAGGAGCCTATAAAACGAGTACTTACAAGCATATGAATCAAAAACGTAAGCGTTATGATTTTTTTGCGCGAATTTCGCCCCAAACGCCATCTTCCAGTGGGCGGATTTTTCTGGTTAACGAACGTGACCTTTCAAATTGGACGACAGATTTTTGTACCAAATTTCATAAAAATCAGACCATTAGGGAAGCCAGAAATGAGCGAACAGACAAATATATATATATATATACAAATTTGAACCACCGTTATTTTCGGTCTCTAGGGGTTCTGAAACGCGAAATTTTCTAGTCGGCACTTCCAGATTGTTTCATTGTATCAACCTTATAAGCGGGGTTCCTCCCTATGAAGGGAGGGAGGAACCGCGCTAATAAAAACACGGTCCTATCTTCAACGAGAGAGGTTCAAACTAATTGTTGGTATAAAGCAGATTAAGAAGACTTTGCCTTGTTTATAATGCTGCTAATGTGTTTGTTGATCAAAATAAAGCTAATATTTATTAGTTTTATACGATTTTAATTCGTTGAATAGTTTCCAAACTTAGCTAGAGGATTAAAAATTAAATATAAGAAAACAAAAATTCAGGTTTTTGTCCATTGGACGTTACACTGTGCATTGGTAGCATCGAAGGCAAAGACAACGCCCGACGCACAGTGGTGCCAAACGCCCGATGTTGGGAAAAAACCTCTAGGTAGATGAATCTTCATGATTTTGGTATCATTTTTAAGGTATTTTAAAGTGATGAGTCGAATGAGAATACTACCAATTTGATAGAATAATTATTTTGGAAGATAAACGGGTTTTATATTACCAAAACCGTTAAAAACAGTAAGTATTCAATTTAAAAAAGTCATATTGTACTCAATTGGTAGAGATATGTATCCTTCAATGTATTTTCAAGTGCTGAGTGAATAAATTAACAAACAATGTAATACAGTTAAATGGTCTCATCGTATTTATCTTTATGAACATTTTCGCCTATAAAGAATAAACTTTGGGCATTTTTACACAGATATTAAGTAGCTCTCACTGTAAATGTTCATTTACTAGCAATCACAAACTGTTCAACAAATATCAGCAGAAAATAATAATGGCAAACTCGTCTTTGGGAAAATAATCGCATCACTTATTGACTCCTTCATTTTAATTAGCTGTGCACACATACGGCCGAGTACGGCCATGAAATTTATAGGAAAGCAACTTCAAAACACGTACATTTAGGCAAAACTGTGCAGAGAGGATAGCTAAGTACCGCTTTTTTTTTTCTACACCAAATAAACTACCGGTAATTGAGTTTCATTCAAGGACCGAAATAAAAATAAAATGTTTCCTAAAAATTATGACACAAAAATTACTTCATAATTTATATTTTTAAAATTAATGAATAACTGTTATGAAATAATTTTTATTTTTAAGTTTTTAAAATAAAAATTATTAGACAATTTTTTTAAAAAAATAATAAAATATATCAATTACGATGGAATTTTTATTTTTATTTCCCCAATAAATAAAATTAAAGATAAAGTGAAATTCATTTATTAAACATCTCTTAAGCTCGAAACAAATAAATAAATACTTGATTTTGAACCTTTGGTTTATTAGAAGTTATTTGTTTATGTCAGTGAATCAAAGTTCGTCTAAATCCAATTGATTTGTATGAGTATATATTGTATATTCTAGAATTTGTTTTTGTGCATTGGGTTTTTTTGTTTTTGTTTCTATTCATTATTAGTCGCTATGTGTGCGATCTCTTAAAATCAATAAATATACTCATTATGGCACTAATATTGTTTTTTTTTAATTTAAAATAATGTTTAAAGTTAAAATAATAAAAAATTTTTATTAAAAATTTGTATAAAAAAAATTTTGAAATAACATTATTCAAATAATTTTTATTTTTAAGTTTTTGAAATAAAAATTATTAGACAATTTTTTTTTTTAAAATAATAAAATATATAAATTACGATACAATTTTTATTTTTATTTTCAAAAAATAAAAATTAAAGGTTTATTGAAACTCATTTGAAATAAAAATTAATAGTTATTTTCGGTCCCTGGTTTCATTACACATATCTTCACAACCTAAATGCACCAAGCTCATGGTACATTTTGGCAAAAAAGAAAATTCGTTCAAAAGCTACATATACTCATGATACTTCCTGGGCAATATGCTATTCCCCCTACATAGCAAGAGTAACGCATTTCAGTTGAGTTTTCTTTAATTGTGTCACTTTAGAAATATTTGTTGATTATGAGAAGGAAGATTTTGTTTATTTGTACTTAGGCGTACATCTTTACTAACAATTGTTGTACCTACTCAGCAAGTGAGAAAGTGGTGATATGTGTCTTAATATGTATACATAATCGATTGATGGCCTTGAGGCAGTCTACCAAAAAAAGAAGAATCGTCACAAATAAAATAGTTAAACCACAGATAACCATTTAGTATAAACTTACTAACAACACAATAAAGAGGCCACAATATTTGCTGTTATGTTTTTTGGCTTCACGGACAAAGAAACATTTTCAAGCCCAAACAATGGACCTCACTCTGTCGAACGTTGTTTCTAGAGCCTAGAACTTGGATTGTAGCATCAAGGCCTGGCTGAACAAGGACGATTACAAGGGCTTGGAAATCCATTAAATCAAAAATGGATAAGTAGACAATGAAATAGGTCGTATTAAGTCTTCTTGTCATACTCGGGAAAAGTCATATAGCCAATATCTAAGGTTGAAAATGATTTTTCTTCGAATGTCATTTGTAGAAATACCGACAGTGTTTTAGGTTTGGATTTGCCGTCCAAGCATAGATATCAATGGATTTTTTTTTTTTTTTTTTCATATTTTTATTTATTTATTTAAAAGAATACAAAAATCTGTTCCGGATACCAGATACACTTTTTGTTAAGTATTATTCTATGTTGTAACAATATTTAGCTCACAATTTTGCAATATAGGAAAAACAAAATGAAATAAAACCTATGCATAATTAATATAAAGAATAACACCATAAGATATGTTAACTCTAGTACAATACATAAAAAATATGCTGCGAGATGGAAAATATGTTACATACAAAATAAAATAAAATAAAATATGATACACAGTTAAACTTACAGATTACAAGTTATAAATATTTCAAGAATATGTGTTTCGGCCTTTTATGGACATATCTAATATCAATGGAAATGTAAACAATTTAATTAGTTGGATGATGCTAAAAATCAAGGATTGATACAAATCTGTTAACTTGTGTATAAGCATGTAAACACATAAAATTTATGTGTTGTGTTATGTAAATCTGCAAACCGGCTCTCTTACTTGGTATGGTTGTTAACCATTAGTGGTGTCTGGTGAAGGTAAATATGTAAAGAAGTAGGGCAGTGATGGATGGGCCGTCCCATCCCATTGGTGGAATTAGGGTGGGAGGGAATACATTTCCCGCGCTATTGTGCTGGCATTGGTTGCTCCTATTCCCGCCAAATCCAGATAGCAGGGCTTCCAATAACATCCACCAAGGGCCGTCCTATTTTCTTCATCCAATCCACTTTGTCTTTATGGCCCCTCAACTGTCATAAACAGAATGGGGACAATGCGACACCCACTTGCTTTGACAAACATTAGGTCGTTACGACAATACATTTCTTAAACATTGTTTGGTCATGGTATATTTTAATCCTACTAAGTATCATGGACAGTTTATTTTAAAACACATAAATATTAAAGGAAAACTTTAAAAGGCCGTATATTTAGGACCCCAAATTCCATTTAATTCAGATCAATCCATGGTGATTACCAATTTCGAGATAATTGTTTAGCCAAGTTAGTTAAATAAAAATCTAATTTAAAAAAAAAAAAAAAAAAAAAAAAAAAAAAACCAACTTGCAGATATTGTAACGAGATTCAGACCGTTAAACACATACTTAAGACAGCGAATACGCGACATACTAACAGAAGGTATCCCAAACAGTAGTAATTCACTACTCACAAGGGGAGTATACAGCGATTGGGTCACCGATTTCGACCATTTTTTTTCTGGTGATTCTACATCGAAAAATAGTCGACACGTGTCCAAGCGTTCCGTCCAATGCGCCCTAGGAGCCGAGAAATAAAATAAAATAGGTTGAAAGTGCTTTATTTTTTATATCGAGTTTAGAAAATGATATCGACATGATTCTTTCACAAATTCATCGTTTTATAGAGTAGATTAAAAGAAAAATATTATCGTTAAACAATAATTTATATTTCGACAAATATATTCAAAAATATGTTTACGTTTTCAGGTAAACTAGTATTATACATTTTTTACACCAAAAATAATAGTAGATTTAAAATCAGCACCCCAAGAAACCCTAATATAGTGAATATCATCGATCATAGATTCGTTTTTAGAACATTGAAAACCCCCGAAATTCAAATTTTGGGAATATTTTAAAAATAAAAAAAAATGTATTTTAAATTTCGAGGAGGGGGGACCCTCAACATTTTGTTAAAGATTCAAGAATCTGGCCATATGTCAAATAATATTTACCCGATTCAAACCAAACTTGGAGGGTCAATAAAGGCCATAATGTGACACATTCACGTCCAATCGGGGTGTTTTTACGTGATCTGGAATTGACGTTATATGCAAACAAGTTTACATTTTGTTTTTATTTTGAGAACCATTTTTCGCAAGTACCTTTTGAGATAGTACAATAGTCATTTATATGGTTAGAAAAAGGAGTCTTTCTTCTTTCGAAAGATTTCATTTACGTAAAAATCGGATTATCTCAAGAGGAGATATTAAATTTCAAAACGTCACATTACTTTTTCGCTAACAAATATTTAGCCTCTTCCAGACTGGGAAAAATCACTATTTTTTGTTTTCGATGATATTCACTATATTACGGTTTCTTGGGGTGCTGATTTTAAATCTGCTATTATTTTTGGTGTAAAAAAATGTATAATACTAGTTTACCTGAAAACGTAAACATATTTTTGAATATATTTGACGAAATATAAATTATTGTTTAACGATTATATTTTTCGTTTAATATACTCTATAAAACGAATGAATTAGTGAAAGAATCATGTCGATATCATTTTCTAAACTCGATATAAGAAATAAAGCACTTTCAACCTATTTTATTTTATTTCTCGACTCCTAGGGCGCATTGGACGGAACGCTCGGACATGTGTCGACTATTTTTCTATGTAGAATCACCAGAAAAATATTGGTCCAAATCGGTGACCCCATCGCTGTATACTCTCCTTGTCAGACATCTACAAAACACCCAGTTATACTAAAAAATATAATATATATATATATATATATATATATATATATATAATATGTATTGCCACTTATATCTTTCTTTGCCACTTTGTATATTTTCTCAAACATCTCAAAAACGGTCGGGAAATCGCTGTAAGTGGAAGGCAACCAAACTTACTCAATTCTCAACAGAAACGGTTCTAAAGTAGTTTTCGGTTACTTTCGATTTGTCGATATATATACAGGGTGCTGCAGCGTTAAGTGGCCAAACTGAAAATATGAGCTAAGGAGCTCAACAACAATTTAATAACCCTAATTAATTCATAACAATGAAAATCTTTAGGTCTGAATATCTCCTAAACTAAGCTTTAGTGGACATACCTTCAGAGGAAATTTTTTTCTTTTTTCGAGGTCCTTAATTCATGTATGTATAAAACAGTTTCAAAGTAATTTGCACGGTTGACACGCCTTAAATTCAGCCATAAAGCTGACACAATTGTGTTGGTTTTATTTTTAAAAGGTGAAATAAATTTCTACGAGATTCTAATAACAATTTTTAGGGGGTTATTAATTTTTAAGTCTCCGTTTTACTTTTTCCTGAACTGTGCACACGCATTTATTAATAATATTTAATCTTGAATAATGAATTAAAAAAAAATAACAATAACTATTTCTGAGAAAGTTGTAAAGTTAAAACGGTAAGACTAGATTTTAGAATAAGAAGAGATTATGAAGTCAGGAGTGAGTGTACGTGAGGACAAGAGAAGAAAGAGACTTAGCAGGAATGCCCGCATAGATCGATTGAGGCAGTGCTACGAGACAGGGAGGCTGCAGAATCTGGAGCCAAGCTGACCCAAAAATCATACGCTTAGGAAAATATACCTCTTTGGTGGGACTAATTAACCTTTCGCAATTTTTATTATTACAGAAATATACATCATTCTAAATCTACCTCTTTGGTGGGAATATTTAACCTTTCGCAACGTTTCTTATTACAGGAACATACATCTTTCTAAATCTACCTCTTTGGTGGGACTATTAAACCTTTCGCAACGTTTCTTATTACAGAAACATACATCTTTCTAAATCTACCCCTTTGGTGGGACTAGTTAACCTTTCCTAATGTTTATTATTACAGAAATATACATCTGTCTAAATCACCTCTTTGGTAGGAATAGTTACATTTCGCAATGTTTATTATTACAGAATCATACATCTTTCTAAATCTACCTCTTTGGTGGGACTAGTTAACCTTTCCTAATGTTTATTATTACAGAAATATACATCTGTCTAAATCACCTCTTTGGTAGGAATAGTTACATTTCGCAATGTTTATTATTACAGAAACATACATCTTTCTAAATCTATCTCTTTGGTGGGACTATTAAACCTTTCGCAACGTTTCTTATTACAGAAACATACATATTTCTAAATCTACCCCTTTGGTGGGAATAGTTAACCTTTCGCAATGTTTATTATTACAGAAACTTACATCTTTCTAAATCTACTTATTTGGTGGGACTAGTTAACCTTTCGCAATGTTTCTTATTACAGAAACATACATTTATCAAAATCATACGCTTGGCAAATCTACAATTTGGTGGTACAATTATAGCTTGTGTTATGTATCTTATTACGGAACCATAAATTTATCAGAATCTACACTTTTGGATACAGAATTTATTCTTTCGCAATAGAACCACAAAACAAGCGAAATCTGGGTAGATAAGAAGGTAAATATGTGATAGCTCGACTTACCGTGGAACACCAGGTACTGTGCATAGTGGAAAGATGCAAAAAAATACTTTCAAAAAATAGAGTTTTATTCAGAAGCCAACTATCTTTAATGTAAAATTAAGACAATTTTACAATGATTAATAAATAAGGCAGACACTTTTAAAAAAATAACACTCAAATTTCAGCGGTTTGGACATTGCTCCTTTTTGTTCCAAGGTACAGATATAAAGATGTATTTAGCTAAGTGTTACGTATCTAATCGGTACAATATGTCGTGTTTCAGCTTACAAAGAACGCGGAGAAGATAACGTAGTCCTGGTAGACTGGTCCGTGCTAGCAGCAGCCCCTTGGTATCCCAGCGCTGTAGCAAACACACAGCATGTTGCTACAATTCTAGCTGCTATCATAGACAGCCTGGTCATCAGAGGACTACCTATAGAGAAGATTCACGTCATAGGCTTCTCGCTGGGAGCGGAGATCGCTGGCTTGTTAGCCAAGAAGCTCACGGTAGGCAAGCTCAGGAGGATCACAGGTAATTATTTCACCAATTTACAAGAAATCCAGCTCATTTAGGTTGAACTCATGAAAAATTAGAAAATTTTCAAAAATAAACTAAAATCGTCATCGATCCTAACTACTAGGTGCTAATTCTGAATCCTTTATAACATTATAATTTATATATATATATATATATATATATATATATATATATATATATATATATATATATACACACACATACATAATATAAAATTCGCGTGTTACACTGTTTGTTACAAAACTCCTCCGAAACGGCTTGACCGATTTTTTTTAAAATTTTTTGAGTACATTCGTTAGGTCTGAGAATAGGATGTAAACTATTTTTCACAGCCCTAAGTGATAAGGGTTTTGTTCACCCCAAAAATTATTTTTTTGAACAAAATTTTATATTTTTATTTTTTCATGATCTGGCGTTAAAAAATAAAAAAAAACAGACAACCCGAAATGTTCATTCTAAAATAACGGTGTCTGTGTGTCTGCCCGTTCACGATCTCACGGTCTCAAAAATGGTCCGATTGAGATGAAATTTTGTAGAAAAATATTTCGTCTAATTTGAAAGTTCAAGTTCGTTAACCAGCAGAATCCGTCCACCAGAACATGGTTTTGATGCATGGTAACTCGCACGGAAAAAATCGTAACACCTACGTTTCCGAGTTAATATAGTTGCAGTTACCCGTTTTATAGGTTTCTTCACGTAATAACGAACGAAATCATTTCTGAAGCGATATCTGTAACCGCTTAAGAGAGCAATAGATACAACGACTTTTCCAAACTAATTTTCTGTTTCGGTATTCAGAACTGATTGATTCAGTTGTAACGTCTTCCAGATGTTTGATATTCATCTAAGATATTTAAATTTTGGTTGCGTTGGTTGTATATATGCAGCACATACTGTTGTGAATTATATTTTATCATGTAGACAAATTTGTTGAGGAAAAATATATTATGCATCTAATCAGGATTCTGATAACACTAGTCGACAATGATTTGGTAACACGGAAGTGAACCACCATTTTGGGGGTTTTCTGGTGTTCTGACATTACTGTTTCCCCTATATGTCCAGTTTTTAAAATATTAGGCTATTAAAGTTGTTTTTATAATAACGAATCTTACAATTTGCTCTGTCAACAAAATTTGTTGGCATTTTGGTTTCTATAATTATGAATATGAAGTTGGATTTTCGATAAGTTGGTTCGTTTTTGTAAAAAATATACTTTTAACCAAAGAAACATGCAAAAATGCTGTAAAATTTTTCACAACTTTAAATGAATGTTTTACAAAATATGAAATTTATAGGTAAAATCTAATTGCGAATTTGGATTCTCCATTAAATTTCCCTTAAGAAACAGCTATGAGAATTTTCAAAATAAAAAGATGAGTTGGTAAAAAAATAGTACACTGTACGGGAGAAACAGGCTGATTCTCCGGCCTACAGTAGGGCCCAGCTTCATGTTTCTTAATCCTAAACTAGGATTAAGATTCATTATTATAAAAAAAAACAACTTAAAAGCCCTATATTTTGAAAACGTAAATAAATAATAAACGTATAGGAAAAAAACTAATGTCAGATTCGGATTCAGCACACCCGAAAACTCCCGAAATGGTGGTTAATTTCCGTGTTACCAAATCATTGTCGACTAGTGTTATCAGAATCCTGATGAGATGCATAATATTTTTTTCCTCAACAAATTTGTCTAAATGATAAAATATAATTCACAACAGTATGTGTCACGTTTTTCATTTCAAAATCATAATATTTAATTTGAATTTACTCACAATGAGATTGAAGCTTGCGCACGATAAAACATTGCCCAGGGAAATGTAGTGTTGAAATGTAAAAGTAAGCTTTCACGGAGGAAAGGTTGCGGTAAAAGGGTTCTGTTTATGTGAAGGCATTAGAGTGGCCAGGTATGGGGGAAGGTAAAGCCTGTATTTCTAGCCTCGCTGGCACATCGGGCCTCTACCTCGCTGGAATACAGATGAACCTTCATCCTGTACAGCAGTCTGGTGTGCCTTTACTTTTCCTAACGATTTGTTATCCTTATTCAATATTATTTTAACTAATTGTTCACATAGAATGTTATTTTAGTGGTTTGGAATGTTGTTTACCTTGGTTGTTGAAATCTCTCAATCATTTTTCAACATACATGTTTTTAACTCTTTCCGAAGCAATGTAGCTATTGTGGTAGCACTCATGACAAAATTTGTGTCTTTCTGAGGGTTAGAAACATTTTAGCGCAATCTATTTTTTGTGTAAATTTCATTTTAGCAGATAATTACATTTTTGTAACAGTTTAAAGTATTTGAAAATTAACGTTTTCACCTGAAATAGCGGGAATTTCGAGAGTAAAATATTATAGGAATTCTCTCGTTATAGGCGGAAGTTCTAAAAAACTTCATACACTCAAGCGACATTCATTTCTTCCACTCTCAAATATAATTAACATATTATAAGATAATGACATTTTTCTAATATATTTATATGCGGCAGAAGGCCAAATTCGAACAAAAACACCCACGTTCCCATCTCCATCCCTAAGAGTAGTGTAGAACGTGAGTGTTGTTGGAATTGAACATTCTGCCACACATAAATATATATTAAACATGTTTGAAAAGCTTCCTCGATTATTATTTTATTTTATTTTTATTTTTTATTTTAAGTATCGTCATAAATCTCGATGTTTCCTAGCAAATATTCAATATTACGATATTAGTAGGTATTGATATTATATTACAAAGTTTATTATGTCTTATTCCCTTAATGATTTTTTAATCTTGAATTTGTCACTTAAAGATAAAATTGTAATATTTCTTCTGGAATAACAGAATCCGATAAATTTACCACGCATTTAATAGTAGAAATATTTTCTCAATTTAAATGACCTTGTTTATCTGCTAAAGACTTTTGAGTTTTGTTTTTAAAATTTTATTATTACAATTTTCAAATTCTCTCTGAATATAGTTTAAAACATGTTTCTACAACAAATTTGATTTTCTAATCTGTTGTTCGTTCCAGTAGAATTACGGCAAAAGTTCAAATTTAGAAATTGATATTTGACGTCAAAACTGCATTAAGATATCGTTAGTACTTAGAAAATGGTTTTTGAAGTTCATATATTTTGCATAGAGAAGTTTTTTATTTTTCAAGCCTAATTATTTATTAATAGTAGAATATTATGATATTATATCGCAAGATTTCCAAATCACCCTAGACATATGTATTTTATGGAAACTGGCTAATATTAAACAGTATTTTGGGTTCAGATGTTTTGCTTATCTGCATGGAATGGGTACTTCACTCTATTTAGTATTTTTTCATTATCATGACGTTTTATTAATTTTCTCTGATTAAATAAAATAGACCACTGCTTCGTTTTTTCTTATTTTATTAAAACAAAATCATCACATTTTCTGTGTGTTTACAACAGGACTGGACCCAGCACTGCCACTGTACGACCCTCTCAACCCCAGAGGGAGGCTGGCCAAGACAGATGCAGAGTTCGTGGATGTGATCCACACGGATGGAGGATTCTTCGGGTTCGAATTACCTCTTGGACATGCAGATTTCTTCCCGAACGGTGGAAAGCCCGCCCAGCCTGGCTGTATGGTAGAGACATTGGTACACACGGGCAAGCTCAACGAGTTCGGTATGTAGCAAAATTGAAGGTAAATTAAAAGTAGATCAACACTACAGCAAGTGTTGACATCTAAATAAAATATATTAATAGATTCTTTATTATTTTGATGAATAGGTGAAGGGTATTAATTCATAGTACAAACCAAGGTGAGGAATAACCCTTCAAAGCTCAAAATATACTTTTATTACATCACATCATCTCGACGTTTCGGACTATTCATACATCTTCTGGAGTGCTAAAATAGTATATTAATTATTAGATACTGCAGGAATACCATTTAAACAACATTATATAAATTACCATTAACCAAGCTATTATATCATATTTTTTTTTTTAATATTTATTTATGAGCATCCAAGCGCATCTAAGGCGTTTCGCTCCAAACAGTTATTGCATATATACATCTAAAGACAAATGGTATACATCTAAATATATATATATATATATATATATATATATATATATATATATATATATATATATATATATATATATATATATATATATATATATATATATATATATATATATTACATCTATCATTATACATCTATAAACAAATGGTATATAGAAATGATAATATATTTACATCTAAAAACGAATGGTATATACAAATGACAATATACAGGGTGTCCCAGCATATGCATCCACCCCCCCCCCCAGAGCTGCCGGAACCCCTAAATGAAACCTGGCAGGTCTCAGCTACGTTGCACGAGGCCACCCCCGAAGGCTTAGTCGACTCTGCAACACTCTCCAGCCCCTCCCCAGCGCATCCAACTCCCTACCCTCCAACGGCGGCAGGCACCCCTCATGACGAATTCCGATAGAAAATTCAATTCCAAGACCAATTCATCCGAGACATCCCCCGATCCGACGCACCGCTCGCGCTCAAAACGCAAAAAACCGAAAAATATCGCACCTCTGCAGACAAACTCCTATCTATCACCGAAACCAAGCCCTGTACGCAAAAACACCTCAATACAAACGCTGCAGCCCACCAATTCTCCCTCCAGATGATACCAAGATCAAAGCTGTAGACCAAATATCCAACGGGGTATTATGAATGAAAACAAAGGCAAATTTTTTTTTTTTTAGTTTTATGATATAATAATTTCATATGGAAAAATAAATTTATTCTGTTCTGTTTTATAATAATTTTTATATACTTTTTTCATAAAGTAAATAAGTACTTTTTTTTTATTGTTTATGCCAGCTACTTTTTTTTCTATTCATATCGATTTTCTGAATAGTTACTTTTTAAAACTTTTAAGGTATATTTTTCATTCATAATATCCCGTCAAACATCAAACCCACAACCCCGATCCCGGCATCACCCGAAAGGAAAATCAACAGGCTACAACGTTTGTATCGAGGTGCCCCCACGTAAAAGGCCCGGTCCCAGTGACAAACAGGAACCTGTCCACAAAAGGGCGATACCCCCCAGTCTCCCGCGTTCCACGCGCAAACGGCGCGCCGGATCAAAAGACGTCTCGGAATAAACTAGTCCCAAATTCAAACCCTCCATCAGAACTCGTCACAAAAAATACCTGCAGCCACTAGAAAATCAAGAGTCAGACGCGCCGGAGAAAAACTGGAGAATGCTACAAAGTCAACCAAACCCTCAAAAGAAACCCCACGCAACACAACCAAGACCCACCCCGAAACTCCAACAAGGAGGAAAAGGGGGCGGACACATATACCGGGACACCCTGTACATACATCTAAAGACAAATGGTATACATACATACATTTACAAACAAACAATACACACACACACACACACACACACACACACATATATATATATATATATATATATATATATATATATATATATATATTATTTATTCTTATAGATGACCCAAAATATCCAAATTCTTTTTTATCCTAGTAGGCATGGGGTCATTAAAGCAGTCTTCCCTTTTTTTTTTTTTTTTTTTTTTTGACATGTTTCGTGCGTCTTTTCTTCGCACCGCTTCAGGGGCACTTCTACAACAAAATATCATTTTTTTTTTAACATCACAGAAACCTTTTTTCTATTATATTAAAACTATCAATGTTCCACAAAATGCATTACAAAATTATCATGCTCCCTTAAATATTACCCCTACCCTAAATATTGCAATAATTATAACTAAATTACATATTTTTTATAAAAAGTGTTACCTTGCAAGGAAGTCCCCTCGTTCCCAAGTACTCCCTCCGGAGTCCGGCTTATTACTAACCCTGTAAGTGGATTGCCAAAATGGCCCTGTCGTTATCTGTCCTTAGTTGTTTTCCTAGTTAAGTCTACTCGTCAAATATTTTTTAAAATTTTTGGGTATTAATCTATTATACCATGGAAAATTTGGTGTACATTTTTCAGATCAGTTCTTTTGTTCACTGCTAATTTCGAATTTTTTAAAATATAAATATTTTCTTTTATTTTTCTTTTTAGGGTATTTCTTTCTTTATTTAATATTTTTAATTCTTTAAAATTGAAAGTGTGTTTTTTTGTTATTGCATGATCCGTCAATGCTGTACCGTTTTCTTGTGTGTCAATGCTCTTTACGTGTTGTATAATTCTTTTACCTAATAATTGCGCAGATTCCCCAATATAACATTTGTTACAGCCATTGCAGTTTTTTTTTTTTTTTTTTTTTTTTTTTTTTTTTTTTTTTTTTTTTTTTTTTACGGCGCATCGACATAAATCTTGGCCATTAGCGCCGCGATCGCAGTTGATTTTATAAATATTATATTTTGAGCTTGATGCTTTAACCTTGTCTTTAATATTACTAAAAACAATGTTTATTGTATGTTTAAATTTCCAGCCAATTTTACAAACATCTTTACATATTGTTTTTATTTTGTTTTCTATAAGAGGATGATAATCGAAAGTAAAGTATTGCTTTATTGGATTTACATCTTTGTAAATATTGTTATTTAAAACCAATTGTTTCCTTTTTTGTAAAAATAAGTGATTATTTAACGTGGTTTCTTCTAATCTGCCGTTATTTGTAATGAAAAAAAAGGGATGACTGCTTTAATGACCCCATGCCTACTAGGATAAAAAAGAATATATATATATATATATATATATATATATATATATTTATATATATATATATATATATATATATATATATATAAACAAATGGTATTATTTATATACATCTGGTTGATCAATCGGATTACACAATTAGACATAGTTACTAATTCATTAATTACATGTTATCGTTCTTTGCAGTTTACCAAGTACTTGGCCTCCTCCAAGTGGAATACCTTCCTTATGTTTTTTATTGCGATTGTTTGAATACAAAATTGAGATGGGGTAAAAAAAAAAAAAAAAAAAAAAGGGTGGGGGGTTTAAAAGTGTTAAATATTTCCATACATATTCATAGTTTTGAGGTGTTTAAGGATTGCTGGTATGTGTGGACTGCTGTCAGTAAGTAATTCGGTCATGTCATACGGTAAGTCTAGATTTTGACGTTGTCGGCATTCTATTAGTATGTGTTTTACGGTTAGTTCGGTGTTACATATATTACATGTAGGCTTTTCTTTTTTAGTCATTAAGTACTCGTGTGTTATTCGTGTATGTCCAATTCTGAGTCTAGTTAGTACTACTTCTTCTCTTCTGTTTTGTCTGTGACTGGAAGGCCATTCCGCGATGTTCCGTTTTATTTGTCGCAGTTTGTTGTTGGTAGATAAGTTTGTCCAGTCATTTTACCATTTGTTTGTGATTTGATGTTTAGCCTGTCTCGTAAGGTCCTGGTAAAAAATGTCTAGTGGTTGAATTGTTAAGTCTTGAGTAGCCAATTTTGCTTGTTCGTCTGCAGTCGTACTAAGTCCTAGGTCTTCATGTCCTGGCAGCCAATATATTGTTGTATGTATGCCTGAAAGTTGTAAATTGTAGATGTGTTGTTTGATTTGGGATGTTGAGTGTATAAGTTCTGTAATATGTGTAGTGAACTAAGGGAATCTGTACAGATGTTAATGTTTGTGAGTTGTGATGGAGGAGTGTTAGTGAGGGCAAGAAATATTGCATGGAGTTCAGCTTCTAGTATATTGTACAGCGCCGGGAGTTTTTGCTCGTAAATAGTGCCATTTACAATGAAGATAGCAGAGGCTCTCGGCAACAAACAGGCTGAAGTTGACAAAATAATAAATTTTTTAAAGATAACTGGGCTTAATAGATTAATATGAAAATAATGTTGCCCTCTATTTAGGGTCCTTATGTTTTTTTTTTTTTTTTTTTTTTTTTTTTTTTTTTTTTTTTTTTTTTTTTTTTTTTTTTTTTTTTTTAAATCTCATAGTTTCTAGTTTTAATTTAATATTGTTATTCGTTTAATATATTGACATATGTATATGTTTAGTGATATCTGTATTTTTAAAATAAAATTGTCTGCACTTTGACAATAGCTATATCGGGGAGTATGTCAGGGAAAAGAAAAAAAAAAAAAAAAAAAAAAAAAAAAAAAAAAAAAAAAAAAAGGAGGAAAAGAAAAAGAAAAAAAAAAGGGGGAAAGAGAGGAAAAAGGAGAGAAAAAGGAAAAAAAGGAAAAAGAAAAAAAAATCCCCTAAACACAGAAAGTGAGGGAAAAAAAGAATGGGCCAAAAAATATATACAAAGTACAAGGTCTAATTTGTTAATACAAAAAAAAAATAAACAAATAAAATAAAATTAAAAAAAAAAAAAAAAAAAAAAAAAAAAAAAAAAAAAAAAAAAAAAAAAAAAAAAAAAAAAAAACCTGACTCCCTAAGGTTCCGGGAACAAGGGATGAGTGGTTGTGCGTTGCAATGACATAGTAGGGCGCTGACGACCGTGAGGTTTTTCGCCCCATATTTTCTAAACAAACAAACAACAATGGCTACCGATCCAATGCCGTGTTTTGTATTTGAACCATCGGTGTATTAAAGGATGTAGTTAGTTTGTCGATTTAAGAAGTCCAAGAAGTTAGTTTTGTATAAATGTTTGGATAATATGTTTGAATTTTTGTACTTAGAGAGAGATGTGTCTATTGTGAATTTAATGAGTCATGGAGGAGTGAGTGAAATGGTCTGTTTCTGTATTGGTTCTGTTTGTAGATTTGTAATCTCCTCTATTTCTAAGCTTCTTATAGCAAGAGGTCGGGCATGCTTGTTATTTGTTTGGTATTGGTTAATATTAGGGTTTTCTATGATATCCCTTGTGCAGGATGGCTGAGGGAGAGACTTAATTTTGTAGTAATACTTTGCAATTAAGTATTTTCTTCGAATCTCTAGGGGAGGTTCTACTGCCTCTACGTTCAGGCTGCATATTGGGCTTGATCTGAAGGCACCCAGTGCTAGTCGTAGTCCTGTGTTTGGGATTGTGTTAAGCATTTTGAGTGTAGTGGGCTTAGCAGATGAGTATGCTACGCATCCATAATCCAGACGGGACCTGGTGTATCATCGATAGAAGTTTAGCAGTACTTTTCTGTCTGCACCCCATTTAGTGTTTGCTAGAACACTCAGAATGCAGAGATTTTTTACATTTAACGAGAAGATCTTTTAAGTGGGGAACCCATGTGAGGTGTTTGTCAAAATGAATACCTAAAAATTTTATTGTTGTTGTTTTTGTAATGTCTGTATCGTACATAGTAAGTTGGTAGTCTGTATTCCGTCTTTTCTTCGTAAATAATATAGATTTTGTTTTGGTTGTCGAGAACTTTATTCCTGTTTTGTCGTTCCAGAGTGTGAGTGTACTGATTGCGTTCTGTATTCGGTCTTGGGCTTGTTCAGTGGATTTTGAAGTGTAGAATATTAAAAGATCGTCAACATACAGGCTATATTCAATGTCAGGGGGTATGAATTCGACAATTGTATTCATTCCAATGATAAATAGGGTTGCACTTAGTACGCCCCCTTGAGGTACTCCCGTCTCTAGTTGATATATATCGGAAAAACAGTTGCCATTTCTTACTGTGAAAGATCTTCTAGAGAGAAACTCAGTAATAAATGCCAAAGGTTTTCCTCGTATTGCCCATTCAGAGAGTTGTTTGAGGATAACATCTTGCCGGATTGTGTCAAAGGCCTTGTTTATGTCAAATGAGACTGCTAGGAGGGATTTTTTATTTGTAAATGCGTTAAGAATAGAGTTTTCTAGTCTAACGATGTGGTCGGTTGTTAAATGATTTGTCCTGAATCCACATTGGAATTTAGAGAGGAGACCTTGTGACTCAATATACCATAGTAGTCTTTTGTTGAGCATTTTTTCAAATAGTTTGCACATGCAACTTGTCAGGGAAATCAATCTGTATCTGGAAGGGTTAAATATCATATTTAAAACAATTGATAAATTTTAATTTCTTAATTTTTAACTCACCATGTCCTGTCAATAAATAATGTTGCATTTAAACGTCATAAATTAAATAAAAATTATTTTTAAAAGGAACCATTTCAAAGAAGGCTACATAAGAGTAGGAAGAATATCATTAAATGGGATTATTCTCAGCAAATTGCTGACAAAACATTTTATTTAGGTAGATTTATTTATTTAACTTCATGGATGATGTTTTTCTTTAAATTACTTTTTCTCGTTGCAGTTGCTTGCAGCCACAACCGTGCCTGGATGTTCTACGCAGAGTCGGTGAGAGATCCGTTGTCATTTCCTTCCTATAAGTGCCACACCTTCATGGAGTTCGAGAAAGGGAAATGCCATCCGAAGGGACCTGTGGCCTACATGGGATATCATGCAGATCCCAGGTATAACTATTTTTGTTTCTCTCTTGGGCGTATATAAGTGGGGGCTGAGGGGGCTGCAGCCCCCACCCCCCGAAATTTTGTTTTGATGAGAACATTTCGTGTTAAAAATACCTATAACAACGAAAAATGTCTTCTACATTTACCTTGGTGTAAAGAAGACCTTAAAACTCACCTTTTTACTCTAAAATATTTAAACTTTTCCCTACACCCCAAATGCCCCCCCACCCGAAATTATTTTCTATATACGCTAGTGGTTTCTCTACTGAATATTATAGGACGCAGTCGAATTTTTAATTTGCTGATAGACTATTTATATTACCACTGGTAAAAAATGGTATTTAATTTTGCTTAGAGGGAAATTAGCTGAATTTTTTAAAACATTCGGCAGTTTGTCCCGGAATATGTGCACATATTAGATATCTTTCTACATTTTTCAACCATAACGAAGGCAAAAAAAAGTCCGACTCGCAGGAACTGCAGCATCTTAGCGCGGTTCCGTTCATGTCCCTAGTGCCATTTGATAAGCTTAGAAAAAAAATAAACTTATTTTTTTTTATATATCTTGTGAAAATTGTCAAAATCCTCTCAAACATCTCGAATAAAAGTGATATTAAGGCGTCAGGGACACCGACAATAGCTAACTTTTACACAGAAGCGGAAATTACAGAATCTGGCTCTCATTCTAAAGCAAAGCTCTATAAATCAATACAAAATATGCCTAATAAAGCCTTTCTAGCGGATACAGAAGCTTGGGCGTATATGAGGGGGGGGGGGGGCTGAGGGGACTGCAGCCCCTCCCGAAATTTTGAATTGATGATAAAAACTTCTCGTAAAACCCTTAAAAATAAATTAAATAAGATCACTTAGTTCATAAAACATATTTTATTTTACGTGTAATAGCGTTTTAGTTGCCTAAAACTATTCCAAGCTCTAAATATTTAGTATTCCATACCCTGGAAATGGTCTCAGCCCCCCCCCCGAAATTGTTTTTATATACGCCCATGTACAGAAGGATCAAGAAGAAGTACACAAGATTGAGTAGAATACCCTGCCTAATATAGCCTATATAGAATAATATGTTGAATAAAACCTATCTAGTAAATACACAAGGACAAATAAAAGTCTTGACGAATAACAAATCAAGAAAAAAAAACTTTATTTAACAAAATAAAACAAAGTTTAGTTGCCCAACTACAATAGAATAATATACCTAATTAAGTCTATGGAGTAGACACAAATGGACCAAAAACAAGTCTTGTGGAATATTGTTTTTTTTTTCTAATTAAATACTTTTTATCAATATTTAGTATATAACCTTTGTTGAAAACTATTGATTGCTAATTGATGAATCGGTTTACAACTAAGTAGTCTTTATCAATATTTAGTATATAACCTTATGTTTGGATCTGAGTTTTTGGGGTGCTCTCCGCCTAGGCTTTGTATTTGTGTCGGCAGATACCTGGGGTATATTTACAGCTCTTGAGGATTAACTCTTAGCAGGTAAATTTCCTGCGGCCCCCTGGTTTCTACGGGCATTGAACTTTAGGAGGATTGGATTTAGGACTTAATATACGTATGTAGACTAAATCATAGCAAGAAGTAATCCTCCGTCGTCGGTTCTTAATTATGTAGACTCGCTAATGTTATCCAATCTTAGATACATCGTATTTAAAATCCACAGCAAAAACACGACATTTCATCAGAATCCCCTGCTGAATAAAACTTATATAGAATAATATGCAAAATAAAGCCTATCTAGTGGATAAAAATAGAGGAAAAAAGCCGTTCGTGGTGGTAGAAAATCTTAAAAGTATTTCGCTCAGAAATCTCCGAAATATTGTCACTAATTTTACGTATCCTGTTTTATAGCCAAATAGATTAATGTTCTATAATCAATAAGAAAAATCTACTAACAATAAAAAACTATGGGTAACAGATGAAAATAGGGAATACCAAGAATAATTCTAAAGAACGAAATCAACACCAGTACTGTCACATCTAGATATTCATACGGCATCTTCGAATTCTAACAAACAAAATATTGATTCTAATTATACGTATCCTGTTTCATTGACAAATACATTTGACTACTATAAGTCCTGGATGCGGTGCTCAGGGAGGCTCGGCGTTGTCGCCGTGAGGTACACTTGACCTTCCTGGACATTGCTAAGGCTTTCGATAGTATTAGTCACTCAGCTCTACGAGCCGCCATGATCCGCAAGGGCCTACCATCAGGATTCGTTGAATACGTGATGGGGGTGTACGGTGAAGGGTTTACCCGGATTACCGATGGTCGGAGGTGGACGGGCCCAATTGTAAGCGGAAGGGGGATTAGGCAGGGGGATCCTTTGTCTCCGTGCCTCTTCAACCTTGCGATGGATTGGGTCCTCCAGGCGGTTCCAAGCCAGGTGGGATATACTCTGGACGGAGTGAGGATTAACTATCTAGCCTTTGCCGATGACTTGGTCCTGGTGGCGTCCTCGGTGGCTGGCATGCGGGGTGCACTTGCAGCGGTTGGAGCAGCCATCGCCAAACTGGGGATGGAGCTCAGTCCTGGTAAGTGCTGTGCCCTTTCGCTGGTACCGGCTGGGCGTGTGACCAGGGTCAAGGTAGTTGAAGACGCACTGTTTACCGTTGGTGGAGCCCCGGTGAGGCAGATGCAGTTCCGTGACTCAGTCAAGTATCTGGGAGTCACTTACAGGAATCATGGAACCGAGAGGCCTGACGAGGAAATAGAAACGGGGCTTTTGAGAATTGGAAATGCTCCCCTCAAGCCGCAGCAGAGGTTGACCACCATTAGGTATCACCTTCTTCCGCGATACGTGCACAAGCTGGTTCTTGGTGGCTCCTCCCGCGAGGCATTAAGGAAGTTTGATATAAAGGTTAGAGCAGCGGTGAGGAGGTGGCTGAGATTGCCTAGGGATATACCAGTTGGATATTTCCATGCTTCGTGCACGGACGGAGGCTTGGGTGTGCCTTGCATGGGCGTCCTGGTGCCGGCTCTGACTATAGGCCGTCTGTCTAGAATGGAATGGTCTGGTCTGGCCGCGGCTAGGGCGGCTTATGGTTCGGCGGACGTGACCAAAAGGCTGCGGAGAGCGAGGGAGGCCCTGGCCAGGCAGGGCTTAATAGATGAAGACGCCTGGTGCCCTGAATTTAGGAAGCGCTGGTGGGCAGAAAGGCTCCATTCGTCCAACGACGGAGCAGGATTAAAGGAATCCTCTGCTAGTAAGGCCTCGACACGTTGGCTCAATGATGGAGCTGGAACCACTTCTGGGTGGGACTTCATCCAGTATGTTCGTACCCACATAAATGCTCTTCCGACCACCGTGAGAACGACAAGAGGCCGGCGTGGGGGCCGGATTCTTACCTGCAGGGCAGGTTGCCTTGTAGATGAGACGGGCACCCATGCTGTTCAGCAGTGCTATGTTTCACGGGGAGGTCGTTGTTTGAGGCACGATACTGTGGTGGATGTACTGGGTGAGGCCTTAGCCGGGAGGGGGTACGAGGTTCACCTCGAGACAGTCCTGAGAGCTGATGGCCGACGATGGAAACCCGACATAATTGTGGCGAAAGAGGGTAAGGTGACGATTGTGGACGCACAGATTGTTAATGGGAACTCCTCTGATCTGAACTCGCTGCACCGGTCAAAGTGTCGGAAGTATGGGCGACTTGGTGTCCGTTTGGCAGAGGGGCGAATATTTGGTGTGCCTGTGACCGGCGTGGAGGTAACGTCCTGTACATTGAGCTGGAGGGGTGTGTGGAGCGGTGCTTCTGCCAAGAGTTTAAGGCAGCTTGGTGTCCCGATGGGGGTACTAAGAAGCATTACCTTGCGTGTGTTAAAGGGCTCCTGCATCATCTTCAGTCGATGGAGGACACTCCTCGCCGGGGCGGGCCGTTGAGGATCGCGTTTTTTTCCCCCGCTTAAATTATTTATGTTCTTCTTGTTTTTTTACTTTTTTTATTTTTTTTTTATTTTTTTTATTTTTTATTATTTTTTTTTTTTTTTTTTTTTTTTTTTTTTTTTTTTTTTTTTTTTTTTTTTTTTTTTAATTTGGGGGTGGGTATGTCTGTGGTTGGTAAATTTGACTGCACCGTTAATACCTCCATCGAGTGCTCTGGTCTAGTAGGTGAAGTGGTTCGGTACGCTGTATTATTTTCTTAATAGTATTTTGATCAGTTTTATTGTTAGTCTTTCTGCTCTGTTATTTTATTTATTTATTTTTAGTTTTATCTATCTGGTTATATCTGTAATTATTATATTAATTTCAGTTTTGTATTTTTATATATTATTATATTATGAGACATTGATTTGTATGGCTTATTTTTTTTTTATTTTTATTATTTTGTTTGTATATTAATTTATTTTATTTATTTAATTATTTTTGTGCCTTCGTATATTATGCATGAAGTGATCTTAAACTGATGAGGACATATTATTAACTTAGGTCTCCCAGCAACTAGGCTTGTGTTGTTTTCAAGCCTAAATAACGAGGGTGAAGGAGACACCCAATTGTTAAGTTGACCAATTGTATTTGAGAATAATAGTAACAATTGTGTTTGTATTGTATCTCCTAATAAATAAAATAAATAAAATATATATATATATATATATATATATATATATATATATATATATATATAAATAAATATATACATATATATATATACAAATTTGAACCACCGTTATTTTCGGTTTCTAGGGGTTCTGAAACGCAAAATTTTCTAGTCGGCACTTCCGGATTGTTTCATTGTATCAACCTTATAAGCGGGGTTCCTCCCTATGGGGGAGGGAGGAACCGCGCTAAAATACCCAATCGCGTACATAGGCTACATACAGTTAAAATATGTTCTTAAGAATTTTACTATATTAGTATTTCATTAAATTTAAGTTGTTCATATTCAATTTTATTCTACTTTCTATATATAGAGTGTCCCAAATAAGACGGCTCAAACTAATTTTGCGGCCAAACGGTTGGTCTGAGAAAAAAAATGTCAGAGGTAAAAGTTGTAGGGCCCTGACCTAAGCTTTCTAAATTTGTCGATTATTTAACATATTTACCGCGCATGTGCGATCGGCGCTAGATGAAACGTTGGGGTTTGCAGATGACCCCTATTTTTTTTTTATTTTTTTTTTCGGCACATCGACAAATTTGGGCCATTAGCGCCGATGACCCCTATTATTATGCACATCATTTTAAAGGGAATTAAAAACCAAACCCTTTGGTGCAAAGGTCTTTAAAATCAAATCAAATGAGTTTTGTGCGATTCAAATTTTATTGTTTTAAATTAAAAAGATTTTTTGGAAGCACTTACAGAGGTCGGTTATGAATGTGTGATACATGACTTTGAGGTATTTTTTCCTCAACTTTCTGAAAAAAATATGGCCGATCCTCTAAAAGAAATATTTTTCCTAATAACTTTAATAAAATTGAAAATAAGGCATCTTTTTAAGAATTTAGGATTAACTAAGCTAAATCTGATCATTCATGTTATCTATCTAATCCTTTGAATCCGATATTCCTTATTGGATTATGGTTCATTATTTTGCTTTTGTTCATTATTAGTGTAATATTCGCTTTCAACCATGAAATTCACAAGTTGTGAGATTGTGGATATGATTATTGTTTTCGGGGAGTGTAGACGTAAAGCTCGGATGGCTGCTCGACTTTACGCGCAGTATTACCCAAACCGAGATCATCCGTCTTACAAAACGATTTTGCGCCTGGGGTCGAACGCCTGATAAGGACATTTTTCATTCACCAGAAGACATCGAAGAAGAGACCAGGACATCATCTTGGACCTTGTTAAGAGAAATCCACAAATCAGTGTTCGGGAGATTGCCAGAGAAACAAGGATTTCAAAAGGAACTGTTCACCGCACACTCCAGCACAGTAAGTACCACATCACATATCATTGCATCAAGACCTTTCAAATAGGGATATGGAAGTGAGGGAGGAATACTGCAGCTGATGAATCAACTCCTTACGGCAAAACGGGGTATTAATGAGGAATGTTCAATCAGTGATGAAGCCACATTAGTAAGTGATGGGTCCGTGAACAGGCATAGCTCACATTATTGGTCCATGAATAACCCTTTCTGGATAAGGCAGCTGGACCACCAGCATTGGTGGTCGGTAAACGTCTGGTGCGGGATTCTGGGCAGTAAAATTATTGGCCCTGATTTTTTGGAAGGTCCCGTATCAGGGAGTGCTTACAGGACATTCATCTTGGATCGATTTCCAGAGCTCATGGAAAACTTACCACTAGAGACATGACGTACAATGTGGTTCCAGCATGATGGTTGTCCAGCCCATTATTCCCGAGACACTGGGAATGCTGTAACCTCCATATAACTATATGCAGAGCCATATTGGAGGAACAAGCATTGAGAGCAGTTGACAGCATATGTTCCAGACTTCAAGGGTGTCTGGATGTTGAAGGTGGCATCTTTGAAGACACTATTCATTTATGACGGAATAAAAATACAGTAAAATGGAAGATTTGAAACTACAAGATAAGAGCTTTCTTTATAATTTATTATTTAATCTATCAATGAAATGATAGTTATCACTTAAATTGTACGTCTCAAATGAAAAATCACACTAAATACTTAAACAAGATGCCATGTTTTCAATTTTATTAAAGTTATTAGGAAAAATATTTCTTTTAGAGGATCGGCCATATTTGTTTTAGAAAGTTGAGGAAAATACCTCAAAGTCATGTATCACACATTCATAACCGACCTCTGTGAGTGCCTCCAAAAAATCTTTTTAATTTAAAACAATAAAATTTGAATCGCACAAAACTCATTTGATTTGATTTTAAAGACCTTTGCACCAAAGGGTTTGGTTTTTAATTCCTTTTAAAATGATGTGCATATTTCATCTAGCGCCGAGCGCACATACGCGGTAAATATAAAGCTTGGGTCAAGCCCTACAACTTTTACCCCTGACATTTTTTTCTCAGACCAACCGTTTGGCTGCAAAATTAGTTTGAGCCGTCTTATTTGGGACACCCTGTGTATATATATATATATATATATATATATATATATATCGTCGTGGAAAAATACTGGCAAATCTTGAATTATCTTACCTAATAGCGTAATAAAACACGATATTTTAATGCTGGTAGACAATTTATATCATCCCTGATTAAAAAAGGTATTTCATTTTGCATAGAGGCCAAGTTAGTTGAATTTTCCATGATATACAGATGTTTTTCCTGTAATATTAATATGTGTACATATATTCTTTATATAACTTTCTACATTTTCCAAGCATAACTTAGGCAAATAAGCCCGAGTTGGATACATTACTTCTAATGAATGGTTAAATAGGGAGTTGATTAATCGCCACTAGAGGTTGAAATAACCCTGATTTAGGGAGAGATTAAGAAGGCAAGCAATTACTCTAAACCCCCAGGGGTAGGGTTGTAATTTATGAATGAATGAGCTTTGATTTAATTCCTTCTCGGGCTCGTTCACTAGGAGCAGGGGCTAATGTCTACGTCAGCAGCATTTATTTATGCAGGTGAAGCCAATCATTTCTCTTATTACATTTATAACTGTACACTCTTTCACCCTATCAGAATATTATATATATATATATAAATTCAATTCCACGATTTGTGACCTTTATTTATGTACATTTATTCATTTTCATAAATATGGCAAAGGTCCAAATAATAGTACTCCAGATTCTTGCACTATTTTATTTTTGATACGCCCTACATGTTTCGTGGCCTTATGCCACCTCCTCAGGGGCCACTAAATCCTAAAAACATTTTTTACAAATTTTTAATACCTTATTTTAGTAAATTTAATAATAATTATACACCGAGTAACATTAAAATTCCTATACTAACCCCTAAACTTTATATGTAAAATATAATAATAAAAATAATATTGTTATGTACAACATAATGTTGGTATGTACAATATAACAATATTATTTTTATTATTATATTTTACATATAAAGTTTAGGGGTTAGTATAGGAATTTTAATGTTACTCGGTGTATAATTATTATTAAATTTACTAAAATAAGGTATTATTATTATTAAAAATTTGTAAAAAATGTTTTTAGGATTTAGTGGCCCCTGAGGAGGTGGCATAAGGCCACGAAACATGTAGGGCGTATCAAAAATAAAATAGTGCAAGAATCTGGAGTACTATTATTTGGACCTTTGCCATATTTATGAAAATGAATAAATATATATAAATATATATAAATGTATAAACATACACACATATATACAGATATACTTTCATTTTCACATACTATATACATATCCATAGATACAAACACACGCATTCACATGCACACAAACATACGTATACATACACACACATATATATATATATATATATATATATATGTATATATATATATATATATGTATATATATATATATATATATATATATATATGTACATGTACATACACATGTACATACAAGCACATATGCAAGGACAGTACTCATAATTTTGTAATTATACGAATGAGTATTGAAATGAAATATATAAATCCAAAATGTAGGTGTTTTATTTTAAATAACTAAGATCTGTATATAAGTATATTAATCATGTGCTGACTATGATAAAATTGTTGCTTATATTAATCATTTAAACTTTTAAAACGCAGAGTTACTAGATTTTATATGTACAGTAGAACTTGGATAATTCCAACCCCTAGGGACCGATAAAAAAGTTCGAATTACAAGATTTTTTGAAAATAAAGGGCTAACAAATCGAACTTCATATTTTCACATTTATTAATTTAAAAAAATACATTTTATTTTAAAGAATAACAAACATGTCATGAATTGACGATTAAGTACATAAGTAAAAAATAAACGACAGGAAGGTGTATGTAACTATAACAACCCCTGGAAGGGAGGAAGCGCGACCCATCACTCTGCAGCACTCCTAGAGCCCAAGAACTAGACTATGAGACCGCCGCGCTTCTTGTCCCGGAGCCCCTACATCCGTATCTTACTATCCTTCTTACCCGAGGGGAGAATATTTTCACAAGATTTAAGATCAACCGGCTCTCT
Source organism: Gonocerus acuteangulatus (assembly GCA_946811695.1). Classification (NCBI taxonomy): domain Eukaryota; kingdom Metazoa; phylum Arthropoda; class Insecta; order Hemiptera; family Coreidae; genus Gonocerus; species Gonocerus acuteangulatus. The sequence continues at coordinate 22,283,894 of OX328124.1, read as the reverse complement.
GTTCACTTCCCATTGGAGGTGCTGACTCGTACGAAATTCGAATAATCCAAAATTTTATTCGTATTAACCACGATTTTTGTACATTGTTTATGCCCTAAAATCTAGGGACCGAGAGAAATATTCGAATTAAAGACGATTTCGAATTATCGAAGTTCGAATTATCCATGTTCCACTGTATTTATATAAGTTAAAAGAATTAGATTTGGAGTTTAACCCTTTAAGGCGCAATCATCGCAAAACAAATTAAAAATCAAGTCATGCAAAAAAATGACTCCTTGTGGTTGCTTAAACACACCCTATAGCCCATTTATTGCAAAATCAAACTTCTTCATTTTTTTTTTTTTTTTAAACGGCCTGAGCCGGTTATGCGCTTTAAGGGTTTATATAATATGTACTTGAATGCAAACCCGCATGATATCTTTCGCGCTTATAATGGGATTTCTTACATGTCTTAGTTGCCTTGGTCTCTGGATTCTTCTTCTACTTATTTTCTGAATTTCTATTAAATCGGATCATTAGCCCGTTTACTGAAATTAAAATTTGCGAAGAAATATTTTTACTCTTTGAGACATTTATAATTACATAAAGCAGTATAGGAAATAAATAAACTGTGATAAAAACAATCTTAAATTATAATGTGGTTTCTCGCTGTTCCCGGTGTAAATATCCATATTTAATGCATATCCTGTCACAATACAGAAAAAAAAACCATACTTTGGTCTAAACAATTTTCAATAACATCCTAGCGACATATTCCAGAAAGATAAAGTAACAAGCAATAGTATTTAATATAGATACACGAATTTTTGACGTACATTGTTGAAGGTAGATGAGCTTCTGTGGAAGGAAATCACTGATAATGCTTCAGAGGGTGAGGCGAGTTTGGGTACGCTAGGTGCCGTAAGGGAACGTTCATTGTGAGGATTCATTCTGTGATGCTAGGATAGCTACTCCGATGAGCGCTGCCCCAATGTATTCTACATCGATGGAGGGTGTTCATGCTGACTCACCATTGCATTGGATCTTGCTGGGAGTAAAGTAACCTTCAAAAGTGAATTAGCTTTTGTTTATGAAAAAGCTCTGCTTATGTTAGTGAGAAAAAATGAGCCTTTACAATTAGTTCGCGATGTTCCTGACAAAGAAAAAGGGATTGGTTTCTTACTCGGAAAAATTAATGGAATCCTATTAATTTTAGCGAGTTGGATAGACTAGAGTCGCTTAAATTAATATAATTCTATTAATTGCGAGTTGGATTGGCTAGAGTTTTCTTATATCTTCTTGAGCAAGTGGAGCGTAGCGTAGCGAGCGGAAACGCATATCATGTATTGCTTAATAAATGTAAAAGATCCAAAAAAGAGAGAGAGAAAAGGAATAAAATATGTTTGTTTACAAATATCGTTGTTTGTTATCCTTCATAACCTGCAAAACAGTCAACTTTAATGCTTAATAACTTTTTTCATAGTTGAGAGAATTGATTTTGATCATATTAACCTTTTTATTAATAAATATTACTTGCCATTATCTAATATGAATTATAACCGTAGATAACGAGTCAAGTAGTAAAAGATAACCAGCAAAGAACCTGTAAGCTAATCAGTAAGCTTATCAGCGAGTACGAGTAACTGTTATAAATCACTTAACTAAATAAATACTTCAAAAGTAACTGGATGTGGTCTTCGCAAAAATACCCAATTTTCTTTCATCTCGACAACGAAATAACCAAAAAAGAATAATCACACAAGATGAAGTAATGAGAGAGGGTAGGTGACCTGCGCACTAGAGTCCTTTTGAAGGAACCAATCACTGTCAGGCCCACATCGCGGCTTCCCTCCTCACTGCGAGGAGAAAACAAAATATTTGTTCTTCCCCGCGGTCACTGCGCGGGTGCGAGAATAGCATCGGAAGTAAGGATCCTCAGTATGAACACTCCCACCTTAATACATGTGTTTGTTTTACATCGAGGCAGCGCTCATCGGAGTAACTATCGTAGCATCGCAGAATGAATCCTCACCATGAACGTACCCTAAGACGACTAAGTACCGCTACCTGGGCTGTCAAGGGGTAGAAAGGGGCTGGAAGGGTTTTAAATAGTTTTAACAGTCCCAGGATATCTATTAGAGCAACAAGCTATTAGAATCCGCTTAAGCCGTCTTTGCCCCTTAAAGTGATAAATTAATTATTCGGTATAAATCAGCGGTATCGGGTGGTGGTTTGATATTTGGAAGGAATTTGCCTGACCTATTGCCTCTTTTAACAACCACAGGATAATTCCCCGTTTCGAAGGTATATAATGCAATTTCAAAAAGATAGGCACCTGAAATTTTATCACCCGTTAATACAAGTGCTTGGTGGATTTTTATTTAAGTTTCGAATGCTAAATAGTTTGTTTCGTTTGGACTGGAAAAACATTATTTTGTTACTTCATCACTTTCGAACATGTTGACAGATTGCGAGGGAAGTACTTCTTAGACACCAAATCGTCGAAGCCTTACGGATTAGGTGCAAACGAAAACTCACTAACAGTAAACTACGAGTTGAACATACAACATCCTATAGGAGGATCAAATACAGCCATCCAAGTGCCTGGTGTATACAATCAGCCAGTTCTGATTGGTCCAGGGAGCATCTCTCCAGATCCTCAGCAGCCAATAGATAGCCAGGCAGTCTACCAGCAACCACAAAGCACTTCTTTCATTGGCCAAGCAGGTCAGCAAATATATCCTCCTTCACCAATCTATGGAACAGTCAATCCTGGCTACGAACAGCCACAGTTCAGGGGAGTCAACTTTAAAGGTTTGTATGGAGTGCTAATTTCTAATGGAGAAATAGCATTTTTACATAATGCCTTCAGAACTATTATATATATGTTTGTGTATATATGTAATTTAGTATGGAAGTCTTTGATGGTTTGGGGTGGAAAATCAGTAACCTTTGGATTTCAACTACTTTATTTAATATTTACGCCCGAAATTTAAATTACCTTTTTTGCATTTCACTTTTCTAACCAAGTATTTTTCGGTACCTAAAAATATAAATATTTTTAACAAAAGAATTATTATTCAAGGTTTAAAAAATATATATTTTAAGTGTCATTATTCGAATACATTTATTAGAGCATTGAATAATTCTTATATTAAAAAATAATAATGTTTAGGTGTAAAAAAAAAATCTTAGAATTGCCACTTAAGAGGTGCAAATAAGGCACGAAACATGTTGGGCGTAATTCTTAACTAACATAGTTAAAAAGAAAACGTTACTGCTTTAATAACCCCAAATCCCCAAAGAATTGAAAACTATTTAGAAATATTTTGGGTCATCCTCAAGAATAGTATATACATATATATATATACATATATATATATATATATATATATATATATATATATATATATAAACATTCTTTGATCGGCTAACTGAACTTTGTATTTTGTGTACTTTTTTTCAAATCGTCTTGGCTATAAGCCATTATCTACTTGTGTTAACTTGTATGGATTGTCACGATTTATCCGGGATCTACTTATTTATTACTAGTCTATATTTATATTTATTTATGATTCTAATAATAATAAAGAAAATAGTCGGACAAATGATATGTAGATGCCATGTCAAGTTTGACAATGTCCATAATAGATTATAATTTTTAACTTCCACAAAGTTGATAAAAAATGATAATGGTGCGGAAATATTGTAAAACAGTTGGAGAAAATATAAACATGTTTTACAATACGATTTTTAGAAATATTTAAAAGGAAATTTATATATATATATATATATATATATATATATATATATATATATATGTGTGTGTGTATACAGGGTGGCCCCCTGTAATTAGGGCTCATGGATAGTAGGCTCAATTCATGAAACGCAGCTCAAATTTGCCTCTGTATTTATTTAGTTCATTGTACTATTGAAATGTTCGTGGGAAATTCAATATGCCGAGCTAAACTCCCGGATTAGGTAATTCCAGGGTTAGTAAGGTAATTGAGCGGGGGAGGTAAGTTCTAATGGGAGGTTAGGTGTGTAGGGAGGTAGATATATCTACCACGTGGGCTTAATCCATTACTTTAGGGTCATTAGGGTGTTATGTTGGAATGTGAGGAGGTCATTGGATAGTAAGGCAGGCAAATGACCCCAGAGGGTGCTACTTGGCTTTAGAAGATGTTTACTGCGTTTTTGGAGCCTTTCTAAGGACCTGAACCAGCCTGTGGAGTACTTTTAAGCGCAGCTAAAAGAATTTTAGAATTTTATTTATTGGGTAACAAGGAATGAAGTAAAATATGAACAACGGATGTACACACAGCGCGAGATGGCCATGAGGGTTAAGGCGTAAGCACTTAACACTCCGTGCCAAAGGTCGTGGGTTCGATCCCCACTAGGGGTGGTGGCTTTTCTTTCGAAAAAGAAAAGGCATCACCCCTATCCTGGCTAGAAAAGGGTGGTAACCTATAGATAACCCGTCCTAAAATTTGTAGTTAATAATAAATGGACGTTAAAATTTAAAAAAGCATGTTTGAAGGCTGGTAGCTAATATTTTATGATGTGGGAGATAAGCTGCGGGTACTTACGTTCTACCTTCACCAGGTTAGAGATAAGCCGCGGGTACTTACGTTCTATCTTCACCAGGTTAGAGAAGTGGTTCTCATTCAGTGATCTGGATCATCATCACATCCAATATGGCGTCGGATAGACCATTTATTAATATTATCAACGAGTTTTGATATAACCTTAAGGAAACGTGTAGCACTCATGTTAAAGGCATGCGTTTCCGCTCGCTACGCTCGCTCAAGGTTATATTGAAACTCTAGTCAATCCAACTCGTTGATAATATAGATCACTGGGTAATATAGATCAATGAGGTTCAACTGTCATGAAATTAGTACAAATCACCAAGGACGTCATCTGTTAGGTATTAGTTCTAACTTAAGCATTTGATACATAACAATAAGATTCATTTTAACTCAAACAAGAAATATTTTTAAATTTTGTAATAAAACTCTTAATTCCACCGAAAAATCAGTGATCTATATTATCAACGAGTTTGATTGACTAGAGTTTCGATATAACCTTGAGCGAGCGTAGCTAGTGGAAACGCATAGCAATTATTCCATTAACATAAGTGCTACGCGTTTCCTCAAGGTTATATCCCCCCATCTCAATTGTTGGAAAATCATACTAATCTTTCATCATGATTCATTTAATCTATGTCCACGGACATATGGGGGCTTAAACTTTTCAAGAGACTAAGCTTTAAGCCGACGAATGCTACTTTGAAATTTCTTTGGAATTCATCCTCTACGCTCACAATTAATTCAAAGCATATATATATCATCTGCTAAAACAATCTAACCTTGGCTAATCCCAGCCTGCTAGAACGCGCACCTATATATTATCTGCTAAAACAATCTAACCTTGGCTAATCCCAGCCTGCTAGAAAGCGCACCTATATATCATCTGCTAAAACATTCTAACCTTGGCTAAACTTAGCCTGCTAGAAAGCGCACCTATATATCATCTGCTAAAACAATCTAACCTTGGCTAATCCCAGCCTGCTAGAAAGCGCACCTATATATCATCTGCTAAAACATTCTAACCTTGGCTAAACTTAGCCTGCTAGAAAGCGCACCTATATATCATCTGCTAAAACAATCTAACCTTGGCTAAACTCAGCCTGCTAAAAAGCGCACCTATATATCATCTGCTAAAACAATCTAACCTTGGCTAATCCCAGCCTGCTAGAAAGCGCACCTATATATCATCTGCTAAAACATTCTAACCTTGGCTAAACTTAGCCTGCTAGAAAGCGCACCTATATATCATCTGCTAAAACATTCTAACCTTGGCTAAACTTAGCCTGCTAGAAAGCGCACCTATATATCATCTGCTAAAACAATCTAACCTTGGCTAAACTCAGCCTGCTAGAAAGCGCACCTATATATCATCTGCTAAAACATTCTAACCTTGGCTAAACTTAGCCTGCTAGAAAGCGCACCTATATATCATCTGCTAAAACAATCTAACCTTGGCTAAACTCAGCCTGCTAGAAAGCGCACCTATATATCATCTGCTAAAACAATCTAACCTTGGCTAGCCTGCTAGAAAGCTCACCTATATATTATTCCCACGTTCTAACTCTTATATCGTTGCGTCCTTCCCATGGTTATCTGTAAGCTTCTGGTATTTTATAATGTTCGTTTGCTGACCCTTTCTTGCTTTGTTTTATTGTTACAATTTTTGTCTACTTGAATTCATATTACCAACAACAATAATTCATGTACATCACACATAATATATACAGGTTGTTTCATTGAATATACATGCTCAAACATTTTAACTAATAACAATCATAAATCTGCCAATTAATTGTACTAACAGGTGCGGACCAAAGAGGCATCCACGCGGGTAGCTTGCGCGACAAAGACATGAAATCCTTCGTGGACTCAGGTGCCGGTGATGATCCTAAAAGATTACCAGAAACCACTGACTACCTGTACCATCAAGAAGCCTACCCCTATCCAGGCTTGGAGGTCTTCCACGACTATCCATACTCAGATTACGGAGACTATACGCAAGGGTATGACCGATACGGTAGAGGTATCAAGTACCGACGCTACAAGTGGAGGAAATCCATGGACAAGTGGAAGAAACATCATCACAAGGATTTCAAGAAACTATATCTGTAATATTTTACCTTCTAGCAAAATAATTTACGATTTTCATTCAAAATAACTTCCGATCTTCACAAAATCATACATTCTTTCAAAAGAAATTTCCAGATTATCTTGCAGTGTTGTCATTACCCAGTTTTGTAGTGCAAAAAGGGAGCAGACGAAGAGCAACCTGAGACTCTCCAATCCTTACAAGCAGCAAGAAGCCAAATTGAGACCGAAATATCCAGGCCATACTAAAGAACTCCTAAAAAGCTCCACGACAGGAAAAATGTGGGAAAACCTAGCAACCCCAGGTCACATCCCTGACGATCTGAGGAGTAGCGAAGCTGTTGCAAGATTCCGCCTGGAAACTGGACACGACTACCTGCAGGCCCATCTTTATCGCCTTGGCTTAGCAGACTCGGACATTTGCACACTATCTTCAAGCGGAAGGATGGTGGGAAGTCACCTCCTCGTCTGCCCCAAACTGATCCATCTTCCTGACCTCACGACGCGATACTGGGAGGCTCGGCGTCAAATGGCTCAACCGCCACTGACGGACATTGGATAAATAAAAAAAAAAGTTTTGTAGTGCAGAATTGTAACTTTTGTAAATAGAATGACTTATTGTAGTCGCTAGATGTATATATTGTACATGACATTTTTTTACTTTTATATTAAAAAAATTCTTTTTTTTAAAAATGTGTTTCTATATCCTAAACCCAATAATATCAACCGTATACCAACCATCCCTTATCCATGCAATTATTATTTTATTATATACCTACTTGAGTTTTTTTTCTTAAAGGCTTTTCAACCATTGGGTCATTGTTGCCGATTTACATAAGAGTATTTATTGAAGATCCATGTGTAGCAGAAGGTAATAATTACATCACAATATTTCGTCAGCTCAGAATTTTTGTATTTTGTAAACATTATGAAATGATACTCGTAGAATACACTTAAAAAAAAAAAGGGTATACCCTTATATACCATACACATTCATATATTCACATATATACACACATACACATCCCTTTATGTGTATATATCCTTATATACAGACACATATACATAAACACACAAACACACGCACTTTCATGCAACCCCTTTTATTTCCTATCCTATCTTTCTCCTTTTAATGATATTTATATTTTTTAATCAGATTTTTAGCTTTTAGAAATCTGTTTTATCTATATTTGTACAGGTTATTTTGAACAATTGAAGGGGTCTTTAAAAAAATTCCGACAATTCCAAAACCTAAAATTTTTAGAAACTTAAAAACGTTTGAAACTTCATTTGTGCTGGATGCAATGATTTTTTTTTAAATTTATTTATTGGAGCACCGCAACAAAAGACCCGAAGATAAAATAGGAAAATACCAAAGGTCAAGGCATTTTCGTTTATTTTTGCCTTTTTTCTACCATTGTAAATATATAATAACAAAACCATTTAGGTTTATTTTGAAATAATATAGTTTATTTTTAGAACACTATCGGGAGTGCCAACGGTCATAGCCACGTTGAGTGCACCGGTTCCCGTAGATCACCGAAGTTAAGCAACTTCAGGCGTAGTCAGTACCTGAATGAATGGGTGACCGACCACGTGCTGTTGGCATTAGAGAAGGGTGGCAACCTGTAGATAGCCCGGCGCTAATGACCAAGATGTAGATGCGCCGTTAAAAAAAAAAAAAACTATCGGAAGTGCGACGGAAATTAACCATCTTTCTAAGGAATATACGTACATATTCAGCTCCTGCGTTTTTTTAAACTTACTTTTCTGACTAAGAATTTGTCAATTCACATTTGCATAAGACCATGAACCCTGAAGCAGAATACATTCTGCAAATCAATAGATTTCTTTTCCACGAAGGAACAGAAATAAAAATAGCTACCTACTAGCTTGAGATTGGAAGAAGTTTGAAAGTTTTATTTGCTATTCAACATGGATTGGATTTATAGTTCTGTGTCTCACCGAATATATGGTTTATGCAGTTCTCGATCTGCAAGTTTTATTGTGCATAATTTATTATTTATATAAATTAGTGAGAGCCCGGATATTTACAGCGCGTCAAATGTCTGACTGACATTTATTTGTATAAAAATTATTTTTGTCTCCCGTTGTCCAGTGGCTAGCGCGCTAGATTCATAAGCAGGAGATGGCGGGTTCGATCCCCACCGGCGCCAGAAATTTTCTCATCCCATGGCTCGCTGAGAAAATTCCTGGCTGCACCCTGGATGTCGGCGCTAATAGCCAAGATTTGTTGATGCGCCGTAAAAAAAAAAGTCCGTCACGCAGGAGCTGCATAACTAAGCACTTTCCTCAGAATTTGGGTAGTGTAGATTGCTTTCCAGAACAATTTGCTTAAAATATCCTACATAAATAAAATAAAAACATGAATAGTTCTCTTTTAAATTTGTAATGAGTAACTGATCAATTAATAATTTGCTTCCAGAGTTATGTTTACACATGGTACCTATTACACTACGTAATAAATACAAAAAACCTCATATTATCGTATTTTGATCTAACGCAGGAACAGGATACAGTCACTCTAGTGGTAGAAAGCGCTCCTTGCGGCGGCTTTGTGAACCTACGTCTGACGGGCTTTTCTATTGAAATATATTACAAATTAAACCCCCGCTTTCCGATTGACCGATTCAGCTCATTTTTACAACACTTCTTTCTCATGAGTTACCCACGATGTATACCGCGTTTCGTTACAATACAGCAGAAATTACGACCGGTATGAGTATATGAAGAATTTGGGTCTAGAGTAAACCCCCCCTTCTAATGAACCGATTTAGTTTATTTTTACAACACATATTTACCTGTAGATTACCACTAAGAATACCGAGTTTCGTCGAAATATACCAAAAATCACGGCTGGTAGTGGCGAATTGGTATTGTGGGTCCGGAGTAAACCCCCCCTCCTAATGAACCGATTTAGTTTATTTTTACAACAGTTATTTACCTGTGGATTACCACTACGAATACCGATTTTCATCGAAATATACCAAAAATCACGGCTGGTAGTGGCGAATTGGTATTGTGGGTCCGGAGTAAACCCCCCCCCCTTCTAATGAACCGATCTAGTTCATTTTTATATCTCACTTTTCTCTCTATATTACCACTACGAATACCAAGTTTCGTTGAAATATAACAAATATTACGGCTGACATAGTCAAATTAGTGTTTTGGGTTCGGGGTAAACCCCCCCTTCCGGTGGACCGACTTTGGTGGTTAACGAACTCGTTCAATCGTTTGCTAATTTAATGCTATATACCAAGTTTCGTGACGAAAAAACAAAAACTCTGGCCGCTATCGTGTTAACAGACACACATATATATATATATATATATATATATATATATATATATATATATATATATATATATATATATAATTTTAACGGGGGTCATTTTCGGTGTCTACTAGGTAGGATCGATAAAGATTTGAAGAAATTTTTCAAAAATTCCGTCATGAGTCCAACCTCAATAGCTACTTTCCTTCGGAGGAAAGTGCTAAAAACAAACATTTAAGTCTATTATTTTAAAAGGAGGAAGCCAGCTGGTTTTTTTTCAGGAAATTCTTTTAAAACACTGTGTTGAATTTTATCAATATATTGACTTAGTACATTTTTCAATTTATCTATATCAGGTATGGGCAACCTTTGACATGTTGTGGGCTGTGAGGAAAACCATAGTAGGCAAATAGTGGCGTTTGCAAATTTTAGTGCTCAAATACGTTCACACAAAAAATAACGTCGGATTTTAAAGTAGTGTTCATAATTTTTAACGATAGATATCAGGCATGAAATAATAAGACAATGTTATTACTAGAGCCCGGAAGTTAGGCAAAATTCCTTTTTTATCTGAATGGATATATTGAAGAATCACATAGAAATAAATATGTTTTCGTGCATTTAGGAAGTGTAGCGACAATTTTTATTTTGCCTATTTTGGCTATTTTAAGATTTAAAGCCTTTTTTTGCCTTTTTTGCTCGTTATGCAATTTTTTCCTCCGATTTAAACATTTTAAAAAGCACATAACGAATTTCGAATTTCAGTTCGTCGAAGACAAAAAAAGGTTCACAAATTAAATTACATATTGCCGTCACAAATATCAATTCGAAAGCTTATTTTCCCAACCCATGGATTGAACCTCTGTGAATAACAGAACCTTCCTTAGTAGAAGGAATGCACAAGCATAACGAATACGAGGAAAGAGAAAAGATGAGAGAAGTACGTCTCCTTCCTCACACCCCTTTTGCTGTGACAATGGTGTAGTTACCTGGTATTCCGTATTTAGAAATGATAAGATAATGCAGAGGAAGTTTTTCCATGATGAAAAAAATTTTTTTTGAGAAGGTCTATGAGAGTTGATACTTAGAAAAAGCATCTTGTTGTTGCTTGTAAGAAGGGAAAGTAAGAGAATGTACAATAATGATGTGATAAATTGATAATAAAGAAATAAGTATTTAAATTACATATTTTTATTAATAATGAGTGAGATTCCTCTTTGCCTTCACTCCTAATAAATGCCTATCTTAATTACAGTACTGCCTATTTTCAGTATTTAAAGTGCCTTTTTGCCTGCCTATTCTAACCAAAAATAAATGCCTAACTTCCGGGCTCTAGTTATTATAATACAATTTATTAAAATAAAAAAATGAAATGAAAAAATAGGTACAACATTATAATTAAATTGTGAAATGATTGCAAACTACGAAAGTTAATGAGCGACACGAAATCAATGAGACACTTGAGCTTCGGGAAACTAATCCATCGATGTTTGGATTAATTCCACTGATTCAAAGAATTTTCAAAATTATCGTCAGTCAGCCTTGTACGATGTTTTCATTTATTAACTTTCATCAATGAAATGAAGTGTTGGCATTTATAAATACTGCCAAAAGCATAAATAAATCCTTGCGAATTTTCTAAGCTGCAGAAAAAGGTCTTCTTCGAGGTATTTTTTGTAGAAATCACGAAACTCAACGTCTTCAAATTTAGATTTTAGTTTTCTTAAATCTCGATCAACCCCAATTGCAAGTGTATAGCAGCATTTTGTACATAACTTATTGTTGTAATAGCAAATTAATTAAAACAGTCTTCCATGTTTTTGAAATCTCCAAATTCGTTTGGAAATTCGCTCTGACAGTAAATTGAGTTCTTCAGCATATTTTTTCAAAATATCGGATCAAATCTTACAGCGGACCGCCTGTTGCTCAAATATGATCTACATAATTCTAAAAGTTTGTTTTTTTGTTTTTTTTTTAAAATTTTAACGTCCATTTATTATTAACTACGAATTTTAGGACGGGTTATCTATAGGTTACCACCCTTTTCTAGCCAGGATAGGGGTGATGCCTTTGCTTTTTTCGAAAGAAAAGCCACCGCCCATAGTGGGAATCGAACCCACGACCTTTGGCACGGAGTTCACGCCTTAACCTCACGGCTACCGGGTCTCCAAAAGTTTGTTTTCTGTCTATTGAGTTATTTAGTTTTTTCATTCTATCAATAGAAGTTCTTAGTTTTTAGAATTATATTATTTAAGGCACATTGGAAAAAGAGAAGGGTATTTGAAAATTTAATATGTTTTGGAAGAAACGCGCTAAAAAGAAGATAAATTAGAGTTAACTGTTATTGGAAGTGCAGCTACTTATCGTAAGGAAGTAATTGTAATTGTGATATTTAATTAATATTAAAACAATTGAAAGGAGTAATTGCTATAATCTAAAATAATTAAAGTACGTAGTTTTAATAAACTTGACCTGTTTTTACTTTCTTTTTCATTTCAGAAATTTTGTCAGGGATTTGTTGCACAGTTTGGACTGCAGTGCAGAAATATGATGTTTATTTTAGCCCTGAAGGCAATATCAAAGTTAAGTAGAATCAACGTCATAAAGAAGTGTAATCTCAAAAAAAAGAAAGAAAAAAAAAGGAATATAAAAATAAATAAAATGCGGATATGTATAGCTTTATTTAAAATGATTGCGGAGAGCTTAATTTAATAAAGTATTTCTTTACTGTACCACGAAAATAAGCAACCTGAATACGGATACTTGTTCAAGTTATTATAGACTGAGAATAAACGAGATTTCCTTTTTTTAAAAAAAAAAATGTTGCTTAACAAAACAGCATATGCTGTAGCTTATTATTAGGTAAACGTAGTCTTATAACTAAATGAATTTCTTTTAGCGTGGTTCCTTCCTCCTTCCATATTGAGGAAACCCGCTTTTAGTCGATGACGCGAATTTCAGGAGAAAACCATTTATGGTGTTATTTTGATACCCTTTCATAAACGTCTTATGTGAAATTTTATGCTAGGAATAGAATGAATTCATTTTTAAAGCCACATAGTCAACGTTAGGAATACGTCCGAGAAAAATGAGAAAGCAAATTATGGATTTTCTGTTTTGATTAGCTCAAAATGGTGGATTTACTAGAACCGTTTTGACTTGAAAAAATGTAAAAACGTTCGATACTCGTCCAAAATAAGACACATAAATTTTGCCACCTAGCTTGTGCTCTCTTGAGTATTGTAACTTTTGTAATATTAAGTCCAGAAGGATATTATGGGGACAATTGCATATTAATTATAAACCGGATGATGTATCTGTTATGTATCATTGATTACAAACACATAAGGACCTGAGGATTTGTCTAGTATAATCGTAACTGTAAAAGTCTAGTTTTTGCTATGACTACATATCGCACTAGTATTTCTAAAGTGACACAACTGAAAATATTATTATTACTAGCTGAATAAACGTGCTTCGTCACGGCAGATAAGTAGTTATTTATTTTATTGCGTTAAATAATGTTTCATTAAAATTACGTTACTATACAATTCTGTGCAGTTTATTATAGCACGGTTCCCGTCATACTATATGTTATTCAATGGGCGTTAAAATTTAAAAGTTTATGTTTCCAAAAAGTTATTTGGAAACACCCATTATATTACCAAGGTTATAGGCGAGGAGGCTGTGCAAGGGTTCCGGATATTATTGCCTCACCTAGAAAACTCTAAGGATAGGCTTACCATACATCACGGTTTGACCGGGACTGTCCCGGTATTTTACAATTGTTTCGGTGCCCCGCCCGGTTTTATCAATGTCCCGGAAAAGGCTGTAAGATGTAAAAAGTAATGAATTCATGTTTATAAGAATCTTTTATAAATCGGTTACTTTTCTACAATCAACATTTTTACTATTGCTCACAGTGTCAAAGATATGAGAAGTAATCTAACTGTAAAACGCTGGAACTACCTGCACAGCGCTGCCAGCTGCCAGACACTACTATTTGGCTGAGAGATTTTTTTAAGAAAATCAAATAGCAAAAAAAGTTCCGTTCTTATTTTTAAGGTTTGGGTAGACTAACAGTTCAGGATCCCCCCTTCCCGTTACTTGCTAGGCTTAAAACTCACCATTTTGCTTATAATTTGTACTGTATTTATTCCCAACCCCCCTGGTATGCCCATCCCATATTGATGTGTCTCGGTTTAACTCTCCAAAAATATGGCAAGCCTATCTGACGGGGACAGGCAGAAAAGAAACGCAATTAAAACTCTATGAGGGACAGTTAATTTCTAGTAATTCAAGGTCTGCCATCATAGTTGAAATTAACCTCAATTAAAAATAATACTATGAGATAGATAATGTAAGGTAACAGCTGTTCTTTATCGTCCTAGCAACGCAGGCTGCCTAGGCTTGCCTTCTCTAACCAACTCAAACTTTAAACCCCCCTAAAAATGCTTAAAAATACGAATATCAAAAAATCCTTTCTTAGCGAGTGCCTACGTTATATAGTAGGCCACATTTTCTTCAAAACATTGAGTTGATTACTTAGACCCCTTGACCTCTGGGGTCCTTATATAGAGTTTCGTTAAGCAAACCATCACTACTATAATGTACTTTTTGTGAATGCTAAATTTTATCCTAGATCCTCGGTGAAAGTTAAGACCTGGGTAGTCCGTGCCTAAATTCGTGGGTTCGATTCCATCATTTTAAGGGCACTTTAAGGACACTAGCACTATCCTAGCTTGAAAAGTCCGACTCGCAGGAACTGCGTCATCTTAGCGCGGTTACGTACGATTGACGTTGCCCTATCGAATATTGCTTCAGAACCTTTTAGCGCGGTTCCTCCCTCCCCCATAGGGAGGAACCACGCTTATAAGGTTGATACAATGAAAGAATCCGGAAGTGCCGACAAGAATATTTCGCGTTTCAGAACCCCTAGAGACCGAAAATAACGGTGGTTCAAATTTGTATATATATATATATATATATATATATATATATATATATATATATATATATATATTTGTCTGTTCGCTCATTTCTGGCTTCCCTGATGGTCCGATTTTGATGAAATTTGGTACAAAAATCAGTCTCCAATTTGAAAGGTCAAGTTCGTTAACCAGCAGAATCCGCCCACTGGAAGATGGCGTTTGGGGCGAAATTCGCGCAAAAAAAATCGTAACGCTTACGTTTTTGAGTTCATAAGCTTGTAAGTACTCGTTTTATAGGCTTCTTGGGCTAGGAAAACGAATGAAACCATTTTCAAGGCGATAGCTTTAACTGTTTTCGAGAAAATTGGAAAAATAGTTTTTGAATACCGTTTTTGGTTTGGGTACTTAGAATCAATGGATTCAGTTGAAACATTTTCTGCATGTTCTACTTTCATTAAAACTAATATGTTGAAATTTTTGTTACGTTTGGAGTTAAGGAAGGGTTAGAATAAAATATTTTATTAACAGACATAAAAAATTTTGGTAACTTTGTATACTTTCCTTAATATTTCGAAAAAGGTTGAGAATCTTGCGAAACGTAAGATCACCATTAGAAAGATTACTAAATGCTCTACAAAAATGGTTCTAATGAAAGTTTTGATTAGGCGATGTCAATCGGAGAAATAAGTGCTTAAACCTTTAAAGTAATTGATTTCGCTTATTCGAACTGTTCTTTTTGTCTTTGATTTTGGTAATTATGGGATTCAGTTGAAACATTTTCTGCACGTTCGAATTTCATCAACACTAATATGTTCAAATTTTGGTTACGTTTGGAGAAAAGAAAGGGTTAGAATAAAATATTTGATTAACAGACAAGAAAAGTTTTGGTAACTTTGTATACATTCGTTCGTATCTCGAAAACCGTTGACAATCTTGGAAAGCAGAAGGTTACCATTCGAAAGCTTACTAAATGCTCTACAAAAAAGGTTCTAAAGAAAGTTTTAATTAGGCGATGTCAATCGGAGAAATAAGTGCTTAAAACTTTAAAGTAATTGATTTCGTTTATTCGAACTGTTCTTTTTGTCTGTTTTATTCTTTGTTATTTTTAAATTGCTTATAGTCGGATAATGTATTTGACAATAAAACAGATTAAGTAAAATAATAAGATCAATTTATTGTTAGAAATGTAGCGTTCAAAGAGAGAGATCCCAAGGCTTTCCAAATGCCTCTGAGCGGAGGCCTTTCTGCCCGACTTATGGGATAGCTGACCCATACAGGTAAGATTGTAAATCAAGACCTTTCAAGACTGCTTTGTTTGAGATTTCATTTGGATAGGTGTTTCGCTATTGATCTAAATAAAGTAATAACTGTTTCTATTCGATGCCTTCATAAACACTAAAGATAAGAACGCTAAGATGACGCAGTACCTGCGAATCGTACTTTTTTGTAGAGAATTTAGTAAGCATTCGAATGGTCACCTTCCACTTACCACGATTTTCCAACCGTTATCGAGATATTTACGAATAATGTATGAAAATCCGAAAACTTTTCATGTCTATTAATAAAATAATCTTTTTCGCATACTTCCTTAACTCCAAATATAACCAAAATTTAAAAATCTTAGTTGGGAGTAATTTCAAAGTCGTAGAAAATATTTCAATTGAATACCGCGATTCTAAGTACTCATAAAAATATAATGACTTACAAAAACATTGATTCCACTTTTCTCAGGAACGGTTACAGATATCGCCTTATAATGGTTTCATTCGTTTTCTTATGTTAAGAAACCTATAAAACAAGTACCTGCAAGCATATGAACTCAAAAACGTAAGCGTTACGTTTTTTTTTGCGCGAATTTCGCCCCAAACACTATCTTCTAGTGGGCGGATTCTGCTGGTTAACGAATTTGGCCTTTCAAATTAGACGACAGATTTTTGTACCAAATTTCGTTAGAATCGGACCATTTTTGAGCTTTCTACAGCGCGAACAGACAAGCATATATATAAATATATAGATGTATATATATATATATATATATATATATATATATATATATATATATATATATACATATATATATAAATATACATATATATATAAATATACAAATTTGGGCCACCTATATTTTCGTGATCTATAGGGTCTGAAACGTGAAAGTTTCTAGTCGGCACTTCCGGATTGCGTCGTGAGGTCAACCTCATAAGCGGGTTCTCCCTATGGAGATAGGGAGTAACCGCGCTAAAAAGGTGATTACTTGCGGATAACATGTCTCAAAATCTGTCCTATGTGCGATTGAAGGTTATAATTTCAATAAATAAATAATTTTAGCCTTTCTCATTATAATTCTAACCCATCAAAAGATAACACATGATATTAGTTAGTAATATCATGATCTGATGAGTTTATATCTGATAAAGAATACTGATTGCCTCTAGTGGGTTACAATATACTCACGATTCGTTGCAGAAAATCATCGAAGCTCCAGTATGCTGAAAAGGTAAGTCCACATGTTATCAACAAGCCATCTTTTTTTAGTTTAAAATACTCTTAAAGCGTGTGCGCATATTTCCGATTGATTTAAACAATGTTTAATATAATTTCAAGGCTAATTTACGAAGAGGAAATATTTGAACATTCAAAAAAAAGGTAAAACTGAAGGAGAGCGTCCTCAGCTACGATTTTCTTCAAAGTTTGCACTATAACGTATTTAATTTAATTTAAATTTGGTAAAAATGCAGTTTCCAGCCCTCCAAACCGATTTCTTTCAAACTTTGCAGAATAACGTATTTTGATGCACTAAACACGAATACGATAAAAAAAAAAACGTCGGATTTAACTAGGAAAGAAGTTATTAAGCACTTAAGTTCACTGTTGTGCAGTTTATGAGAGCTAATGTAAACAACTAAATTTGTCAACATACGCATGCGCGGGTATGGAAAAGTTCGTAATAAGGAAGTTTAATTGAAATTTACCATAAATTATCGAAATTCATCAGCAGTTATTTATTTACAATCATTTTTTTAAATAATTAAACACTCCTCACATTTCTTGTTTCGTTCATGAAAAGTATTATATATCAGAAATCCCTTAATAATTTGCTAATGCCTTTATAATTATCGTTCTAATTCGCGCCTATCGAACTTCAATTGTCAAGAAGTCAATTGTCAAACAAATATTTTGATGCTAAACAGAAGAACATTTAGATGGATATTTGGCCGAATTTCTCTTCAAACGCGCTCATAAATATGAAGAGCGTTTAAAGGCATTTTTCAGTGCAATTGGGGATTTGTATCCACCGAACATCCAGTCTCAAGAAGAAGAAGAAGAAGAAGAAGAAAAAAGCTAAAAGAGATGTCTTGGAGGATTAGAGGAATGTCTAGGAAGACTTTAAGGGCATACGTGCTATGCGTTTCCGCTCGCTCCGCTACGCTCCGCTCGCTCAAGAAAATAACAAAACCCCAGTCAATCCAACTCGCTAAAATTAATAGAATTCTATTAATTTTAGCGAGTTGGATTGACTGGGGTTTTGTTATTTTCTTGAGCGAGCGGAAACGCATAGCACTTATGCCCTTAAGCGACAGGTGACGACGGGTGAGGATGCCCTTAAAATTAACAATATCTTTGAATAAATGGTTTCTGAACATTTCAAATGAGAGTTCTCTGTTTCCCAATGTTACATATCTGCGCATGCGCGTGTTTACAAATACGCTGATGCCTAGTTTTATAACCTTCCTAACTTTAGTGCTTAATATTATAGTCTATTAATTTTAGCGAGTTGGATTGACTGGGGTTTTGTTATCTTTTTGAGCGAGCGGAGCGAGCGGAAACGCACAGCACGTATGCCTTAAAGTCGTAATTTATGCCTTAAAGTCATCACAAATTTAGTTGTTTACATTAGCTCTCACAACCTGCACCACAGTGAACTTAAGTGCTTAATAACTTCTTTCCTAGTTAAATCCGACGTTTTTTTTTATCGTATTCGTGTTTAGTGCATCAAAATACGTTATTGTGCAAAGTTTGAAAGAAATCGGTTTGGAGGGCTGGAAACTGCATTTTTACCTTAAATTTTAACGTCCATTTATTATTAACTAGGAATTTTAGGACTGGTTATCTATAGGTTACCACCCTTATAACGTATTTTGATGCACTAAACACGAATCCGTTGAAAAAAAAAACCCCGCTCTCAACTAGGAAAGAAGTTATTAAGCACTAAAGTTCACTGTTATGGAGGTTATAAAAGACGGGGTAAACAGCTTATATGTAAACACGCGCATGCGCAATAGTCCATAATGACGAAGTGTAATTGAAATTTAGACTCACCTGTGGTAGCTGACTTGGTCGTAAACTGTCGCTTTTGGGCATACGTGCTATGCGTTTCCGCTCGCTCAAGAAAACATCAAAACCCCTAGTCAATCCAACTCGCAGAAATGAAAAGAATTCTATGCCCAAAAGTCGTCCAAGGCATTCTTCCCTAAACTTCATAACAGTGAACTTTTTTTTTTAAATAACTTCTTTCCTAGTTGGGAGCGGGTTTTTTTTTTTTTTTTTTTTTTTTTTTTTTTTTTTTTTTTTTTTTTTTTTTTTTTTTTTTTTTTTTTTTTCCAACGGATTCGTGTTTAGTGCATCAAAATACGTTATAGTGCAAACTTTGAAGAAAATCGTAGCTTAGGACGCTCTCCTTCAGATTTACCAAAAAAAATTCTCTCGTCGAAAGTATTTTTTAGGGAAAAATATAGGATTGTTTCGATAAAACCTGACTTGTAATTTTTCTGTGAAGGTATTTATTATTCGCAGAGATTAGCTGCGGCCTTGTTTTTAAACACAGAGCTGGTAAGCAACCTAACACGATTACAAAATATCATGTATTACCATTCAGCAGTTGTCATTTGGCTTCCTAGTCACGACGTCGAAAGGGAACGGTTATTTTCTAAATTAACCATAAAACCGAAATGTTCTCGTGTTTCAGATAACAATTTAGAGGTCCTTGAAAATAAATTAAATACTTCAAATATTGTTAAAATCTGTTTTCCTAATAGACATCTCTGTATCGCACACTTCACATTACAATTAATATATATATATATATATATATATATATATATATATATATATATATATATATATATATAACATTAATTACAAATTATTTTTAAAATTCCATGTTTTCCTCTTATTCCCAGCTCGACATTTATCAGGCCGGACCGTATGAAATGTCAGTTTTGTTTACTTTGCGATTTAATCCTTTCCCTTTTTTATTTCATTATTTACAAACATCATTGTTATTCATATAGAATTAAAGCTCTTTTATTCCTGTTATTTAATCAGTAACTTGCGTGCTGTGTTGTGAGAACGATCCTCTGAAAAAAAAAAACAAACCTTAAATTATGACTTCAAAGGAAATCCGTATTATTTTTCGTTATGAATTTAAGCTCGGTCATAGCGCTGCTGAGGCGTGTATGAACATTAACACGGCGTTCGGGGAGGGAACGGTGAATGAACGAACTGTTTACCGGTGGTTTTCCAGGTTTCGAAGTGGAAATTTTGACCTTGACAACGAGGAGCGAGGAAGGCCAGAAAACAAGCTTGACAATGACCACCTAAAAAAAAGGGTTGAAGCTTGTCCCTTAAAAAGCACTAGGGAATAAGCCAAAGAACTCGGAGTAGGAGCCACGACATTTTCAGTTTCAAGACATTTGAAGGAAATCGGCATATCCAAAACTGACATTTCATACGGCATAGCCCGATAATACTGTGATATTTACGCACACAGCTTTTTGGGGTGAAATATCTAGAGGTTAACTATCTTTTCTTATTTCCTGTGCTGCTGCCTTTTCTTTATTTCCAATCCGCTTGGCCACCAGGCCTCCCTAAACCAATTGCCCGCTAAATACGTTGGATATGGTTACCTCTATATATCCCAGAAATATTTCTAAATAAGAAGAATATCCAAAGCTTACATCAAAACTTTTTTTGGGAGTGGGGTTAAGAGCTACTAACGAACTACTTATCCAAACCATTTTCAGGATATTACCTTCATTGAAGCATCGGCAGAAGGATAATGTACGCCGTTTCTGGTGAAATACATAGCATAGTGAGGTACATTTACTACCATAGATAAGGCTCTCCTTATCTAAATGGCCGCTCTTTTCATTACAAAATGGAAGCTCTCCTACCCTCCTGAGTCCAATATTCCGTTTCTTTCTCCTACATTACCGCTCAAAAGACTGTGGGATGAAATATTAATGTTAATATAATGTTCTTCAAAAAATTATGTTGAAGAGAAAGTAAATTCTCTATATTTCTTTATTTATTTATTTTTACAAATGAATGTGGCTCTTCCATCTACGGGTTGAAATAGTTATTTTTCACTACAAGTATAAACTAGATTTAAGGTCACGGGGTATATACTGCATACCCTTTTCGTACGAGAAGATATACATAGATCAAACCCGAAGACAGATTTCTACAACCAGAAACACATTAAAAGCAACAACATACAGATTCAAAATTAGCAATTCCAGAACACTTCTTAACAACATATCTCTTTAGTTTGATAAAACTAAAGTTTTAGTAAAGGCTTCTAGCTCAGGATTTTCCGAGAAGCTATCGAAATTGTCAAACGTCCCCAGAATTATAAATGAGATAACAGTTATTTATGGACACCGGTCGTCGTGAAGAATCTACTATATATTTGTCAAATATCATCACCCAGCCCAAAACTTTGAAATTTTTCATGGACACTCCCTTTAGGTTTTAAACACTCGCTAAGAAAGGTTTATTGATATTTACATTTTTGGAGGGGTTTGACTTTTAGTTGGTTTTAAAGATAGTATTCACGCCTAAGCAACATGCATTACTAGCACTGCATCATTACTTATGATGGCAGGCCTTGAATAGCTTAAAAAAAACTGTGATTTTGTTCCTTATGGAGTTTACGCTATACTTGGTGATGGTCTATCTGAGGTAATAATATCCCGAACCCTTGCACAGCCTCCTCACCCGGTAATGATCGCAAATAGCCTATGTTTTCTAATGACATCTTGGTAACCTGTAGATAACGGGTTATCTCTAGGTTATCTGTTTGTTGACACCGGAGCACCCCAGTGTCCTGAAACATTAAACTTTGATTACTTATCAATTGATGAATAACATATAGTGTAACGGGAATTGGCCATAATAAACTGCACAAAATTATATTGTAGCGTTCATTTTGATGATTCATTATTTAACGTAATAAAATAACTACTTATCTATCGTGACGAATCACGGGTATTCAGCTAGTCTGGATATATGGATCAACTCCTAACAGGAACTGCTTCCATTACTTTGCTAATGACACTAGGAAATGAACTGAAACAAGCTAAGATGACGCAGTTCTTGCAAGTCAGTTTTTTGTTTTTTTTCATTTTCTATAACTGTCATCTTGCTTTGGATTATTCTTAGTTTAGGAATCTCCTCCGGGGCATAATATTTCTATTGATGTTCAATGAGTTTCTGGATAAAATCAAACCAGATCAATCTACAGAAGAACCAATATCCGCTCGTGTCGTTTCAGATTCGTAGCCAATATTCCCCGCTCCGTAAGGAGGTATGGCAGCAGCGAGAAGACCTTGGAGAAGAAGGCAGAAAACCCCTCGAAGAAAGAGAAGATCTCCACACCAGTGCTGAAGATAAAGCAGGCAGAGCCTCCAGCTCCCAGGAAGGCTAAAGTAGCACTTCTAGCTGCCAACAATATCATGGGACATATAGCCGCATTATCTCTTAAGGTAGAACTATCTTCTGTAGGTTCTATAGGTGTACTTGTAGTAAAATATTTTTGAGAAATTGCGAAATTATGTTGAGAGATCTTATATCTGTAACCCGAAGATAAAGGTATGTCTTATTTTGTATTAAATTGACTTAACAACATGTTCTTAACCTTTTCGATGCGACGTTGGCTAGCTGCCTACTCCCACCACAGGCGGACCAAACTCCCTCTCCAAGGGATTTTTTTTTTTTTTTACTTAGGCGCTCGTTACTAATCATCATTTTCATGATTGTCTTACGTGAACTACGACGTGTATTACTTGAAACGATTTATTTACTACAATTTAGGCACGCAGAAAACCTACAATAACCAGTTAAAACAAAGTTTACTTACTTTTCTTCCCTATATTTCTCTTTCTACTTCATTCCAAGACCACTGCAATACACTGCGTAAGAGTGAGTGAGAGCACCGATCATCTGGGCAGTTGTGGTTGTTCTCTGCGATCTCATTGGTTCTTGCTCATATGATCTTGTACAGCTGCCCGGTTTAAATGGCAGCGTGAATAAAACACTCATTTATTATTAGAAAATTCCATATCTCCAACTAGAGGAAAAAAGTTAATATAATAAAAACAAGGGTTCAAACTGTGCTCTTAATTTGTAGAACTAATTTTTCTTTATTATTATTATTTCATTCTATTTTTTTGCATTTGATAATCATATATATGTAATAATACCCATATACTTTAATAGGATGTAACAGTAGTAGATTCATTATATGTTATTTACTATGAAACATAGTCTTACATTTTTCTACTTTTAGGTTACAGATATATTTCCTATATTATCAAGTATTCAATTCGACTTATTTAGGTCTAATCGTAGTAGTGATGGGCAATTCTTCAAATTTGAGTTCAAATGGAAATGAAATGAGCATTTCGTACATAGTTGTATGTAATCATGAAATCGATCCTTATCGAAGATCGATCCATATCGAAGATCGATCCATATCGAAGATAGATTCATATCGAATATCGATCCATATCGAAGATATATCCATATCGAAGATCGATCCATATCGAAGATAGATCCATATCGAAGATCGATCCATATCGAAGATAGATCCATATCGAAGATAGATCCATATCGAAGATAGATCCATATCGAAGATCGATCCATATCGAAGATAGATCCATATCGAAGATCGATCCATATCGAAGATAGATCCATATCGAAGATCGATCCATATCGAAGATAGATCCATATCGAAGATCGATCCATATCGAAGATCGATCCATATCGACGATATATTCATATCGAAGATAGATCCATATCGAAGATCGATCCATATCGAAGATCGATCCATATCGAAGATCGATCCATACCGAAGATTGATCCATATTGAAGATCGATCCATATCGAAGATAGATCTTCTGAGCCTAGAATATAGATATTTTTCTGTGAATCGATCTTTTCATTTCGATTCGAATCGATTCAAATAATCTATTAATATTCGAGAATCGCCCATCACTAAGAGAAAGCATTAACCAGAAATATGAGATTATTGACATCATTTAAATTATTATTGAATGAGCCAACTCACTAAATGAAAGAAAAGTACAAATTCTATATTTATTTTAACCTTTGCTTTAATTACATACTACTAATTAATTAACTTGCCGTGCTGAGAAATTTACACTAACCCCTCCCCATCCAGCCACTGCTAAATGGACGATTTAAATAAACAAGTAACCACTTTGAAGCTGCCTTGGTAAATAATAGGCAATTTCCTCAAGAGGTCTCTCGACAGACTAATGAAAAAAAAATACAACTAGAATTTTTATGGGGCTGACTAGAAAATTTAATGTTTGTTTTAGAAACCTTGGATAACAAAAAGAATGGTGATTTAAATTTGAATATATATATATATATATATATATATATATATATATATATATATATATTAAAGTTAAAATCCCCATTCTTTTATTATATTTGATCACTCACAAGCACAAAAATGGTCCGATTTTGCTGAAATTTGGCAAGGAAATATTTCCTTGGATAATTTGAAAGATCCAGTCTTTTAACCAGGAGAATATGTCCACCGGAACATGGTTTTTTTTGGGGTAATCGTGCGAAAAGAAAACATAGCCTTTAAATGTTCCAGTTAATATGCTTGCAGGAGCTCCATTTATAAATTCTTCAACGTAGGAAACGAATGAAACTATTGTGATATTTGTAACCGTTCTCGAGAAAAGTGGATCAAATAGTTTTTCAAACTAATTTTCGGTTTGGGTACTTAGAATTGTTGGATTGAATTCAAATGTTTTGGACAGGTTTGAAATTCATATAAACTGAGATATTTACATTGCGTTTGGAGTTAAGAAATTATTCGAAAAATTGATTATTAGACATGAAAAATTGTGGGATCATCATGGTACTAACATTTCCTAAAGGTGATTACCGAGAAAATTATGCATAAATATTTTGTTCTAGAATATTCTTGTAACTATTAACACAGCTCCACATTTGTAAGTTTACTTGCTCAAATAATTATTTTAGCAAATATAAGCATTAAATAATTATAATGAGTAAAAAGAATAAATAAACGCAAACAATTAAAGAATTTACAATACATAAAATAACAGAAGAAAAAACATAAATTAAATTTGAAAATTAATTTTATAATATATTCAAAAGAGTAAATAGTAAAGAATAAAAGGCTATTGTAATATTGAACTATAGAATATTATTATACATGTATTGTTCAATATTTTCACTTTATTTATTCATTTTTCTTAAAGAAAGATATGTTTTTGTTATTGTTAGGAATATATTTAATTGTATTTAGATCATATGTTGTTAAATGTAGTTAGATCATATGTTTTGGAGGTTATATTGTTTAAAAGAAGAAAAATAAATGAATGCTAGCTTGCTTGATGACTGAAAATGCTTATTTAACTTTAACTTAATTTAGCTCGAAAGTATTTAACTTAACATGGTGTCAGGTGTTTAGAAAATGTCTAGTAATATCCCACAGCCAGAACCCCTTGATTTTTCAAGCAAAGAAGATGCTGCTGAAAACTGGGAAATCTTTAAAGCTCAGTGGAAAAATTACATCGAAATACTCCCCTTCAAGACATTGGTTACAGCCCCGCCCAGCTTCTCATGTCGAGGAGAACTAAGAGTGTTTTGCCTATCAAAGTAGACTTGTTGAAGGAGAAGGTTCCGCAGAATGTTATTGAGAAGTGAGACCGAAGAAAGAAGAAATACAAGACTGCCTACGATCATGGATCCCAAGTTCTACCAGAGCTAGTTGAAGGCCGGAATGTCTGGGTGAAGCTGCATCCACAGAACCAAGGCGATCCTTGGATCGAAGGAAAGGTAGTGAAGAAGGAAGGAATAAGAAGGTATCAAGTAAAAGTGAATGGAAGGCTGTATCTAAGGAATAGAAGATTTATTAGGGCCTAAACTTTATCTTTGGACGTTATCAATGAAGAGGGAGATGTTAGGAATATATTTAATTGTATTTAGATCATATTTTGTTAAATGTAGTTAGATCATATGTTCGATCATATGTTTTGGAGGTTATATTGTTTAAAACAAGAAAAAATAAATGAATGCTAGCTTGCTTGTTGATTGAAAATGCTTATTTAACTTTAATTTAATTTAGTTCGAAAGTATTTAACTTAACAGTTATATAAGGCATTTTTAATTTTTAAGGGACCTGATTAGCCATATCTAGCCAATCAAAGGCCTGTGTAGTATAGTAAAGGCTCTAGCAAGACGTATAGCTCCTAAGTCTTCTGTTAGTTTTTAGTTGTTTGTTAGAGGAATGGACGTCCCGTGCTAAAGTAGGGGACCTACCATAGCTTATTCTATTGGCCTAGTCTCACTTGGTTCCTTCCAACTGAGACTCAATCATCTTTACTTATCTTCCAGTAGAACAAAGGGAGTATGACCTTTCTACCTAAGCTTCCATCCTTAGCCTTATTTATTATATAGGAAATATTCCCTATGTACAAAATCAGATTCAGAAAATAAGTGCTTTGTTCATTTACTCTCGTTCAAGTGCTACTAGTTCATATAGTCTCTACCCTGTCAAACTCTCGAATATGAAAATCGGTACTTTTCAAGAGAGCGAGATAAAGCAATATTAGTTATTTCAAAATCAGCGCCTTTACAAAAAGTACAATTATATATATTTCTTCTTTATGTACATTGTTAACCATTTTAAGGTGGAATCAACAACAAACAGCTTACTGTTATTTAATTATCAAAAAATCATATTCATGAGTTTGCATCTTAGTGATAATGATTGATTTTTCTTGTTTCGAATGTGGTATTTTCGATAGTTTGCTGATTCCGATTGACTAACTGTATAAATATTTACACATTTTAACTATCGAATGTGACATTCGAATTCGACATTATGCATTGTACTAATTCTATAGTATTAGCGATATCTAAAAATGAAAGCAGCGAATATACCATTTTCGTTAGTTTGCCAAGTCAGTTATTGGTCTCAAAAGTATGGCGATTAGGAGCAAACTAGCGAGCGAACATATTCGATACATTGATAAAGTAATATACTGAAAAATGGTCATATTCGATACTTTATTTAAGGCATTTCCGGCAATTCTAAAGAGGCTAGAGTTTCTACAATTTGCCACAAGCCGTATCTTCCACAATGCAAGAGTAAAATATCAAATTTGAAAAACGATATTTTTCATATTCGATAGTTTGACATGGTAGGGACGATATATTGAATCGTATGATACCAAAGTATCATTTTTCAACGATTCCCGTTACTACGTCTATGTGGGAAATATTTAGTGCGTGTCATAAGAGTTATGTTATTTTGAGGTTTCGCGTATTATACTGGTATTTCTATGTTCTAATATTATTTCCTACGAATATAAAAGATATTATATATGACAAATTAGAATTCTAAGAAAACCGCTTATTGAAAAATATATTTTGATTCCAGCTGAAGAGTGACTACGTCGGAGAGGTGAGACTGTGGGCCGAAGACGGATCACTTAGAGGAGTAACTCAAGAGATGTCACTCATCCCTACATCTCTTAGAGTGAGCTCTTTCGTGGGCGAAGGGCAGTTACAGCCAGCTCTCAGGGTCAGTTGGTGACCTCACCGAGAACGTAGAATATCTTAATTTTATATCTTAACCGCGTTACGACAGAATTTATATTTTTAAAAAAGGCCTAAAATTCCCGTATTTTTAGCACCTACAGATCTCGCTCAATAGATGTTGCGTTGTGTGGCGCAAAAAAAAAAAAAAAAACAAAAAAAAAAAAACAACAACACTTGTATTCTACATTGAAAGTTGAAATTTCACTAACAATAAGCACAAAAAACGAGAGAAAAATTTATTTCAAACATTTATCACATCATTTAGGTCTCCCGCACAAGGCCTAAAAATCGTAAATTTCAGCACACTTTTGAAATTTTGCAGTACTTTGATATTTGTGTGGTTCGTGGTTTAAACCTTCAATATAACTAAAACCTGGTTGGAATTGTTCTTATAAGTGAAATAATGAAGAAAATTGCAATATGTCAAGCGTCAACTTGAAGCAAGGGGGTGGGGGGAAAGCCGGACTGTCGCACCGCGGTGACTATGAATCACCGCACAAACTTGTCAGTACTCATCTACCGGCAAGCAGTTGTAGTTTTGAGTGCGATAGCCCTGTTTCTAAGACTGATTGGGGCACAAGAACACGAGTTTTTGGTCGACCAACGTGGTTCTAGATTAATGTCAATTGCAGAGTGTGACAAAAACGAAACTAAAAAACTTGAAAACCGCTTAGAAAGACAATCATGGCCACAAACTTTAATGCAGGTAGTGGAGGAAACAACATTAGAGTCTCGTTGGTCACAAGCTCGTGAAAACAAAGACAAGCGTTGTGACAGTTCTTTTTTTACTTCTACCCTTGAAACACTTTTTATTCTCTATAAACTACATTATTTTCAAAATCACCACCATGACGTGACGTTTGAGGCATTGAATCATCTGTATTATCACTAGAATCGGTGTTATCACTGAGATTTTTGCAGGGTGATAAATTCCCTTTCGTTTCATTTCAACGCGCACCCATTCAAAATACTTCAATACATCCATCTTGGTCGGCAGAACATTAAAACCACTCACATCGATAGGTTGCCCGATAACCGGGATGTCAGTAGTTTGTCTAGTTAAACGCGGTTACTTACTCGTCTTGTACACGACAACAAACACTCAATTGAGTCTTAGAAACAGGAATATCGCACTCAAAACACAACTACTACTGCTTGCCGGTACCCAAGTACTGACAAGTCTGCGCTGTGATTCATAGGTGGCGCGTCACCGCGGTGCGACAGTCCGGCCTTCACCCACCCTCTTCCTTCAATATGACGCTTGACGTATTGAAATTGTCTTCATTATTTTACATATTACAACAATTCCAAGCAAGCCTAACGTGGTAACCACGAACCTACACAAATATCAAAGTACTGAAAAAATTCAAAAATGTGCTGAAATTTACGACTTTTTGAGTGAGACCTAAATGATGTGATACATTTTTTAAATAATTTTTATACCATTTTTTGTGCTTACTGTTAGTGGAATTTTACTTGCAACTTAGAATAAAAGTGTTTTAGGTTCTTTTAATACTTTTGTAATAATTGACGTTTTTAGTAAATTTTCTAAACTTTAGGCCTTGTGCAGGAGACCTAAACATTCTTTTAAAAATCCAAAACTTTTTGTGGTACATTTTGGTGCCTAGTAGCAACTTTTTTTTAACTTGGAATTCGTAAACCAAAAAAAAAAAGAGTTAAAAATCGATACACCCTAGTATACAGTGAAGTAAGCCCAACACGAAGCCCTCGTCGTATCCGCCTTCTATTCTTCTCCGGTCACCTGTACAGGTCGCTACGCCGCGGCACAGGTATGACGGCAGCAGCTGGCACACACGCCCCGGTTAACCTGCACAGGTAATCTGTACAGGTAATCCTCTCCGTTATATCATAACGTGTAAGGCTGGACATAGAATCACAATCCATCCTAGCAAGGAAATACCCATTCTAGTTTATTTATATAGACTCTTGAATCAACACAGTCAATACACTGCACCTAAGCGTTTAACCTTGTTACAAATATACAATCCCGCTCGCACAGGCTGTCTAATCCACTCTCTCCAAGACTATATCCTGAGTGGCAAGGAGATATTGGACTCTGATAGAATTATCTCGATGTTGTGTTGTCGAGGATGGAATTAGACGAGACGGGGTGTCTAGATTCCAGCTGAGTTGAGGCGTCTTAAGTCTGCTCCAATCAGGGGGTGTTCTGAAGACAAACATGTTCACACCAATGGTGTCTGATTTATTTTGGATAATTTTCGTATTTTGAGTTATTTAATCGAAGGAAGATTGTCCAGAAAGGCCTCTGTGGCTACTGAACACACTTGAAGAAATAGATTGGATTTTATAATTGTGCTTGAGGGCAGCATACTGCAAGGACTTTATTGTTCTAAAACAAGAAACTTAAAAAAAAAAAAAAAAGCTAAAAATAGAAAAGACAAATGGCTGAAAAAATAGAATAAAGGAAAAAAATTAGGAAATAAAAGAGTACCAGTTAAAAAAAAAAAAAAACTCATGAGCATGCGGTGAGTAATTTGTGTAGCTATCTGCACGGTAGGGCGATGACGACCGTGGGGTTCTTTCGCCCAAAAATGCCACAAACAAAACAGAAACTTAGAATAAGGAAGGAATTTAAGAGTCAAGGGAATACAAAAACTACATGAAGTAAACTTATTACAAATTATAATCCTATAAATAAACTTTAAAAAATAATAAAATCAATATTTATAACTCCTTATAAGCAAGTTATAACTCTTCACTCTTATTTTCTATTCAATTTACATTTTAGTTTTTGCATATAATGTAAATAATATTTATATTATATATAATATATAATAATATATATATTTATATATAATTCTCCATAAAGTTCGTATATTTCAAATAATAAAAATATCATTCCCATAACAGTCTAACATTTGTTTTTAGCCATCTCTGGGGTTCTCTTCAAAGGAATTGTTATATTATTATTTACAGCTGTTTTCCATTTTATTGTTTAAAGCTGTTTTCTATTTCAATTTTTACTTTTGTTTGTTGTACTCATTCAGTCTAATATGTAGTATTATTCTAAGTTCAATAAAGCCTAGTTTCAGGTTATTCTTTTCTCTTCTATAACATACTTTGACACTCGACTTAATTGGAAATTACACATTAACATAAAATTACGACAGGCACACTCCAGACTCTCAGAACTTTACCCTCTGATGAACAGAAAGACATCACTTCGACCTTCACTAGTAACACTCCTTTACAAGACCATGATCCTCCCAATACTGACTTACGCCTGCCCTGTGTGGTATGGAACAAACACGACGAACATCAAACGACTACAGACTTTACAGAACAAAGTGCTGCGAATTGCAGCCAACGCCCCTTGGTTCGTTCGAAACACCTTGCTCCATCGGGAACTGGGAGTTGATCCAATCGCATTTCACATCGAAGAACTGACCCGAAGGTATCAAGACAAACTGCCTCTTTCTTCAGCTGCCACGATCTACAACCTTGGAGTACCTACAGCCCGACGCCTCAAGCTGAGGCTGTATCAAGACATTTTACTTTAATGTAAAGAGCAATCTATTATTTTTATTATTATTATTAATTTTTTTTTGTTCGTTTTCTTTTTCTTTCAATTTGTGAAAAAAACAATTTGTTTTGGTCCAAATTAAAAATATTTTTCTTCTTCTTCTTCTTCATTCCCATAACATTCTAACATTTGTTTTTAGCCATTTATGGGGTTCTCTTCAAAGGAATTGTTATATTATTATTTACAGCTGTTTTCCATTTTATTGTTTACAGCTGTTTTCTATTTCTTTGTTTACTTTTGTTTGTTGTACTCATTCAGTCTAATATGTAGTATTATTCTAAGTTCAATAAAGCCTAGTTTCAGGTTATTCTTTTCTCTTCTATAACAGGGATCACATCTGTAAATATTAATTTTTATTTAAATTGCAAGAGAGGAAATATTCCTCTCTTGCAATATAAGATTAGTCCGGAAAACCTATTTGATATTCGTTTTTTTTTCGTTAAGGAAAACTATTGAAATTATTCTATTACTATCGTGCTTGCCTCGATACCGCTCTAGTGTATAAATATAATATAAATATAAATATTAAAAATTTTAACATATGTTTCCTATTATGTCAAACTATTGAATATGCAAATCGGAGCAAAATACGAACGGACATATTCTATCCTTTGACGAAGTAATATATTGAAAAATGGTTTTATTCGATACTTTATATAAGGTATTAAAGTCTATTCTAAAGGGGTTAGAGTTGCGACAAGACGTATCGTCGACGATCCTAGAGCCAAGTCTCGAATCTAAAAACGGGATTTTGCATATTCGATAGTTTGACAAGGAAGGCTCGATATAATGAGGGCCGAAACACACGAATCCTTCAGCTTTCACAATGGATGAGTTGTTCCTTTCAGGGCGTAGACATCGTTGTTGTGATGGGCAGCACCTGGGGCCTACCGAACGAAGCTTCATCAGACCTATTCTACAAGAACGCCGACCAAGTGAGGGAGTTGGCGAAGGCTGTGATCGCATCATCGCCAAGAGCTATGATTGGTATAGCTGCCCTACCAATCACAACCAATGTTGCTTTCTTCGGAGAGGTATTATATATCCAAAAAACATATAATATTCGAAAATTTGTAGCATTTAGACATTGTGATTGAGCTCATGATAGAATTATTGAAACATTCCTTAAAACCTTCCTCGAGCCTAGATACTAGAATGTATATATATATATATATATATATATATATATATATATATATATATATATACAGTAGAACTTGGATAATTCGAACCCCAAGGGACCGATAAAAAAAATTCGAATTATCCAAACTTCGAATTACAAAAGTTTTTGAAAATAAAGAGGTAAAAATTGAATTTCATATTTTCACAGTTTTTAATTTTAAAAAATACATATATTTTACTTAGACAATAACAAACATTTCATAAATTGTTGATTACGTGCATAAGTAATAAATAATTTATCAAAAAAGTAAAAATAAAAGTCTATTTTCATGGGCAAGAACCTTTTTCTTTATTTTTCATGAAAGTTGATAATGTGTTCGGAGGAATTCATTGGCATTTTTAGATTTTTTTCTTTATTCCTTTTTCAACTTCTTTAATCACACCTATTTTCTCTGACAACGTTCAAGTTTCATAACTTCTAGGCTTCGACATCCTAAATCAACAACTCAATGAACTGCACTCTACAACAGAAATTCAAGGCACAAACAATACAACAGATCTAGACGCTGCCTGACATAATTGAATAGGAAATGAAGATGAAAGGGATGGTGTGAGGGAATTCTAGGATAAAAAGACAGGATGGTGTATGTAACTATAACCCCTGGAAGGGAGGAAGCGCGACCCACCACTTTGCAGAACTCCTAGAGTCCAAGAACTAGAATATGAGACAGCTGCGCTTCTTGTCCAGGAATCCCTACATCCGTATCTTACTATCCTTCTTACCCGAGGGGAGAATATTTTCACAAGATTTAAGATCGACCACTTCCCATTGAAGATAAAAAATTCGAATTATCCAAAATTTTATTCGAATTAACCACG
Source organism: Gonocerus acuteangulatus (assembly GCA_946811695.1). NCBI lineage: Eukaryota > Metazoa > Arthropoda > Insecta > Hemiptera > Coreidae > Gonocerus > Gonocerus acuteangulatus. The sequence goes on along the minus strand of OX328124.1, from coordinate 22,250,546 downwards.
ATTTTTTTACATTGTTTATGCCCTAAATTCTAGGGACCGAGAGAAATATTCGAATTAACCACGATTTCGAATTATCGAAGTTCGAATTATCCATATTCTACTGTATATATATATATATATATATATATATATATATATATATTCTAGTAGTCTGATGCGACGGATAAGGTGCTCCCTTGGGCCAACTGGCTGTCTATAAGCCAAATCTTTAATGTGTCCCTCATGCGAAGAAATCCAACGGCGCACAGTGAGGCAGAATCCCAAAATCCTGGCATCAATTCAGCGGATTGACTTAGTCATTAATGTTGTATATTATTCGACGCCGAATTTCATCAGAAAACATAATAAATGCAATGAATAATCAAAAGTACCGGGTTCGATTCCCGCTAAAATTTTTATTCAATGTAAATTAAATATTTTCAGCGTTGTATATTGTTCGACAATATAAAACACATTTTTCGACGAGAAATTGCATCAGAAAAAAAACAATTAAAAAAATTGAATAATCAAATGTACCGGGTTCGATTCGCGGTAAAAACCAAATGTTTTGGCTTCTGACACTAAATTTTCAAAATCAATTTTCTACATTGTCACTTTATGTTTTTCACCCCTTCAAAATAATTTTGAACTGTATTTTAACTATATTTAAAAACTGTCAACTCAATTTTTCGTCGCGAGAAAAAAATCAATGCGAATAATTACGTCAAACTTAGGTTATGAATGCTACTAAAATCACAACGTTAACAAGAGGTTTTCTCTGATGACTTTGATGTTCTGTAGCGCCAGTTTCAAAATATTTGGAGAAGTAATATTGTATAACTTGTAAGACGGTTTCAAGTGTGACCGCATAAGAAAAAAAGTTCGACTTACTTCATTTTTCGATTTTTTGCCAGGATTTTGGGATTCTGCCACACTGTACGGCGTATGGTCTCAAAATCGAGCAGGCCAAGATACCGGCCCACCTTGTCCTATCCAACACCACGTCCTAACCAACGGTATTTGCTCTCAATAATCGGTCAAAATTATCTTACGGTTTTTTGAGCAATGTGATCAAATGAAAAACAATTTTTGATGCCTGGAGTTCTTCGAGCCGGCCAAGGTACTGGCATTAATATTTTATTATTAAAACATAAACCTTAGCGACATTTAGCCTCATTGAAGACTGCCTTTTTATATATATATTTTTTTAGTTTTGTGTTTATTAATTTCGTTGAACATGCAGGTTTAAATGGCGTTAGTTTATTTTTTCGACGTTGCAGATGTTTGTAGTTTTCTTAGGGGGGGGGAGGTGGGTTGGTAGAGGAGGGAGGGGATACAACATATACCTTAAATGATTTTTATATACGCATTATGAAAAATTGCCTTTTTAAAGTTTTGTTTTATTTTTTTTTTTTCGTTTTTCTCGGAAGCAAAGCAAAAACGAGATGTCTGCCAAAGGCCTTCTTTTCATCCTGTATCAATTTCCGAAATTTGGCTGTTTATATACAATATATATTTCCTGACATTGATTTGGCTGGGCGGTGGTGGTACTGCGTCAAACAGGAATACCAAAATTCCACGTGTCCACCACAATTATTTAAGTACAATTTTTTTACCATGTAAATTTTAAATTTATATATGAATATGTACATGTGCCATTGGTCATGAGGACATTATTTGAATATATAAAATTAGAGGAGAGGTTTCATTGGAGGAGGCTAATGTTTCTATTGTAGATGGGATGAGGTTAGATACGTCTGTACTTTCGATGTATATTTCCTGTAATGGTGTAGAATTTGCTCGGATGCTGCTGCCTCTCTGCGGTACATATCTCGCTGGAATATATTCTCCTTACTCTCTCTCTCTCTTCTCGGGCTCTTTTATTCTTACATATTTCATCTCACTCGATACCGTAGCGGAATGATTCATTCATGAACGGTACTCATTTCAGATTCAGCGAGAACAAGGATCCTTCTGCCCGAATCGATTGTTGGGCGTGCTATCGATGGAGGAGATGAAGATGAGAAGTATCCTAGCTGATATATTGGGAATACCACCAGGAGTTCTGTCTGTGAAGCTTACTGGAGGAGGAACTCCGTCCTCCATAGTTCCTGTGATTTCCTCGGTAAATCCTGGGGGACAGTATCTCAGGGTAGGTAGAAGAAGGTAGAATTACATTATATTAGTAAAAGAGTCCGACACACAGGAACTGTGCCATCTTAGCGTTGTTCCGTTAACATCCTAAGCGCCATTACTAAAGGAATAGAAGCAGTTATTCTTTCTGAAAAAATATACAATGACATTTTAAAGAGAATGAATATAAGATATTAAGCGTCATAAGAGAAACTGATTGTATCGAAAGCGGAATCCATTACTCCATTTACAAAAAAAAATAAAAAAATAAAAAGGTTTGGTAAATAGGGACAAAAATCCCGTTGTAATAATTTCGAGTTTTTATTCTCCGATTGAAATCGCCCCATCGAAAATTAAATGGGAACCGTAATTTCGTGGTGAGTATAAGCTTTTGAACTTATTCTTACCACAATTCCCCTACAGTTTTCGAGATATTTTAGAAAATATACCAAGGTCAAAAAAAAAAAAAAAAAAATAATAATAAAAAAAAAAATAAATAAATCAGATTTTGAGGAGTCACAAAAACTGTTCTTGATGGAATGATTCTGACTACATTTCTGAATTCAGTATGTATAACTGCACTAGATTCACTAATCAGATTTCTTTTGTAGAGACCTAGGGGGTGTGAGTCTTAAGGCGTGAGCACCTAACACTCCTTGCCAAGCGTGGTGGGTTCGATTCCTGGGTGTGGTGGCTTTTCTTTGAAAAAAAAAAAAGAAAAGGTATCAGCCCTATCCTGGCTGGATAGGACGTTAAAATTTAAATAAATAGATTTCTTGTGAAGGAAAGTTTGTCGACCAGTGTTATTCTAAATTGGTTGGGCTAATCCCAGTCGGAAAAATAAGTGCTTAAAAATTCGAATGTGTTGTTTTACCAGTTGTAGAGCATTCGATTAATATACTGGAGGACCTGAGTTCAAAACTCGTGCGTGCACTTAAGATTTTATCTTATAGTGTCGTCATTCAAGGCTTATTTTCGGTACCCCAGACTTACATAAATAAATAAGTTGTTTGCAAACGGCCGGAGAATAGTACTGACCACACTATTTCCGTAATGTTCCTACGTATGATCAACAAACAGACACCTGTGTAGTATCTTCCCCTCTGTGACTTTGTGTCCTGTGAACATTTTTTTTTTTTCATCTTCGAGTATTATCTAGCACAAGGCCTATTTAATATCGTTGATGGTGTATAATTTTAGGCCTAGGAAGAAATTGGTGATTAGCACCGGGAACCATCAGTCATCACCACTCCCACAATAATGGCCGCGACTCCGAGGTCGATACTTGGAGAATTGCATTCAGCCTATTTCGATGTACAATAGATTTACATTAATCAATAGCTGAGATTTGAATGCATAATGCTAGCTATGGATCCATATTCCGCCCGCAATTTGAACTATATAGGCAGCCGAAAATCATTTACAATCCCAGCAAAATTTGCTATTTTCTTCCCACTTTTTTCCTTTGTCAATTTTTTGTTACTTTCTTTGGTATAATTTTTCCCTAATTGCCTGCGTTAAACTCTGCTGCCTTCGAGTTCCTTGTAGATTACACGCATCGTGGGCGACAATGTCTTGCAAACATAATCTTGGTCGGGTAAGACAGCTTGTACATGCCGTGAGTTTAAAATCCTACTAGTCGGAGAGCTGGTAATGCACTTTTAATGCACCTTGAAATTTTACTATAATTTACCACTTGGGTGGATAAGAAGAAGAACAAAATATTGCACCAAAATAGTGTCTTATTCAGAAGCCAACAATCATTAATGTAAAAAAAAAAAAAAATTACAAAAATTAAGGCAATTTTACAATGAATAATAAATAGAGCAGACACTTTTAAGAGGGTTAAAATATAAATAAAATATAAATCCAAAGTACCTAGTTTTGTTTTTAATATTAAATGAAGTGCTTTATTCACTCTGCGATTTAAACAGCGTCTTCAATAAACATAATTACAAAAGGCAGACACTTTTGTGGGGTTTAATTATCAGGAAACGTGAAAATAAATGTTGCCTATGATAGACTGCAATACTCTGCGTAAGAGTGAGTGAAGACACCGATCATCTGGGCAGTTGTGGTTGTTCTCTGCGCTCTCATTGGTTCTTGCTCACATGATCTTGTACAGCTGTCCCGGTTTAAATGGCAGCGTGAATAAAACACTCATTTAATAATAGAATAAAAACAACTTCGGTTTTTTTACATGTTATCCCCCTTAAAAGTGTCTGCCTTATTTATTATTCATTGTAAAATTTCTTAAATTTTACATTAAAGAAAGTTGGCTTCTGAATAAAAGACTATTTTTGGGCAATATTTTTTGCACCTTTCTCCTATGCGCAGTACCTAGTGTTCCACGGCAAGTCTAGCTAATACATAGATATCTTCTTACCTACCCATGAGGTACATTAGAGCGAAATTTCAAGGTGCATAAAACGTGCGGTTACCAGCTCTTGGACTACAAAGGATAAAAATTGGCTTTAGGACAACTTTTATGCAGATAACGTATATGGCATTGGAAATAAGTTCGGCCATCTATCCAATTTTAAATTACCATCTTCATCTTAAATGGATTTCTCGGCAGTTTTCGACAGCTCATATCTAGTGCTAATTTTTTTTTAATCCTTCCTCTATTCTAAAAAACAACCAATTTTTATAATCTTAGCTTGAATGAATGTAAAGCATGAAAATAAAATTTCAACTTAATCCGCCGTTTTGGAGATTCAGAAACCCAAACTCTGATTTCCCCTACTTTAATCAAATTTAAAATCCCTACGCCAAAAATATCAATAAAAAGCTTACGACGAAGCGCGAATATCAATGAGAAAACAGCGTTACGACAGGCTAATTCTGGTGTTTGATAGATTTACCCATTCTATTTTTGTGCCAGATGTCATTAAGAGCAGACTTTTTTTTTTTGTATACGTTAGACCATGAACAGACATATAAATATTTGGACGATTTTTTTTATTAAAGAAATTCCGGGGTTGAAAAAAAAAATTATGTAGGCAATGACAAAAATTTCCAAAGTTCTTCCTAATTAACAGCTAACGTTTACACCAACTCGATTTTCAAGTCCAGGTAATGCCTAGGTAAGTCTCTTAAAACGTTAACGGCTAATAAAAATTTGCTTGTACAATGTACATTATGGCTTCAATTTTCACATTGTAAACACGAATTTTCCACAGCAATCCCATCAATACCAGAACTAATATTCCAAATAATACCGCAGAAATTACGACCGGTATGAGTATATTAGTAATTTGGGTCCAGAGTAAACCCCCCCCCCCCCTCTAATGAACCGATTTAGTTTATTTTTACAACACATTTTTATCTGTAGATTACCACTACGAATACCAAGTTTCGTTTAAATATATCAAAAAATACGGCTTGCATGGTGAAATAAGTGCTTTGGGTCCGGGGTAAACCCCCCCCCCTTCCGTTCGACCGATTTTGGTGGTTTACGAACTCGTTCAATCGTTTGTTAATTGAACGCTGTATACCAAGTTTCGTGACGAAAAAACAAAAACTCTGGCCGCTATCATGTTAACAGACATTTATATATAAATTTTAACGGGGGTCATTTTCGGTTTCTACTAGGTAGGATCGATAAAGATTTGAAGAAATTTTTCAAAAATTCCGTCATGAGTGGAATCTCAATAGCTACTTTCCTTTGGAGGAAAGTGCTAAAATGTAGTTTTTTATTGAATCAAAATACCAAAATTCCGATGATGAACTCCTTCTACATCTCATCGGTCGACTATATGTTCTCTATTAGAAACAATATTCCAAATAGAATCGTCGATACAAAAGCAAACTAACGAATATGAAAATCACCACTTTTCAGAGTGGAAAAGTATTCATTCATAACTTTTTTTTGGACAGTCAAATACTCGGCAGATTTGACCTTTTGATAGTGGAATACTTTCCCTTTAATAGAGTGAAGTCAGATTGAAGAATTTGCCGTAAATAAGTCCAGCAGAAATTATTAAAGATGGACAATGAAAGATGCATTTTTTCATATTCGTTAGTTTGCATTTGTATCGACGATATGTTTGTACGTGCTCTAACAACGTCTACAAAATCTGTATCTTAATAATAGAACTCTGGACATCTTGAGCTTTAATTTTCTCATTTTGAGTGATTTCTTCTTGGTTATAAATGGTGTGTGGACACTTGAGTATTTTTTGTTGTCACTTGCAGATGTACCATCATTGCCTGTCATAAACAAGTGTTAGTCCTTACGCTAGGTTGAATTGCAACTAAAGGAAATGATAAGCGACACACTTCGAATCGTGCTAACTACGATAAAGACGAGGACTCCCTAACCTTCAGACATAAATTCCAAGGACGTCCACAATTTCCCGAGGCGATAAGAGTCTTGTGAGAGAGCTGGTCAGTGCTAATCGAGCGGTTCCCGGTAGACGGGTCGATATTTCCAAGCCTTCGAGCATTTAGGTCGCCGATAGAATGGTTTATTATGCATTGATGTATTAACTAGTTCTTTCCTTGGTGGTTGAGGGTGTCTAGGGTCAGTGACATGTAGCGGGGCATGGATCGTTTCGTTACAACGTTCTAGTTATGGCAACAATTGGAAATTTATTGTAATGTAAGTTTTGTAATAAAATGAACTTTCACTTTACAGAAATGTTTGTTTTACTTGGATGTACGTAACCTGTCTGCAGTTCTTTTTTAGCGCGGTTCCTCCCTCCCCCATAGGGTTGATACAAGGAAACAATCCGGAAGTGCCGACTAGAAAATTTCGCGTTTCAGAACCCCTAGAGACCGAAAATAACGGTGGTTCAAATTTGTATATATATATATATATATATATATATATATATATATATATATATGTATATATTTATTTATATATATATATGTATATATATATATATATATATATATATATATATATATATATATTTGTCTGTTCGCTCTCTAGATAGAAGACGAATGGTCCGATTTTGATGAAATTTGGTACAAAAATCCTTCGTCCAATTTGAAAGGTCAAGTTCGTTAACCAGCAAAATCCGCCTACTGGAAGATGGCGTTTGGGGCGAAATTCGCGCAAAAAAATTCGTAACGCTTACGTTTTTGAGTTCATAAGCTTCTAAGTACTCGTTTTATATGATTCCTGGGCTAGGAAAACGAATGAAACCATTTTCAAGGCGATAGCTTTAACCGTTTTTGAGAAAATTGGAAAAATATTTTTTGAATACCGTTTTTGGTTTGGGTAATTAGAATCATGGGATTCAGTTGAAACATTTTCTGCATGTTCTACTTTCATCAAAACTAATATGTTGAAATTTTGGTTACGTTTGGAGTTAAGGAAAGGTTAGAATAAAATATTTTATTAACAGACATAAAAAGTTTTAGTAACTTTGTTTACTTTCCTTAATATCTCGAAAAAGGTTGAAAATCTTGGTAAACGGAAGAATACCATTAGAAAGCTTATTAAATGCTCTAAAAAAAGGTTCTAATGAAAGTTTTGATTAGGCGAAGGCAATCGGAGAAATAAGAGCTTAAAACTTTAAAGTAATTGATTTCGCTTATTCGAACTGTTCTTTTTGTCTGTTTTTTATTCCTTGTTACTTTTTAATTGCTTATTGTTGGATAATGTATTTGAAAATAAAACAGTTTAAGAAAAATAAGAAAAACAATTTAATGTTAGAGATATGGATTTCCAAGATATATAGCTTTTCAACTGCCTAGCGTCCTTCCTAGGGAGGGTTCTTTGTCTTTGATTTTGGTACTTAGAATTATGGGATACAGTTGAAACATTTTCTGCATGTTCGAGTTTCATCAACACTAATATGTTGAAATTTTTGTTACGTTTAGAGTAAAGGAAGGGTTAGAATAAAATATTTTATTAACAGACAAAAAAAGTTTTGGTAACTTTGTATAATTTCGTTAGTATCTCGAAAACCGTTGACAATCTTGTGAAGCGGAAGATTACCATTCGGAAGCTTACTAAATGCTCTACAAAAAAGGTTCTGAAGAAAGTTTTAATTAGGCGATGTCAATCGGAGAAAAAAGTGCTTAAAGCTTTAAATTAATTGATTTCGTTTATTCCAATGGTTTTTTTTGTCTGTTTTATTTCTTGTTATTTTTTAATTGCTTATAGTTGGATAATGTATTTGACAATAAAACTTGTTAGTTAAAATAACAAAAACAATTTATTGTTAGAAATATATATTTCCAAGATTCCAAGACCTTGTCACTAGCGGGTCTGTTTCTAGTGTAGCGGACCCTTCCAGGTAAGATTGTAAATCATGACCTTTCAAGACTTTACTACTCACGGGAATGGCGTTAGTGACCTTAAGGGTTGACACGCCATTATAATAATTAATTTAAAAAAAAAGACTGGTGGAACCAAAATAATAACTGCTTCTATTTTAATCTTTCCAAATTAGACTAGGGATATGAATGGAACCGCGCTAAGATGATGCAGTCCTGCGAGACGGCCTTTTGTATTTTTAAAACAATCACTTGCATGGACACAAAACGTACCCACGTACATAAAAACACTCAAACATATATATATAATACCCTGAAGAAGGCTTGTATAACAAGCCGAAATGTTGGCGTAAATAAACACATTTTAACTATGAAAGTACGTCACGCAGGAGCTGCATAACTAAGCACTTTCCTCAGGATTTGGGTAGTGTAGATTGCATTCCTGAATAATTTTCTTAGAATATCCTATATAAATAAAATAAAAGCATGAACTTAATAAATACACAAAAAATTCATATTTTCGTCTATTGAGTGCCTTCCTCGACGTCGCCCAAGCGTTCGATCGGGTTTGGCACCCGGGGTTGTTATACAAAGTAAAGCGTATTTTACCTCACACATATTACCTCATCCTTCAATCCTACCTCTCGAATCGTTCCTTTCAAGCAAGGTCTGGTACTACCTTGTCCTCCTCTCGACCCATATCCTCAGGCGTCCCACAAGGCAGCATCCTAGGTCCTGTCCTTTACCTCCTGTACACGGCAGATATCCCCACCCATCCAACTACACACATTACGACCTTCGCCGATGATACAGCCATCTTTTCCTCTTCCTCTGATCCCACTTCAGCTTCCCAACAATTGCAGGAGCACCTTGAGTCTGTCGAGAAATGGTGCAACTTGTGGAAAATTAAAGTGAACCCAGAAAAGTGCTTCCATGTTACATTTACACTTAATAGGAGCGCCTGCCCTCCTGTATTCGTTTGCAGCAGTCAACTTCCAACATCAAATGAGGTACGTTACCTGGGACTCCTACTAGACAGCAGACTCACATGGAACCCACACACACGACTGAAAAGACAAGAGCTAAACAGGAGATATGGACTCCTACGACGACTACTTGGACCTACTTCAAAGCTTACGACACAAAACAAACTCACAATTTACAAAACTATAATTAGACCTATCTGGACTTACGGACTTGAATTATGGGGAACAGCGAAAAACTCAAACATACAACGAATACAAGCATTCCAATCCAAAGTCCTTCGTAGAATAGTTAATGCTCCCTTTTATGTCTCCAACAAAACCCTACACAACGACCTTAATATTCCTTTCGTAAACGATCTCGCCAAATCCCGATTCCTAACCTTTCATTCCAAGTTCTCATCCCACCCAAATCCTAGAGGTCAATCCCTTTCCACCCAGACCCATCCTAAAAACCTCCCCAGGAGGCTTAAGAGACTTTGGCCCCGTGACCAGCTAAACTAACAGCGGTTAAAGACACCAAAAATAAATATTAAGATATAATAGGAAGTGTCGATAATGTTTGGCTCCTTCCATATTCTGTTCTACACTGATATGTATTCATTTACCAGCACAATTAATTATTGTATTTTATTGTACAGATTTTAAATAAACATGTATTCAGAGAAAAAAAAAAAAAAAAAAAAAAAAAAAATTTTCGTCTATTGAACTGACGCAGGAAGAGGATACAGGACTTTAAGGGGACTTCCCCCTAGTGGTAAAACGCGTTCCTAGCGGCGGCTTTGTGAACCTACTTCTGGCGGGCTAATTCTATTGAAATATAGTACAAAGTAAACCCCCCTTTCCGATAGACCGATTTAGCTCATTTTTACAACACTCTTTCTTATGAACTACCCACGACGTGTACCGAGTTTCGTTATAATACCGCAGAAATTACGACCGGTATGAGTATATTAGTAATTTGGGTCCAGAGTAACCCCCCCCCCCTCTAATGAACCGATTGAGTTTATTTTTACAACACATTTTTATCTGTAGATTACCACTACGAATACCAAGTTTCGTTTAAATATATCAAAAACTACGGCTTGCATGGTGAAATAAGTGCTTTGGGTCCGGGGTTACCCCCCCCCCCCCTTCCGTTCGACCGATTTTGGTGGTTTACGAACTCGTTCAATCGTTTGTTAATTGAACGCTGTATACCAAGTTTCGTGACGAAAAAAGAAAAACTCTGGCCGCTATCATGTTAACAGACATATATATATATATATATATATATATATATATATATATATATATATATATATATATATATATATATTCGGGTGCGCTGAATCCGAATAAGTGTTTCCACTATATGTCAAGTTTTTAAAATATAGGGATTTTAAGTTCTTTTTTTTTTGTAATTATGAATCTTAAAATTTGCTCTGTCAATAGAAATGTTGTTGGCGTTCTGGTTTCTATAATTTTAATGCTTTTTGGGGCGGAGAATACGAATATGAAGTTGGATGTTTCATAAGATGGTTTGTTAAAATATACTTTTAGCCAAAAAATGATGCAAAATTGCCGTAAAATGAGTAGGAAAAATCTTTAAATTCCATTAAATTTCTTTTAAACTATTAGAATTTTCAAAATTACAAAAATAAGTAGGTAATACAATAGTATTCTGTAGGAGAGAAACAGGCTGATTCTCCGCCTACAGTAGGGCCCAGCTTCATCTTTCTTAATCCTTAACTAGATATACTTCATATTCTATGCAAAATAGGTCAATAGTATTTTATTGTCCTAATTCTGATAATGTTAAATTGTTAACTCTGCAAATTATTGTTACTCATAAAAAATGTATTTTCCAGAGGTTAGGTAGTTGGGGGGAATAAAAAGGGGCTATGCTTTTAAAATGTAATATTTGTTTAATATAAATTTCTGTATGAGCGAAGTATAACTATCTAGTCTATCTGGTGTGACGTATGGCATGGGCGTATATAGGGGGGCCTGAGGGGTCTGCGCCCCTCCCCCCCGAAATTTTGATTTGATCGCTAAAAATGTCATAACACCTTATGAAGTATGATTAATTACTTCCTAAAAAATATTTTATTTTAGTTGAAATAGCGTTTTAGTTGTCAAAAACTATTCCAAGTTCTAAATTGTTAGTATTTCATACCCCGGAAATAGTCTCAGCCCCCCCCCCCGAAATTTTCCAAGCCCCCTCCGAAATTATTTCCCATATACGCCCATGCCATATGGTCAAGAACCTGCCCAAGTGGGCGCTTTGTGGCCTGTTACGGGGCTGATTCTGATTTATTTTGTTACAAATTCATTATATTTATATGAGTATATGTACTGTAAACAACTTTCTTTAAAGTGTGTTGTCTGGCGATTTTGTTACATTTTACTACACAATATCTTCAGATAACCGCCGTACATAATCTTTCATGTGAGGTAAAAACATTTTTTTTAAATTTGATTTCGATTATTTATGTTGATATAAAAATAAGCCATGAAGGGAGTATCGATTTGAAGAGTAATTAATTTGCGCCACCAGATGGAGGTGCAATACCCGAGCCGCCATTGCCACCTGGTGACTAGATTCATGTCATACCCTCCTCAGCTGGATAAATCACCGCAGCTACTAATCCTATTTAGGCCTGGATAATCGGAGCAGTCGATCACAGCTGCAATCAATATTCGAGTGTTTAGTCCAAATATTAGCCAGAGCTCTAGGATTGAGCACATAGTTACTGCGCTCTGTATGTGAGACGTTTGGGATTCGTTCTGTTAGGGTGCGTTTAAACCAGACACTTCTCGCAGGAAATATATCCCAGGTGTAGGATAAATATTCTCTTGCTAGTTTACATACTGACAGAAATAGCTAGACATATATGTCATGGATGTGTATACGATAGTTCTGGATTCGTTAATATTTGCGATAAATGTACGGCCCGTTTACACACACACCTTTGCTTCTTGTGTCGTACCTAATCAGTGTTTACATCTGTTGGTACAGAAGTGTCGACAATATAGCTAGTAACCAATATATTTATCTCTTATTAAATTCTTCTCTTTATAATCAGTGTTTACACCTGATGGTATAGAAGTGTCGACAGTTATTGCTCTCGATAGAAATATATATCTCAGACAGAAATTGTTCGAAGTTTACATTAGTCACTATTTATGTCCGACTTAAATATCCTGCAATAACTAACAGATATAAACGCACCATAAGGATGCCGAGTTTGACAACATAAGCGGAGAATTTTACCTACAGGACGTGAGGAAATACGCTAAAATCGTAGAATAGTGAGAACATGGAGATCCTGTGAAACCTGACACTCTACCTCTGGTCTCTACTGACCAATCCGTCAACATCGTTTTACCAATGCTCGCTGTTTCAGCATATTGGAATTAAGGAATTCTAGTTTTCCTTGCTCTACAACCATAAACGATTGTCTGAACTTTGGCACCAAAAAAATGAAATTAGTTATTTGGATGATTCGACCAATATGGACATACGGACTTGAACTCTGGGGATGTGCAAAAACATCCAACATCAACAGAATACAGACATTTTAGTCCAAAGTTCTCCGCGAAATTGTCAATGTCCCTTTCCACGTCTCCAACAAAGTCCTTCACAATGATCTTAACATTCCGTTTGTTCTTGACCTTGCTAAAATCCGTTTCCAAATATTTCACTCTAAATTGTCCTACCATCCTAATCCTGAAGGTCTATCCTCATCTCTGAATCCAATCCAGATAATCCTCCCAGGCGGTTTAAGAGATAGTGACCCCGAGATAATTTACTTACCTGATCTTATAATGATCATTAAAATATTCTTTTACACAACTGGAAGTGCCAACGATTGTTGTTCTTTCAAATTTTATATTGCTTTTATTTTATTTTACTTTCCCCGTTTTTGCCAGTTTGTACATTGCTTATCTGTATCAACAATCTTGGCAATTGAACGTTTATAATTTGTACAGATTGAAAGTAAAAAAAAAATTTAAAATATATATTTGGAACATCGATCCTAATGTCTTAAGAGTATATTCATATTTTTCTCATTAGTTCTGAATATCGTACAACCAGATTACCAAATTAAGGACACTGGGGGAATATACATAAGTCCATCTGGTAGATATCAGCAAAACCCTCTTTTCAAAGTGGTTTCATTTGTTTGGTTAAAAAACTGCAAAGAGTTCCGAAATATCAGTGTCTTAAATATTTATACACATTTTGTTTTTGTTGCATCGCGCGATTGTCTGGCTTTATAACTGAAGAAATTTATTTGTCATACTTAGATTAAAACTTTTTTGATTCTTTGTTTCAGGGAGATATATTGAAACTGACTACAATTATCCGTGGGATGACGGAGAAGATCAAAGAGACCAGAGACGGGAAAGGGCCGGACTTGGCTGCGGGTTATGGAGTGGCTAATTTCGTTAGAACTCTAGCAAAAGGTAGTTTACTCGACAATATTTATCTTGTTAACAATACTTATATATCTTAAAAACCTTTGCAAGCGTTGTTGATAAGTAGAAGATGATCAATGGAAGGTCTTGTCTAAATTTAGCCAAGATCACATCCGTGGAAGAAAACAGTGCTTAAAATTATGAATGGAAGTGCAGATTTCGGTCCTTAAAATCACAGCAGATAAAAATGAGATGGACTCCTTTTTAATGATAAAAAAATCCTCTGCTTGAGCTGTTTCTTTGTAGACTCCATAGGATTCACAATTTGATAACTGTTTTTAGCCCTCTGGACGTCAGCAGTATCGAAGAATTCATGATTTTATATGGATTTTTCCTTAATCATTTGATTATTTGAAGCCGGACTTTGCTGTGACGGATGGGACTTTGTCGCAATGTCTGTGGACAGCTTTTCGACATAAAACCAACTTTCTCCTATATTTTACATAAACTGTGACATCTTCCCCGCCAACGCCTAAGGACTTGATCAGAAGCCCTATGTAGTGGAGAGAAAGGGAGTGAGCGAGCACAGCCTACATTTGAAGACAAATGCCATTTTACAATTTTTTAGCATTTTCCTCCGAATTTCATTTTTTGATAGCAAAGTAATCTATGTTTATGCGCTAATGCCCTGCTAAAAGATATCTTGTTAGTTGTAGTTAGTTATTGGTAGCAGCAGGACATTAGTGCAGTAACATCGATTTCTTAACAGTTAAAAAATTACAAATTTTAAAATGGCACTTAGATCACTTAACAATTCCACTCTTCATTTGGGGTTGAGATTTTCCAACGTGTGACCTTCGCAAACGAACTATAATAGTCTGTAGACTCCTTCCGGGGACGGTTTGCGCAGAAAATAAACTGACATTATTAAATAGCCACAGCCAATTTTGATCTATGACCTACAGTCCAAGAAACCTATGTGTCATGAAGTTTTTGGTCAAATGATGCCTTACATGTTTCATACACAGGAATGTTCAGTGGAAAGACTTCGGAAATGAGTGCAGTCGTGAGAACTTCCTGCATCCACGGGATCCCGTATCTCGCACTTCCGGTCACCATTGGTCCTTCCGGCATTGTCGGAACTGCAGGGATACCAAAGCTGTCTGAGGAAGAATTGAGGTAACAAGATAACCTATATTAACAAGTATATACATTTAGGACTCGGCGGAATATCGGTCTACATTACATCGCCGATCATCTTTCATAACGAATAATTTTTATTTGTGTAAGCAAAGTTTAGACATAAAATAAATAACAATGTCGCTAGCTTTGCCCAGTTATACCTACAGAAGAAATAGAATATTGGCCATGCTTTGCTTGTACAACTATTGGATAAGATGTTTCCTGTAAGTCAATGAAGACTAACCTTCTACTATATATTTGTCAAATTCCACGTCGCCCTGCCCAAATCACTTGACAGAAAAATTTGAAATTTTGCATGTACACTCCCTATAGGATGAAAACACATACTAAGAAAGGAGTTTTTGATATTCAAATTTTTAAGTATTTTTAGAGGGGTTAATTTTTACTTGGTTTTCCAGCGTGCGTTGCTAGGACGATAACAGGTCAGCTATTAACGTACTGTATCTACTTCATAATATTATTTTTATTTACGGTTCATTTAAACTATGATGGCAGACCTGGAATTAATAGAAATAAACTGTGATTTTGTCCCCCATAGAGCTTACATTACACCTGGTGACGGTCAATCCGAGGTAATAATATCCCGAACACTTGCACGGCCTCCTTACTCATCAGCATCCCCAGTCAGAGCTCTTCTTGGTAATGTTCGCAAATATAATGGGTGTTTCAAAATGACATCTTCGAAAGATAAATTGTTAAATTTTAACGTCCATTTATTATTAACAACGATTTATTTAACCTGTACTGTTTAAACTCCTGATACTGGTAACCCATATATAATGGGTTATCTCTAGGTTATCTGTTTGTTGACACTGGTCCGGAGCGCCCCAGTGTCAAGAAACATTATACTTTGATTACTTATCAATTGATGAATAACTCATAGTATGACGGGAACCATGGTATAATGAACTGCACAAAAGTATGTAGAAGCATTAATTTTGATGTCTTATCTGCCGTGACGAAATACGGGTATTCAACGAGTCTGAAATAAAGAAACTGGGAAAATTTATGACTTATCCATTGTTTAAGAGATAGGTGAGTTCCTGATTTCTTTCTTCTATAAAATGTCTTGAAATAGGTGATGAAAATAAAAGAAGAACAGCCGAAGTTGAACTGTTCTCAAGGTCTATGAAAGTTTTTAACAATTCTTAAGAAAAACGGGGTTAGAGCTTAAATTTTGTGTTCCGCCCTGAACATTTATTATTAATGCTTTTTATGTCAAATATTTTATCATAATGGCCTAGATTATATATTAGTGTGTTTACTCTCTTCCCATTATCTCACATAAAGGTATTTTTTTAACACGGACAGTAGTCAATTTATTTTGATGTAATTGAACCGTTGTGGAATCAATGAGAATCAGAATTACATTACTTTTCTACTTAAATGTAAATTTGTTATTACACGAAAAATTGGATCCTGAAATTTAAATATTTGGAAGGCTCGGCGGCCATGTGAAGTACAAATGTCATCGGTTCGATTCCCAAGTGCGGTGTTGGCTTTTCTTTCGACAAAAAGCATCAGCCCTATCCTGGCTAGAAAAGGTTCGTAACTTGTAGAAAAACTCAACAAAAATGATGAAGTTGTAGAATCTAAATAATAACAATTGACACATGTTTATGTTACAGGTTGCTGATAAAAGCTCTGCCTGTTATCACTGATGATATCTCCACTGGGGAAACGTGGGCACATGCTAACAAGCAAGCTGCACTAGCTGCGCAGTAGTAATTCAAATTTGTAAATTATATGTGATCAATTCAATCAATCTGTTTTTGATTTAATATGCTCAAAAATTTAAAACCGCTAGACCTAATTGACTTCACCGGTTCCCGTTGATCACCGAAGATAAACAACGTCAGGCGTTGCCAGTTTTTCCATGGTTGATTCTCTGGGATCCGCCCTCCTTTATCACGTACCGTTGACATTATAAAAGGGTGATAATCTGTAGATAGCCCGGTGGTAATTGAGCAACAGATGATAGGAGTAAAGAAACTATACACAAAAATCCATGGTGGAATTACGGAAGTTTTGACAAAATTTATTTATTGATTTACTAGTCTTATATAGTGGCCCGTGACGAGCTAAACCTCTAGAAATGAAGCATATAGTGCAAATAATGAATTAATAAGGCAAAAAAAAAAAGGAAAAAGTACATTTTATTTTAGTTGCAATAAACAAAAGATATTCACAGGAATATTCTAAGGTTTCAATTTTTTCGACAACTAGGTTATTAGCGCCGACATCCAGGGTGCAGCGAGGAATTTTCCCAACGAGCCGTGGGATGAGAAAATTCCTGCCGCCGGTGGGGATCGAACCCACCCTCTCCCGCTTATCAATCTAATGCGCTAACCACTAGAGCACGGGGAGACCCCTGAGGTTTCAATTATTTACATTCTTAATTGCATACGATCTTCACCTCAACCATCTTTATTTATTGCTTATTTTTTTTTTTAATTTATTTATTTTTATTTTTTTTATTTTATTTTTTTATTTTTTTTTACGGCGCATCTACAACTTGGCCATTAGCGCCATTTATTGCTTATTACTTATTATTTTTCTTTTTTGCATTTTAAACGTTTCGTCCTCAGGGCCATCCTCATAAAACTTCATTTAATCTGTTAACAAATTATTCACCCTGTTTTTAAAGAGTTTTTCATCACTATAATATTGCAGGTACCTTTAAAAAAATAGCTACATTCGAATGAACCAGATTAATCTGCTTTTGACATATTCCGTAACAACAAAAAAAGTCCGACTCGCAGGAACTGCATCATCTTAGCGCGGTTCCGTTCATATCCCTATTGTCATTTGAAAAGCTTAGAATAGAAACAGATAATATTTTGTTCGGCCTTTGTTTATGACTTTACCTAGTCGGGTCCGCCAGACCACAGAATCCTCTTCTAGAGATACTTATTTCATACGTTTCAATGCTTTGAAAAATATCAAAAATTTTCGCATTTTCTTGTGTTCTTCTACTATAGTAATAATTCTACAAATAAAATCAATTAAAAAATAAAATAAAAAACCGACAGCATTAAGGCAATTGAAAATATTCAAAAGACGTCATCGAATCTCTTTCTCTTGGCAAGCTATATTTATAACAATGAATTGTTTTTCTTATTTTACTTAATCTGTTTTATTCTCAAATACATTATCGAACTATAAGAAATTAAAAAATAACAAGGAATAAAAACAGACAAAAAGAACCGTTCGAATAAACGAAATCAATTACTTCAAAGTTTAAGCACTTATTACTCCGATCAACATCGCTTATTCAAAACTTTCTTCAGAACCTTTTTTGTAGACAATTTAGTAAGATTTCGAATGGTAACCTTTCGCTTCCCAAGATTTTCAACCGTTTTCGAGATATTAATGAAAGTATACGAAGTTCCCAAAACTTTTCATGTCTGTTAAAAAATATTTTATTCTAACCCTTCCTTATCTCAAAACGTAACCAAAATTTCAACATATTAGTTTTGATGAAATTCGAACAAGCAGAAAATATTTCAACTGAATCCCATGATTTTAAGTACCCAAACCAAAATCGTTATTCAACAACTATTTTTCCAATTTTCTTGAAAACGGTAAAAGCTATCGCCTTAAAAATGGTTTTATTCGTTTTCCTAGGCCAAGAAGCGTATAAAACGAGTACTTCCAAGCATGTGAAGTAAGCGGAACGATTTTTTCGCGCGACATTCGCTCCAAAAACCATGTTCCGGTGGGCGGATTCTGCTGGTTAACGAACTTGACCTTTAGAATTAGGCGAAAGATATTTGTACGAAATTTCATCAAAATCGGACCATTTTTGACCTGTCAGGGCCGTGAACAGACAAATATATATATATATATATATATATATATATATATATATATATATATATATATATATATATATATATATATATATATATATATAAATTTGAACCACCGTCATTTTCTGTCTCTAGGGGTTCTGAAACGCAAAATTTTCTAGTTGGCACTTCCGGATTGTTTCATGGGCAGGGAGCCGCTAAACTACTTAACCACGCTAAACACTTTTTCATTATTTAGGCTGCAATACAGTCCATGTGACTTGTATTGTAGCCATATATATTCAAATATGGCTACCATACAAGTCACAAGAATATTCCAAACCAACTAGATTCCCCAACCCCCGAGACCATGTGTTTACATCTATCTACGTCTTGTGCTCTATAAGCCTCGAGCATAACCATGGAACATCTCCAAGCTACGAGAATGGTTAACTCGCCGCTCTGTAAATGTAGTAGAGCAGGGAGAGAAACCCCAACCTATGTTCATTGTCAATCACATTGACCCCATCGATTTCCTCTTCAATAGTACTTCAACCTGTGAGGGTTCCTGGCATCTTTTACATCGTCAGCAATAGGCACACAGCCAGTCGAAGCATTGGTCTACCGTTTCTACAACCGGGGCTCGGTTAGAATCCTCTTAGGAAGGGAATTCTTAGGACCACCCGTTCTGGTCAGATCTCCTGTAAATCGAAGCTTGACGAAACAGGAGGACGATTTCACAGATTAATGACCGAATTCATGTTAAAAATTATACAGAAAATCCATGATGGATGCCAATAAGTTTAAGCTTATGGGTTGACATGTGGCATTACGGATGATAGTATTACAAATCCACAGGAAACGGTATTTATACCCGATATATCTCGAGGTATTCTACTCCATTTAATGGTTTTATACATTCATGGAATTCGATAAATGGTCGGTACACATCTCTAAATACAGTCCAAGTATCTGAGCGATAACAGTTTACTTGGCGAATACGAGAATTTATTTTTAACGAATTTTAGACATCTATTCGGTCATTAATACTAAGAAAAAATTAACGTGTCTTTTTGCCTGCTCAAATTCAGGAACATAAGTATGCTTTAGGTCCACCCGACATAGCTATCTAATCACATAGGCGTATGCGCGGTGGCTATGTTCGTACATGGCCACCTCGCATGCGCAAACGCCAGCGGATATATTTTGTGACACTTTTTTGTAACGTTATTCATCAGTTTACTCATCGCTGAAGCATATTTATGCTAAAAAAAACAAAAAAAAAAAAACAGTCCCGTGACAGGGGACACGAGGGCCCTTAGGGGCCGATACTATAGACGTATCTGATTCATGATCAAACCCACTAGGGAGGTAGAGTGGTCAGTACTATGCCCCGGTTGCCTGATTGCCCCTTTGCTGCTTCGACTGCTAGGTTATTGGCAGAAAGGTATCCATTAATGAATTAATTAAAGGCTGGGTTGGCCTAGGGACGGTCAGGGAGGCCAAATCCATCCCATGAACGAAGACACTAGAAGATAAAAATCTTTAATGCTTGCTCGGGATTTGAACTCAGGTCCTCCAGAATATTAGTCCAGTGATCTACCACTGGGAAAACCTCGCCCCCGATTAGCACTAAGGAACTTTTGTATTATGAATCTTGTGCGCCTGGTAACCAGATTGCATAAAAAAAAACTAATCTTCACTTCTGTATCATCTACTATCTCGACCGGATTCAGAAATGTAGGCCTTGGTATGGAGATGAGCAAGGTTGTCGTTTGGGTCTTCTAAGTTGCACCAACAAAACGTGGATGAGCATACTATTTATTATTAATATATATGTCGGTATGGTATAATTTATCCCTTGGACATTTGAAACAAAAACCAAACTCAGGGAACGCAAGTGTTTTATTCTGTTTGGTGTAGGCAAACAAAACAAGTAAGCGTTAATAAAACAACTATAAGTGAAGGAGGGCATTTCTTTTCCCCGATAGGAATATGTAGATATATATTGCTAAAGGATTTTTGGTTTTCTTTACTCCGACGAAAGCAACAAATCGTGAGTTTAACGGGAGATAGAAGAAAGGACTGAGAAATGTTTGACCTGGAAGCAGACAGGAGCTGCTGTCAGTCCTGAGATAAGGGCTTAACGGGTCAAGTAGAATCCTAAAGCCTCCTGGAGGATAAGCCTGTCCTAGGGGCTTAAGACCAGGACTCACAGCTACAGGAGTATGTGTCTCGTCTCTCAAGTCTTCAATCATCCCTCATCGCTAATGCCAGGATTAATCTCTCGAAACATATCGTCTGGTTTGTATGTCCAGTATGTCACTAGATTAGCAAGTCTTTATCTGATTGTCTTTGGTCGTATCATCGCTAACTTTCCTTCATTGTTTGCTTAAGTACTTCTTGATATGAAGTCATGTCACAGTATCCATACAAAATTGACATGACTATTTATGTCCTGTAGACTAGTACAGCGAGGTGAAATTGATATAAACCTATACAGCTAGGATATTTTCATCTAACTGATACCAAGGGGTCAATCATTGCTCAAAGAGTACGAACAGACAGATATATACCTATATATAAATAACTATAAAAAAAAAAAATATTTCGTTTAGAGCCTTCTGCTCAAATTCAGGAACATAAATATGCTTTAGGTCCACCCGACAAACTTATGTAATGAACTGAGTAATATATAGTCTTCTAATTCATACATGGCCTCCGCGCATGCGTGAACGCCAGCGGACACTTTTTTGTCACGTTTTTTTCCTGTTTAGTCACCGCTAAAGCATATTTATGCTAAAAAATAAATGAAATTATTCAAGCAGTGTAGGTTTGTGACCCAATTTTATTACGTGTGTAAAAATAGGATGTATACTATACATGTTTTATAGGGCGAATAAAACGTTTGTTTGTATATTCTATTGCGTGTTTATTTCGCTTACACAAACTAATTCTTATTCTAATATGCTTTATTTTACTTATTGATAACACTGGTAAAAAAAGTGAATTTTTTTTGCCTCAAAAGATCTATATAACATTTCTTGAAGATGTCGATGCCCATGTTATTGAGGTGCCAACCGTTTTTCTGCATCAGTCTCCAATTCTTAGAAAAACGGGAAAGACCGCATTTGGCTATAAAGTCATAAAAGTGGATGCTAAACCAGGATTTCGGGGGACCATTCCAGTCTTTTTTGTTTCCTAATTTCAACTTTACTTCTACATTAATTCTTCAAGGTATAGCTGTTATAATTTTTGAGACGGCTTTTCTACGGCCTTGAGGAAACATTAAATTGCAAATTTATGACTATTTTCTTATGAAAGTTATGACCTTTGAAGTCGTATATATCTGGATATGTTCATGTCCAGATATATATATATTTGCCTTTTTTACTTTTTTCATTAAGTCAATAGGGACTTGGTTTTGAACCGAAATTCGATGAAAAATGCTGTTTTTTGTTTTTACCATTTTTCTGGTTTTCGGGAAAGACGATTCCCGTTTTCCCAAGAATTGGAGGCTGATGCAAAAAAAACGGGCGAAGAACATGGGCATCTACAATAAATGGGATATAATTGGGATCTTGGTGCAATTTCGTTGTAGAGCAGTGTTATTTTAGCGGCATCGTATTAAGCATATCCTGACAAAGACTTCTAGAAGCAACAAATGCCCTGATGTAAGCCATGACTTATCCTACATGAAGATTGAGATTGGAAGTATATATACACCGAGAGTAAGTGCCGATAAAGCACCCGGACTTGGCTGTTCCTATCTAAGTAGTAACAGGTTACTTGGGAACTTCTGAGTAATGACTGCTTCATCACGCTACCTTCATCACACTTCTAGAACTCTACTCTCTTAGAAGCAGTCTTAGGAAGAAAACTTATTTCACTCCTAGTAATTAAATGGGAAAATTGGTGAAGATGTGATATTATTGTGTCTTCGAATTTTCCTTAGTTCCAAAAGACTTGTGTAAATACAAGCAATATATTAATGTAAGTTTGTCATAAAAAATAAAAATTAATAAATATAGAAATATGGTACTTTTTTAATTATTGGGAAAAGAACTTGTTTGTAAAAACGTCTTTCTAGAACAAATCACGCAGCCGAAAATGCAGTTAATTTTAGAAACTTGTTTGAAATTACTATAAGATACTGAACCCAAATTTCACAACGTATTTTATTGGGTTGAATGACAAATTTCAATAATTACTCGTTATTTCTTAATAACTTTTTATTTGGCTCTACACGTTTCACGTATTCTTGGCGCCTCTTCAGGAGCACTTAAAGTAAAAATTAATGCCTTAACCTCAGAGAACATCGTTAAGGGTTTAATTATCATTTTCCTCGTTTTGGAGGAAAGGAAAACGCACTGATAAAATATAATTAAACGGCGCAAAAAAAAAAAGAGCGTAAATATAATTAAATTGTAGACATGAACTGAAATGAAACTTATCCAATTCGATAAAAACATATATTTAATTTTTTTTGGCAAAGTCACAATAATTTATGATTCTGCTGAAGTGGAAAGAAATGGCGTATCAGTCATAAAACTGCTGGAAATGTCAGGGTTGGTTGGAATTTCAAGAGTGAAAATGGAATACAGGAGAGGGCTTAGGATGCTGCCTCGTGGATATTGGGTACTTCTGTAGTTTGACGGGTTGAGGGTTGATATGTCATATATTGGGCATGGATGGCGTGATCTACGAGATAGGATTTCAAGATGAGGAAGTAAGTATGAGGCAGGAATTGCTTGAGTTTGAACAGGTGTCCAAACACTTGACAGGCACGGACACCCCCTCGCAAAAACCTTCACACTCGAGTGTTGAGGATATGGCCTCAACCATTCGGAAGGCTTGTTGAGTAGTTGGGAACGGACACCGAAATGGTGACATTATGGAGTATTCAAGGGGTAGGAGACGTTTGTAATTAAAGAACATAATTCTAAAACAATGTTAACAAATTCAGACAGATAAAGATAAAGATATAAAAGATAAAGTCATCATGAATTAATCCATTTTCCTTTTAAATAAATGTATTAAATCCATTACCGAAAAAGCAAAATATTCTTAGGGATTTTCAGTACCCCCGAATGCGCGGCGCGCTGTATATACTATTTTGCATTACATTCCAGTAACGCAGAATAGTAAAGAAATCCGTTAAGCATCCCACAGGGGAGCATTCAACCAGAACTAAAATAGTCTTACTCGTCAGAAATATTCTCCCATAAATATAATCAATTTTACGTTTTTGCGTCAAAAACCTTAATAGGAGACTTTTTATAAAGCTTCATAACCCTCTGCTCCGTTGTAGCCCATGGTGACAGTTCCATCAAAGGCGAAACATTACTTGTTTTTGTACCATGGTTTTCATATGACAGGAGCCATAAGCCTGTTCCTGATAAATAAAGAAAATAAATTTTCTTTGTTTATTAACTTTTAATTTGCAGAATATTTTCTGAATTATTTCCAAATACTTTGAGTATTGTCTGCTTGAAGAGTGCTATAGAAAAGGTTGATATTAATCGGTATAAACAATGAGAAAGCCGAAATAGTAGAATCCAGGGACATTGGGTTGATGGGACAGAATGTGTCCCTGGGGACAATAAATATCTCTGTATCCTCCCCCCTCTCTTTCTCTCTCTCTCTCTCTCTCTCTCTCTCTCTCTCTCTCTCTCTCTCTCTCTCCCCCCCCCCCCTCTCTCTACCACTCAAATACATCGATAAACTAGTTAGTTCTCTCTGTGATCGAGGCTGCTCGTCTCGCTTTGACTTTTTCGTAGTGTTGCTAATTCATTCACTATTAGTATCAATAAAACGTTCAATTTATAATTACATTTTTACATAAAAGCTATAACATAGTCTAACTCGCAGAATCATACCGTTTTCCTAAATCATGATTATCTCTCGTGCTGCTTAGAAAGCTTAGGACAGGAAATAATTACTTTTAGCACTTTCCTCCGAAGGAAAGTAGCTATTGAGGTTGCACTCATGACGGAATTTTTGAAAAATTTCTTCAAATCTCCACCGATCCTACCTAGTAGGCACCGAAATTGGCCCCCGTTAAAATTTATATACATCCATGCATATATATATATATATATATATTCCAGAGGGTGAAACAAAATTCAGTCTTCCCACAAATTTTCTTTATTTTGCACTAGGCCTTTCAAGAAAAATGTGCCATCATCAGGTGCTAACAACAAATAAAAACATGCATTAATATTGTTTGACTCCTTAATAACAATTAATATTGTTTGACTGTTGTTGGACAGTAATTAGTCTAATTAGTCTAATTAATAGTTAGAATTTATAAAGCAAACGGTGAAAGTATAGATTGGAACATAATTAATGTTATAATTTAATTATAACATTATGTTCCAATCTATACTTTCACCGTTTGCTTTATAAATTCTAACTATTAATTAGACTAATTAGACTAATTACTGTCCAACAACAGTCAAACAATATTAATTGTTATTAAGGAGTCAAACAATATTAATGCATGTTTTTATTTGTTGTTAGCACCTGATGATGGCACATTTGTGTTGAAAGGCCTAGTGCAAAGTAAAGAAAATTTGTGGGAAGAATGAATTTTGTTTCACCCTCTGGAATTAAGCAACCCCACTACCGGAAAACATCAATAAAAAAAATACACATATATATATATATATATATATATATATATATATATATATGTATATATGTGTCTGTTAACACTATAGCGGCCAGAGTTTTTGTTTTTTCTTCACGAAACGTGGTATATAGCGTTCAATTAGCAAAGGATTGAACGAGTTCGTTTACCACCAAAATCGGTCCACCGGGAGGGGGGTTTACTCCGGACCAAAAACACTAATTTGACCCTGCCAGCCGTAGTTGTTGTTATAATTCAACGAAACTCGGTATTCGTTATGTTGATATAAAGAGAGACATACGTTGTAAAAATAAACTAAATCGGCTTATTAGGAGGGGGGGGGGTTACTACGGACCCACATTACCAATTTGCCACTACCAACGAAACTCAGTATTCGTGGTGGTACTCAACAATGAAAAATGGGTTGTAAAAATAAACTAAATCGGGTTATTTGGAGGGGGTTTACTCCGGATCTAAAGTACTAATATACTCATACCGGTCGTAATTTCTGCTGTATTGTAACGAAACGCGGTATACGTCATGTGTATCTCATGAGAAAGAATTGTTGTAAAAATTAGGTATATCGGTCGATTGGAATGGAGGGTTTACTTTAAACTCTGTTTCATTGGAATAAGCCGGCCAGACGTAGGTTCCCAAAGGCGCCGCGAGGAGCGTTATCTCCCACTATGGGGACTGTATGCTGTTTCTGCGTCAGATCAAAAGACGGAAAATGAAGTTTTTGTGTATTTATTAAGTAGTACAGTATCATATATTAACATAACTCTGGAAGCAAATTATTTAAAAAATTAATAATTGAACAGTTCTCATAAGAAATGAAAATGAGCAGAACTATTCACGTTTTTATTTTATTTATATAGGTTATTTACAGCAAATTATTCAGTTATGTAGTCTACACTACAAAAATTCTGAGGAAAGTGCTTAGTTATGCAGCTCCTGCGTGACGGACTTTTTTTTCTCCAGTGGAGCGAAATCAAACCATTTGGTACTTGAAGCAATATTTTTTGTCAATTGAAATGATCCTATAAAATTTATGTATTTTCAAGAAAATGCAACAGACTATCGAATGGGTGCCTTTTAGTTATCACTAAACTCCAAAACTGCTACTAATAATACAAGGGATAGTAGGGATTTTTAGGAAAATCTATATTAAAAACGTTTCGGCATGCTCTTTGGCAGCCTTGTTCAGATATAAAATAAATAAAATAACAAAAGATAATAATAAAAGTCCGTCACGCAGGAGCTGCATAACTAAGCACTTTCCTCAGAATTTGGGTAGTGTAGACTGCTTTCCAGAACAATTTGCTTAAAATAACCTACATAAATTAAATAAAAACATGAATAGTTCTCTTTTAAATTTGTAATGAGTAACTGATCAATTAATAATTTGCTTCCAGAGTTATGTTTACACATGGTACCTAATACACTACGTAATAAATACAAAAAACCTCATATTATCGTATTTTGATCTAACGCAGGAACAGGATACAGTCACTCTAGTGGTAGAAAGCGCTCCTTGCGGCGGCTTTGTGAACCTACGTTTGGCGGGCTTTTCTATTGAAATATATTACAAATTAAACCCCCGCTTTACGATTGACCGATTCAGCTCATTTTTGCAACACTTCTTTCTCATGAGTTACCCACGACGTATACCGCGTTTCGTTACAATACAGCAGAAATTACGACCGGTATGAGTATATTAGGAATTTGGGTCCGGAGTAAACCCCCCCTTCTAATGAACCGATTTAGTTTATTTTTACAACACATATTTAACTGTAGATTACCACTACGAATACCGAGTTTCGTCGAAATATACCAAAAATCACGGATGGTAGTGGCGAATTGGTATTGTGGGTCCGGAGTAAACCCCCCCCCCCTAATGAACCGATTTAGTTTATTTTTACAACACATATTCACCTGTGGATTACCACTATGAATACCGAGTTTCGTCAAAATATACCAAAAATCATGGCTGGCAGTGGCGAATTGGTATTGTGGGTCCGGAGTAAACCCCCCCTTCTAATGAACCGATTTAGTTCATTTTTATATCTCACTTTTCTGTCTATATTACCACTACGAATACCAAGTTTCGTTGAAATATAACAAATGTTACGGTTTCGTTATAACAAAACACTGGTTTCGTTCTTCGTCCATGACAACCAGTAGCTGTCAAGATTAACACACATTCCCAATTGCAAATTCTTGAGTGTCAGGAATAAAATAAATCTAAAACTTATTGTATCTAAGTTCAATTGACTGTTGAGAAGTGAATTCTTTTTCTCCACTAGTTATTAGATGATTCTGGGCGTTGATTAAGGTACTAGTAATTGGAGGATCCATACAGTGGATTGGATCAAGGCTATTGTCCAGTACTGCAGGGGTTATTGCTAGTTACCAAGGATAGACTATGCTGTCATTGTATGCTAGTCTCGTTCACTCTAACCAGTCGAGTGGAGACGATTGGAATCTCTCTCTCTCTCTCTCTCTCTTCCCTCTCTCCCCCCTTCTCTCACCCCCCCCCCTATCGCTCCCACTCTCTCTCTATCACTCACTCTCTTTCAACTCCCCTACCTCTCTCTGTTTCATGAATTTAGTATCAAATATTCTTTCCATGCTTTGTGAAAATTTATCTTTTTCAATCTCCGGCAAGAATACATTTTTCAATAATTTAAGAAGGAATCTTTTCTCTTTAATTAATAGATGATTGTTTTATAATATAATTAACCTTCCAGTGGTCACGGTCAATGTTGTAACACGGGCGGTCGCGCGGTGCACTTAGTGCGCCATCGTGTTTATTTTCGTGTTATTGTGTTTTAAACACTGGCTGTGTGCCTATTTATTTATGTCTTTCTCTATTATATTATTGTAGTCTGATATATATATATATATATATATATATATATATATATATATATATGGTAATGTAAATAAACTCATTTTATCTTTTAAAACAAATTTATTGCTTATAACTTCTTTTATTTTTAATAAATTATTTTGTTTACAATAAGTGGGGGCGAGGTTAGCTCAGTGGTAAAGCACTGGACTAATAAGTTGGAGGACCTGAGTTCAAATCCCGAGCAAGCACTAAAGATTTTGTCTTCTAGTGTCTTCGTTCGTGGGTTGAATTCGGCCTCCCTGATCGTCCCTAGGCCAACCCAGCCTTTAATAAATTTAAGGGTACCTTGGGTTCTAATGACTCCAGCAGTCGAAGCAGCCAAGGGGAAAATGAGGCGGCCGGAGCATAGTACTGACCACACTATCTTCCTAGTGCCCCGTATGGTCATGAATCAGATACCTCTATAATATCTGCCCCTCAGGGCCCTCATGGCCTGTTACGGGACTGATTTTTTTGTTTTTATTTTTTTTTACTATAAGACTAAAAATGCTAATGTGTATAAGCATTAATGTCTGGATCACGATCTATTCAGACAAATCAGTGTCCTGCCTATTTTCACTGCATTTAATACAAATTGGTTCAAGCTTTACATGTTTTTCACATGTAAATTTATTACATGTATTACACGTTATTTAGGTGTTTATATTTTTTTGTCGTCCACAAACATGACATCGTCCTTTCTTTTTCTTCGGAGGTGGTTCTCGCATTGTTACATCTGGACTCCTTGGGAATTCTCTTAACAAAAATTATTTTGTATCAGAAGGAAGTGATGGAATGTTTGCTCTACACTGCAAATGTTCATTCTTGAGCTTAAATGCAACATTCTTGCATTGTTCGTGCGGAGCAGTGCGTGCGCCAGCAAACTTTTCAAACGGTTTACAAGCTAGAACTGAGGAAAGCGTGAAAGGGTAGAACACCAGTCGTCACTGTAGGAGTGGTAGGGGTTTTCCTTGGCATACTTCAGGTCTGTAGGCCGTAGAGTTTCCCGGCAATTTCTTACAAAACGAAATGCTGGCTATGGTGCTCTCCTTGCGCCAGAGCGACTGCTGGAGGGTTCAAACGCTAATTAGAACATCATAAGTAGCTTTCCACCATATGGCGAAGAAGAAAATATACCAAAAAGGTAAAACATCACGAGCATGATAAAATTGTTCATTAAAAATTTAGCTTGACAAAATTGCAACCATGTCTTATACTTTGCAATATTGAAGCAATCTACAGGAGACAGCAATTTGCATAGGAAGAAGAAGCATGATAAGATGGTTGCCGGAACCTGATTCAGCATAATCGACTTGAAGCACTTGGATTTTAAGCTTCATCTAATCTACTATCTTGGAGCTTGGTGGCTTGGCTCCTTTCTTCATTCAACTACATTCTTAGACTTTTTACCAAGAAAGAATGCATTGACTTTTTATACCTTCAGAATTTAATAATTTATTCTGTCGAATAATATTTTATTTATTTACTAGCTGACCCGGGAAACGTTGTTTTGCCATATATATTAATTCTAGTAAATATTTTAGTAGTCAAATAAAACATAACTACCTTATTGTAAGAGTGTGGCGATGTGATCTATGACTGAAAGAGGAATAGAGCGCTCTGAACGTTGACAGTCTATAAAAATAACAAAACACCAAACATACATTTTTATAACTCATTTTACTTTATTATCTTGATTCATATAAATTAAAAATTATATTTCCACCACGAAGTATGACAATATACAGAGAAAAAAAACATATAAATTTCTTAGTGCAATGGAGAGCACGATATTTTTGGTTAGTCCATATTTGGCTAACAGAAACAAATGGGATGGCTTACCCACACGAGAACATGCCACGTATAATTGTCCGTGGGAAAAACACGGTGTGCCCAAATCTAAGCCACAAAAAGACATCTTTTGGCCTTGAGACTTATTGATTATCATTGCGAATTCCAATCTAATTGGAAATAGTACGTGCTTAGATGCAATTGGCACGTCTGTGGGAATAATACGCCTTCGAACTTGCCATTAAAAATTCCTGCTTCGAGAAGCTTTACGTTTTACGTTAAAGATCATATGCTAAATAAAACCACATTTTATAATTTTATTTATTTAAATTTTAACGTCCATTTATTATTAACTAGGAATTTTAGGACGGGTTATCTATAGGTTACCACCCTTTTCTAGCCAGGATAGGGGTGATGCCTTTTCTTTTTTCGAAAGAAAAGCCACCGCCCCTAGTGGGAATCGAACCCACGACCTTTGGCACGGAGTGTTAAGAGCCCACGCCTTAACCCTCACGGCTACCGGGTCTCCAAATTTAATTTTATAATTAAAGTGTAGTAAATATAAATTCATTTATTATGATTAAAGCATTAATATCTATTCAAAAATAGGGATTGGTGATAGAATAGTGAAGGATTGTATGTATTTTTTAATGCCAAGTCATAAAACAATTAAAAAAATAATTTTGTCCAAAAAAATAATTTTTAGGTTGGACCTCCCTTGACTTAGTGGTATGAAAAATAGTTTACAACCTATTCTCAGACTTACCGAGTATACACACAAAATTTCATAAAAATCGGTCTAGCCGTTTCAGACGAGTTCGACCACAAACACAGAGGCACGAGAATTTTATATATTAGATAATTACTTAGAGCCAGCAATGAGGCAACTTGCTCGACTTATAACTTTTCGAAGCTTTCTAAACATTCAAAGAATTTTTGAATAATGTCTTCACATTATCTGCAGTAGATACCGAAGATAACCCCCGTTAATCCAAACTCTAGGAGGTGACTCTGGACTTCATTTCCAACAAAAATGTTCATTTGATGTATGGTCTGATTCCGAAGGGAAAAGCAGTTATGTCCAATTTTATGTGAGTTTTTCTTAAGTAGACTTTTTTTTTTTTTATAGAATAGGAAAGCATTGCACAAAAACTGCTCAAGATAATTAAATTCTAATTACGCCATCATAAAATAGATAAAATTTCCTTTGAGTAAACAGTGATTTAATTCACTAAACCCATTGATAGAAGATACTTTCTAGACTTCCAATAACGCACTTCTGTTTTTCTCGATTAATCAGAGGTTTTTCGCAAATTTATTCTTCAGCCCCCTAACGGACTACAGATTCGCTACTTACAGCAAAACTTCTAAATTTAGTAAGCATTAAGTCTATTTAAATTAAGTGAGAGTTTATTAACGGATAAATTGAAGGATTGGATCCCTCTTGTCTAAAAATTTGCAATGTAGTTTTGTTACTTTCGAAACCTTGTGTGAAGAAATTATAAATTCTTCATTTTTTTTTTGGTCAAACTGTGGAAATCTTTTCTGCAGACCGAAAGCGTAAAAAAATAACTGAAAGAAGGCCATTAAAGCTATAAGACCTTTAAACCCAGGAGACTCCACTATTAGAAACATGCGCGCTGTCATGTTCAGCACCAAATTGCTAATGAAAAATATAAGAAAATATTTATCGGAAATGGTGCTGAACATAAAGTGCCTTTTATTGAGGCTAAATAATTGAAAATATAGAATGAGAAAAAAAATTGACTAATTTATTTTAGAATAAAACAACAACAACAAAATATCTCCTTGTGGTATTGTTAGTTGAAATGAAATAAAATATACGCCTTTTTGAAAATTAGAAAAAATAAAAAAAATAACAATTATAAGTTGAAATAGTGGCGGCTGAGGGGCTTTTTAAAAATGGTTGTAGTGTGGCTTATCTGGTGGTGAGTCTGCGTCTCCGCTGTAGCCGCTGACGCCAAGTTGAAGAACGAGCTTGACGGGGCGTAAAAAAGGGCACCTCCAAAGGGTGTATGCAGCAGGTGTAGCATAAAGATGCTCCTAAGGGCCTCAAGGCTGTACTGCCTTAGGGCGGGCAGCTCGAAACTCGGCTTTAATCTGGTGAACTGCCCGTATGGTGCTGCACTCAGCTCGAAGATTCCACCAGGAGGTGGCAATCTCTGCAGGCTTGAAGGTAAATCAGCCGTCCTATCGCAAAGATAGTGGTGATCCGAAGAGGATTAGGGATAGACTTATAACCTCCTCAGGATCAGTTCCTCAGCTGCCGCACAATTCCCCTTTAGCTAGAGGCTACGATACTTCATTATAACAATAAAATATTAGGTAATAAATAATAGCTACTTTATCCTACATGGTCTCTAACACGCACATTTTACTAAGTATGCCACATTTTCGAGATGCCAATGCTCAAGTAGACTCAAAGCAACCAAACAGCAAAATGGAGAAGGAGAATACAGGCTTGAAAATTGCAATATAAAATGAACAATGCTGGGAATAACTAATAATATTTCACGCATCAACAGTTTTAATCAACCCTATGAAGTCTGCATGGACCCAAATTATTCAGCATCAATCAATTACGCATTACTAGCTCCAATATATAAACCTCTACTTTTTTTTTATTTACCTAATAACCATTAATGTACCCTTTTTCGGCCTTTAGCCCACTACAGTTCAACATCTCTATTAGTCCATTATAATAATTTATTATTAATTTTTTAGCCCAGTTAATCTCATTACAAACCCTCTCTATACAGTCCTTTCTTCACATTACCCCTGCCTTGCTTCTCAGGAGGTTGGAGATATTTTCCTTCGAAAGCTCTGCTCTTTTCCCTCCAAAAAAAAAAATCTCTGTCCGAGGGATTTGTAAACATTGAACTTTCTTTCGTCCGAAAACGACAAATTTTTCCAAAATGAAAGCGTTTTTTTCTCATGATCCCGGGAAAACTTTATTCTTTTTTGACGAATTTTTAATTCATAAAAGTTATTTTTTTAACTGCTCTACCACTATATCCCGCTTCAAGTTTTAAGGTGTTACTGGGTTCCCATAATATGATGCGATGTGTTCTGCTTGCTCAGATGCAAATAATTTGAGGCTTTTTTACAGCTTTCTACACGATTTCACGGGAATCACACACTCACCGAACGTTTTCTGTCCACGAGATTTTTATTTTCCACTGATGTGGTTTTAAACTTTTTGATTATATATTGCTTGGTCCTTTAAGACAATCCCAGCTTTCATACCAAGTATCGCTAACTCAGTACATGATTTAAAAGTTTAACAATTTCATCTTTGAGATAAGAACTCAGTTCCTTAGATTTGCGATCCATTTCACTAGAATTATCTTAGAATATTGAGGTTTTTACAGTTCCCCATGTTGAGATAAAACGCTGTATTTCATAAGAAATAAATGATTATAGGTATTGTGTTGAAACATTGGCCCATAAAACAATTTGAGAGTTATCATAACACCTAATTTAAGTGTATGAATAATTTTTTTTCATGCCAAAGTTTCTTTTTTTGTTATTAATAGGATTGAGCGTGTTCCTAATTTTTGCTTTTGGATCAAAATAATGGGAAATGTTATTCGTTATTATAATCTGCAGTTTTTTTGGGGTTAAAAAATAAAATAAAATATTATTGACTAATAAATTAAGTGTATGAATAATTTTCTGACCCACTGAAGCATCTTCGGGCCAGTGTACCGCAACCAAGATGTGTTGTGAAAATGAACTTAATCGCTATCGGCGGATACGGGTGTCATCGGTTCCTAAGTTTTCTGCTGTACACAATGTTTGCTCTCGTGCATGTATATGTTCTAGATAACCGTGAGGTGAGAAAGGAAGGCGTGTGACAGATCGAATAGGGCAATAATCGAGGAAATATCGAAGAGAAAGGTGAATTATTAGTCATTTTTAGGGTGGAGTGACAGTAATGGCTGCCTAGGGAGATTGCCTCTTCATGAATGGAGAGTGATATTGGAGTAGTTTGTCTCTCCTTTCATTCATGCGACAATCTCTCCGATTGGTCTTGTGTCCCCTTGTTTGTACCGGCCAAGGACTTACACATTCAGGATTGCTCCGCAGAATCAAAAATAGCTTGACAATTCAAGAATTAGTTCACCCTTTTGTAATGAGATCTGTAACACTACTTATAAAACAAGTGTATAATAAATATGAAGGTATTCTACTTCTGTGATTCCCTTTTCAGGACTGTTTATTGAAATTTTAAGCAGACAGGGTGGGATATAAAAACCAGCAACCTAATTGAGAATTAATTTTTTATGTTTATCTGCTGTTACTTGTGTATAGTCACCAGAGAGTGAAAGTATTTATTGAGTGTGTGTGGAAGAATTTATCGTGTGAAAGATTTTTGAGATTAGGAAAACGTTATTGAAAAAGAGCATGTTATTTATTTGAAATCTGTACAAATTAATAACAGTACAATGTTTTTAATAGTCTCTTGAGCCGCCTGGGAGGATTGTCTGCATGGGATTGGGAAGATAAGGATAGACCTTCAGGATTAGGATGGCAAGACAATTTTGAGTGGAACATTTGGAAATGGGTTTTAGCAAGGTCAAGGAATCCCATTTGTCCTTACCACCTCCACAATCCTGAAAAACCTCCCCCAGAAAGCCATCACATTCCTCACATACCTGTATAACTCAATCCTAAGAAGAACCCATTTCCCGAATCCATGGAAACATTCAGTAGTTATCGTTATTCCCAAACCCTTCAAACCTCTTGATTCCCCATCTTCCTAACGACCTATCAGCCTTCTGCCATTAATATCCCTTTACAAAAGAATCCTCCCTATCATAGAATGCTCGAATAAAATTCCCAACCATCAATGTGGTTTCCGCTTCCAACATTCCGCAGTTCAACAGTGCTTACTAGTCGTAGACGTAATATCCTCCTCGTTTGAACGTAAGAGTTTTTGCAAGAGTGCCTTTCTCGACGTTGCTCAATCCTTCGATCGGGTTCGGCACCCGGGATTATTTTACAAAGTAAAGCTTATACTTCCACACACCTACTTCCTTATCCTCAAACCCTACCTGTCAAACACATCATTCCAAGTTATACAAGGCACAACCCTTGCCCCAACCTGCTACATTAATGCTGGAGTCCCCCATGGGAGTATTATTGGTCCTCTCCTTTTCCTCCTTTACACTGCGGACATTCCTACAAACCCCCAAACCTTACTGACCACCTTCGCAAATGACACTGCCATCCTTTCAACTTCCCCTGATCCCTCAGTAGCAGCCCAACACCTGCACGAACATCTTACCGCTATTCAGCATTGGAGTGAAAGATTGAGAATTAAAATCAACCCGGAAAAATGTAAACAGGTAACATTCACTCTCAACCGGAGATCATGTCCTTCTGTATGTCTCAAAAACACTCCGCTACCACCATCCAGCGAGGTTCGATATCTACGATTATACCTTGACAGCCGACTGACTTGGAACCCTCACACAAGACTGAAAAGACAAGAACTCAAAAGATACGGACTACTTAGACGACTCCTTGGACCCTCACCTAAATTATCGATTCATAACAAACTTACAATATATAGAACAATTATTCGACCCATATGGACATACGGACGCATTCCAGTCAAAATTCCTTCGTAAAATGCACCTTTCTATGTATTCAACAAAACCCTTCACAATGACCTTAAACGTTATTGAAAAAGAGCATGTTATTTATTTGAGATCTGTACAAATTAATAACAGTACAATGTTTTTAATAGTCTCTTGAGCCGCCTGGGAGGATTGTCTGCATGTGATTGGGAAGATAAGGATAGACCTTCAGGATTAGGATGGCAAGACTATTTTGAGTGGAACATTTGGAAATGGGTTTTAGCAAGGTCAAGGACAAATGGGATTCCTTGACCTTGCTAAAACCCATTTCCAAATGTTCCACTCAAAATAGTCTTGCCATCCTAATCCTGAAGGTCTATCCTTATCTTCCCAATCCCATGCAGACAATCCTCCCAGGCGGCTCAAGAGACTATTAAAAACATTGTACTGTTATTAATTTGTAAGTTAAGCTTTTTCGAATATAAAATTATCCCAGTAAGTGTCAGGCGTTTTCTTATTAACTAAACTTATAAAAGGTTTTCTCCTAGCTACCATACCATTAAAATTGTTTCTCCTCAGGGCCTGTTTTACTGTTTCTGGGCTTTCCTTTGTTCCAGTTTCTTGTTGAAGCTCCGTTGCTATGGTAGGAGAATTTATAAAGGGATTCTGGCGTACTTTTCGGACTATTCATATTTCATCCCTCCCGAACAGCAGTTTAGGACGCCCTGTTTCTTTGTCCACTTTTCAATCTATCCTCCGTTTTCAATCATTTTATGATATTCGACACCGATGAAATAAGCTTACTGGTATCTTGGCTGATTTGTTTGAATATACAGCCCTTATAGAATCTACACGCAGACGAGTCTCAATCGACGTTGGTATTTACCACCTCAAGCTTGTGGTTATTGAGGTGAAACATGCAGCTTGGGGTGAAGGTGGGGACTTCATTGCTAGTACTGACTATTTCCTACAACATATAAATAAAGTTGATACGATAATGCCCAGAAAAGAGCTTAGAATTATGAAAAATCGAAAATTCCGATTACTTTTGTGACCTGTGAATTCTATGTTTTAATCTATTCTTACTTCTATTTTCGTTATGAACAAATTATTTTGCGCGAATTTCAGGTTATTTTGATCCTCAGGAATGGTACTTTATGGGGCTATTAAAAAAATTGCACTTTTGATAAGTAATTACAAGCGTAATTTCAAAATTTCGTTTTTCCGATTACTTTTGGGAGACACTATAGCTTCATATATTTGGACTTAGCCTTATGTTATGGTTTAACGGTTCTTCTTGCATATGTCGAAAATGATTTGCAAATGTATGTAGTGCCCGTAATAATGGTGCGATAAGCACACATATACAACCAAATAGTTCATTTCTTCCTTAAATAAAAAGACTTAAAAAAAGGTTTAAAGTTGTGTTAATGGCCTTGCAGGTCGGAGCGTATATAATAAAAAACCCATAAAATAAAAAAATAAAATCAGATTAATGTGAAAAATAAACAATATATAGAAGCAAAAGATTTATTCTTTCCATTAATTGCAGAACACATTCTTTTCGTAACGATCCTTGCTAAAGTCTGCTCCTTTAGTCTAGGATTTAGAATCTAGAAGCAGGGTTGGGCTGAACAATGACATGAGCTTGAAAATGGGGCTAAATCCATATTACCGATTGCCGATAAAAAGAACACTGGACATTTTTGGCCATCTATTCACAATTGTACTTCCATTTTCACCATACTGCAATTTCTATGAAAACATTAATACTTTCGGCTGGTTACAATGTTTCCGAACACTACAGCCATCCAGAACAAATGAAATAAATGCGAACTATAAAAAATTCTCATTACAAAAATCATTGTTATTTGAGATGTAAGAATACTTACGATTTTGTGATTGAGATGCGCCAACTCCCTTTCTGTGACCCTCCGCCTGTTCTGCTCCTGTTGCTGCCTCTTGTATTGGCTGTATTTGTAGAAGAGGTACATGCCGGGAAGTGCAAGGACCACGAGGGGCCGCATGAACGGCGAACTAGACAAGTTCCGTGGCATCCCTCTGCAAAAATCGGCGACGATTCAATTAATCAGATCAAAGAGGTTTAAGTAGAAAAGGGCACAAAAAAATAAATAAATAGATAATAAGGTTTGTAGTATGGTAAGCATATTGTATAAGGAAATGTACGTTTGTAAGTCCAATAAACAAGCTAATAGTAAACCTAAATGGCCTTGGGTTTTCACGTAAAGGTGTCGGACCTCAGCTTTTAGAAAATTTGGGGTTATTTTATATTGTACTGATAGTCCAAGAGCCTTTGGGCAAGAAGGGAATGTTTTCGGGCATGGCCAGAAGGGACTTGAGGCTGATAATAGCAACCGTCTCGGGCCCCTGTACCTTGGAGAAACATGTCTATACTGTAAAGATGAAGTCCACACCAGTCTGCAGATTGTGTAATCACAACGATAAAACACCTAAGCATGTTACATTTGAATATGTAGCATTGGAAAAGAGGCGGTTCCTACATTTTGGTAGCCTTGTTGAGTATGAAATCAGGAGATCGACGAATATCGGGCACTATATGAGGTTCATCGGAAGTTTATGTTAAGATCTGACCATTTTTAGGAATCCCAAAATAGGAAATTGCCTGACGTGCACCCTGAACGGCGGAGGATATGAGACATGACAAATCTAATCTAATCTAATCTGGATTTTTTTTTAGCCTTTTTATAAATTTTAGCCTTTATATAACATTATAATTATTATTGTTATTTAAATTTTAACATCCATTTATATTAAACAATTTTAGGATGGGTTATCTATAGGTCACCACCCTTTTCTAGCCAGGATAGGGCTGATGCCTTTTCTTGTTTCCAACGCCAAGAAACACCACGACCCCCTAGTGGGAATTGAACCTACGACCCATAGCACGGAGTGTTTCGTACTCACGCCTTAACACTCACGGCCACCCGAGCAGAGCCCGGCCGGTGCTGTTTCCTTTATTTATTAAAATGTGATAGAGGGACTTTAATTTTAAAATAAGGCGTGCATAAATATCGTTGCGTCACTCGGCTGGACCACTTGCGCATGGTTCTTGGGGGTCGTCAAACCCGACAGAATAGGTGTTCAAATATAGAAATTTTGCTATTATATATTTTATAGACTGTAAACGCTTGTGAAATCGTCAGTCAACGGAAAAACAATGCCGCCTAACCTCTTCAGGTGTTATATTTCAGGGGTTCCATTCGCCCCGGTATAAAGTAAATTTTGAGAACCTGATCTAAGGGACTAGGTATTAGTTCTCTACAAAAACGTGCCGAGGTGATGGATTTGTTATGAATCTTTTAATGATGTTCGTTTCTGTACCAATTTTAATTTTTATAAAATTTGTTCCCTGGTCCATCCTTAATAGCTAATTTAGCCGGAGAAATGTTAAGGATTTAGAGGAATACATGCCGGTGAAAGAAAGGTCTGATTGAGAATATCTGATTTTTGCTGACAATACTGAAATTCTCCCAGCGAGATTGTCTGTGACAGGGAGATCCTTGATTGAATTATACCTCGCTGATTGACATGGAGAAGACGATCGCTGGCAATTAGTGGCTAACCTGGTTAGTGTGATATAAAAGGCACTGTTCCCGCCTAATTCCATCTTCTCCACAGCTGATTTCATTACAGACTGTCTTCGCTATAGGTACCTCCCTCGCCCCCCGCTGAAATTCAATATCTTTACTTATAGGGCATTTAAACCGGTATTTGGTTGTGCTTTTAACAGAGGATTCACGGTTCAATATTCGACAACGTACAGTCTCATTGTATAAGTCTTAGCAATTTATGAATGAGGGCATAGTAAATTAGAAAACGATTTATTTTTTATATATAATTACTCTTCCAAATTATGTTAAAATAGAACAAAGCTCAATAAATATGTAAATGATTTTTTCAGATGTGCGAATAGGCAACTAGATACAGAAAATGATCTTTGTTAAAGTTTATATATATATATATATATATATACATATATATATATATATATATATATATATATATATATATATATATATATATATATATCGAACGAACTCAACACAAGAACAAGGGAAAATGCGTTTGACTATTTTGGCCATAAGGGTGAACTCCACTAGAGTATATTCAAAACATTTGTTCGTTGTGGGATGTTTGATTGTTTGTTTATTAATTTATATTAATAAACAAATTATATATTAATTGACGAGGAAATGTGAACTTGAAGTTGAGTTCGCCATTCGTATCATATTAAAAGT
Source organism: Gonocerus acuteangulatus (assembly GCA_946811695.1). Taxonomy (NCBI): domain Eukaryota; kingdom Metazoa; phylum Arthropoda; class Insecta; order Hemiptera; family Coreidae; genus Gonocerus; species Gonocerus acuteangulatus. Next base: position 22,210,618 of record OX328124.1, on the reverse strand, counting down.
CCGTCACGCAGGAGCTGCATAACTAAGCACTTTCCTCAGAATTTGGGTAGTGTAGATTGCTTTCCAGAACAATTTGCTTAAAATATCCTACATAAATAAAATAAAAACATGAATAGTTCTCTTTTAAATTTGTAATGAGTAACTGATCAATTTATAATTTGCTTCCAGAGTTATGTTTACACATGGTACCTATTACACTTCGTAATAAATACAAAAAACCTCATATTATCGTATTTTGATCTAACGCAGGAACAGGATACAGTCACTCTAGTGGTAGAAAGCGCTCCTTGCGGCGGCTTTGTGAACCTACGTCTGACGGGCTTTTCTATTGAAATATATTACAAATTAAACCCCCGCTTTCCGATTGACCGATTCAGCTCATTTCTACAACACTTCTTTCTCATGAGTTACCCACGACGTATAACGCGTTTCGTTACAATACAGCAGAAATTACGACCGGTATGAATATATTAAGAATTTGGGTCAGGAGTAAACCCCCCCTTCTAATGAACCGATTTAGTTTATTTTTACAACACATATTTACCTGTAGATTACCACTACGAATGCCGAGTTTCGTCGAAATATACCAAAAATCACTGCTGGTAGTGGCGAATTGGTATTGTGGGTCCGCAGTAAACCCCCCCTCCTAATGAACCGATTTAGTTTATTTTTACAACAGTTATTTACCTGTGGATTACCACTACGAATACCGAGTACCGTTGAAATATACCAAAAATCACGGCTGGTAGTGGCGAATTGGTATTGTGGGTCCGGAGTAAACCCCCCCTTCTAATGAACCGATTTAGTTCATTTTTATATCTCACTTTTCTCTCTATATTACCACTACGAATACCAAGTTTCGTTGAAATATAACAAATTTTACGGCTGACATAGTCAAATTAGTGTTTTGGGTTCGGGTAAACCCCCCCTTCCGGTGGACCGACTTTGGTGGTTAACGAACTCGTTCAATCGTTTGCTAATTGAATGCTATATACCAAGTTTCGTGACGAAAAAACAAAAACTCTGGCCACTATCGTGTTAACAGACACACACACATATATATATATATATATATATATATATATATATATATATATATATATATATAGATATATATAAATTTTAACGGGGGTCATTTTCGGTGTCTACTAGGTAGGATCGATAAAGATTTGAAGAAATTTTTCAAAAATTCCGTCATGAGTCCAACCTCAATAGCTACTTTCCTTCGGAGGAAAGTGCTAAAATGTACATACATACATAAACATATTATTGAAGTAAATTTTGGTTCCTACAAATTTCTAGTAGAGGTATTTCTCAAAACATTTTTCGAGGATGCCACCGCATACGTTAGGAATGCCCTACAAGTGAAGTCAAATATTCTGTGCTTGCAAGGCTCTAGGTCCTCAAAGGTTGACAGCCTTAAGCCCACCAAAAAAAAAAGTTTTGGATAATTGAGCATTAAATTTATTTCTGGAGGATTCTGGATATTTTAAGCTATGGGGAACAGTCCAATGAGGTAGAAAGGATCTACTGAGGAGAAATGGTGACGTCATGCGGATGTTTACTAGCAACAGTTTATGGTTCACTAGGGAAGATAATTAAAAAAAAAAAATTAGTATACATTGGACCTATAATCTGGAGCTCCTAGGACTTGAGTTTCTTTTTTATTGCTAAATCTGTACATTAGACGTTTTTTCTATAACATTCGCTAACAATAATTTCTTATTGCTTTTTCGTTCCTCCGTATAATGAATGTCAACATGCACATCCGTTATTGCTTCGCTGATCGGTTGCAGGTGTATTCAAAGGGTTATGGCCCACGGATTTTTAGTCAGCCTGTATTTTCAAGTTTAGAAATGAATGAATACCGGTTTCGACAAATTGTGTATTGAATCTCCAAAACTAGTCGTTGGAAAATGTTGTGACTATTTTTAGAATGTTGTTCAAGCTTAATTATTATAGATTCCTGATTTTGGGGTTTTTCGGTTCGCTAGAGTTAAATGTAGCAAACATTTTTTCTTTAGGTCCTACAGTTGTATCCATTCCCTTGATAGCATTTAGATTCCATTAATGACAATCTTATTTAATTTCAACTCTATAAACCATACTTTATCGCAAGTATTCCGAGGCAACGTGATTTACCGAATCACCCTTTTATTAGGCTTGTGATTGAATTACTCAGGACCCCCTCCCCCTTGGGAATTTCTAACTGCCTAAGATAATGGAATTCTGAAGAGGCTGGAATAAGAAGAGGGAATTTATGGAGGAGGAATGCTATCTAGAAGCCAGTTATGGGTTCGAGGAATTCTCAGGTCCAGGAATTCTTATTGGCCAGGTGATGATATTCATCGAATTCTTGGGGGTTCCATTGTTTTTGAATTATTGCCCTTCCCAGAACTACCCTCCCTACCTCTCTGGGAATTCATGAATCAATGAACGTGCAATATTGTCCTCGCCAAGAAGCACAAAATTTGAATAAATTGCTGATTTATGGAGCATTGAAGATGGGGTGTTGCACAAAAAGCGCTCTGGGCTAAAGAAACACTTTAGTGATGGCTTGGAGCATAGGATTTTCGAAAAAATATAAAGAGTGCTACTCTACAAATAAATTTTTTTTCGAATTAATCGTCCAATACTGCTGATCTCATTATCTATTTAGTGTCCCGCATATATAACACAACGGACAGTATCTTCTGAACTTGGTCTGGCTAGGTAACCAGCTTGGTTAATAGTATATGTGCCAAGGAGTGGGTTAAGGACGCAAATGAAAATATCACTTAATATTCACACATGGTAACATATTCTATTCCACTTGTTTCTGACCAATCAAGTATGTTCACTTTTTTGGATTTATATAGAGTAGGTCAAAGATAGTACTTCATTTTCTTTTGTACCACTTTATTGTATATTTCCCTACATGTTTCGTGGTCTTAATGCCACCTCCTCAGGGGCCATTACATCCCCGCATGTGGTCAGCTTAACAGTCTTAATATGGGCGGCGAGCTGACTACCTGCGGGGATGCAATGGCCTCTGAGGAGGAGGCATTAAGGCCACGAAGCATGTGGGGCAAATATACAGTAGAGTGGAACAAAAGAAAATGAATTACTATGTTTGACCTACGCCATATATATATATATATATATATATATATATATATATATATATATATATATATATATATAAAAATAAAAGTCGTGCCATAATGTTTTTAGAGAAACACGAATTCCGGATGTCAGGAAATCAAAGTCAAAGTTCTGAAAGTGCTTCTGCACAGCTAAGGCGGATGTTTACTCTATGGAATGCTGATTAATAAACCTGTTTGAAAAAGGTGTGCTATTGAAACTTAATGATTTAATTATAATTTTTGCGAGTGATTTGTGGGTAACAAAATGTTAGGAGGGGAGTTTTGAACTCGGAATTCGGACATTGAATTTTTCATAGATGATTGTGCTATTCACTTTAACTTGAAAATGTGAGAGAACTAAAGACGGATCAGAGAAACAAGCAAACCGTCGTGATACCTACATCTTACTGACTCGGATAATAAAATAAAAAATCAGTTTTTCAGATTTGAATTTTCTCTTCCAAGGTCCTGAAACGACCTTAATAAATGAATTTCCCAAGAATGTGATAAAAGAGAAGGCAAAGAATCTGTTCTGGTAAATGTTCTCTAAGTAAGCGAGCATTAACCTTTTTCCTGGAGGATTCTGGGTATTTCTAGCTTTTGGCACAGTCCAAAGAGGTAGAAGGGATCTAGTGAGCGGGAACAGTGACGTCATAGGGGTGTTTACTGGCAACGGTCCTACGCCAGTCGTAAATACTCCAATTATCCCCCCATTCGATTCTCCTCCTGTCAGCCCTTTCTTCCCCCGCTCTTAACACTACACAATATTTCTTGTCCTTTCTATATTTCTTTTATATAAATGCCGAACAGAAAATAACTCACTGGATTAGTTCTAGAACTCAGATAAAGTATTGCTACTAGCTTGATATATTCCAGTTTTGGAGTAAAAGCAGCCCTTAAATAGTTTATTGCTTGTAAATTCCTAAAATGGGGTAATACACTTCAATGTAAGATGACCTTAAGTTACTCACTCTTCTCAGACTTGCAAATAGAACACACTAGTTTATAGACCATCGCCGCCTCTCCTGTTTGGCAGCCTGGTAAACTGGTAAAAAGTATTGGAGATGTGCTTCTTACAAATATTGGTTTTAGAACATTTTTAAAAACTATAGCTAAACAGGTTTTTCCACTATTAATTGAAATATACTAATTCACATTGTAAAATAACAAAAACTACAATATATCGTCGATACAAAAGCAAACTAACGAATATGAAAATCACCACTTTTCAGAGTGGAAAAGTAATTATTCATAACTTTTTTTTGGACAGTCAAATATTCGGCAGATTTGACCTTTTGATAGTGGAATACTTTCCCTTTAATAGAGTGAAGTCAGAATTTGCCGTAAATAAGTCCAGCAGAAATTATTAAAGATGCACAATGAAAGATGCATTTTTTCATATTCGTTAGTTTGCTTTTGTATCGACGATATATTCTCTTCCTATCTTCATCTAGATAGGATGATATTTTCAGCCTTTGAAATACACCCTGTATTACAGCTCACTGAACATCACAGTCGACGACAACGAAGGACAACATTTGACCTAGAAGAAAAACACGAGGAGCGGTTTGGTCCTCATGGGGGTTTTGGGGTCGCTAGAGAAAAATCGTAGGAAACGTCTAAATATATGCATGCGTATGTTTTTGAGGTCCCTGATTTCGAACCCGTAGTTGGGTCTTCATTGCTTCGTGAAAGCAAATTCATTTTTCAATAAAAACATATGTATGTTCTTAATTATAATATTTTTAACAGTTAACGTATTAGGTTATTTACAGTGTATAAGCATTGCTTATAATCTAAAAATGCTTGCTTATTAACCAAGCGTTTTTAGATTAAAAAAAAAGTAATGATTTTTTTGGAATTATCTATTAATTTTAGCGAGTTGGATTGACTAGAGTTTCGATATCTACTTGAGCGAGCTAGCATAGCACTTACGCCCATAAGCGAAAGGTTACGACGCCCTTAAAATTTACAACTATTTTTAAATAAATATTTTTTATATTGTATCGAAATAAAGTTAAAACTATAACAGCAATAATAAGAACACGTAATCACTAGGTGACAATAGAATCACATGTTAATAATGCAATTTTTTAATTAAAAAAGACAACTTATTTGACAGAATATAACGACCATATAGTAACGAATAATTATTTTATCAGAAAATAAGTAATATATACCAGTAAGATATATACATTCAAATACTAAACAAACGCACTGATGAACACATGACTAAATATAGAAGTAACTCTTAACATAAACAGTACTTACAGATACTCTAGACAATATCTAAATTTATCATGACAGATTTTTCTTTATTAGTTATTATGTTCCTTAAACTAATGTTTTGACTGTTTTATCGCCTAGCAACGATAATAACAATAAATAAATAAATAAATAATGCAATTTAAATTAATTTATATTTGTGTTAACAAAGTAAAAAAGACGCCCGTAATATTTTTTACTTGCACTGTCTCCCAGAAAATGAGTTTTCGAATGAATTTTCCCCCTATTTGATTGGATATTGATAAACAATCGTTATGTTCGTTAACCAGCAGAATTCGTCTAACGGAAGATGTTTTTTTTTTGGGCGAAAGATAGGTGGAGCTTTTGGAAGAATACATGCCGGTGAAGAATGATCTGATTGAGAATATCTGATTTTTGAAATACTGAAATTCTCCCAATACTGAAATTCTCCCAGCGACATTGTGTGTGACAGGGAGATCCTTGATTGAATTATACCTCGCTGATTGACATGGAGAAGACGATCGCTGGCAATTAGTGGCTAACCTGGTTAGTGAGATATAAAAGGCACTGTTCCCGCCTAATTCCATCTGCTCCACAGCTGACTTCATTACAGGACGTCTTCGCTATAGGTGCCTCCCCCCTCGCTGAAATTCAATATCTTATAGGACATTTAAACCGGTCTTAGGATCTGGTTTTAACAGAGAATTCGTGGCTCAATCGTCGTCAAAAGTGAACTCCCTAAAGTACAGGGCGTATACTAGGACGTCGAAAAAAGGCACGCAACTATATCCGGAAATATCATTGTAACAACACAAATATCAATGATTACGGTATGCGTAAATCGTAAAATTAGCGTAACTTTTATATTAAATATAAATAAAAAAAAAAATCGAAAAGAAAATATCGTTTTGTTGTATACTCTAGCTCATAACTCCGAACGAATTCCCCCTAGAGACCTTGCCGAGGCGTCAAAAGTTGTGTAATGAAATTTCCTTCGATGTTCAATTCGATGACAAAATTCATTCGCTTTTTTGTAAAATATAAAAAAAATAAATCAGTAAAGTAACTGGCCACGAATGCCAAGAGGGGCAGATACTATAGAGTTATCTGATCCATGACTATACGTTGCAATAGCTAAATAGTGTGGTTAGTACTATGCTCCGGCCGCCTGATTTTCCCCTTTGCAGGTACCCATTAATAAATTAATTAAAGGCTGGGCTGGCCTAGGGACGGTCAGCGAGGCCGGATCCAACCCACGAGCGAAGACACTGGAAGATAAAAATCTTTAATGCTAGGTCGGGATTTGAACTCAGGTCCTCCAGCGCATTTATCTAGGGCTATACCACTGAGCTAACCTCGGCCCATGCAAAATATCAATAAGTATGAAAAATTTGCATTTTTTTTGGCAACTTTAATGCATTTGGAACGTCCATTTTCTAGGAAGAAAATGTTGATTTCATAAAAAAACAACTCACGGAAACGAAATTTCTTACAATAAATGTTGTTATAAGTTGTGGTATAAAGGTAATGGTATAACCTCTAAAAAGTCCGTCACGCAGGAGCTGCATAACTAAGCACTTTCCTCAGAATTGGGTAGGGTCGAGTGCATTCCTGAATAATTTGCTTAAAATAACCTCTACAGAGTAACACAAAGTAACACCTCCCCCCCTTCAAATAGACCGATTTAGTTCATTTTTACAACACTTCTTTCTTATTAGATGGCCAGGACGTATAATGAGTTTTGTAACAATACAACTGAAATTACGACCGGTATACGGAAATTAGAAATTTCCCCTCCCTTCTAGTCAACCGATTTAGTTTATTTTTATAACACATTTTTCTCTACACTTGGCCACAACGAATACCGAATTTCGTTGAAATATAACAAAAATGATTGCTGGTATTGGCAAATAACTACTTTGGCTCCGGAGTGAACCCCCCCCCCTCCGGATGGACCGATTTTGTTGGTTAACGAACTCGTTCAATCGTTTGATGAGGCAATACTACATACCAAGTTTCGTGGATATATATATATATATATATATATATATATATATATATATATATATATATATATAAATATATTTTAACTGGGGTCATTTTCGGTTTCTACTAGGTAGGATCGATAAAGATTCGAAGACATTTTTCAAAAATTCCGTCATGAGTGCAACCTCAATAGCTTCTTTCCTTCAGAGGAAAGTGCTAAAAGGTATCATAAGAAGGGGGAAGACAGCGAGGTAGGAGACTTGCTAAAGGTAGACATAGAGGTATAAGGAGACTAGCTAGAGGTAGACATAGAGGTATAGGGAGACTATCTCTATGAATAGATAAAGAGGTAGATCGGGAAGACCTAGTGGTGCATCTCGTGGAAACTCGGCTGAGAAGCTCATTTCACTTTTAACTTTTAATGGAATGCTTTAAATCGATTATGAGCTCCTAGAATCGATTTTGGGGGTTCAGCCGATCCCTTCGCTCTGTACCTAGCTCCTTTAAGTGCCTATCTTCTCTTCCATTTGTGAGGAGAACCTGCTTATGACGTCAGCTCGGTGAGGCAATCTTGAAGCTCTGGGGATAAATTTTTGTGTATAATCACATTTTGACATGACTTGTTCATTCCAAATTATGAGATAAAATGACCACCGCGATGGTTTAATAATTATATTTCATTGCCAATTTTCAGAAATTAATTCATTATTAAACCAGTTGATGAGGTGTAGGGGTTTTCTTCCACAAGCAATTTTTGTTTCGGTTAATATATCCTTCTTAAGCTAGAGAAGGGCTATTGTGGCATTTTTGCCTAGCCACCCACTCAAGGACATTCTAGAATTTGGTGGATTAATGCGTTTACCGATTCAATAGAATAAAGTCAAATTGCTGGAATCGTGGTGGTACATCGGTGGCATCACCGGGTTCCTCCACGGGTCTTGACCGGTGTGCGGCGCTGGCTGGTGCTCTGGGTCGTGTTAGACCACGGACTCCGGGAGGACTGTGAACAAAACAGACTTGTGCACGCTTCCTGAAAGAGTCTGCTTGTTTGAAGAGTTTTAGTCTTCCTGCAGACAGCAGCCCGCCAGCGCCTGCCTGCCGGAACGGGTCCGAGCGGGTAGCCGGGGGGGGGGCATTGATACCCATTGTTTTATCGCAAATCGCCAAATTTGGATGGAATCACATTCCCAGTCACTAATCATATAAAGAAATAGGTCCTCACTAACCGGTGTCCAAATGCAGAGTGAGATGCAGAAGTTGCTTTCAATCACTAGCGCTAGGGGTCACTGCTTGCAAACCGCAAATTTTAAATATGGAGTCTGGCGGGCTTATTTGAATACCGAACACCCATAGTATGCAAATAGGCGTATATGTTCTCAACTATATCTTCTACATGTAAAATCATCATTATTCAAATTAATATAAACAATTTCGCCAGGAAAAAAGAAAATCAATTACATAACATCGCAATGCAAAAATCATAAATATCTCCCACTTCACTGGCGTTAATGGCTAATACTGGCACGCCAAAAAAAAAAAAAAAATAATAAAAAAAAATAATAAAAAAAAAAAATAAAAAAATGTCAAATCGTGGTAAAATGCAGCCAAAGACAAACTTCTTCCAGTTAACTGCATTTTGCAAACTGAGTTTGTGTGCTTACATTTACAACAGTACCGCCTGAAACCGCAACCAAATAAATGATTGTTTGAAGTCTGATACCCCCCCCTATGATATGTACCAGGATATTTGATGGAAGGAATATCCGGATGTAGCACATATAATTTGATACTTATTAAGATTCATGAGTCAAACAGAACGGAAGTATTGACACTAGATATCAGTAGATAAAGATAGAGCTTCCTAATATATGCCCTCCGGCTCCAGGCATGCCAATGTCTTTCTTCTATTTTCGGGTTTGTTTCGGCGTATGTTTGAAGTGACAGGTCGTTATTCAGGTTGGTAGAATTGTCTGCTGGCCCCCAGCCAGCGAAGGTCCGAGCACCTGTTCCAGTATTTCAGCCGGCCCCTATGAATGGTCTGCCTAACTCCATGGATTATGGTATCAGCAGGGATAGACTTTGGGCTACTAGACTATTCAATTTCAGCTGGGGCTTAAAAACAGGAAGAATTATAGTGCAATCTCCTCTCTTTCTCTTTTTTCTGAATGCATATTTATCAGCTGTGAAAAGGAAGAAAGAAATATGATGAAGTTCAGTCCTGCTGAGTTTTTATGAATTTTTGAAAACTAGTAAGGTAAAAAATCTATATCCACGGTCAACTATTAAAGCCACTATACATTCACGTTTCCAGTGCCCTGTCAAAGGACCAATAAATCAAAGATGTTTGCTGAAAAGGGACAAGTCACTCAGGATACAGCTAAATTATCGGTGTTTGTGTGTCCTCCTTTAGGAAATCCATGAAATAACAGCATATTTGGCATTTTTACCATACAGCGCATAAATCTACCAAAGCTTGCAAAAAAGGCAAATCAACAAAGAATTAGTAGCATTAGTCAAGGATAAAATAGGCTTGCTATTGGTGGTTGTATGCCCTCCGAAACAACAACTCCACAACGCATAAGTCCATCAAAGAAAAAATACGTTGAGATGAGTTTAAATCAGCTATGAAGAATCCTCGGTTTTACGCTGTCCATACCAATCCCCTGAAAACTGACTAATCTAGGATATCTCCTATTGTATGAACTAGCATAAAATAAGCTCATAATTGCTTATTGCACGTCTTTCATACAAACAAGTCCGTAACGCACGTATCAATCAAAGCTAATGACGTCCAAATGAAGCCGAATAAGCCATGAAGTAGCCGCATTATTGGGCGGTTGTTTGCCGTACATACCAGTCCCCTAACAATGAAATAATTTTGGAAATGTCAAGCATAATTGGTATCTGCCAGTCCTCCATACCAACACCTTTACAACGCATACATATATCAAAGGTAATGTCGTCCAAACGTGGACAAATCTGTCACGAAGTAGTAGCATTTGTGGGTGGTCATTACCCGGCCGAACCAAAACCTAATAATCTGTGAATTTTCTTGTTGTATGTGAAAAAAAAAAATCAAGGAGGAAATTGTTTCTAATTGTTATTTGTACATACAAAAAAGCATCGGTATTTATTAGAACCATCAAAGCAAAAGCCGTCCAAACGAAACCAAATTAATCATGAAGGAGCCGCATTAGTCGATGGTTGTTCACCGCCCAATCCTATACCCTGACAAGGAACTAATTTAGAATATCTTTTGTTGTATGTAAAATCATAAAATATGCGAATAATTGGCATTTGAACGTTCTGCATAGGAACACCTCGTCAACGCATTTATCTATCAAAGCTAATGTCCAAATGATGTAAATCAGTCAAGAATGCTGTCAAGGCCAATACCCTGACAACGGACAAAATCTAGGATAACTCCTTTTGTATGAACTCGCATAAAGTTGGCGCGTAATTGGTCACTGTACGTCTTTCATACCTTGCCTCTACAACGCATATATCCATCAAAACTCTTTTCCTCTAAAAGTTGTCAAGTTAGAGGGCACCTACATTGGGCCCGATCAGATCCGATCCGATCCGATAGCCACCGATTGTCGGAAGAAAAAGAAACACATGCATCCAATCCAACTGGTCCGGACCAATGCCTACATGGATCCTGACCCGACCCAATCCGATCCGATACAATGGCTACCGATTCTCGGCCGTTCAAACTTGTTTGTTTCTAGACCGATTTCGGACCGACGAAGCGAAATGGCGCCAAACCACATATTGTGTTTCAAAAAGGTCTACAGCCTGTACATTTTGATTGATTTTCAAATGAAGCATTCTTTTTTCGAATGAAAGGTAATCAAATTTAGAACAACTGTATCAATTCACATTTATGTTTTTTGTTTTCCTTGTTTATTAAAGTACGTGGAAAGATGTTTATAACCATCCAAAGTTAATATCCTTCCAATAATTATATCCTTCCAATGTTTACAACCTTCTTGGTTGGTTTCTATGCTTATTAGGTGGTATTTCTTAAATTAATCACTCATTTTCACTTCACTACAAGGTCATTACTCACGAGCTGTGACTAAATCGGATCGGGTTGGGACCAATGTAGACACTCACGTCGGCCGTTGTCCGTCAAACGATATCGGATCGGATCGGATCCGGAGAAATGCGGGTCCAATGTAGGTGCAGCCCTAGTCATGAAGTAGCCGGATTTCCCTGTCGTTCTAAACCCCCGCGTCCCATAACTACACCCTGACAAGTCACCAAAGCATAAAACCACGGATCTAGAACGATATACCACAGCCGCATTGCACCTAACACCATCCCTCCAGCATTCCTCCGCAACCCTAAATCCAAATACTCCAGTAATTATTACCCCCCGCCCCCTTTTCCCTCGCCCTCTGGAATCCCGAAAGGGCTTTTAGCTAGCGAAAATATTTTTGCGGATAAATTGCTGGACATTCTCATATATGAAAGGAATGAAATCTCTCATAATTTATTAAAACTAAAAGTCACGCTGGCGAATTCACACATCTATCATTTTCATAGAGAAAACTACTCGCAGGAACTGGGTAATCTTAGGGCGTTTCCGTTATTATACCTAGTGAAATTTGGAAAACTTAAAATAGAGACAATTAATACCTTGTTTGATATTTCGTGAGACATTTTAACACCCCCCGCGAAAATATTACGATGGATAACGAGTATTAGGCGATACAATAAATAGGAAACCGACAGTAGCCAAGCAAAATCACTCATTCCTCACTGACTTCGGCTATTGCAAGAACAATTAATAAACACGTACTTCTTATGTACATATTTATCGCGTTTTAATGAAAAGCTTACAACCGTAAAAAAACTACTCAGGCAAACATAAAAAAAAACAAAAAGAAAAAAAAAAACGTTAAAAATAATAAAACTAGCACATTCGAATTTCATGCACTTATGTTTTTCGAACGAGATCACTCTATCGAAAATTGCATAAGAACCAAATTTTTTAGGTAATTTATTAGGCTTTTAAATAGGTACATAACACTTCTCACGATTTCTCATCAGGTTCCAAAATGTAAGATAGTGTATGTATGACGTTGAATGCACTGGTTCCTGTTGACCACTGAAGTTAATTAACGTCAGGCGTGGCCAGTACCTGGAATGGGGAACCAACCGCCCGCTCTTGGCATTATAAAAGGTTGGAAATCTGTAGATAGCCCGGCGTAAATGGCCCAACTGTTGATATGTCGTAAAACACTCACAATATATATATATATATATCAAGGAAAGTCTACATTTAGCAATTTCCTTCGAAAGAAAGTAGCTTTTAAGAGTTGCACTCTTGAAGGAATTTTTGAAAAATTTCTTCAAATCTTTATCAATCCGACCTAGTAGACACCGAAAATGACCCCCGTTAAAATTTAAATATATCTATATATATGCATATATATATATGTATATATATATATATATATATATATATATTATTTATATATCTATATATATTATTTATATATACACCGGGTACTATATATATATATATATATATATATATATATATATATATATATATATATATATATAGTACCCGGTGTTTCACGGTAGGTCTCCAAGGTCCAACACATATTTACCTTCTTATCTACCCAAGAGATGTACTATAGCAAAATTTCAAGGTGCATAAAAAACTTCATGAAATATGCGTTACCAGCTCCCCGACTATTACTGAATAAGTGTGTGCGAAATTATTGCGATTTTAGTACCAAATATAATGAATATTTGAATTTCAAACAGACAGCAAGGCGAATTGTAAATTCGGAAATAATTGGCTGATGAATTATTGGAGACAGCGAGGTAGAATGGACAGTGAGATATCAGAGAAACAGCGCAGTCTGGTGGGAATGAAGCCAATCATCGAAGAGGGGACAATACAAGGGAATTTGTCAATCATTTTCAACATTCAGTCGTTCCACTTTTCAATCCGCAATTCTCAAACTCCACCTCCATTGACTCAATCAAGATTTTCCTGAATCGAACATTTTACTCCTTATGAATTAAATACTGGACTGGATGTAATTATCAGCTGTTGAAATAGACAAATATTATTAACTTATTAAAATCCTTGTTTAACTAAACAACATATCGTAGAGCCCTACACTGAGAAGCCCAATGAATAAGCTCTAATGATGGCAACATTAATGACAAAGTAAGGGAGTTATATACAGACTTAATGACATAGTAGCAATTTAAGAGTTAAATAAAAGTTTTAGAAATCTCTGCGAGCCAGAATCTGATCCATATCAGGTAGATATAGGTATATATATATATATATATATATATATATATATATATATATATATATATATATAGTGTGTATGTGTCTCCCAAAAATAATCGGAAAAACTCAAGTTTCGGCATTTTGTTCACATTTATGAATATAATCTATTTGTATATAAATCGCGTGTTTGTTTGTCTACTTGTCTGTTTTTTTCCTTATAAAAATCCACACCGTTTGACCGATTTTGACAAACTTACCACACAGATAGATCTTGGTCCGAGGAATGTCGTAGGGTAAGTCAAAAACGTCTACAGCTGTCTGTCTCTATATTTTTTCCTTATACAAATCCCTACAGTTCGACCGATTTTGGACAAACTTGGCACACAGGAAGGTCTTAATACGGGGAGAGTCACCCGAACAGTCCTGTCCTGTTTGCGTCCGAGTAACAGCTAGTTGTAAAAAAAAAGAAACTTTTACACATTTGAATCTCATAAATAAAAGAAATGATGAAATGGTTTAACGGGTTTGCCCACTTCCGGCTTCACTTCCGGGTCCTCAAAATGGCTTCCGGGTCACCAAAATTACGCCTGGACAGTTTCCGGATGAATCTGGACAACTTCGGACCACTTCCGATTTCACTTCCGGTTGCTTACAATTACTTCCGGGTCACTGCCGGTTCACCTCCTGTCTATCATGAGTGCCTGGAAGGCCCTGGGGTACTTCTGGAAACGACCCAGGGATGAATATAGGACCGGAAGTAACCTAGATTAAGGAGTGCCAGAGTGTGCCATTGTCTATGAGTGACCGGAAGTAAGCCATATCGAACAGGAGTTACTAAGTGATAGGCATGAGTCGACCGGAAGTAACCGAAATTGACATTGATGTGATCGTAAATCCTGTAGATTGAAGCGGAAGTGGAACAGGAGTGAGGTTGCTCAGAGCAGACCGGAAGTGAACTTTGAGGTGACAAAATGTTGTAACTATAGCTTAAGCTATTAGCAATTACGATATTTCATAAATAGATTAGCGGTTAGCGCACTGCCGCCGCTAACCGCTAATTATTAGCGCTGGCTTTCTACAGTTTCGCTAAATTAGCGGAGAGGTATCAGCTTTTAGCGCGCGCTAACGTTTGCCCAACTCTGATATATATATATATATCGGAAAATATACGGGAGCGAGGTTAGCTCAGTGGTAATGCACTCGAATAATATTCTGGAGGACCAGCATCCAATGCTGGAGCTGATGATCTTCTGGTGTCTTCGTTCCTGAGTATGTGTTTCACTCCAGCATGTCAGGTTTAAAAGCATTTGAAGGTGAAATTTCGTATGAAATCGTTTACGATGAAATAACTAGAGCTTCCGTGGTTTTATGGTCGCTGAATTCGAACCCGACGTCTGTTTCATCACATCGACACAATATCAAGGTCATTTCAAGGAAAAAAATGTCTTTTTTGTGAAAAAAGAATTTTTATTGCTTGCAAAATAAACATATTTGTCCTTGAAATTACCTTGATTTTGTGCCGACGTAAAACAAACGTGAGATTCGAATTCAGCGACCCTCAAAACCATGAAAGCTCTAGTTATTTCATCGTTAACGACTTCGTACGAAATCTGACCTTAAAATGCTCTTGAACCTGACGTAATGGGGTGAAACGGACTCCGGATTCGGATTCAACGTGTCGAAATACATAACAATATATGTATGGCGTCTTTGGAAAATACCACTTTTTTTTTTCTGTGTGCCGGTGATATTAAACAATTTTCGACAGGTATTTTTGTAATGGATCGTCGATACCTCTTGTCAGCACTTCCGGATCAAGTCCGTTAGATGATTTTTTTGGAAGTAGGAAGTTCGCCGAAAATGTGAGAATAATATTTTTGTTAAGTTCATTGCCCATTGATCTTCCTTCTAAAATAGAGTTTGTTGATAATGCTGTAGAATATATAGAGCCGTGTAGAGAATATTTATAGATTCTGGTAGATATTTCCTCCTTTGTGGATACTTCACTGACCCCGATAGTCTCTCATCCCCTGTAATCATGGTGAAGCTCGGTCAATATACCACCACATCCAGCTTCAATATACTCTTTATCTCTTATTTCATGGATTAGTACTCCAAGTAGGGATTAAATATGGATGTAAACAGCTGTTGATTTCCTCTTACGCGAATTTCAGCAAATATACTATTGCTGTCCCGGAAGTATATGTCGTCCCTACCATGTCAAACTATCGAATATGCAAAACTCGTTTGTCAGAGTCGAGACTTTTCTCTTGGATTGCGGACGATATGGCGTGTCGCAAATTGTTGGAACTCTAACCCCTTTAGAATAGCCTTTAATGCCTTAAATAAAGTATCGAATAAGACCATTTTTCAATATATTACTTTGTCAATGGATAGAATATGTTCGTTCTCTAGTTTGCTCCGATTTGCATATTCGATAGTTTGACTTTGTAGGGACGATATATGCAACCGTAAATTAACACTATTGTGTAGGTGGGCTCAAAAATGTATTTGTTAGATAAATCAGGGAATGTTTGCGACTCGGATAAAAGAACACGCCAGGTTTTCAGAAAAATATATATTTCGAATGATTGAGGGGACTCTTGGCCAGTCTTCTTCGGGTAAAAAATAAATATCTAGACAAAAAAGTCCGTCAGCATAACGGACGCAGGAGCTGCATAACTAAGCACTTTCCTTAGAATTTGGGTTGTGTAGACTGGTTTCCAGAAAGATTTGCTTAAAATATCCTACATAAATAAAATCAAATCATGAATAGTTCTCTTTTAATTTTGTAATGAGTAACTGTTCAATTATTAATTTCCTTCCATAGATATGTACACATGGTACCTACTACACTACGTAATAAATACTAAAAACATCATATTTTCGTCTTTTGATCTGACGAAGGAACAGGATTCAGTCCCTCTAGTGGGAGATAGCGCTCCTTGCGGCGGCCTTGCGAACCTACGTCAGGCGGGCTATTCTATTGAAATATATTACAAAGTAAACTCCCCTTTCCGATTGACCGATTTAGCTCATTTTTACAACACTTTATTCCCATGAGTTACCCATGACGTATACCGTGTTTCGTTACAATACCGCAGAAATTACGACCGGTATAAGTATATTAGTAATTTGGGTCCGGAGTAACCCCCCCCCCCCTATGAGGTATGAGCCCCCCTTCCAAATAACCCGATTTAGTTTATTTTTACAACTCATTTTTCTCTGTTGATTACCACCACGAATACCGAGTTTCGTTGAAATGTAACAAAAATTACGGCTGGTAGTGGTAAATTGGTAATCTGGGTCCAGAGTAAGCCCCCCCCCTTCTAATGAACCGATTTAGTTTATTTTTACATCTCACTTTTCTCTTTAGATTACCACTACGAATGCCAAGTTTCGTTGAAATATAACCAATATTACGGCTGGCATGGTCAAATTAGTGTTTTGGGTTCGGGGTAAACCCCCCCTTCCGGTGGACCGATTTTGGTGGTTAACGAACTCGTTCAACCGTTTGCTAATTGAACGCTACAAACCACGTTTCGTGAAAAAAAAAACAAAAACTCTGGCCACTATCGTGTTAACAGACACACACACACACACACATATATATATATATATATATATATATATATATATATGCATATATATAGATATATATAAATTTTAACGGGGGTCATTTTCGGTGTCTACTAGGTAGGATTGATAAAGTTTTGAAGAAATTTTTCAAAAATTCCGTCATGAGTGCAACCTCAATAGCTACTTTCCTTTCGGAGGAAAGTGCTAAAATGATGGGCGTGCAGCAATAAGGAGGCCGATCCATTTTTGGGGATTTTCAGGTCAGAACATTATCCATGGATTTAAAAATTATCACTATCTTCCGGTACAATAAGGAAGCAGCCATTGGTTCCTTCAATAGTGAAATCACATCATATATGTCATAATACAATTGTATGTATATATGTAACTAGCTGAATGCCCGTGCTTCGTAACGGCAGATAAGTAGTTTTTTAATTGTGTTATAAAACGAATCATCAAAATTAACGCTACTATATATATTTTTTGCAGTTTATTTTTGGTTCCCGTCATACTATATGTTATTCATCAATTGATAAGTAATCAAAGTATAATGTTTCTTGACACTGGGTCGCTCCGGACCATTGTCAAGAAACAGATAACCTAGAGGTAACCCATTATCTATAGGTTACCAGTAACAGGAGTTATACCAGTACAGGTTAAATGTTATTGACAGGTCGTTGTCAATAATAAATGTACATTAAAATTTATGTTTCTCGGATGTCATTTGGAATCACCAATTATATTTGCGAGCATTACCAAGAAGTCTTGTGACTGGGGATGCTGATGAGTGAGGAGGCTGTGCAAGGGTTCGGGACATTGTTACTTTGGATGGACCATCAGCAGGAAAACTCTATGTGGGACGAGTTGAAATGAACCGCAATTAAAATGGTGATTTTGTTCATCATAGCGTATACCCTAGGAGGGACAGTTTATTTTTTAGTAATTCAAGGACTGCCATCATAGTTGAAATTAACCTCAATTGAAAATAATACTAAGAAATAGATAACGTTACTGTAACAGCTGTTCTGTTATTGCATGCTCTCTTTAAAACTAAAACTTCAAAACCCTCTTAAAATACTTAAAAATATCAAAAACTCCTTTCTTAATGAGTGTTTACATCCCAAAGGGAGTGTCCATGCAAAATTTCAAACTTGTCAAGTGGTTTGGGCTGGGCGATGATAGGTCAGTCAGTCAGTCAGTGGTATTTGACAAATATATAGTAGATTATAATGTTCTGAGTAAATCTCGAAAGTTCCGGATACTCATAAATAAATTTAAAATAAAAATTGTTTTCAATTTGACGCTAAGATGCTACACAATTTTCAAGGACTCATGAAGATGGTTTTACCGGCAGCTAACTAAAATTAAACTTTCATTCAAGATGAACAAAGTAAACCAAATGAACGAATGGATTACAACTACAAGTTAACAACTAGGAACTTATGTTAGACAAATATAACCTAATCAGCTGAATTATTCATAGATTCATTAAGGCGTCACGTCCCTGAATAATCCTTTCTATAAACATGTCACTTATGCCAACCATGTTCCCAAGTTATGGAGGAATAATGACAAACATTATTTCGTTGTCGAGCTGGTTTCTTGATTTTATTAGCATTTCTCTGGAAAAATACAGCTACAGAGGATTGAGGTTTGAAATTTTTCTTCAAATTACATCAATATATATATATACTATATATGTAAAATGGAGTAGCATAACTGATATTCTGAGGTGGAGGGAGAAGGAGTAACTCAGCTGATCTGAGGTAGAAGAACAAGGAGGAGCTTAGTGGATGTTCTACAGTAGAGGATGAAAGAGTAACAAAGCTAATATTCTGAGCTGGAGGCAGAAGGAGTAACTCAGCTGATATTCTGAGCTGGAGGGAGAAGGAGTAACTCAGCTGATCTGAGATAGAAGAACAAGGAGGAGCTTAGTAGATGTTCTACAGTAGAGGATGAAAGAGTAACGAAGCTAATATTCTGAGTTGGAGGCAGAAGGAGTAACTCAGCTGACATTCTGAGGTGGAGGGAGAAGGAGTAACTCAGCTGATATTCTGAGGTGGAGGGAGAAGGAGTAACTCAGCTGATATTCTGAGGTGGACGAAGGAGGAGCTTAGTGGATGTTCTACGGTAGAGGATGAAAGAGTGGCACAGAAGAGATTCCAGGATGGAGGAAAAAGGAATATCCCAATGAAAATACTAGCAATAGAGAACGAAGATAAAGTACGGACTTTAGGCATTAACATATTTCAGCAATGGTTCTGGATTAGAAGGGAAGAAACAAACTTCAGTGGATTAATGTGGTCAGAGTTGAAAGAGCCACATTCTGCATACAATTTAGAATCTGACAAATATGAATCAAGATCATTGGGTCGTCTCGGGCTGAAGAACTAAGCTATTACCTTTTAGAAGAGGCTTTAGGAAAGACGATTAACTTTCAACGGTGGCAAGAAAGAAGTAGAAGATTTTTAGAAAGGTGGACTATTTTAAGTAAACATTCAGGAGCTCCAAGTTTGTAAACAATCTTGTGTTGAGATTTTGGCGCTGGATCAGACAAACAACCTCATCGGTAAAGTTTCCTGGATTGGAAAAGGGGGAATGACTTTCAATAGTGGCTATGATAGACGTGGAAGAATTTTAGAAAGACGAGGCATCTTAAGTAGATTACACTAACAACCTTCTGTAATAATCCTGGGACTAAAAAAAGGCGATTAACATTCAGCATTGGCTTAGAAAGGCGGAGGAAAGTTTTAGAAAAACGGACGATCATCAGTAGACATTGCAGACCATATAGATAAGTAACCTTTTCTTGAGATTGAAGGACGACAATCTCTACAGAAGCACGACAATCTTCTGGAAAGATCCATCGACTGGAGAAAGACGGGCTTTCAACGAGGGATTTGGAAATTGTAGAAGAGTTTCAAAAAGAAGAAACGTCTTAAGTAGATCTTGCAGAGCGAAAGAAAGATAAAGAATATTTTGTTGAGATTCTGGTTCTGCAGTAATACGAACAGCATATTGAAAAGATACTCGGACTGGGGAAAGGCGAATCACTTTCAACGGTGGTTTTGACTGGTGACAAGCTTTAGAAAGACGGAGCAACTTAAGTAGGGATTGCAGAACTGACTTAATACAGGTCTTTTGTTGAGATTCAGGTTCTGCAAAAACACTGGTGAAAGGCGGTGGTTTCAAAGGTGGTTTTGAAAGGCGTCGGGGAGTTACAGGACTACGGACCATCTTAAGAAGAGATAGCAGAGCTGATTGTAGGTAAACAATCATTTGTTGAGATTTTGGATCTGCAGGATGATGATCAACCTTCTGAAAAGATTCTTGGACTGGAGAAAGGCGGACTTTCGACGGTGGTTTTGATAGTGGTTTTGAAGAGTTTCCAGAAGAAGTAACATCTTAAGTAGATATAGCAGAGCGAGAGAAAGATAAAGAATATTTGGTTGAGATTCTGGTTCTGCAGAAACACGAACAGCCTATAGAAAAGATACTCGGACTGGAGAAATGCGAATCACTTTCAACGGTGGCTTTGAAGGCTGGTGAAGAGTTTTAGAAAGACGGAGCAACTTAAGTAGATATTGCAGAGCTGAATACAGGTAAACAATCTTTTGTTGAGATTCTGGATATGCAGAAAGATGAAACACTTTCTGAAAAGGCTCTCGGGCTAGTGGAAGGCGAATCACTTTCAACGGTGGCCTTCAAAGGCGTAGAAGAATTTTAAAAAGAAAGAACATCCTAAGTAGATATTGCGGAGCTAGAGAAAAGTATACAATCTTTTGTTGAGATTCTGGATCAGCAGAAACACTGGTGAAAGGCGGTGGTTTCAACGGTGGTTTTGAAAGGCGTCGGAGAGTTACAGGACTACGGACCATCTTGAGAAGTGATAGCAGAGCTGATTGTAGGTAAACAATCGTTTGTTGAGATTCTGGATCTGCAGGATCATGATCAACTTTCTTAAAAGATTCTTGGACTGGAGAAAGACGGACTTGGTTTTGATAGTGGTCGTAGAGTTACAGAACCACCACCAGATGAAGAAAAGATTGCAGAGCTGATTAGAGGTAAACAATCTTTTGTTGTGATTCTGGGTATGCAGGAACATGAACAATCTTCTGAAAAGATTCTTGGACTGGAGAAAGACAGACTTTCGACGGTGGTTTTGAAAGACGTCGGAGAATTATTGAACTACGGACCATCTTAAGAAGAGATTGCAAAGCTGAATATAGATAAACTATCTTTTTTTGAGATGATGGATCTGCAGACGAGCAGCTTTCAGAAAGGACTCTCAGGCTAGAGCAAGGCGGACTTTCAACGAAGGATTTGAAATGGCCAAAAGAGTTTTAAAAATACAGAACATCTTAAGTAGATATTGCGGAGCTAGAGAAAAGTAAAGAATCTTTTGTTGAGATTCTGGATCAGCAGAAACACTGGTAAAGGTGGTCTTTCAACGGTGGTTTTGAAATACGTCGGAGAATTATTGAACTATGGACCATCTTAAGAATAGATTGCAGAGCCGAATAAAGGTAAACAATCTTTTGTTGAGATTCTTGATCTGCGGGATCATGAACAACCTTTTGAAAAGATTTGGCACATGCAGATGAGGTCCTAAAATATACAAAGGATAACTATCATCTCAACTATTTCGTCGTGCCAGCTAACCAGAGTTCGTCACAATCAAAAACACACACACAGATATATATGTGTGTGTGTGTGTGTGTGTGTGTGTGTGTGTATATATATATCAATAGCTTCGGATGGCACCAAATCAACAATTAATAATCGTCTAGTTTTTTTTAATAATAATCACAACACTGTAACAACACTTCACCTCATGTTTTTATTTATTTATTTATTTTTACGGCACATCGACGTCTAGGCCTTTAGTGCCTTCACCTCATGTTATAAGAAGTTATAACATTTTTAAATTAAGACTAAATAAAATTTGTAAGTAAATGCCTCTCACAAATCAAAACAACTTCAAACGCTGTGAAAAATTTTTAAAGCTCTATTCCCAGGAGAGAACAAGAATTTCCATTTTGGACCGGCGAGGACAAGACGACATGTCACTGGATATGATTTTGTGGCTCCAAAATTTCTAAATGCCTGTACGTTAACTATCGACTCGTTCTTCAGTATTATTATTCCATAATAAACGAAGAAACATATAAAATCTCAAAACTGTTTTTGGGCACTTAGCCACCTCAATTAAAAAACATACTTTATAATCGATAACCAAGGAAAAAATTAATAATCTCATAAAAATTACTATAAATTCTTGTCTAAAGCATGCTCCTTTAATAGTTATTATATGTATTACTTCTGTACAATAGCAACTCTTATCCAATAAATCACTTTAATGATACGGAATGGTCATTAAACTGATTGTTTATGACGCTTTGATGCCTTAACACAATGAAACACATATGTGTTATGCGATTATAACATATTTTGGTAGGTGGTCAGAAATGACCGACAGTGACTATTGGAAAAGTGTAAAACATTACGAAAATCTGTTTGAAATGTAGGTGAAGAAGATTTGGGCAGTACCTGTACTGTAGTCTCGGCAGCTAAGGCAGTACTAGGGGCTGGTGCCTAGCGCATGCTCCCTTGGCGCAGCTCAATACACCCCCTCCCCTCTTACTGCCGCCACGCCGGCTCTGCCAAACCCATTATTTATATATATATATATATATATATATATGCCTATATGTCACAAAATATATAAACACAGAATACGGAAAAATTTCACGTGTTCATCAATTTAAGTGCCTAAGTAAAATTATCCGAGAATCGGGTGTAGAATCCTTCCCCAACGTAGCACGTTGTCAAAAAATGATGACAGCATGCACATTAACACAAAACATTTTTAATTAAAAATCAATCTCTAAGCACATAAAACTCAGACAGTACAACACAGAAATCAAGCTAGATTGGTTTTATCCAGCTGAAACGTTAATTCTCAATTTACAACAAATTAGGCCTAAATAGGACAGAAAAACATACATACTGACTTCGATATAATAAGGAACTACAAGAATACACTAAGACTTAATAAAACGAAGGTTAAAATTTAACGGGCACATCAAAAGAAATTCCGGGTCCAAAATTGGCCATGCAGTCTCTAAATTTTACTTAGATGCATACATTAAGCAAAAGTTAGTGTCAAACCCTCTATCAGATGGATTTTGAATTCGTAAATCGCCAGTAGTCCCCTGTCATGTGTGGCGTAACAGACTTGTGTCTCGGAGAGCGGCTTGTTGAAGAAACCGAGCGGACTCCAAGCATCTTCGAAGAACTGCTGCAGGGTACACCCTATACCTTTTTCCGATATGTCACAAACCAGTCCCAATGTAGTTGAAAGGTGGGCGAGCTTAACAGGGTCTTCTTAGTCGCTTCAATCTGGCAACTGAATCCCCGTTACAGGTGGTGGGGCAGCTTCTGTAAAGATTGACCATTCCGAGAAACATAAGATGTTGGGATAGGGTGAAAATCTGTAGATAGCCTGGTAGTAATAGCCCAATCGTTGATACGCCAGTAAACACACACACACACACAAGAAAAAGAAGGAGTTGGCCAAGTTTTGGGATGGGAGGAAGTCCTTCTGTGCCCAAGGCAGTATAATTAATCCTGTATCCCAAGAAATCTGCGTCTTTTTGGGCACAGACTCACTTGACACTTTAACCAGCCTGGAGGTTTGTAGCCGATCCTCAAAACTCTTTAACTTTTTCTACCAGCTTGCCAGGTAGCCCCGATGACGCACAAGCGACTTCATCCGTAGCCAAAGTGTTGAAGGTATTCAGGGTGAGTGTGTTATCGTCGAAACGTTTGGTGTTCATGAGGCGATAAAGAAATCGTTTAGGTGAAGTAACACGATCCGGCAGCAAATTGTCCACAATGCTCTGGAAAGGCTTTGCCGCATTCATTAAAACTAAGTTTATCCGCGGAAATTCTTAGTACCGAACGGGGTAATGACGGCAGTTTCTTGCGGCAATCTAAATTCGGGTCGCGTGGACAATTTATAGGGTGGACAAATTGGTCCAGTGGGACCTCTTAACTTTCAGAAACTATCTCGTCATTTAATTCTCAATAATCGCCAGAGTCCATCTTTCTTAGTCGCTGCATGTGGAGGGGTCGATCAGGTGCTTTGATGTGATCGGCAGACTCCTGAAACTCATTCTTCACTTTAGCATTCCTCTTAGGCAGTAGCCTCCAAGCCATAATGGTTACTGGGGTGCTCTTTTTCTCTATATGATGCTCTACGATCTACGAGGTGGGCCCCAAACATTGTGCTTCGAACTGTACGGAAACTCCCGCAATAGATGGGCGTAAAGGCAGTTCGACTGCCACAAGTTCTGTCTGCCAGATAAGTTTTTTCGGTTCTGATTGCCATTCGCAATCGAAAGCGGGCAGGCGCGCTGCAGGTCCACCAGAAGGCAGAGGTTTGGTTAGGTTGTTGAGCCTGTAGGGGGGAACCGGAGGGAGGTTATGCTCCTCCCAAGTCCTGTCCTATGTGATTTTCTGCTCCACTCCTCTCATGACGTCCAGATCACCAATGTTGGATTTTGAAAACATGTTCACTCATTAATCAGAAAATCCCACCCGGACTACGTGATCTCATATAAAATATATCTAACAGTTCTTATAGACCCCAAAACGTAATCAAACTAAAGAACGAAACGAACATTTATTTAAAAAAAAACAAGAAATGAAAAATAAAACCTAGATCCGTACAGCGATACTAGCAACTTGAAAAACGAGGAGATATCCTAGAGTTAAATTATTAAGTTTTTACTTACTGTCCGAACATTATTAATGATTTCTAATGTAATGACCATAAAATTAAGAAACGTGATTTTACTAACAAGTTGTATCCTTTTCGTGTTTATCAGTATTCTTATCGGTCATGGCCGTGGGACAGGTCAATGCTCAAAATAGAAGCACTCTTGCGAACTGTTTCACCAGCAGTTTCCAGATAAAAATTTCACTTTAGAACAAATAGGTTTTCCAATAAAAGTCAAGCATACGGCTTGCATGCGCCTCCTTATTTAGGCCCGAGAGAGAAAATTCCCTTTTTTTTTCTTTCTCTTTATGACGTCATTAAGCCTGGAAAAGAGGAACATTCAGGTTATTGTGCAGTAAGGTTATCCTCTCCTATCAAACTGAGCTCTCCTTACTGCGTCTTTATTCTTTTTTTACTAAACCTGCCCTGAATGGTCCATCAAAGGTTTCATTAGCGTTTATTGACGAGTGAACATCAAAAACTGCTATATTCGGAACGTTTGTATTTTATTTATTTATTTATTAATTAAAAACAATCACAGTCTCGGCCATCAAATTGTAGTGATACAAAATTAAAATAATAACAAATATATAACAATTTCACAAAACAAAAACAATCCTGATATATAGAAATACATAAAATATGATATGACAACTATATATTGATTTTAAAAGCATTAAAATATTTGTTGGTTATATCTCCATTAAAAAAGTCTTTATTTTTTGGAATTTTATCATTCCAAAGTCCACAACTTCGAGATATAACGTCTATAAAGGAATAATTCTGAGTCTTGTGTAGTAGAGGACTGAATTGGCTGGATATTCTCAGCTGACTACAGGAACATGGAAAGGGATTGAAGCTAGGAGTTCCTGACAAGCCAGCTCTCCTTGCAATAGATTACAGAGGGATTGAAGGTCTGCACGCTGTCTTCGTGACAATCCAGCTCTCCTTGCAGTAGTTTACAGAGGAGTTGAAGGTCTGCACGCTGTCTTCGTGACAATCCAGCTCTCCTTGAAGTAGTTTACAGAGGAATTGAAGGTCTGCACGCCGTCTTCGTGACAATCCAGCTCTCCTTGCAGTAGTTTACAGAGGAATTGAAGGTCTGCACGCCGTCTTCGTGACAATCCAGCTCTCCTTGCAGTAGTTTACAGAGGAATTGAAGGTCTGCACGCCGTCTTCGTGACAATCCAGCTCTCCTTGCAGTAGTTTACAGAGGAATTGAAGGTCTGCACGCTGTCTTCGTGACAATCCAGCTCTCCTTGCAGTAGTTTACAGAGGAGTTGAAGGTCTGCAGCCGTCTTCGTGACAATCCAGCTCTCCTTGCAGTAGTTTACAGAGGAGTTGAAGGTCTGCACGCTGTCTTCGTGACAATCCAGCTCTCCTTGCAGTAGATTACAGAGGAATTGAAGGTCTGCAGGCTGTCGTCGGATCTCCAAGGGTTCCAGTAACACAGCGGGGTCTCAGAACACATTCCTCTTTCGAGAAATCGCTCGAATCTCGTCTGGATTCTTTCCAGCCTGTTAATATCCTGTGCTGTATGTGGCCGCCAGATTACCGTAGCATACTCTAGCTGGGATCTCACCAGGCTGTTGTAGAGCGCAGGAAATGCCCTATATCCCTAAGGTCCCAAAAATTTCTCCACAATAAGCCTAATGTTGTAGTAAAATTATTTATTATTGGTAACGTAATTACCGGTTACTAAGTGAGCAGTAAAATCCGCTCTCTTATAAAATGTTAAAGGAAATGTAGAGTGCAAACAATTCAGATCCTTACTTACATGATGGACGCTGCAGTCCACGAAGGACCAACAGCCATCAGCCTGTTCCACACATCTCTGTCAACCACGAGTCTTCTCCAAAGACACTCAAGGACACCCATGGCACGCACGTTTCCCTCCATGTCATCAAGCCATAGGAAGGAGGCCTGCAACTCATCCTTTTTCTTCCAGACTTAAGGTACATCAGTTTTCTTGGAAGTCTTTTTGGATCCTCCATTCGCTCGACGTGTCCCAAACATTTAAACCTCCTCAATCTGACAAAAGAACAATGTCCGGTGCACCAAATAAATTTTACAGCTTCTGATTATTTCTTACGCACCATTGTTTACCAATTTTAATGACGCCAAACATTTTCCTAATGATCATTCGCTCCCATACTAAAGCAGGTATACTGACTGCTCCTTGCCTGAGCCCATGTTTCACAGAATTACGGATGGCACGTCGCGCGGTCCAAATCTTGTGATATTTCTCGCCGTGTATGAGGCAGTCTGATGTCCAGAGTTGAACTGTGCAGTCCATCGAACTAGAATGTAAAAGAAAAACAATAGATTAACTGTAAAGGCCAATGAGGCCGGGACTGTGCAGGCCAGACTTGACTTTTGTCCACAAAAGGAGGATATATAAGACGATATTTGCTTCACATAAATTGGATCTAATATAACTTCGCTTGTTGTGTGTGTGCTAAACTGTGCAGTCCTTGAGATTTGAACTGAACATATATGGCCTTACCCCTAGATGGAGTTACCTCGTATCTTCAAGTCTATCACTTGATGACTAGCCCCGCATTAAATCGTGACTCGATCTATATTTGCTATAACGACTTTTGAACTGAATTGAAGATTATTAGCATCAAAAGCCAGAAGACTTTGTGGGTTGGATTCATATGTGTTCATCGTTGACAGTATTAGCACAAAAGGGAAAAGGTTAATAAATTAGCTTTAATGGAGTTTTGGACACTAATCCAAAAAATAGTCCGTTTTCTTAATTTTACTAAAATTAATCTAAAAATGGTTATAACTAAAATGTTTTACTAAAAGTAATCTTAAAATTGACATAACTAAAAGATTTATAAAAAATCCTCCTTTGGCCCTAAAATTAAGATATTTTCATAGAAGTAGCTTATGTAGATGACATGAGATTGGCGTCTTGTCGAGATCACAATATTAGACCATTCAAAAAAATCATTAACACCTCTAAACTCTTTGCTACGATAGACATCAACTGAAATTGTTAAAGGTTGTAATAAAATATTATGGTGGAAATGTGATACGCCAACAACACCCATTCTACAATCACGTTTGACACGAAAGCCCCTGATTGTAAAATCCTATAATCGATACACCTCACAATAAAACCGTAATTAAATCCATTAGCTACTTCCTGGCCATAATTGATGCAAATAGTAATTGTAATTATTACTACTATCATTAATCTCAATACCCAATTATGAAATACATGCAATATGTAACTAACAATAGAACATGTACAAAAATAATACAGAACTTTAAAAAAATACAATAAAACATGTTACACTACTAACTGATATGCATATGCACATAACGTACCTATTTTACTGCCAAACAACAAAATTTCACGTTTCAATTTCCATGGATTACAAAAATAACGACAGTACATATTTGCATATATATATATATATATATATATATAAAATACATGCACAGGTTGGTAACATTATCGAGACATAGCCTGCCTGGTAGACTGTTCCGCGAGGTGCTAGAGAAGAAGGCCTGGTTATACAAGGAATGGGAACAGCTATTCGCCAGAGCTGGAGAGAACATGGACAGCTGGACGAGCGGTGACCCTGCATTGATGAAGGAAGCAAGTTCCAGGTTATTGCTGTCACTCGCTAATCTCGAGCAGAGACGATGGACTGAATCTTGTAGATCTTCTCAGTATCATCAGCTTTATAGATCTTTAGTCCACACTGAAGCAGCCGTTTCCTACATGTCAGATGACAGGTCCCTTTATGCAGTCCGCCTAATCATGAAGGCAAGGACAGAGATGCTGCATGTAAACAGCAGGCCATGGCGAACAGACGGGCGTGGTCACTGCTCCATGTGCAATCTCAAGGAGGAGAAAGACAAGATGTATTTTCGCGCGAGATGTCCGATAAAGAAGGAATTCAGGAGAGCGCACTACGGAAAGGACCTACTCACCCTTGAAGAAGTCAAGCGTATTCTTAACGGAAACAACTGGGGGTGTCTCCGCCATGAGGGCATGGTTCCCGTCATACTATATGTTATACATAAATTTATGAGTAATCAAAGTATAATGTTTCTTGACACTGGGGCGCTCCGGACCAGTGTCAAGAAACAGATAACCTTGAGATAACTCGTTATCTATAATTTACCAGTAATAGCAGTTTAACCATTACCAGTAGAAATTCGTTGTCAATAATAGATGTTTCCAAGATGTCATTTGGAAACACCCATTATATTTGCGAGTATTACCAAGAAGTGTTCTGACTGGGGATGCTGATGGGTGAGGAAGCTGTGTAAGGGTTCGGGATATTATTACTTCGGATGGGTCATCACCAGGTATAGCGTAAACTCTATGACGGACAAAATCACAGTTTATTTGTAGATATTAATTCAAGTTTTGCCATCATAGATGGAATGAATTGCAAATAAAAATAATATTATGAAATAGATACAGTATGGTAACAGTTGACCTGTTATCGTCCAAGCAACGCATGCTGCCTAGGCGTGCATGCTCTCTTTAAAAGCAACTAAAAATTCAAAACCCATCTAAAAGTACTTAAAAATGTGAATAATTCAAGGCCTGCCATGATGAAATTAACCAAAATTCCAAATAATACTATGAAGTAGACTTAGTACAGTAGCGGCTTACCTGTTATCGTCCTAGCAACGCATGCTGTCTAGGCTTGCCTGATCTAACCAACTAAAAATTCAAACCCCTCTGAAAATACTTAAAAATTCGAATATAAAAAAAAACCTTTCTTAGCGAGTGTTCTAAAGAGAGTGTCCCTGCAAAATCTCAAAATTTTCTGTGAAGTGGTTTGGGCTGGGCGATGATAGGTGAGCGAGTCAGCCAGTCAGTGGTATTTGGCAAATATATAGTAGATATATGTATTAGTAATTATATTGTACGTGTACAAATCTCAATTAAAGCTTCTGGAAATTAATTACTCGTATATTCTATTCCATCCAAACACATATTTGTATCTAACATTGGGCGGAGAATAAAAAAAAAAAGATTCGTTTTCTCTAAAATTGTCATTGGAATTTATGTTTAAATTTCCCTCAGGTTGTATTGAGCTGTAATACAAATGTCAAGCAGTGAGCGTGTTGTATTGGAGTGGGACTGGACATGACGTGATTGGAGGATTGTCGGAGCGTGGAATCCCAAGGAGGTATTGATCCGTGACGTCATGCTTATACCGTCAGCAGTATGACGTCACAAACTCCAGCCCTTCTATATTTAGTATCTCTTCCGGAAGACAAACAGAAGACTACCTACATATAGAACCTCTACTCCTGTGCTATCTCATGTCGAGCAATATCTGATTTTATACCCGCCTTTTATGGTAGGGTGCCCTTATCTACCTGGGGAGCGGTAACCTATATTACACATCTCTTATTCAGCCTGTAACAACATGTATATATATTTTTTTATTTGTTGTTATTATTGTAAATCTTAACAATGCCCTTGTCAAATTGTTTTTGTCAATTAAATGTGTCATGAAAAACACGATTAATCTATATAGATAGGGTCCCATAATCCATATTTCTAACACAAGTCTGTGATAAAAATACTTAAGACATTTTTTGATTGTTTCCCACGGATCAGTGTTGGGCAAAAATCCAACTAGGGGTTGTGGCTTTTCTTGGAAAAATGAAAGGGTGGTAACCTACAGATAACCCGTCCTAAAATTCTTAGATAATTTTAATGGACGTTAAAATTTATATAAAAATCATTTAGAATAATTAATAATGAATAAATTTGATATTTAATTCTAAATAATGAATAATTTTTCATTCAATATTCAGCCATTCAATGAATATCGTAACTTTTATTTTTATTCATTATTGTATAACAATCACTAATTGAATGACAATTTTTATTGAATACAAATGATTTATTTGATTAAAAAGTTTTATTGAATAAAATTGATTTATTATATTGAAATTTTTCGTTAAATACAAGTGATTTATTCTAACAATCTTTTCTAACGAAAATTACTACGTTCGTTAAAATATTTCTTACTTTTAATGGAATTATTTGTTTCAGTGATATTGTTTACTGAACATTACTGATATTTTTAAAAACAAGTAACTACTTTATTGTAAAAATAAAAGGTGCCAAATAAAGATAATAATTTTTAAATAACGGAAATTCTTAATGGATAATAATGAATTAAGTTCAGGAGGTGGGAGGTTATATTAAATTAAATCACCCTTAATTTTTCTTACAGCACAAACTTTCACATTTATTATTTCTTTTATACAAAGGAAATCTTTTGAGTGTAATGTACTTGATTCAATGATACTGGTAAAAAAAGAAAAAATTTTTTCTGGGCGTATTTTTCCCCCAATTACCGCATTATTTTAAATGAATAGAAATAATGAATGAAAACTAAAAATTAATTAATTATTCATTTAATTAAAAAAAAAGGCAATGAATAACTGAATAAATTCTTATTCAATAAAAATGTATTGAATAATGAGCGAACCCTGTTATTCATAGAATAAAACAAATCTGTGAATGAATTACTTAATCAATGAATACATTTGTACCCAATAAAAATTTACTGAATAATTCCCTACTCTTCCATGGTTCTTTGCTTGCTAAATCCGAAAATGATACCCAAAAAATTCCACTGTGTCTAGTTTTTTAAGCTAAAATGGTTTTAGCTTTAAGCCTCAAGTTCGGTAGTTGCTGTCAGGCTTTCAATCTTATGAGTTGCAAAGGTTTTTTCACTTTCACATTTAGTCAAAAAATTCTTGGGCCGACGATGTTGTCACCATGTCCTAAAAATGTTGTTTCTGTGTTTGTAAATATATCACATAAAATAACCATTATTATTTTTATGGGGTGGGGTATCTCAGCTTACTGGAGGATATTTTTACTCTGGGATAGTTCCAATCACTAAAAATTATTATTTTTATGAAAATATATATTTTTTTATTAATTTTCTTACAATTCTAGCAGTGTCGAGTAGTTCTGTGTACTGAGATGATATTATTAGTTCCTCTGATAATTTCAGATATTTGGTGGCACTGACTGTAGTATTCGGTATTAATCCATTGGTCGAAATGATAACCAACTCTAGCGGAAATCTAAATTATAGAGGTGATTTACATCAATGATAAATCTTGATATTTTCGCAGCTTCTCGGCCGCTTTGTTATTTTTTCATTATTCGGTTCCGAGATATCAATTATATCAGGAGTCTCATTATGCTTGTCGATGATGAGAATATCTGGTTTATTATGGTGAACAGTTCGGTCATATCTTCGTCCCAGTAGATTTTAATTCTATTATTCTCTAGAAGTCTTTGTGGGATGTAGCGATAATACGGTACCAAACTTTCCATAATGACGAACCTTTCTGCTATTGCTTGATGGTATATCTTGGCAACATTGTTGTATCTCTGAAGGTAATCAGATCCCGCAAGAATTTCCCAGCCTGCCGTCACGTGTTGAATCGACTCATACGCATTGTTACATAATCTGCACATGTCTGAAATACTGATATCTTTTAAAACGAGCCATCGGTAGGATCACGTTGCAATTACTTGGTCCTGGATGGCTATTACGAAACCCTCAGCTTTCGAAAATAGCCGACCAGAAGTCAACCATGCTACCGACAACGTCGACTGCACCTCCGGATCGAATAAACGATTGCAATATCGCCCGTGCAATTCTTTCGTTTGCCATTCAGAAAGGCGATACAAGTCTGCCCTTAGATCCGATTCATTAATTATCTTCAATTTCAAGGCTGTATAATTCTCGTTCAATTTAACGATTTCCTTAAAAAGGTGGCTCTCGCTCCATCATATACAATTGCTCAGATTACTTTTCTGAGATCTACATTAATGTTTAATATTAATGAGGGCAAGGCCACCTTTTAGCGCGGTTCCTCTCTCCCTTATCCGCTTATGAAGTTGACCTCATGACGAAATCCGGAAGTGCCGCCTGGAAAATTTCACGTTTCAGATCGCATAGATCTCGAAAATAGAGGTGGTTCAAATTTATATATATATATATATATATATATATATATATATATATATATATATATATATATACATATATATATATATTCATATATATAATTTGCCTGTTCCTTCTCTCCGGAGCTCAAAAATGGTCGGATTTTTACCAAATTTGGTACAAAAATCTTTCGTCTAATTTGAAAGGTCAAGTTCGTTAACCAGCAGAATCCGTCCACTGGCACATGGCTTTTGAAGCGAAATTCGTACGAAAGGAATCGTGACCCTTAGGTTTTTGAGCTCATATGCTTTCAGGTACTCGTTTTATAGGTTCCATAAAGTACAAAAACGAATGAAACCATTTTAAAGCGATATCTGTAACTGTTACGAGACAAATTGATATTACTACGTTTCCAAACTAATTTTCAGTTTGAGTATTCAGAAACAATTGATTCAGTTGATACCTGTTACATTCCTCTAATCTAAGATATCTAAATTTTGGTTGCATTTGGAGATAAAGAAGTATTCAACAAAAAAAAAATGTATTAATAGAGTTTGGTACATTTCTTAAAATATTTCGAAAACGGCTGGGGAATCGTGTAAGAGTGGGAGGTGTCTATTCGAGCGCTTATTAAAGTTTCTACAAAAAAGGTTCTGATGTAATTTTCGACTTGCGGTTTCAATTGGAGAAAAAAGTGAAATTTTTAGTTATGTTCTTTTGAAGGGGGTTTTGTCTCTGTTTACAAAAACCTTTAATTGTTTATTTTTTAATTGCATTTAATATTAAAATGAATATTTTAGTAAAATTAGATAAGAAAATAAGAAACGTACAGGTAATAGAGTTTTCCTAGGGCAAACGTTGAGAAGGTAGGGGATGGCATTTCCACTTAGAATACTATTAGTTTCCTGTTGTGGCACCTTAAATCTTCCTTCTCTTTGAGATCTAATTTTTTTTTGTGCCTTTACTAATGGCACTAGAGATATGAACGTAACTATGCTAAAATGACGTAGTTCTTGTGAGTCGGATTTATTTTTCTTAGCAAATGCAGCCTTTCCATTGAAGATGTTGGATGGTGAATGCGTGCTTTAGTCATTTTAGTTCAAATGAGTCGATACAAATGACGTAACGTATCTGACCATTTTATCACTCCGAAACTATACGTTACTGAAGGTATTGCCCAAGTGTTAATTGCTTTCACTTTGTACTTTCCATTCAGATAACGTTTTAATATTAATCGCAGCCATTTCAAAAAGTTATTTTTAAGCTCCTTCATTACATTTTTGTGGCAGAACTTAAGGTGCTGCTGGGTGCCAAGATTCCAAATCCAACATGGCTAGAATATTGTAGATGGACCATTCCATTTCAAGGATTTTAAATTCATCATGAGATAGCAGTGTTGTAAGTTTTAAAAAGAATTTATAGAATCAAAATATATTATAAAAAAAATAATTCTTTATTGATAAAAAATACTAACAAAACTAAACTTAATGAATAGTTTTTCTTCTGTAACAAGCAAAAATATTTCTACAGAAATAAATTATTAAAGCTATAGCTTACATTATATTAGCACAATTAAGTAAAAAAAAAAAAAAAAAAAAAAAAAAAAAAAAAAAAAAAAAAAAAAAATGGCGAAAGAATTTTACATTAACTGTATATTCAACTGTTAACAAAATAATCATTTAAAAAAAGGAATGTTAAAAATGTGTTTAGTCTAGTTAATCAGAGTATGTTCCTCATAACTTAGACTGCTTGGTGGTTCAGTTATGCTTTAAGTAAATTTCTCTAAAATATAGCACAATAAGAAAAATTCTATAAATATTACGTTCATTTTCTGTAAGAATTTGTTGTATACAATGTTTTGAAATAATTGATTCAAATTTTGAAATTATTGATAATTCCGTTGATCACTGAAGTTGGGGTGTCCCGTGGCTATCGCGCTGGATTCATAAGCGGGAGATGGTGGGTTCGATTCCCGCCTCCGGCAGGAATTTTCTTATCTCAGGGCTCGCTGGGAAAATTCCTCGCTGCACCCTGGATGTCTGCGCTAATGACCTAGATGTAGATGCGCCACAAAAAAAAAAAAAAAATCAAAAAAAAATCACTGAAGTTAAGCAATGTCGGGCGTGGCCAGTAACTGAATGGGTGACCGTAAACGACGCGTACTACACGTGCTTTTGGCATTGTAAAAGATGTTATGAGGGAGAACAGAGAATTTGAATTTGAGGAGATGGAAGATATATGAAGTTCTCTGAGAATGAATGACTTGGTAAACAATTGAGCCGACGATTAACACATAAAGGAAGTGAATGAACACATTATTGTCAGAACAAAAATTACACAATGGGAAGAGAAAGGGCGAATCTGAAAAATCGACTTTTTTTTTTCTGAATCGGAAGTAGGTAACACGACGCTTAGCTTTGTTCGCCCAACAGCAAATTCTCTGGTTAGCAGTCAATAGCACCATCATCTATGAAATATTCAATGTCCGATTCCTGGGTCTGAAATCCCCCTCCTAGCATTTTGTAATCCATAAATCAGTTGTAAAAATTATAATTAAAACATTGAATTTGAATAGTATACTTTTTCAGTCAGATTTATGAATCAGCATTCCATAGAGTAAACATTCGCCTTCGCCATCCTCAAGCACTTTGACTTTGATTTCCCAACATCCGGAATTCGTGATTCGCCCTTTCTCTTCCAAGGTCCTGATATCCAATAGGAGAAGATTTTACCCATTCGACACGACATTTTTGTTTCTTTGATATACTATCTGTACTTGCTGTCTGTGTTATTATTTATTTTTTTAGTTAAGTTATATCTATGTCTGGATCAATCACAAGAATAAACTGATTTATTTGTTTTTCAGGAATTTCATACTTAGGCAAACAAGGAATTCAAAATGATTTTGAAAATATTAGGGAAGTGGTTTGCTGGTATTTTCAGATGTGTTTCACCTCAAACAAAATTATACTAACTTTAACATTTCCTAATCAATAATTCTAATGTTTTACAACACATATTTTACTTTGACATCACTATTTTCTTCATTGGATTCATTTGTTTTGTAACCTAATGCTAAATGGATAAAGGGAATTCACTCATTCAAAAACAGAAAATCTAATAGGGGAATTTCTATTCTACTAACTAGCATTTAAAGGATAAGATTAACGCTAAGAAAGTAAAATGTTATAAGAATTTCTTTTCGTTCAATAGTAATGAATAAGCAGATTTCAAGAATTCCAAAGTGCCATGCTGGCTCATATCGAGTAGATGTATGAAGCCATAAAAGCACTATATGAATCAGGTGCAAAGGCTTGATAGTAGAGATGGGCGATCTAAATGGATCTTTTCAATGATCGATCTTTTTAATATGATATATCGATTTTTTGAATCCATCTCCAAGGGCCGATCTTTTTAAAGAATACATCTTCAAGGGCCGATCTTTTAAAGAATTGATGTATCTAGAATATCATAAATAAGGGTGGTTTTTTATTTCAAATACTCAAATACTTCTTCACACCTCTTGTTACTCAATCTCATTTCTATTATTTAACAGAAAAAGAAATTTACAGAACAGCGTCCTATGTCCAGGAACAGACTTTTAATACAAAAATAACATTATATAACGACTCAATACCTTCCGTTTCTCCAACAAGAGGGAAGAAGGTAATATAATAAAAATAAGGTTTGAAACTTTGCTCTTAATTTGTATAACTATTGTTCCCTATTATCATTATTTCATTCTATTTTATTAATATTTTACTCTATTTCTCATTTGATAAACATATATATTTAATACTATGCTCCAGTCGCCTGATTTTCCTCCTTGCAGGTACCCATTTATAAATTAATTACAGGCTTGGTTGGCCTAGGGACGGTTAGGGAGGCCGAATTCTACCCACGATCAAAGATACTAGAAGGTAAAAATCTTTAGTGCTTGATCGGGATTTGAACTCAGGACCTCCAGAATATTAGTCCAGTGCTCTACCACTGAGCTAACCTCCCCCCCCCCCATTGGAGGAGAAACGAGCTAGAAAACTGCTCGAAGTGGATTGAATTTTTAGTGATAATATCACTAAAAAAATTCCTACTTTGCCATAAAAGTTGAGAATGTGTGGCAACCAGTAGATTTCCTGACACTTTATTAAAACACTAAAACAAAATAAAATAAATTGTACAGAGTGCAAAATTCTATATATATGCATCTGGCATTTCATGAAGAATAAAAAACTTCACGAGCCCAGAAGGGTTAAAAACGACTCAATTGGTCCAAGGATTGAGTATTTATAGCAGGCTCCCCTCTCTTTCAATTCAATTATTTAAAATTGCTAGATTTGAGTATACTTACTAGACAAAACAAGTCATTTTCTGACCAATACCCAGTGTTGCCGATTTGTTTATGTATAAAAAAAAATTGACTATTTACTAATTGCATTATGTTGTTGATGTTTTGTTCTCATTAGCACTTTATGAATTCATTTTGAAGAAACCCCTCTATTTATTTGCTGAATAGTTTCATGGGAATATGTTTTTAGCGCGGTTCCTCCCTCCCCCATAGGGAGGAACCCCGCTTATAAGGTTGATACAATGAAACGATCCGGAAGTGCCGACTAGAAAATTTTGCGTTTCAGAACCCCTAGAAACCGAAAATAACGGTGGTTCAAATTTGTATATATATATGTATGTATATATTTATATATATATATATATATATATATATATATATATATATATATATATATTTGTCTGTTCGCTCTCTAAATAGAAGACGAATGGTCCGATTTTGATGAAATTTGGTACAAAAATCTGTCGTCCAATTTGAAAGGTCAAGTTCGTTAACCAGCAAAATCCGCCCACTGGAAGATGGCGTTTGGGGCGAAATTCGCGCAGAAAAAATCGTAACGCTTACGTTTTTGAGTTCATAAGCTTGTAAGTACTCGTTTTATAGGCTTCTTGGGCTAGGAAAACGAATGAAACCATTTTCAAGGCGATAGCTTTAACCGTTGTTGAGAAAATTGGAAAAATAGTTTTTGAATACCGTTTTTGGTTTGGGTACTTAGAATAACGGGATTCAGTTGAAACATTATCTGCATGTTCTACTTTCATTAAAACTAGTATGTTGAAAGTTATGTTACGTTTGGAGTTAAGGAAGGGTTAGAATAAAATATTTTATGAACAGACATGAAAAGTTTTGGAAACTTCGTATACTTTCATTAATATCTCGAACACGGTTGGGAAATCGTGGTAAGTGGATTGAAACTATTTGAAAGCTTACTAAATTCTCTACAAAAATGATTCTAAAACTATTTTTGATTAGGTTATGTCAATCGGAGAAATAAGTGCTTAAAACTTCAAATATGTCTGTTTTGTTCTTATGAACTGGTTTTTGTCGTTCTTTTTGTCTCTTTCCCTTGGTTTTTTATTGCTTTTTATTTTTGTAATTTCTTATGTTGTATTTGTAAGGAAAATGTATGTGTGTGTAAAACAGGATAGGTAAAATGAGACCAATTTTCTGTTGTCAGAAATAATAAAAAGTTTTGGGAACTTCGTATAATTTCTTAATATCTCGAAAACGGTTGAAAATCTTGGGAAGCGAAAGGTTACCATTCGAAAGCTTACTAAATGGTCTACAAGAATGGTTTTAAAGAAAGTTTTGAATAAGCGATGTCAATCGGAGAAATAAGTGCTTAAAACTTTTAAGTAATTGATTTCGCTTATTCGAACTTTTCTTTTTGTCTGTTTTATTCCTTGTTATTTTTAAATTGCTTATAGTCAGATAATGTATTTGACAATAAAACAGATTAAGTAAAATAAGAAGATCAATTTATTGTTAGAAATGTAGCGTTTAAAGAGAGAGATCCCAAGGCTTTCCAAATGCCTCTGAGCGGAGGCCTTTCTGCCCGACTTATGGGAGAGCTGACCCATACAGGTATGATTGTAAATCAACAAAGACCTTTCAAGACTGGTTTGTTTGAGATTTCATTTGGATAGCTGTTTCGCTATTGATCTAAACAAAGTAATAACTTTTTCTATTCTATGCCTTCATAAACACTAGAGATAAGAACGGAACCGCGCTAAGATGACGCAGTTCCTGCGAATCGGACTTTTTATGGTATAAAGGCCTTATCATCTACTCTTCATGCTTACAAGCAAACAGGAATGGAGTGTTTTTACTTCTTATGAAATTATTAATTATTTTAAACCTAATGAAAACAATTAAATTTCCTTGAGAGGAGATCGTTGACCGTTGAAGATGCGAAGGTAGGAATTGTCGGGGTTCGGTCATTACTTCCGAAGTAATGACCGAACCCTGACAATTCAATTACATTTCCCTTCAGTAAATGAATATTTATTATAATGTGTAAAATATATCATCTTAAAACACTGGAGGTTAGAAAATGTCTCCAATTATGACTTGTGATGCTTCAGAAAACTGAGTTTTATCTTTAAGATAAGTTTACAACACTAAAAATTAACTTAAGCGATTGTAAAAATCCTAAAAATGGAGAAGATCTGGGATCCTGTACGAGATGCTGTATACGGTTGGCAGCACTGACGATGCAAGCTGTTTGTTCTGGAGGGGTGTTGTTCTGGAAGTAGGTTATGTGTTCCATTAGATTCTCCAGCCTCAGTTCCATTAATCCCTCCAGCTCTGGAAGGTCTTCACATTCGAGTAGTGTTGTCACGTGGCAAATCCCTGAGCAGAGCTTGAAAAAAGAATAAAAAAAAAAAAAAAAATAATCACTTAAAATAACATTTTTAGATTTAGTCAATGTAGAAAATATTAACACATTAAGTGCGGCAGTTGTTTGGCCATACTTTCACTATATGCGGTGCATGCCCCCGGGGGCATGTATGATAAAAAATGCATGATTTCTCTTTGTTACTTCGCAAAACAAACGCGCTATTGGCTCCATTTGTGATTACAATTAAAATGATTCATGAAAACGCAAAAATATCAGCCGCACTGAGGTAATGACCTTTTGAAAATGACACCGCACATACGTTATATGCGGTACATGTCCCCGGGGGCATGTACCGCAGTTAACGTGTTAAATGTTGTCTAGTAAATTAAAAAATCTACTATTAAAACATTTACTATTAACGACTTTCTTCCTGTTTATTTATGATATGAATATTTTATTTTTTATGCTTTGTCATGTTTATTTATTTTTATATATTTTGTACATTTGTGAAATCGATCGATTTGTGTTTATATTTTATGGCCTGCTTTAAGTATTTATTTAGACTTGCTTATATGTTCAAAAAAATAGTAAAATCTACTATATATTTGTCAAATACCACTCACTAACTGACCTATCATCGCCGAGCACAAACCACTTTACAGAAAAATTTGAAATTTAGCATTGACACTCCCTGTAGAATTTAAACATTCACTAAGGAAGATTTTTTTGATATTCACATTTTTAAGTACTTTTAGATGGGTTTTGAATTTTTAGTTGGTTTTAAAGAGAGCATGCACGCCTAGGCAGCATGTATTGCTTGGATGATAACAGGCCAGCTGTTACCATACTGTATCTATTTCACAGTATTATTTTTATTTGCAATTCATTCCATCTATGATGACAGAACTTGAATTAATACAAATAAACTGTGATTTTGTCCGTCATAGAGTTTATGCCTGGTGATGGTCCATCCGAAGTAATAATATCCCGAACCCTTACACAGCCTCCTCACCCATCAGCATCCCCAGTCAGGAAACTTATTAGTAAAGCTCGCAAATTTAATGTGTGTTTCCAAAACATCTTGGAAACATAAATTTTATTGATAACAAATTTTAACCTGTACTGGTTAAACTCCTGTTACTGGTAAGCTATAGATAACGGGTTATCTGTTTCTTACACTGGTCCGGTGCACCCCAGTGTTAAGAAACATTATACTTTGATTACTTATCAATTGATGAATAACTGACAGTACGAAGGGAACCGTGCTATAATAAACTGCACAAAGTTATGTAGTAGCATTAATTTTGATGATACATTATTTAACACAATAAAATAACTACTTATCAGCCACTGAGAAGCACGGGTAGGCAGCTAGTTTAGGATAAACTGAAGTATTCAATGTAATGATGTTGGACGATCTTGAGGAAAATTCTGAATTTTTTTGTACGCTGAGGCTTTTTATGTTTATTTAAATTTTGTTGTGTCAGTCTAATGGGTTATTTCCATTAGTCCATCAAACATGCCACTTAGGAAAAACTCACAACCTAAAGTATGGCGTAGAATAATCCCAATATTGCTTGACGGCATGTAAAAAAAATAATTAAAACATAAAACATTCATATTAAAATAATGAAACATACATGCTGCTTCAGACTGTCCTGGTGTTTGTACTCCCTGAAGTCGCGCATGTTGGCAGCATTGTCGAGCCCATCGAGGAGAGCACTCCATATGAAGGAGTAATGGAGGCCGAAATAAGCCCTCGAAGGAATCCGGCATAGAGCTGTACATGCATTTGCTCGCACTTTGAAGTTGCTGCATGAAACGAGTAGTTTGCTTAAGTTCTGGATGACTCCCCCCTTAAAAATAATTATACAACAAATATAAAACATATAAATCTATACAAAACTTCTAAGTATACGATCATTATGACAAGGTAAAGACAGAATACAAAATAGTATAGAAATACAAAATATCTAGGTTGAACGTATACAATTTATGAGCTTACCATCCACTTTTCTGAATGAACTAACAATTCAGTGTTCTTGAGCATGGTGCCAATGGCATAACAAGCATTCCACCGCATCTAAAAACAATAAAGAAACAATTATAGAACACCAGTGTCGAAATGTTGCTTTGACTAATTAAATTAAATACCTGCATTTTAATGGAAATTCATTTTTTTTTGGGGGGGGGGGGGGGTGAACCTTTTCCTAAATTTTTACCAAAAGACTTAGGACGCTCTACATTATCATCTGTATTGAAACAAATATGGTTCCAAGTAATAGGGTGAGACATATATGTCCCTCTGAGAGATCTTACTAATTTCTGAGCCCCTTCACAACCTTGCACAGTCAGAGGATTTGACCCTTAGGCTGCTACGGACTATTATATCAGTCCGGAGGGAGCTGTGCCCCGGGTACTAAAGACTATTATATCAGACCGGAGGGAGCTGTGCCCTGGCTGCTACGGACTATTATATCAGTCCGGAGGGAGCTGTGCCCCGGGTGCTACGGACTATTATATCAGTCCGGAGGGAGCTGTGCCCCGGGTGCTACGGACTATTATATCAGTCCGGTGGTTGCAGTGCCCCGGGTGCTACGGACTATTATATCAGTCCGGTGGTTGCAGTGCCCCGGGTACTACAGACTATTATATCAGTCCGGAGGAAGCTGTGTCCCGGGTGCTACGAACTAATATAATAGTCCGGTTTCTTTTGTGCTGGACTGCTATGAGCTATTATATCACTCCTTCTACTATTGCCATCTGTAGACTTCTTGAACTGCAGTGTTCTTCAAAGCCGATAGGAGGCATATGATTTCACTTTTATCACTTTAGCTTCCACTACACATGCAACCTCCCCTTTTTTACTGCCGAAAACCGCTGTTTTTCTTTACCTGGAATTTACTGTGCATATTTCTCTAGTATATTTTGAACTTTTCAAGTAAACAATTGTTTGTGTAAATATTTCTAAGAAAATTTATTCAGGACAAGAATTGATAGAACTTTTGATGGGTGTGAGCAAAAGTGAAGTGGAGTTTTCTTCGGATGATGATGAGGGTTCTGATTATTTATCCCAAAATCTTTCTGTTGGAGAAACACCTGGAAGAAGTGGAATGCAAAGTACAAGAGAAAAGGGACGAGGGAATCTTCTGAGGAAACATCGTGACGAAAGTATTCAGCACCCGGGGCACTACAGGCACTAGGCTATCCTGCACCACAGTACCATCTAGCCCTACATGTAGTACGCAGACTAAAGGTTAAGTGGGACATATATGTCTCTCTGTGCGTTAAAGGGTTAAACCAGTGTTGATCTACCTCTAATTTAAGCTGTAGCTATATCACACACTTACTGTATAATGTTTTTCTTTTATTTTTTTGAGTTTTTTTGTGTATGTATATATATATATATATATATATAAATATATATATACATGTGTGTGTGTTAGTATTAACTCTGTCCTACTTGTTTTACAGCCCTGATGAAGGCTTCAATTTCAGGCCGAAACGTCGGCAAACAATAAAACTCATTTTCCTATAAAAAATGTAGTTTTATTAAGATATCACGACCGAACCCTGACAATATCTACCTTCTCTCAAACAGTTATGTTATTAGGAATTTATTTCTTTATCTCATGTAGCATTCTTTAAAGGTTTTGCTTGATGCAGTTTCACAAGGAGGTTCATCTGTCCTAGATATACGTGAATGGTTAGGCTTGAATTCCCTAATATAAAGTGGCTCTCTTATAAAACAATTCATAACAAATTAAATAATTTTAAGGCAATTTAATATAATCAAAAATATTCATACTTTTAATATTTGTAATTTCAAATATGTATCTTACCTTCATTTTTGTACCGGACATGGTGCATTTTAATAGAAATTGGACTGATTTTTCTAATAACGTATTCATTTCCACATCTTCCATGTCTTCTTCCTTTAAAGCAAGTAAAACATAGCCCATCGCTCTAACTATATTAGATTTTACCTGACAAAGAAACAAACAATTTGAATTAATATTAACCCTTAAATACAAAGCGCCAATATATTGGTGTTGAGTGGCTTTGCTCCAGATGTCGAAGCAGAAAAATATTGGTGTTGAGCGGCTTGGGCCCAGAAGATGAAGCACCAAAATATTGGTGTTAGCGTTTCAAGCCCAGCATATTAGTGAGTGATGTGTGAGACTTCTCGGAAGAAGATACATCGTAGCCTAGTCATTCCTCAGTTCCAGGAAGTGTTATTGAAGGCAGTTTGTCTTTTCCTAAGCTTTTAGGGCTCTTTTACAAACGCGTGGTGAATTTACAATTATGAAATTTGGTCAGCTAAAAGTAAGTAGCTCCAAATAGAGATTAGAAATCGGTCTTTCAAAATTTCATTAAAAAAATTAATCATTTTTAAAATAAAAAAGTGACATTATTTACCAAATCGTCATCCTTTGTCAATGCTAAACTAGCATGGAGGATGCTTTTCAAACTGAAATTTATCAGAAATTCCACATCTCTGAAATTAAAAAAAAAAAAAAGGGTTATTCAAAGAGTGGTCATATAATTTCATTATCATAGAAAATTATTGATAACAATCAACTCACTGATTATTAACTATGAGATCAACAAGATTTCCAAGCGCCCAGGCAGCCTTGATTCGAACGACAAGGAAGCTGTCAGAAAGAGACTTAACCAACAGATCTTTAGCATCATACAGGAATTGTTCCTGAG
This sequence comes from Gonocerus acuteangulatus, assembly GCA_946811695.1. Lineage (NCBI taxonomy): Eukaryota > Metazoa > Arthropoda > Insecta > Hemiptera > Coreidae > Gonocerus > Gonocerus acuteangulatus. Next base: position 22,166,258 of record OX328124.1, on the reverse strand, counting down.
AAAAAATACAAATGTGAATATTGAAAAACAGTAATTAATTTTAAAGAGATGTAGTAAAACTGTTTTAAAATTTATTTTTTTAACTCGGGTATTTTCAATGTATATATTATAGGATCTCCCCGTGGTCTACTGGCTAACGCCTGGATTCACATGTGGGTGATGGGGGTTTGAGTCTCTCCAGTGGCAGGGAATTTTCTCATTCCAGGACCTGTTGAGAGGATTCTCTGCTGCACCATGGGTGTTTAAAATGGCTGGATAGCCCGGCACTAATAGTCTAAGTGACGGAGTGCCAAAAAAACAAAAACAAAAAAAAACAATCTTTTTACTGTTCACAGGTAAGTAAGCAGAAAACATGTCTCTGTTCCCTAAATTAGCCAGGATTAACACTTTAAAGGAAAATATTGCCTGTTGGTATATTGCCAGATTTCTTACAATAGGAGGCCTATTTAAATATATACAAGACAGTTTGAACCGTAAAAAAAAAAAAAATCTCCAACTTCCGGTTTTATGGTATATTGTTATAGAGGCGAATGTTCACTGAGGAATATAGACAACACGCAAAACAGTTAGGTGTGTTGCGGGTTGCCTACTCTACATTTTTGTATGTTGCAGGTTGGATTTGGCCGAGTCATATGAGTCTTTTAAGAAGATTTCTGGTCTGTTACAACTGCTGCTTGAAGGCCATTCAAGAACTGTCTGTTTAATCTCCCTTTGTTTGTTGTTTCGTGTTTTGTACTGTAAATGCTTCTTGCCACATTTGTGAAATTAATGCCAGGGTTTCTGTCCGTAAGTCCTGGTACTTCGAGCCATCGATGTCTAGATGGCCTGGCAGCCATCCAACTAGAATTTAAATACCGGTCTAACTAGAATCTTACAATTTATAATTGTATCTATTTCTGCACGTTATATAATTACTTACCTCCTATAATTTTCTCAAAGGCAAAGTTTGTTAAGAACAATCAAAATAACACATGCCCCAATTTTCACAAAAACACAACAATTTTATTCTTTGCCTTCGTAATATTAATACAAATCTATTAATAAAATTGTATTTAATCTTGATAAAATAAATAAAATTGTCATTAAATAAAATAAAATATAAAGATACAAGAAATAAACTGTCTTACCTGTATCATTTGAGGAAAAAGCAGGAATATACCAAGTGTGTGGGCAGCGGCTGCACGTACATTGGCTTTTTCGTGATTTACACAACCAAAAATTAATGTTACCACAAATATTTGTTCTTCATCCTAAAAAAATAATCCATTTATTAAAAATTATTCAATAATTACTCTTTTGGGCATGCTGTTCTACCACTGTTTATCTAAATATTGATTTTCACATATATATTCGATATTTTATGCAGTTAAATTTCATCAGATAGGAGACTTACAGATATTAATGATTGAAGATCAGAAAAAAATTCAATTACAAACACATTTTTACTTCAAATAGCAAGCTCTGTCAGAAAATAGCGTTTATCTTATTAGTAATGTTCATACTTTACCTTCAGACTACCAAATACAATTGGCCCCATGTTAGCTAAGCAGTCGCAGGCTTCGCACGCAATCGCTCCAGGACTTTGTAATAATGTAATCAGAGGTCCATCAAGCAACTTACGCCATAACTCCTTATTATAACTTTCCAGTTTGTCTAAATGAAAATTAAATGTCATACATTTGTTTTGAGTAAATGCGTTCCATTTAAAATTTTTAGGAAGGGATATCTACAGGTTACCACCCCTTTTTAGCCATTATTGCGGTGAAGAGGCTTCTTTTTTTTCAAAAGAAAACCCAAAAAGTGTGAATAAAGCACACAACCCTAGAGGTACAGAGTGCTTACACATTTTCTGTTGCAATATACAGAAGAAGGTTTATCTCAACAATACTGCCACTGCTGGCAACAAATGACAAACAAATATAGACAATTTTATATATTATAAGATCTGTGACCCTATTTTTCACAATATTTATTTCTGGCATAAGGTCCGATTTCAATCAATACACAACTTTCTTCGCTTCTCCTTAATTTTGCTCTACATGTTTCTCGTCTTTTGGAAGCCTCTTCAGTAGCACTTAAAATACTATATCATGACAGCCATTACCTCCGAGAACCTTCTGCAGGCAGGGCCACACCTCGATGGCATGAGACATGATTGGTCTTGCCAGTCTAGATTTGGCCTTACCTGCAGAAGGTTCTCGGATGTGAAGGCTGTAATGATATATTATTTTAAGTGCTCGTGGAGACATCAAAAGGACGAGAAACAATAATATATTAATAAATATAAATACATTTTTGTATAGTTAAAAATATCTACTATATATTTGTCAAATACTACTCACTCACTCACTGACCTATCATCCCCCAGCCCAAACCACTCGACAGAAAATTTTGAAATTTTGCATGGACACTCCCTATATAACATAGGCACTCACTAGGAAAGGATTTTTTGATATTCAAATTTTTAAGTATTTTTAGAGGGGTTTAAAGTTTGAGTTGGTTAGAGCAGGCAGCATGCGTTGCTAGGACGATAACAGAACAGCTGTTACCGTACATTATCTATTTCATAGTATTATTTTTAATTGAGGTTAATTTCCACTATGATGGCAGTCCTTGAATTACTAGAAATAAAATGTAATTTTGTCCCTCATAAAGTTTACGCTCTGGTGATGGTCCATCCGAGGTAATAATATCCCGAACCACTTGACACAAAAATTTGAAATTTTGCACGGACAATACGTTTAGAGTATAAACACTCGCTAAGAAAGGTTTTTTTTGATATTCAAATGTTTAGGTACTTTTAGGGGGGTTTGAATTATTAAGAAGTTCCTCATCGGCTCAAAAATGGTTCGATTTTGATAACATTTGGTACAAAAATCTTTCTTCTCATTTAAAAGGCCAAGTTCATTAACCATTTGAATCCATTTACTGGAACATGGTTTTTGGAGCGAAATTTGTTTGAAAGATCCCTTAACGTAGGAAAACGAATGAAACCATTTTTTAAGCGAGTTCTGTAGCCATTTACCAGAAAAATTGATAGAAATACTTTTCAAAACTAATTTTTTGTTTGGGTATTCAGAAACGAAGTATATGGAAAAAAATGTTATGAATGGTGATACAAAGTTTTTGGATCTCAGTATACTTTCTAAAATATCTCGAAAACGGTTGGGAACTCGTAGTAAGTGGAAGGCGGCTATTCGAAAGGTTTCTAAATTCTCTACAAAAAAGATTCTGTTGTAATGTTCAGTGGGGCGATGTCAATCGAACAGATAAGTGCTTAAACCTTCAAATTTGTTAGTTTTATGCTTTTCAACGTGTATTTGTCTCTGTTTATCTAACTTTTTAAGCGGTTGTTCTGCAAGGGAAACAAGCATGGTTACCTCCACATGGCGTTTCCTGGGTAACTTTAAAGTCCGTGCAATAATAAGCTGTACAAAATTATGTAGTAGCGTTAATTTTGATCATATCTTATTTAACTCAATATAAAAAATACTTATCGGCCGTGGTGAAGCACGGATATTCAGCTAGTTATTATATATTTCTGAAAATATATTGTAATACTTATAAGTATATTTAATTCATTTATTTATAAGTTTATTTTATATTTATTTTATTGATTAAATTTATCTCAACTCAGGCGATTAAAGTGCGACAATAAAGAATTAAGAAAAGTATGGTATAATCAATGATTTCAATGTTAAAACAAATTAATAGTACGAGTCATAAATAAAGTAATATGTAATTACTGTGAGAGAATTAGCTTAATTCTCTGTTGATATTTCACTGTCTCACTCAGAGATATTTATTTCTATAAATAAAAATGGGGGAGGGATGAAGAAAAGGTGAAAAAAGGAAAAAAATAAATAATATTATACACACCAAAAATAAACAATTAAAACAGGCAAAAAAAATATTATATATTTATTTAATCCAAGGCAAATATAAATCAAATCAAATAATATTTTGCCCTCCTTAAGAGTTTTAAGTAAATATTAAATAAATGAGTAAAAAACAAAGAGACATTGAATACATTAGTAAATGGGGTTTGTGAGGTTTGAGGCAATCGGGATGTTGAATTATTAAAATTTTTACTAATTGTTGATCAATCAAAATCATCGATGAAGTCAAAGAAAACAATCACCTTTTCCAATGATTCCTTCCAATAATTTGTTCAGTGCATAAGTGGCATAAAGCTGTATTTCTTGGTTGGGAGAGTTAAGATCATCAAATAACATATTCTCAATTTCTGCTATGCTTTCTTCGACAAAGCCAAAGTGATGTTTACACAAAGTGCCCATCAGTTGCCAACATGTTAGTCTCACGGTTTCGTTTGTCTCCGGAGCCTGTAAGCAAAATATAATTTAATTTAAAACTATTACTGATTTAATCGTTAATATTTATTCATAAGCAATTAGACTAGTCTCTAATTGAGTATAGTTCTACACAGACCTTAAGAAATTTAGTGATGAGCGTTAAGAACCAACATGAGGTTTGAGAATTGCTGGACTTCATACCTCGAAGAATGATGTCTTTTTGCTCAGTAGTGCTCGTTTCAAGAGATAGGATTTCATTTAAGCACTTCAAAGCACCAACACAAACAGAAGGATCTAAAAATACATTATACAATCTCAAAAACAACTTCAATATGTAAAATTCTAGGAGAAAGCACATTTATGTGAAACATTATTTTACAAAAAATTGTGTTTATCGTTATTATTAGGGAACGGATGTTAATGTATTTACATATTTTTTTCGTAAGTATTGATGTAATTCTATATGTTTTAAGTGATTTTAAAGCATTTAAACAGTTTTTTATTTTATATATTTTGTCAAAATCCCATATTTTTACATATTCTGCCATAAATATATGCCATAAATACATAAAAAATGAAGAGAAAACTGAGGAAGAAATAAGGCTTTACCCACTGAGTCAAGGTCACTGTGTCTCTTCTAATTCAAAGAAGCAAATGTGGCTGGCAGCCAGTCTGTGCGTTTGTGCATGCTAATTTCAGAAACAACTTATCCAATTAAGATAATATATTGTGATAAGCTTCACTTAACATTTAGTGTTCATAAATAAAAGAGTTATGCTAATGTAAAGAATCACAATAAACATTTGATAAACTATCTATATGTCATATCGATGTGACTGTTAACACGAAACTCACCAGAGTTTTTGCTTTGTCTTCTTGGTTGCCACTACCGGGCTTAATTTTTGTTGAATTGCAACAAAACTCGGTATTCGTTGTGGTCATCTTAATAGAAAAACGTGTTGTAAAAATAAACAAAATCGGTTCATTAGGAGGGAGGGGGGATTTACTCCGGACCCAAAGTAGTTATTTGGCCATACTGGCCGCAATTTCTGTTGGATTGCAACACTGCTGGACGTCTAGGCTATTAGCGCCGACATCCAGGGTGCAGCGTGGAATTTTCCCAAGGAGCCGTGAGATGAGAAAATTCCAGCCACCGGTGGGAATCGAACCCACCATCTCCCACAAATGAATCTAAAGCATTAGCCACTAGATCATGGGGAGACCCCGCCAACTTAGTTAATCAGAAATTTAAGAATCCTGAAGGAAAATGAAAATTTTATAATTTTAGCAAGTTCCACAATTCTCCATTTTTTGTGAACAATGTTATACTGTCATGAATTCAAGAATCTTGGTGCCTAATTTGGACACAAGCTTAGTTGAGGTTAACTTTTTTGTTTAACCCAAATTGATGACATTCAAAATAAAAATTAAAAATATTTGAAAAAATAAAATAATGGAATCCAGTTTTAAAATATACCTTTATGTTTGAGATAAGGTAGAAAATTGGAGAATATATTGGTGAGGAGTGTAGGACGGAGCCTATGGTAAGGAGTGACAGCAATGAGCGATGCGGTGGTATGTAGTAATGGCGTGAGGACGTAGGCAGGTGGAGCATTGCATAAACAGCCTCCCAGGCAGGAATGCAGTCCAGACACTAACTCTGATAGAGATCCAGAGAAAGCAAGAAATGAGGTATTTTCGCTGAAATAAAAATATTATTTTCATTATAAATTATGATTTAATCAATAGCAATAGGTTAATTTCTTAATTTCATGTTTTAACGTGAATTTGTCCGAATGTAACACTATCAAAAGTATAGAACACATTTTCAAAGAATGTTGAGTCTGCAAACATGTGCTCTTTTAGAAGAAGAAATTTATTATTTAAAAAATTGAAGTTAGTCGCATAAATATATTGTCTTCCAGCATACTTATCAATCTTTCGATAAAATGTTCAATTGGTTAAAAGGTTATTGTATTTTTATTAATTTGAAGATTGCCAAGAAAATAAATTTTGATGATGAATTTAATAGAAAAGATATTTTATATTTATACAATTATTTTTGAAGGTCTGGCCGTAAATTTGATAAAATGAATTGAAACAGATTGATTAGCAGCTGTTTAGCCTTCAAATATATGGTAGTCCTCGAAAAGCCAACGCCAGATGGTTTAGTCCTGTGCAGCAGGCTTTCCAGTTCCAAGCTCCCAGGAGGCCTTGCAAGAAGAAGCTTAGCATTGGAATCAAGAGTGAGGAAATCCTCTTTCAGGGATACGCTCCAACCTGGCTGAAATGTTGAAGTCTTCTTCTCATCCTAAAAGCTGGACCGTGCTGTTAAAGTGGGTAGATCTGAGCTGAATACCAGAGCAGCGTACTGCTCTCTCGGCTGCATAGTAGACATCCTAGGACATCTCCTTGTCTCATCCTGCTGTTAGTGTTGGATGAGTCAGACAAATCAGTTCCCACAAGGACAGTGCGACTTGAGTTTTTCATCATCATCCTCACCAAGCGAATCAGTTTTCCGGGGATATTCATCCCCTTGAGAGCCTGACAGAGAACTGGCCGAGAAACGCTGCAGTAAGCTGACTTGAAGTTCAGAAAGAGCCTATACACTGTGTATCACAAGTTAATGACAGTACTCCGATGAGTGAAACCAGAAAACCACTTCGCAAGTGTACAAAGTACCCATTTATGACACAAACCACCCGATTGCAAGGATTCACGAATCAGTTGTGGAAATGAGAGCTAACCATGATGACATTGCAAGGACTACATCAGCGGTGTGACCAGGTGTAATCAGTGTGTTCTGCAGGGAGACCAGTTATAAAAACGTTTATAATATTCGATGTATTTTTTTTTATTCTATGTAAGATTCACTTTTATGTAAGATTTACTACAACTTTTATGTAAGATTTACTACAACTTTTATGTAAGATTTACTACAACTTTTATGTAAGATTTACTACAACTTTTATGTAAGATTTACTACAACTTTTATGTAAGATTTACTACAACTTTTATGTAAGATTTACTACAACTTTTATGTAAGATTTACTACAACTTTTATGTAAGATTTACTATAAGCATTAAATATCAATTTCTTCAAGAATATTTTTCATTTATTTCTCATAACATCAGGAAAATACATATTATTTTTATTTATTTGATGTTTTTTTCACTCTAGAGTTTTAATTACATTATGAAATTGAGAAATAATCTCAGATCTAAGTATACTGTTGGAAAGCTGATTAAAATTTACAACTTTTGTGAGAATTGGCAGCCTGCAAATTATTTTTTTTATTGATATTGCGGTTTGAATGAGATACTTGTGAACATTGGATGTGCATTTGACTTCAAGAAAATTTAATGGTGCTTTGAGAAATGTAATGAGACTTTGAAAAAAAATGTGTAATAGTAGAGAAAATTGGAGTTTTACTACAAAAAATACGGGTTTTTCTATAGAACCTTTAGAACGGAATATATCTGACAAGGGAAGTATACAGCGGTGGGGTCACTGATCTGGACTATTTTTTTTTCTGGTGATTCTACATCGAAAAATAGTCGACACGTGTCTGAGAATTCCGCCCAATGCGCCTTAGGAGCCGAGAAATAAAATAAAATAGGTTGAAAGTGCTTTATTTTTTATATCGAGTTTAGAAAATGATATCGACATGATTCTTTCACCAATTCATTTGTTTTATAGAGTAGATTAAAGGAAAAATATAATCGTTAAACAATAATTTATATATCGTCAAATAAATTCAAAAATATGCTTACGTTTTTAAGTAAACTAGTTTTATACATTTTTTTTACACCAAAAATAATAGCAGATTTAGAATCAGCACCCCAAGAAACCCTAATGTGGTGAATATCATTGAAAAAAAAAATAATGATTTTTCCCAGTCTGGAAGAGACAAAACATCTGTAAGCGAAAAGTAACGTGACGTTTTAAAATTCAATATCATCTCTTGAGATAATCCTATTTTTATGTCATTGAAATCTTTCAAAAGAAAAAAGACTCCTTTTTCTAACCATATAAATGACTATTGTATTATCTCAAAAGGTACTTGCAAAAAAATGGTTCTCAAAATAAAAATAAAATGTAAACTTTTTTGCATATAACGTCAATCCCAGAAAACTTAGGAACACCCCGATTGGAAGGAAATGTGTCACATTAGGGCCTTTATCGACCATACAAGTTTGGCTTGAATCTGGTACATATTCTTTGAAATATGGCCGGATCGTTGAATCTTTAACAAAATTTTAAGGGTCCCCCTTTAGCGAAATTAGAGATCAAGTGGATTCCAGGGATTATCGTTAGGATTATATTTTTTATTTTTGTAATATTCCCAAAATTTGAATTTAGGGGGTTTTCAATGTGCTAAAAACGAATCTGACATCCGTTTTCAAATAATTTTTTTTTGTTATAATAGACAACTTTTTAAACGTAGGAGTCGAGTATGTAAAACAATTTTTGCTTTAAAAACGGATGTCAGATTCGTTTTTAGCACATTGAAAACCCCCAAAAATAAAAAAGTCCGACTCGCAGGAACTGCAGCATCTTAGCGCGGTTCCGTTCATGTCCCTAGTGCCATTTGATAAGCTTAGAAAAGAAAAAAACTTATTTTTTTTATATATCTCGTGAAAATTGTCAAAATCCTCTCGAACATCTCGAATAAAAGTGATATTAAGGCGTCAGAGACACCGACAGTAGCTAACTTTTACACAGAAGCGGAAATTACAGAATCTGGCTCTCATTCTAAAGCAAAGCTGTATAAATCAATACAAAATATGCCTAATAAAGCCTTTCTAGAGGATACAGAAGCATGGGCGTATATGAGGGGGGGGGGGCTGAGGGGGCTGCAGCCCCTCCCGAAATTTTGAATTGATGATAAAAACTTCTCGTAAAACCCTTAAAAATAAATTAAATAAGATCACTTAGTTCATAAAACATATTTTATTTTACGTGCAATAGCGTTTTAGTTGCCTAAAACTATTCCAAGCTCTAAATATTTAGTATTCCATACCCTGGAAATGGTCTCAGCCCCCCCCCGAAATTGTTTTTATATACGCCCATGTACAGAAGGATCAAGAAGAAGTACACAAGATTGAGTAGAATACCCTGCCTAATATAGCCTATATAGAATAATATGCCGAATAAAACGTACCTAGTAAATACACAAGGACAAATAAAAGTCTTGACGAATAACAAGTCAAAAAAAAAACTTTATTTAACAAAATAAAACAAAGTTTAGTTGCCCAACTACAATAGAATAATATACCTAATTAAGTCTACGGAGTAGACACAAATGGACCAAAAACAAGTCTTGTGGAATATTGATTTTTTTCTAATTAAATACTTTTTATCAATATTTAGTATATAACCTTTGTTGAAAATTATTGATTGCTAATTGATGAATCGGTTTACAACTAAGTAGTCTTTATGAATATTTAGTATATAACCTATTTTTGGATCTGTGTTTTTGGGGTGCTCTCCGCCTAGGCTTTGTATTTGTGTCGGCAGATACCTGGGGTATATTTACAGCTCTTGAGGATTAACTCTTAGCAGGTAAATTTCCTGCGGCCCCATTGTGTTCTACGGGCATTGAACCGCCATATACGCTCATAGTATCTAACCGTTGTGAAGTTTATTTTTTGGATTTAGGACTTAATATACATATGTAGACTAAATCATAGCAAGAAGTAATCCTCCGTCGTCGGTTCTTAACTATGTAGACTCGCTAATGTTATCCAATCTTAGATACATCGTATTTAAAATCCACAGCAAAAACACGACATTTCATCAGAATCCCCTGCTGAATAAAACTTATATAGAATAATATGCAAAATAAAGCCTATCTAGGATAAAAATAGAGGAAAAAAGCCGTTCGTGGTGGTAGAAAATCTTAAAAGTATTTCGCTCAGAAATCTCCGAAATATTGTCACTAATTTTACGTATCCTGTTTTATAGCCAAATAGATTTATATTCTATAATCAATAAGAAAAACCTACTAACAATAAAAAACTATGGGTAACAGATGAAAATAGGGAATACCAAGAATAATTCTAAAGAACGAAATCAACACCAGTACTGTAATCTAGATATTCATACGGCATCATCGAATTCTAACAAACAAAATATTGATTCTAATTATACGTATCCTGTTTTATTGACAAATACATTTGACTACTATAAGCAATTAAAAACACTAGGGAATATGCCAAAGAACTCGGAGTAGGAGCCTCGACAGTTTCAAGACATTTGAAGGAAATCGACAAATCCAAAGCAGACATTACTTCGCTTATTCAAAACTTTCTTTAGAACCTTTCTTGTAGACCATTTAGTAAGCTTTCGAATGGTAACCTTTCGCTTCCCAAGATTTTCAACCGTTTTCGAGATATTAAGATATTATACGAAGTTCCCAAAACTTTTCATTATTTCTGACAACAGAAAATTGGTCTCATTTTACCTATCCTGTTTTACACACACATACATTTTCCTTACAAATACAACATAAGAAATTAAAGAAATAAAAAGCAATAAAAAACCAAGGGAAAGAGACAAAAATTACAAAAAGAACGACAAAAACCCGTTCATAAGAACAAAACAGACGTATTTGAAGTTTTAAGCATTTATTTCTCCGATTGACATAACCTAATCAAAAATAGTTTTAGAATCATTTTTGTAGAGAATTTAGTAAGCTTTCAAATAGTTTCAATCCACTTACCACGATTTCCCAACCGTGTTCGAGATATTAATGAAAGTATACGAAGTTTCCAAAACTTTTCATATCTGTTCATAAAATATTTTATTCTAACCCTTCCTTAACTCCAAACGTAACATAACTTTCAACATATTAGTTTTAATGAAAGTAGAACATGCACATAATGTTTCAACTGAATCCCGTTATTCTAAGTACCCAAACCAAAAACGGTATTCAAAAACTATTTTTCCAATTTTCTCGACAACGGTTAAAGCTATCGCCTTGAAAATGGTTTCATTCGTTTTTCTAGCCCAAGAAGCCTATAAAACGAGTACTTACAAGCTTATGAACTCAAAAACGTAAGCGTTACGATTTTTTCTGCGCGAATTTCGCCCCAAACGCCATCTTCCAGTGGGCGGATTTTGCTGGTTAACGAACTTGACCTTTCAAATTGGACGACAGATTTTTGTACCAAATTTCATCAAAATCGGACCATTCGTCTTCTATTTAGAGAGCGAACAGAACAGACAAATATATATATATTTATTTATATATATATATATATATATATATATATAAATAAATATATACATATATATATATATATACAAATTTGAACCACCGTTATTTTCGGTTTCTAGGGGTTCTGAAACGCAAAATTTTCTAGTCGGCACTTCCGGATTGTTTCATTGTATCAACCTTATAAGCGGGGTTCCTCCCTATGGGGGAGGGAGGAACCGCGCTAAAAGCCTGTCACGCAGGAGCTGCATAACTAAGCACTTTCCTCAGAATTTGGGTAGTGTAGACTGCTTTCCAGAACAATTTGCTTAAAATATCCTACATAAATAATATAAAAACATGAATAGTTCTCTTTTAATTTTGTAATGAGTAACTGATAAATTATTAATTTGCTTCCAGAGTTATGTTTACACATGGTACCTACTACACTACATAATGAATACAAAAAAACCTCATATTATCGTATTTTGATCTAACGCAGGAACCGGATACAGTCACTATAGTGGTAGAAAGCGCTCCTTGCGGCGCTTTTGTGAACCTATGTCTGGCTGGCTTTTCTATTGAAATATATTACAAAGTAAACCCCCCTTTCCGATTGACCGATTCAGCTCATTTTTACAACACTTCTTTCTCATGAGTTACCCACGACGTATACCGCATTTCGTTACAATACAGCAGAAATTACGACCAGTATGAGTATATTAGTAATTTGGGTCCGGAGTAAACCCCCCCTCCTAATGAACCGATTTAGTTTATTTTTACAACACATATTTACCTATAGATTACCACTACGAATACCGAGTTTTGTCGAAATATACCAAAAATCACGGTTGGTAGTGGCGAATTGGTATTGTGGGTCTGGAGTAAACCCCCCCCCCCCCTCCTAATGAACCGATTTAGTTTATTTTACAACACATATTTACCTGTGGATTACCACTACGAATACCGAGTTTCGTCGAAATATACCAAAAATCACGGTTGGTAGTGGCGAATTGGTATTGTTGGTCTGGAGTAAACCCCCCCCCCCCCTCCTAATGAACCGATTTAGTTTATTTTTACAACACATATTTACCTGTAGATTACCACTATGAATACCGAGTTTCGTCGAAATATACCTAAAATCACGGCTGGTAGTGGCGAATTGGTATTGTCGGTCCGGAGTAAACCCCCCCTCCTTATGGACCGATTTAGTTCATTTTTATATCTCACTTTTCTCTCTATATTACCACTACGAATACCAAGTTTCGTTGAAATATAACAAATATTACGGCTGAAATGGTCAAATTAGTGTTTTGGGTTCGGGGTAAACCCCCCCTTCCGGTGGACCGATTTTGGTGGTTAACGAACTCGTTCAATCGTTTGCTAATTGAATGCTATATACCAAGTTTCGTGACGAAAAAACAGAAACTCTGGCCGCTATTGTGTTAACAGACACACACACACACACATATATATATATATATATATATATATATATATATATATATATATATATATATAGATATATATATAAATTTTAATAGGGGTCATTTTCGGTGTCTACTAGGTAGGATCGATAAAGATTTGAAGAAATTTTTCCAAAATTCTGTCATGAGTCCAACCTCAATAGCTACTTTCCTTCGGAGGAAAGTGCTAAAAATATAGTCCTAAAGATAATCCCCGAAATCCACTTGATCTCTCGTCAAGAGAGTAAATTACTCCTCGATTCTACTCTTGGAGAATTTCTTCATTATTGATATCACAGTCCCAAACTATACGAATGTACAGTAAATGGGATGCTGAAAAAAAATGTAATCAGATGATAAATCTCAACTCACCTATGCTGTGCTTGAGCAAGAAGTGGTTTCGCATGGAGAAGTAACGCTCCGACAGTAGCTAGAGCAGCGATCCGAGCTTTAGGGATAGTTTCACTTCTCACGCACTGAATGAGAGAATTAAGCAAAACATTGTAGTAACCATACAATTGCTTTCCTCTCAGAATCTGAAAGACAAATAATTTGAACGATGATATTGAAACAAAAGACGAATATTATTGTAATAGTTATTTTGAAGTGCAATGCATTCAATGTTTTAGGCCCGGTACACACTGAATAAACTGGTTTCATTAAACTCAAGTTGCTTGCAACGCCTAGATAGAAAACTATAAGTTGGTGTACTCAGAGTTTCATGAAACTTTAGGCCCAGTGCACACTGAAGAAACTGGTTTCATGAAACTGGTTTTGTGAAAATCAAGTTACTGCACATACAGTTTTATGAAACTGATTTAACAAATTTCATGAAATCAGCGAAATTAAAGTTTCATGAAACTCTGTGTGCCCCAACCTATGGTTTTCTGTCTATCGGTTGCAAACAACTTGAGTTTCACAAAACCAGTTTCATGAAACCAGTTTATTCAGTGTCCACCAGGCCTAAGGGGTAATACTACCTTGCAACTTTTTTTTTATGGGCTAAAATTCTTTCTTAACTAATCCAGCTAGACCAGGTGAAGGGTTCCTAGAAAACCTTCCCTTCCTAGTGGCCAAAGATTTCTTTCATGTTATTTCATTGAATGGAAATCAAAGAAGATATATATGTTTCATTTCAGAGGCAGGAACTTGTGTTTCTACTAAAAAAATAAATGTTTCTAGGAGAGCACCTACCGCTAAAATGTCTGATTTTCTATGTAACTAGTTTTCGATATTGTTATAATATATGCATACATATCTGATTTAGTTAGTAATTAAATATGTTTTATTTAGTTTAACTGTCTACATATTTCTATTCCTTGAAACATTGAAATGCATATGCATATGTAAATAATACACCAGGAAGGATTTACATATTGTGAATTTATTTTATAATTCGGTACCTAAATTTTACTTAAATGTGCAATATTAAAAATGGTACACATTATTTTATCCTCAAATAATAAGGTTTTTCAAATACGTAAGTGACCGCTTCTAACTGAATTCTCCAATCCGACTGTACCCCAGTCCTTACGATGCCAGATTAGAGAGAGAGCCTACTGTATTTAAATCATCTCAACAGGAGTTCTAACTAATTTCTTAAATTTATGAAGGCAGAGTTATTATGTTATTTGTCGAACTTGGAAACATCGTTATAAAGAAACAAAAAACAAATAAGCACAGAAAGAAAATTGAATACAAACATTTGACAAACGTATAATGAAGTTGAAAGCTGCATGTCGAGTTCTAGCCTGTTCCTTTGCAAGTTCAGCAGTTTGGCTCGATTCACTATCGCTGTAGTCGGAATCGCTTGTGAAATTAGCCATTTGGTAGAAATCAGGAGTAGAGGTCACATTAGCGTCTAAATCTTCGTCATCTTTTTTCTCGACCCAACTGACTCTTTTAGCTTTAGATTTTAGTTTCTTTTTCCCCGGTTGGTTTTGCTGAAATTACATGTAATAATTAGATTATAATGAAACGACAGATGATAAAATTTTAGCAAACAATTTGAAAATTGTTTTACCCGATAATTTTTCGAGGGAACTTCTAAAGTCGACAGTTCAGGCGTGAAAACTGCCGACGGAAAAGCCTGCTTTGGTAATAATGGCTCCTTCCCATTCAAGCCTAATGTTGCAGCAACTTCAATAGCACCAATTATATCACCCAATTTGTTAATCAGCCATTTAGTGTAGGTAGCATAGCCTTTAGGAACCAGGCAGTCCAAAGTTTTTATAACTATCTGCCAGATCTATAATAAATAAATATAGACAATTAATTAACAAAAGTTAAGAAGATGGTCGAAGAATGTATTCAGACAAGATGGGTAGAATTCATACAAGATGGGTAAAACCTTCCAAATGTTTATATTTAATTCTTATTGTGACATTTTGGATCTTTATACATTCTTCTTAAAAATTCATAAGCTTTCGTCCTGAAGACATGCTTGAGTTAAGGGTATCATAATTTACGGAAAAGATACCTCAAGAAGGACAATAAGATAGAGTGAAGCTAAAGTCATTATAAGCTCTGAAGATGGTAGCAGGAGCTATTAGGGCAGACTAATATTGCTGCGGAGCTCTTAATGTTAATAAATAAATATAAATATTTATAATAATATGTTGAATTGTTATGACTAAAAGTACTCTAAACCTAAAAAAAAAATCAGTCCCCTCACAGGCCATGAGGGCCTAGGGGCAGATACTTTAGAGGTAAATTATTCTTGATCTTAGGGCACAATAGGGAGATAGTGTGGTCAATACTATGCTCCGGCAACATGATTTACCCAGTTGCAAGTATCAATTAAAAGCTAGGAGGCCACAGAGATGGTCTTTTAATCCAACCCTTAACAACGACAACAAAATTGTTTAGTTCACACCCGAGTTTTGAACTCAGGTACCCCGGAGCATGAGTTAAATGCTCTATCACTAAGCAAACCTCTCCCCTACTCTATGCCTAAAACATACATTACATTATAAGAATCATAATTTGACCAAAATATCGCACTAGTATTTCTAAAGTGACACAACTCAAAATAAAACTCAACTGAAAATGTGTCACTCTAGCCTATGTAGGGGGCATAGCATTAAGACAGGAAGAGTGACACAAGTGCCCTCTGGTGTACAAGCTCTGCAGCTATGTACTTACAGTTTTGTTGGTTGATAAAGAGATATTTACTATATTTTTCACAGTCATAAATGAAAAAGTAATGATTGAATTGAGTTGTGTCACTTTAGAAATACTAGTCCGGTATGCAAGGCTATTACATCGCGGAAAACATGAGTAAATACTGAATTCATATCTATAAATCTACAATTTATAATTATTTGTCGAATTTTAATATATATAAAAGTACGCTATACAATAAATAGAGGAAAAGGTGTAAAAACAGGCACCGGTGTAAATGTGAGCACCCTTTGCCAGAGTTTTGGGAGGTACTGAAGACTGGTGGCAAGTTGTTGTGCAAATTGGTGTTTATTGTGTTCTGCAAACTATCAAAAGCTTTGTGAAATCATTTTCTTTCCATGTTCCTATGTTTAGTTAAAAAAAACTTCACAGTGATATCCAGAAAGCGGAGATCTTAAGCAACATTTGAATCACAACTTTTACTCACATACACTTTTAGGCTACATGTGATAGTGGCCATCTCTCTAAGATGGGGTTGGTAAATATGGGCACCCTTTCTTGATGTAATATGGGCCCCTCTTTAAGGGGTTCCTGAAATACTGAAATTTTTTCCAGGAGCTTCACTTCTCCTGTTTTTAAGATTAAGAAAAGAACCCATACCCGAGGACGCAAAGCAACAAGAACCGGATCACCATACGAGGATCAGGAGAGGCGAGAAGACAAAAGCCCTTCCAATTTGCATCTATTGTTCTCAGAAGAAACTCGGGGAGAGGTGAGGATAAAATCTGTTATGTATCAAATGTGGTTACACTAGGATTGAACCATGGCTGATAAAGCCAGTTATGCTTGTCATATCTGTAAACAATTGTTTCCTGTAATAAATAAATTCTCTACCATTTTGGATTGTTTTATCCTGTTTTTAAATTACTTTTGATGAGTTTTGAAGAGGGTCCCTCTTTAAACCCCATTTCTTCTGGGGCTTTTTTAAACGTTTTTTTTACATCATTGTTTTCACAATGAAATAATTGATTTTATAGGTAGTTAGTAGATATTGTTGTGCCTCATTTTTTATATTATAATGTTTAGATATTGTTGTGCCTTATTTTTTATATTATAATGTTTAGATATTGTTGTGCCTTATTTTTTATATTATAATGTTTAGATATTGTTGTGCCTTATTTTTTATATTATAATTTTTAGATATTGTTTATATAGATCATGTGCTTGTTTACGTTGATGTAATTTAGTTTGAGTTAGGAGGAAATATCATTTTTGGATTGCATGGTCAATGTCATGTCTTGAGTCTGTTTCTTTAATGGAGGACTGGATGTGCAAGACTGAGTAATTGATTTTATTCATTATTTGTCTTCTTGTATTTAGAAAACGTGTTATAATTGTTAATGATAAACAAAAATCTTATATTTTTCAAAATGAAAGTCACTTTAAATCAAAATCCAAAGAGGTGACTATATTTATAAATTTCCCTCTATAAATAATATTATAAGAATAATCGTATTAGCCGAAATATGCATAATGACAATAAGTTCTTTAAATTATTGTTTAGTATCATTTGCTTGCTTACTCAAAAAGGTTATCTCACTTTTGAATGCACATAAAGGTTGTCGGCCGGCTGCGTATACACAATATTAAGGAGTTCTGTAACAACAACAATCCTTTCTTCTTTCACATTTGCCAAAGACTGAAGGCAATAAACCCTCCACATTTTAACATCATTAGGCTGCAAAACATTTGTTCTGTCTTCCAATTTATCAAAAAGGAAAGGCAGTAAATTATTCCCTTGCTAAAATAGAAAAGTATCAATATCAAAAATTATGAAACCAATTATTAAGTAAAAAAAAAAAATTGAACAGTTAAATACCTCACTAAAAAAAGATTGATGAGTCTTGATTAATGAATTTATCAGCTGAAGAATATCTAAGAAAGCTACATCAGATGATTTTTGGAAACCATCATAGCTCCATTGAAGAACAGACCTTAGGTTATCATTTGACAAAGTCAGTTTATTTTTCATTATGTGATTATGAATCATGTTACAAAACTTGGCTACTATAAGAGAGTAACTTGTAGGGACTGCTACGCAACAAGAAATAATCAAATTTTCTATATTCTGAAAAGAAAAAAAATGTAGTATATTAGTATACTGACATAATCTCCATTGTGAAAATACTAACAATTCAAATACCTCTTCGTGAAATGAGTTTATTTTAAAATCGATGGCATTTAAATAGTCAAGCTTCATGTTCACATCATTTAAATCAAGTTCAGTCTTTCTAAGAGCACCCATTAAGTCTAGAATGCGCTGTTTGAACTCCAATTCATCACATTTGAACATTTTAAAAATAGGTAATAGCACTTCAAAATTAAAATAAATAAATAAAGCAGATGACAGAAAGCTTCAGGGAAATGTCATGCCCCTATATTTACATCTGCCACTTTATAACCTACTCACAAGTAAACAACATCCAAAGAGAGTACACACTACTACAAAGAGGTTAGAGCTACTTTAGATACCTTGAGGTCATAAACGAGTTTCTGCAACGCCCTCAGTCAATCACTAAACTGATGTTGTGGTAAAACATTGTATGGTGGGGGGGGGGGGACAGGTTCCGAAAGACTTCACAAGTTCTTTTGAAAATAAAGTTTAAACTTAAAAGGTACATTGCAAATTTTATTTCCGAAGAAATTTTGAACTAAACTTCTTCCTTGTTTAATTAGTACTTTTAAAAAATGTAATCCAATATATGGGTAAAGAGGGAACCCTTCCCTTCAAAAGTCTATTTCAGCCCTTAGAAGGGTTATTTTCTTATTTCTGAGGTTTGATATATCCAACCGCCACATATCAGAGCCGGGCCCAGGACCAGATCACGGGCCACCATTTCTCAGAGCCGGGCCCCCACTTCTCAGAGCCACACTGAAAATTCTAGTACATGGCTATAGGACTTTGGACATTTTAAAATTATTTTTATCTTGAGTTTTGAGCGAAATGAGAATAAAAGCCGACAATCGATGCAGCAACGGTCACTTACGTTACTTGTATTTTTATTACGACTCCTAATGAAATATACTATTCTGGGACTGCACTTGTATTGTCGTATGTGTACAGGGTGTCCCAAAAATAATGGTCATCCGTTTGCCAGATGATTCTCCAATGTGAGATCGGAAAAAATAACCCCCTTATCAACCCCCGCAAAATTGACCTTGAAATGTTATTCAAGGTCAAATTTTTTTATTGCATATTTCGAATCTACGAGTCATGAGGATGAAAAAAGTCAACGGCACCATAGGTCAGAAATGACTCCTTATGGTCAAAATGACCATTGACAGCGTATACGTGGGCCATTCTATTCCAATAGAAAATGGTGGCTGATTTAGATTTTTTTTTTTTTTTTTTTTTTTTTTTTTTTTTTTTTTTTTACGTGTTCTATTAGCATTGCCTTACACAAAAAAAAACCTCGTTTGAATTTATTTAAAAGCATCTTAAAAAATTACAAGTATATTGAAAAACGAGCCTCTCAGCGGCATTAATAAGAGGCCTATAAGTCATATTTTAAAATTGACAGAAATGCTTCCATGAGGTTATCCTCAAAGCTTATCAAGAGCTCTTTGTCATAAGCTTTCAATCAATCGCTGAAATTACTCATTAAGGATTTCACAGGTCTTGTATGAATTTCATGAACCAGCTAATCCCTCCCAGACTAGAGGATAGAATACTTGCCCTCGCCCGTGGTGGGGGGGGGGATATGCGAATACGCGAAGTATTTTTCAATACTTGGGAAAAAAGTTTCTACCTTAAAAAAAAAAAAAAAACATAAACAAAAAAAACCAAAAAAAAAACCCTTAAAGTTGTAAGATTATCATTCCAACACCCGTAGCAATTGGGCCTGTTCTGCAGCTTCAATATTTCGGACTTAATTCTTGAGGCAAGCTACTAACCTTGCTTTCAATTTCCTTCTCATTCCACTTAGGACCTGCCGAGAATTTTTCATAATTCTTTCAAATGCCCATGTTATTCTCGTCCATTTTGCCTACTGCGGACAATGACATTGGATAACGAACTTTCGTCAGCCCACAATACCCGCTGGAGGAACTGTGGAGGACGTTCCAACTTGTCCAGACCCCCCCCCCCCCTGCAAAACAATGATTTCTGCTCCTGATCCCCGGGCCTCAGCTCCAGAACTTGCTGTAATCTGAAGGGAGACATTCTTCCCGAAGGATCCGGCGGACCGTCATCCTCGAGACTCCCGTAGCTTGGGCCAATCTTCTCAGCTCAATAGTAGGCCTGGATCAGGCGAGGGCAATTATTCTATCCTCTATTCTGGAAAGGACCGGATGTTTCATGGAATTCCTACTTGACCTGTGAAATCCCTAATGAGTAATTTCGGCGAATCAATGAAAGCCTAAAGCAAAGAGCTCTTGATAAGGTCCGAGAATAACCTCAAGAAGGCATTCCTGTCCATTGTAAAATGTGAGTAATGGTTCTTCAATGAATGGCGCTGAGAGGGCCGTTTTACAATACACTCATAATTTTTTATACTAGAAGATGCTTTTTAAAAAATTCAAAGGAGGTATTTTTGCATAAGGCGATGTTACTAGAAACTTTAAAAAAAGAAATGAGCAAAATCGGCCACCATTTGTCGATTGGAATGGAATGGCCTACGTATACGCTGTTAATGGTCATTTTGACCCTAAGGAGTCATTTCTGACCTATGGTGCAGTTGACTTTTTTCATCCTCATGACTCGTAGATTCGAAATATGCAATAAAAAAATTTCCCTTGAATAACATTTCAAGGTCAATTTTGCGGGGGTCAATATGGGGGTTATTTTTTCTGATCTCACATTGGAGAATCATCAGGCAAACGGATGACGATTTTTTTTGGGACACCCTGTACATTAAAAAAATATATAGATCCAATCCCAACAAATATAGACTACGCCCGTCTATATTTATAAACCCCATTCTTTTTACAAATTCATAATCTATACATTTTTTCCAATTAGCGAGGCCCGGCCCGTGCCCCCACGGCGCCCGGGCCCGGGACAACAGTACCCGGTTGTCCCCCCTCATGTGGCGGCCCGGCCAACCGCTTAGGAAATATATCTCTTGTGGCCCGCTTATCAGGGCCACCCTCTGTGTGTGTGTGTGTGTGTGTGTGTGTGTGAGTGTGTGTGTTTGTGAGTGTGCGTGTGCGTGTGCACACATTGAAAAATATGGCAAACCACACGATATCCATCCGACAAGACTCGCCTCAACCAACTGACTAGGCAACTACTATACGAACAACATAAACACTTCAACAACAAATTCGCTGAATACACTCACAAACTTATTCCCGACGACAAATCCCTATGGACAGCCACGAAAAGAATCCTATCCCATCCTAATCCATCACATTAAAATGGCTCGGCTAAAACCGACACCGAAATTTCCGAAACTTTTGCATCTCACCTTACCCAAGTATTCCGTCCCCACGAGTCCATCCTACACCCTGCCCATTCTTCAAATGTAATCGAATTCCTAGACTCAGCCCTACCGCTTTCTCCTCCTCCTTCATCCTTTCATCCTCATGAAGTTTCCTTAGCGGTCCACAAACTTAAAAACTGTAAGGCACCAGGGCCAGATCTGATCACCCCCTTAATCCTAAAACGCCTACCTAAAAAAGCTATCCTATTCCTAACCTATATATATATATATATATATATATATATATATATATATATATATATATATATATATATATATAGAATGCAGTCCTCAGAACGACCTACTTTCCCAACTACTGGAAAACATCTACCATCAAAATGATCCACAAACCCAAAAATCCTGTACATTATCCTTCGTCTTATCGCCCTATCTCCCTCCTTCCCATTGTGGGTAAAATCCTCGAAAAACTTCTCCTCAAACGTCTAATCCCCATTGTTGAACTCTGCCTCCCTTCTCACCAATTTGGTTTTCGCATATCTCATTCCACTATCCACCAATGTCACAGAATAGTTGACTCCATGTCCTCTTCCTTTGAGCAGAAGAAGTATTGATCTGGCGTATTTCTTGATATCACTCAAGCTTTCGATCGGGTGTGGCACCAGGGCTTGCTTTTTAAACTCAAAAAAATCCTTCCCTTAATCTATTACCTTATAATAAATTCTTATCTTTCTGACAGATCCTTCAACGTCCCGTGCGGATCATCTCTGTCCTCTTCCTTTCCTCAGCTTGCTGGTGTTCCACAAGGCGGCATCCTAAGTCCTATCTTATTCTTCGTGTACTCTGCTGACATGCCCACCCACCATTCCACAACCCTCTTTACATTTGCTGACGATACAGCTATCCTCTCATCCAACTCGAATCCTACACTTGCTTCCAAACACCTTCAATCTCACCTCCAACTGCTTGAACCACGGTTCACAAAATGGCGGATTAAAGTCAATCCTGAAAAATCCTCCCACATAACATTCACCCTTCGAAGATCCCTTGAAAGATCCTTCCATCAATCTTTACCAGAGAGAAATCAGTGAAAAAACACAAGTTACCTACCTAGGACTTACACTCAACAGACGACTTACCTGGAGCCAACACATTCAAAAGAAAAGACTGGAAACAAACAGACGTTTTAGACTACTAAACTCTTGCTGAAAATTATCTTTACAGAACAAGAGACGGATATACACTACTATACTTCAACCCACCTGGAGGTACGGCTTGGAAGTTTGGGGGTGTGCCAAGCGATCCAATATCCTACGAATCCAATCTCTCCAATCCAAAATACTCCAATTGTTTGAAACAATATTTTCAAACTTCACTATCCATAACGACCTAGAAATCCCCTTTGTCCAAACCCTGTGCAAAACCCGATACTTTAACTTCCACTCCCGCTTGCCTGGTCACGACAATCCTCTAATCAATAACCTATCCTCATCCTCCATTCCCAGTAACCCTCACCGTCGCCTTAAGCGCAAATGGGCTAGAGATCTATTGTGATCTAACTATGCAATGTAAATATGAAATATGTAAATAGCTACTTTAAGAGTAAATGTAACCTGCACTAAAAGTTCAAGACAATAGGTTTTGGCCAATGGGCCTTTTTTCCAATCGGCCTTTCAAGACATGTATTCAAGAACAAAATAATTATAAAAAATACTTCGTGTAATTGTCGAATAAAGATATATAAATAAATCAGAAAAATGTGTCATAAAAACCTTAAAAATTTAATTAAATAAGATCACTTAGTTCAGACAAAATATATATTTGGGTATAATAGCGTATTATTTGGCTAACTATTCCGAGTTCTAGATTGTTAGTATTCCATACCCCCATATGCTCCCAGCCCCCCCCCCAAAATTATTTCTGAATTTGAGTTTACTTTTAGTCTAGGATGAGGTCCATGTGACCCCACGTTAGTAAAACGTTTTTGAAAAATAATTGATATTGTTTCAGTCAATGTGGATAATTAATAATAATATTAATGCATGTTTCTATTCTGTTGTTAGCACCTGATGAAGGCACATATGTGTTGAAAGTACAAAATAAATAAAAAAAATTGTGGTGAGACGAATTTTGTTTTACCTTCTGGATACTAGAGAGTATTATAATTGAA
Organism: Gonocerus acuteangulatus; assembly: GCA_946811695.1. Classification (NCBI taxonomy): domain Eukaryota; kingdom Metazoa; phylum Arthropoda; class Insecta; order Hemiptera; family Coreidae; genus Gonocerus; species Gonocerus acuteangulatus. The sequence goes on along the minus strand of OX328124.1, from coordinate 22,142,546 downwards.
AAAAATTAATTGTTGACACATTATTTCAGGATTTTGTTGACTCAAAAACCATTATGACAATTTTAATGAGATATAATGATTTTCTCCAATTTTGCTCTCCGGAACTCTCTCCTGGCAGAACTTCGCTGTCTTGGAGTATAACGTATCAGTAAATAAATACACAATAGCAACTTTATTGATTTTATTTACACATTAATCACTACGACAAGCATAAGCTGTTTCTATCCGGGTTCTTAAAAGGTAAATGCTTAGAGATATGATTACTTATCATAATTTCACATCGAGTACCTCATTAATAATTTTCTTGCATTAATAATACATGCATAAAGATAAAACGAACATTTACCACATTTAAAATTACACTTATAATTCAGAGAAAATATTAATATATTTAAATATTATCAACAATAAAACTTTTAAAGCGCACTACTTTTTTGTCTACAGATTACTACAAAATTGTAATTATATAATTTATTATACTTAAAAATATTGAAATTTTATATTAACATTTATTTGTTTAACTATTCTAAATATTCTTGACATATCACAGCCATTAATGATGAATAAGAGGTATTGTAGAGTCAAGGAAGGAGTAAGCAAAAAAAAAAAAATCAAAATAGTTTGTTATTTGGGTCAGAAGTTTACACACTTTTGTTCTTTTGTTTGACCAATCTCTATATTGAGCTGTGTTTGCTTCCTCTCTTACAGCATGTTCATCCATTAATTACTTATTAAGAGTTTCTTATTTATAATGTGTAGAGAGAATGAGAGGATTATGAAAAAAATATTCAAGAAATCAAAATGGAAATTTTATATTCATAATGTTACATTAACACATGTACAAGTTGGTCCAAAGTACTATTTAAGCTACAAAGTACTTAAAGGGAATTTGATTCTGAACAAATAAATTCCTGCCAAAATGGGTCCAGAAATGCTTCCGAGAGGCGCTCGAGCTAAAAAAACCTGCTAAAACCACATTTTCATACTCAAAATCCTGGTAACTTCTCAACATGTGGTATTAGAGGAAAATTCTTCAAATAAATGTTGTAGGCCACTAAATTCTGCACACCGAGTAATCTAATTCTGGATCAAGGGATCTGGAGATTCGTTAGGTCTACCTTGAATAATTAAGGTTTTTCCAGCGTTCATCGAGTCTCCATGTGGTGATTCAGTTTTACTAATGTTCTAATTGGCCTTTACATCTAATTTACTCATTGGCAAATCAAGAATGGGCAAACAAGTTCAAAATCAACAAGATTCTGGAAATGCTTCCTGGAGGGGCTGGAGAATAAACTCCTCGTTAGAGAAATTTTTTTAACTTAACAAGAGGAATCAAAATGTGCAGAATTTAGTGGACCACAACTTTCATATAGAACATTTTTCTCCAACACCAGTAGTTGAGAAGTTATCGGCATTTGAAGCTTGATAAACATAGTTTTATCAGGTTTTACAGCTCCAGCACCTTCAGGAAGCATTTCCAGACCCGTGTTGGTAAGAACCTTTTTTTTTGCTCAGAATCAAGTTTCCTATAAGTGCCTTGAACACTACTTTAGAAGCACCCAGTATATATATATATATATATATATATATATATATATATATATATATATATATATAGAGCGAGGTTCAGAAGGTTTTTTAAATCCGGTATAATGAAGACTGCTAAAATTGTATAATAAACTTTGCTTCTTAACGTGATTGCCTCTCACCTTTAAACTATTACTCCATTTGGAAGAAGAGCTACAAGAAAAAAAGTTCTAATTAAAAATAAAAAAAATAGGACAATTATGATTTGTGAGAGTAATGAAAAGCTCTTGCATTTAAAATTAAATGCAATTTGGTCCTTTTAATTTAAATTACATCTGATTAATAACTATAAAAATTTACATCTGAACCTTTACTATAGGAAATTGATTAGGATTTCAAATGATCGTCTTCCACTTAGCCATTATCAGGCAGACATCTTTTGCATATCCCGCTAACTTGAAATATACAAATCAAAGAAAATAAAAAAGAGAAGTCGGAAGAAAATCAAACTTGTGAAAACAGTAGGGATTGTACTTATCGTAGTCCTAATATGGAATAGGAGTAGGAGTAATAGGGGAAAAAATGCTGTTAACACTTTCACTGCGGGTGTCATTATGGAAGGACACTAGCGATCCTACCTGCTTACTAGTGTACCTTCGGAAGGACACTCCTCCATTAATTTTCACTTTAGATTCAAAGTAGGGGATTCACTTTTACAGCTCCAGGTAAATACAGTTGCCTTCAGTATTGTTTGGGCTTTCCAACAGGGTTTTCCTTTTTCAAATCGGCTGACTGGAAGATTTTTTATGAAAAACAAAATGTCTAAATGAAAATTTCAAACAAAAGATGCACCTGATACTGAGGTTTTCCCAAACATGAAAAGTTTTTGGATCTCAGTATATTTTTTAAAATATCACGAAAACATTTGTCAAATCTTGGTAATTGGAAGGCGACCATTCGAAAGCATACTAAATTCCCTACAGAATGGTTCAAATGTAATTATTGATGGGGTCATGTCAATCCGAGAAATAAGTGCTTAAAAGTTCAAAATTGTTAGTTTTGTTGTTTTCAACTTTTTTATTTTTCTCTGTTTATCTTACCTTTTAAAAGTTTTTTTTTCTAATTGCATTTAACAGTAAAATGAGTATTTTAGTAAAACAAATTAAGAAAATGAGAAAAATTGTTACAGTGTATCCAAGAGCGAACGTTGAAAAAGAGGAAGGAGTCATTTCTGCTTATGATGCTATCATTTTCCTGTTATATAAATCTTATATTACTTCTCTTCAGGATTTTATTTGATTTTATTCTTTCACGAAAGATCAAAACCTATGAAGAACTGCTTCTATTCCTTAACTAATGGCACTAGGGAACGGAACCGCACTAAGATGACACATTTCCTACGAGACGGACTTTTATTTTATTGCAAGTAATGTGAATTTTGTATAGTAAAATTGAGATAGAAAGTTCCCTCTTTTTCACATCCATATATAACTCTGAGATTTAAATTTATTAATAATTTACAAATCTCTCCCACAGTGCTATCCACACTAAAAAAACAAAAACAAACTAAAATAAAAATAAAAGAATAAGAAAGAAAATTCTGTCAATCGAATTACATTATAAATTATCCAACATACACTGCTTGCCCGATTCAATTTTAAATCTTACCTCACCAATTTTGTTCAACAACAATTTAATTTTATTCATCGAATACAATCATAAAATATATTTAATTTTAATTCAAATATATTATGGTTGGCTAGTGAAGTCAAAATACATTTATACAATATTTTTACTATAAAAATATGGTGTACATTGATTAGGTACATGTAGGTGCTCTCTTATAAATACATTATATTGGAGGTGCATGAATTGATTAGCATTGGTATATATAATTTACAGAGTATTAATATTTATTTGTACAAAGTTTCATGAGTTCTAATATTTTCACACAACAATAATGAAGAATTAATTATATCATTTCATAAGTCTATATACAATTGAATTTCACATATATAAAATGTACCTTAAGGTAAAAGTTTATAATTATATTAATGATTGAAAATATATATGTATACATATAGTGTAGCTTTGGAAAGGGTTGGAATAAGTATTTTCTATTTTCATAGCACCTTCCTTCTTTTTCCCAAAGTTATTATGCTTCGTCACGCACCTCTTTAGAGGTTTAATCTTGTGTGTTCTCAGCTCCAATTCCACATCTTCAAGGAAAGCCTCTGAAGAGATGCAAGATAACAAGCAAAAAGTGCTAATAAAAGGTCCAAAAATGGTGTTTAAACTTCAACAACTTTTTTTCCCCCCTTTTTTTTTTTTATATTTATTTTTGGATCAATATAACTAGAGCAATATGCTCTTCCTTTTCTCATAAACTGTCTTTAACACCTAAAAATAAAATATACAACAAAAAAAAAAGAGGTGGTTATATATCTTTGGAAATCATACAAAAAAACAAAACAAAAAAAAAACAACAAAAAACTGTCCGTATTAGAGGAAGAGGAGTGGAGACAGAAGAAAATATGAATATATGAGCACTTTACACATTTAAGAATATACCAGTGAGTAATTTGAAAATTTTATTTTATTTGAACTTTGACAAATTTATGGGGCATTTAAAAAAAAAAAAAAAAAGACCTTGTTATGCCCGGTGAAGCAAGTTTTGGGCATTCTTTTTAAAATGACACAGCTTATTATGAGCACTTATTTATACAATAAAATAATTATACTATACATAAATATTACCACAAAGGCTTATCAAAACAAATATAATTTAGGTAGTCATCCTAGATCCGTAATGTGGGGGATGATAACATTGTATCATAGTTCAAAACTTTAGCATTGTTTAATCGACTCACAAAAATGGAAGCGGAGTAAGCACCTTAAGAGGACATCAGGCAATGGACAAAGAGTGCAACACTTTAGAAACCCGTTCATGGAATTAGGAAGAGAGGAAGACAACATTAAAAAACATGGTGGTCCCTCTTGGTACAAGCTAGCCAAGGATATATCCAAATGGATGGAATTGGGAAAGGCCTTAGTTCCTATAATCTACCTAAAGACTTTTTTTTATTTAATTGTATGGAAGTAACATAATTTATCAGAGAAACATTTTAAAGGGTGTAGATTAGCGAGGGTTTGGTCATGTAATTGAATAAAAACTACATTTTATAGCTAAAATGAGTTTTATTTTTGCTAAAGTTTTAGCTTGATATGCAAGACTTCTTCAGAGCTATAGAGGGGACAGAGAACTGTCCAGTTTCATGGAAGCGACATATCAGAAATTTAGCCTCCACAAAACAGGACAGTTGTCCGTCTTCTGGAAAGCCCTGAGGAAGGCTAGCATGTCAAATCGAAACGTTGGCAAAGTTTAAAACATATTTTAGCTATAAAATGTAGTTTTAGCACTTTCCTCCGAAGGAAAGTAGCTATTGAGGCTCCACTCATGACGGACTTTTTGAAAAATGTCTTCGTATCTTTATCGATCCTACCTATTAGACACCAAAAATAACCCCCATTCAAATTTATATATATATATATATATATATATATATATATATATATATATATATATATATATATATATATATATATATATATATATATATATATATATATATATATATATATATATATATATATATATAGTGTCCGTTAACACGATGCAGGCCAGAGTTTTTGTTTTTTCGCCATAAAACTTGGAATGTAGTATTCTTTTATCAAACGATTGAACGAGTTTGTTAACCAACAAAATCCATGTGGAGGGGAGGGGGGTTACTCGGGAGCCAAAGTAGTTATTTGCCAATACCAGCCATAATACTTGTTATATTTTAACGAAACTCGGTATTCGTTGTGGTCAACTGAAGAGAAAAATTTACTATAAAAATAAACTAAATCGGTTGACTAGAAGGGCGGGTTTACTCCTGACAGAAATTACTAATTTCCTTATACCAGTCGTAATTTCTGTTGTATTGTAACGAACTCTTTAAGGTCGATTCACACTATACGTACCGTCACCAGCAGGCCACCGTCCAGCCGCCGACCGGCAAAATATTCTTCAATGTATTTCCAATGAGGTAGTTCACACTAGAGCGTACCGTCACCGGCAGGCCCCCAGCAGGCCACCGGCTGACCAATCTTGCTATCGGCAGTTCACCGGCATTCTTTTTTACTGCATGTTACTATACGTGTATATTTTCATTTATTCATGAATAATTTAATTTTATAATCAGGTTTTGATAAAATTATAAGAGAGACAATGTATTTTTGTACCAAAGTTCATAAAAATCGGACCATTTTCGAGCGTTTGAGAGAGTGAACAGAAATATATATACATAAAAAAAAATGTAAAAACATTTCTGAAATTTTGAAAAGTTGAATTATTTATTTTTTTTAGCATTAAAATTTTGTTGTAAAAAAAAATAATAAATAAAAAAAATTAATATTTCAAGATTTCAGAAATGTTTTTAAAAAAATTATTTCAGAAAAGTTCGTCTTGAATTGTTGAAGAATATATATATAAATATATATATATATATATATATAAATATATATATATATATATATATATATATATATATATATATATATATATCAACATTTCAAAAGGTCAGAAATGTTTGTAATTTTTTTAATTTATTTTATTGTTGGAAAAAAAAAGAAAAAAAAAATGATTTCAGAAAAGTTTGCCTCTCATACGCTCAAAAATGCTCCAGTATTGATGAAATTTGGTACAAAAATACATTGTCTATTGTATTATTTTTCAAAAACTCATGATCAAATTATATTATTGATAAATAAATGTAAGAATACACATAAAATGATATACAGTAAGAAAAAAAAAACTTTTATAAGAAAGGTAAGAAAGAAATTCAAGGCGCCGACCGAGACCGGCACGTCAGAATATTCTCCCCGAGACGGCCTGCATAGGTGGAATTCACACTATACATACCGTCACCTACAGGCCACCGTCCAGCTGCCGACCGGCAAAATATTCTTCAATGTATTTCCAATGAGGTAGTTCACACAGGAACGGACCGTCAACGACAGGGCACCGGTAGTCAACTAGTAGGATTCTCGGAAAGAATGTTCTGACATGTCGGTACTGGTCGGTGCATGTCGGTGCTTGCACGGAGTGTGTGAACACTACCGGCGCATTCAGTTCGGTTCTTACCTTTCTTAGAGAAGGTTCTTTTCTTACTGCGTATTATTTTAAGTGAATATTTTTATTTATTTATGAATATGGATGACGAAAAACTCATCGAACATGAAGAACTGTTTAATATGGCTGATTATAAATACGGTGAAAATTTACAGAAAGATAAAATATGGCATCACGTTGGAAAGGATTTCATCACAGCAGGCATGAGACATAGTTTATTAATAAATCATTAATTAGAAAACAAATGTATTGATGTTGCCAGGGGAATACTCCATTAGCAGAATTAAAAAAGCTGTTATAAGTTTCGCTGTCTAGGTTCTAAAAAGAGTTATTATTATGAGAATTTCAAACCTCAAGTCTAAATAAGATATATGAACATATATTCTATAAATTGTATTTTTTTATTATAAATTGTACCTTGTATCTTTTTTTATACCTTTTATCTTTTTTTCTGTCTAAAATTATATTTTTACATTATAAATAAAAATAAATATGAAAATGTTAATGTTTTATTTATTTATTTATCCTTCCCTTAGACACCCTTTTCTTCAGGACTAATTGCTTCTTGAAAGGTTGTTTTTTAATATTTTTGATAAAAGTATAAAATACTGTTCTTGAGACATTCTGAAATATTATTTCATCACCTTGCAGCTCTTTGAATATTTTCCTACCAACTTTCTTTTTGATAATAATTCTTCATTCTTCTCTTATTTACATTAGAAGTTTCCTCTTCTTCATCCAAATTTAAAGCTATCATTGCTAATTTTGTATTATTTAATTTAGACATTGTTAGAAACTAAGTCAACCCGCACAGACAACAGACTATATTCAAAATTATAACTATTACTTTTAATACTAATATTCATTATTCATGCATGCATTTTTTATAATTATTTTTATTATTTACGTATGGGTTCGGTTGGACTACAAGAGGTACAATTATCGCTGTTACAATTTAATAATTATAAGTTAATAATTGTTTATTATTTCAATTTGTTTTTGCATAATTTCTTTAATTTGAGTTGTCCTTTGATTATCATGTATGTTTCTCTTGTGAATTCAGTCATACTTAAAGTTATTTTTCAATTAATATGTAATAGACGAGGGCCAATCCGTAAAAACGTAGTTATAGTTCGACGTTGAAAGGGGGCAAGCTAATTTTTGCAGGAATATCATTGGAAGTCATTATACTACCATTATAGAGATATACGTGATTTGAAAATTTACCGGAACATTTTTTTAAATTATTATATTTATAAAAAAAACACAAGGCGTTAAATGTTTCAAAAACATTTTACAGATTGAAAATCGGTCAATTTGGTAGGGCTAATTTTTTTTTAAATATTTAAAATATGTAATGTGACATGGATTTTGGCACAATTGGAAAAATATTAATTATTTCGTTACAACCTCAATTGTGAAATTATTTATGCAAAATCTAGCAAACTAATTGAAACAAAATTTAGTGGATTGTTTTAGTAGATTATAATAATTATTCTCCTAGAATATGAAAGACCTAAATGCACTTTAAGTTGCCGAATAAAATGATATACAAAATTTATAGTTTTTGCCCCATTTTTCATAATTATTGCTATTTTGCTCAGCCCCGAATACATTTTAACGTAACCTTATAGAAATTAATAGTTCATATATACATTTTTTTTATTTGGATTTTTATTGAAAATTGCCAATGATTCTGAAGAATAGAGGCAGTAGAAAAATATAAAAATAATACATATTCAAATTATTTATTAATTAAACAATTTATTTTCTCCAACTTACAATAAATCTCTCATAGCCTCAAATAAAGAAATTATTGCTAATTTTGTATTATTTAATTTAGAGATTGTTAGAAACTAAGTCAACCCGCATTGACAATAGACTGAGAGATGTTTTCTCGACGTTGATGGACGGTGGCCTGCCGGTGGAGATCCGTATGGTATGAATTGGCTTCCATCTTGCCGGTCGGCGGCTGGACGGTGGCCTGCCGGTGACGGTACGTATAGTGTGAATCGACCTTTATACGTCCTGGCTATCTAATAAGAAAGAAGCATTGTGAATATGAACTAAATCGGTCTATCTGAAGGGGGGGGGTGTTACTTTGTACTATGTTTGAATTGAATTCTTCCGCCAAACGTAGGTTCGCGAAACTCATGAAGATAAACAGATAAAAATGTGAAGCTTTGTGTATTTAGTACGTAGTGTAGTACCCCGCATACACAAAACTGGAAGGAAATGAATTACAAAAATAATAATTGAAACAGCTGCTCATAAAACAATCAAAAGAGTAGAACAATTTATGTTTTTATTTTATTAATCTATATAGGATATTTTAAGCAAATTATTCAGGAATGCACTCGACACTACCCAATTCTGAGGAAAGTGCTTAGTTATGCAGCTCCTGCGTGACGGACTTTTTATTAAATTACATGACCAAAACCCATGGAATTTCATGGCATTTCTTTGTCAATAATGTTTTCAATTCAGATGATTTGAACTAAGATCCAATGTGATCATTAAGCTCAGAAGAAAAACTAAGAAATATAATATAAAATGGTCATTATTTACTAGTTAAGATTTGAACTATAATATTATACAATTTGATGTATTGTTAGTTATTATTTGAATTTATTACTTTCATTGATATGTTTAGATCTGTTGTTCGAGATAAGAGGTTTTGCTCCTGTGCTTAGCCCTGTGCATGCTGATGTAAGTTGTGCAAGTGTTGATCCTGTGGAGGAGCTGATCTGGTTGAGGCTTCTTCTGTTTGCACGAGAGGCGATTGAGAGCGATGCAGAACGCAGTGCGGAATCTCGCGTTGAGCCAGCAATAGATGAGTGGGTTGTAGCAAGAGTGGGACATTGCGAGCCAATGGAGAGCGAAGTAGAGGTACGGGAGTGCAGGCCAATTGGATAGTTCCGGTTTTGCCTCGTACAACAACTGCAAAAAAAATATTGTTTTATAATTATTTATTATGTTATATGAAATAAAGCCAATAATATCCACTAAAAGAATACAACAAAATTTGTTTTTCAGAAGCTATCGTTGAATCTGAATATTAACCAAAGTGGGATTATGGTTCGCTCATAATAGTTTATACACTAAATTTTAAAATAAAAATAAAAATAAAAAAGCCAATGTTATGGCTTGAGTCTCACGTCTATTAAGAACTGATCCTTTTAGAATTGTCTACATTATTACTGAAACTTTGGTAACAACATCTCATTTCTACTTAACCCTTTGTTGCATCATGATGCCTGCAGGCATCATATTATATTTTACACTCCCAGAGCACTATATTGAGTTTTTTCGACTTATATTTCGGTCCCTGTAAGCATCAACAAGTGTCAAAGGGACTGGAAGATTTTGAACTTTGTACTTGGTTCCCGAGAAGGAATAAACATATTAATGTTCACAAAACCAGAAGTCTCGTTTCTGACCCCGAGGGGACCTGTTTCGCAAGGCCACAATATTATTAAAAACGTCCATTCTGACCTAAAAAATTTTTGTGGTTGTTCATTTGTTTCCTGTGGGCACCAACATGCATCTGGTACTGAGGTCCGAGCGATGGACCCCATTATCTCATCGATAATGGGGAGAGGAGAAACAGATTTTTTCATATAATCACAGCACCAGATGATAGTGATGATGAAGATGTCGATGACAATGTTCTTTCTGAACCTTGGCGTATTTTCAGCCAATGTTTTAGAGGTAAATGGCGACGATGTGAATGGTCCCTTCTCAGATTTGATTGAGGATGTACTGCCTGATGTATCTCAGAAGATTTGATGCAGGATGGAAAACTGCAAGAACCAAATTTGTGGTTACTGTGATAAATGTGAACATTATTTGTGTTTAACTAAAGGCAAATCATGTTTCAAGGATTACCATTTGTGATTTTGATGAAAAGAGAAGAGAGTTCTTTTTAAATTTAACTCATAAATTCTTTTTATGTTTCAATAAACGTAAATTATACATTAAAAAAATGTAAATTATGCAAAAACATTCCTCCCCATATGCACAATGATGCCTACAGGCATCTTTCAGTTTTTCATCAAGTTCTCGAGAAAAAAAAAATGGATTAATTTTTTTCCGTATTTTTCCCGTCATCCTGAGGCCTATTTCTACCTCTCAGATTATTTTTATGAGAAAAGAAAAACTCATGCATCAAAGGGTTAAATGATTTGTTGAACCCCAGCACAAGTGTTTTGAAGGTGTAGAAATAATGTGGTATTATATTATAAAACGAAATCATAACATTAAACACATGATCGTATCTCTCCCCAAGAAAAATCCTCTAGATGCCTTGAAGAGGTTTATGGCTTGGATGACAACGCCTCACAAAAATATGCCATATCATTACTTTTAAAGAAAACTGACAGCTTACATCATTGATCCAACCATAACAAATGATCCCTTGCAGATGGAACTATTCAACAAATAAAAAGTAGCCATATTTTCCAAGTGCATTCAATTGTAGCAAAAAAAATCCTAAGAGTTTTTTTTCACTCTCTTTTATATATATATAAGGGAAAATTCAACCGTTTATGGTCATTGTTGCGCTATTGCCCATGGGTGATATTGAGGTTTATCTTGTTTAGAGTTTTCTAATGAACTTTTACAAAAGTCTTTGTGACCAGGTAGCCAATCATATATATATATATATATATATATGATAAATAAATAACTACAACTTTAGGTGGATAAACAGGATGTATTTATGTCCTCTGCCCTTGGGAGGTGAGGTGAGAAGTGTGTGAGAGAGATACATGATAGGGTCTTCCCTACTCCTTACAATACTCTTGGGGATCTTACTTAACAACTTGTCTTATATATTTAGCTCTGACTAACGAAGACTATAAACATCCTGTACTTTTAAAACTTTTCCAGCCTTTCTGTATGGAGGAATAACTGGTTATGACATTGACTGTACAAGTATGTATATATGTATATTTATTAAATTGTTACAAAAGACATACAAGTTGTTTACTTTGGGGTCTACAATTTAATCCCTATTCCTTCTCTGACGAATAAAATACCCATGTAAATGTTTATATTTACTTATTCTCTAATCATTTATGTACACTAACTGTAACTGCTTTTCATTCAGTTGAATACATTTTACTGGAAATGTTGGTTGAAAGCCCACATCAGAGAAAATGCATGGAAATACAGCCGTATTTTGGTTCAGGCGTTTTATATCTGTTAACACAAGCCTTGAAGGTGAAACTAGATGAGGTCGACATTCAGTCGTCAATAGTTAAATCTTCAATGCTCAATTTCACCAAAAAACGTTATTGTTGAAGTTACATTGACGTTACATTAATACAAAGTATAATATTCCGACCCTTGGATTCATAAGCGGGAGATGGTGGGTTCGATCCCCACCGGCGGCAGGAATTTTCTCATCCCACGGCTCGCTGGGAAAATTCCTCGCTGCACCCTGGATGTCGGCGCTAATGGCCGATGTAGATGCGCCGTAAAAAAAAAAAAAAAAAAAAAAAAAATAGACCGACACTGCGCACCAAGACGATGAGTGGCGACTGCCGACCAGAGAACGTCCTCTGCTCCCTGGGTTAGGGTTAATATACCGTCTTCTTATCTTAGTGTGGTGTCATTGTTCACTAGTGACATCAGTGTGATGATTCAGTGGCGTGCTGGGGTTTATCCGACGATCCTATAGCTACTTAAGTCAGTTGGCCAGAATCAACATGTCAGAACTCGAGGATTACCCGAAGAAATGGGTGTTCAAGTGCCAAAATAAGCCGGCATTTAAAAAAAAAAAAAAAATGCTTTTTGTCTGAAATGACTTCTTCTTTCTATTATAAGCTTTGAGTTTCGTCAAAATTCACCACAATAATCGGCCGGTTTGAGCTAAATAGCATATTGGGACCGGAGAAAAACCCGATATAGTTTATTTTTACCACACATTTTTCTCTTTAGATGATTCGGGCTCCCTTCTACGTTTCCAACCTCAACCCCAATAAAGATCTTAATGTCCCACTCGTTAAAGATGTGTTATTGTACAGATTTCCATCCTAAACTATCCACTCATCTAAACCCTGAAGTCCTCTCCCTATCAAATGTCACCCACACACTCTCTCCACCAAGGCGACTCAGAAGACAGTGACCCAGAGATCTGCTGCAGTGACCAAGTGAAGTGTTAGCAATGGCTTTCTCTCTTCACCGATCTCTCTTCGACTCCAGCCACTGGTGGAGCAGAAGGGAGCTTGTGTAGGCCTCTCTCAACTTCATCTGACGTTCAGCCTTCTGGCGTTAATCGAGGATGAAGTTGGGAGGCCTTGAGCACAGAACCCTCATATTGTATCATATATCATATTACCAATTTTATTTATATACAGGATGTAATAATAAAAAAAAAAAAAGAAGATTTTCAGGATGAATATCGAGTTTCGTTGGAATATGGAAAAAAGTACGGCCCGTGGTCTAGTGGCTAACGCCTTAGATTCTAATGCGGCTGATGGGGTTTGAGTCCCGTCTGAAGGAAGGATTTTTCTTTGAAACCGAAGTAAACTCCCTCTCTTAATGAACCGATTTAGTTTATTTTCACAACATTTTTTTCTCTTAGATGCTCGATCCAGTTTCGTTTCAATGTAACAAAAATTAGTACTGGAATCGCCAAAGGACTAATTTTGGTCTGGAGTAAACCCCTATTCAGATAAGCCACTTTTGTTCGTGATCGAACTCGTATAATCGATTGCTATAAACCAAGTTTATGGCAAAAAAAAACAACAAAAAAAAAAAACAAAAAAAAAATCTTTGGCGTGTATCATGTTAACACACTTATATAATATATGTCTATTATATATATAAATTTTAGCGAGGGTAATTTTCGGTATCTACCAAGTAGGTTTGATGAAGATTTGAAGAAATTTTTCAAAAGATTTCTTCTCGTACATTTCTTCGGAAAGTGACGACAGCGGTCCAAAATTAGGCCTTAATTCCATTTTCTGCAGAAAACGCATGAACATATACTGCCCACTGGCAGTGATGTGGGGCGGGTAAATACCCAGTGGGTAGGTAAATATAAATTGGGTATTTACCCGGGTATTTACCCACAGGGAAGGTAAATACCCAAAAAAAGGGTATTTTCAGTTTTTGAGCTTGATACAACTTCTTTCAATATTTTTTGTTGCAAACATTGACTGAAACTTACCCATTTGATCATAAAAACTTAATAAACATTAATATTTACCCAGTAATATTTTAAAGAATGTTAAAAGTCGGTGCGGGTATTTATGGGTATTCAAACTTAAAGCATATCTATGAATTTTCATAACTACTTTTACAGTGGGGAAGGTTAATTAATTTTAAAAAGGTTTCAATGAAGCCTATATAATTATTAAGGACTTATTTAAATTTAAAAAAAGGGTCAAAACATTTTTAATGTTTATTATAATAGTTCAAAACCATTTTAAGTGGTTTGTGATCCTTATTAATATTATTTGAAATTATGCTCATACAGTAGTAACAACATTACAGGAAGGGGAAATCCAGAAATGAAAAGGTAGCTTCTTGATGGCAGAGTGTTTTGGATCCGAGTCAGGAAACTAGTTAACATCTTTGATCCAACTGTTGAACTTATCACTGCCATTCAGTTAAATGCCCATTTGATCCACACAGTTCATAAGAAATTTAAGAATTACTGTAAACTCTTCAACAAGAAATCCCAGAATCTTCTCTTCAAAAAACGGAGGAAAAATTTGTGCTAACTAAATAGGAGAAACGCATTCAGTTTGGTGTTGGAAACGCACATCTTGCTGCAGACTTGTTGAACTCCTTCATTTGTATTGTGTGTGAGCTAGGCAGAAGCATGGGATTGAAATCAGTTGATCTTTGGAAAGACATAGCTGACTTTAGGGAACAAGAGGGATTATGGCAAAGATCCTTTGTTTGGGAAGGTCTTGAAGACAATGACAAAGAAAATAATAAAATAAGTCCCATGTTATGGTGGAGAGGCTTGAAAGGTACGGTATGTTTTTTGATCAATGAATAGGTAACGTAATTTGTGTTTTGAGAAATTAAGATAATCCTAGTCCAACGTTTTAGCTGAAGCTACATTTTTAGCGCGGTTCCTCCCTCCCCCATAGGGAGGAACCCCGCTTATAGGGTTGATACAATGAAACAATCCGGAAGTGCCGACTAGAAAATTTCGCGTTTCAGAACCCCTAGAGACCGAAAATAACGGTGGTTCAAATTTGTATATATATATATATATATATATATATATATATATTGGTCTGTTTGCTCATTTCTGGCTTTCCTAATTGTCCGATTGAGATGAAATTTGGTACAAAAATCCGTCGTCCAATTTGAAAGGTCAAGTTCGTTAACCAGCAGAATCCGCCCACTGGAAGATGGCGTTTGGGGCGAAATTCGCGCAAAAAAATTCGTAACGCTTACGTTTTTGAGTTCATAAGCTTGTAAGTACTCGTTTTATAGGCTTCTTGGGCTAGGAAAACGAATGAAAACATTTTCAAGGCGATAGCTTTAACCGTTTTCAAGAAAATTGGAAAAATATTTTTTGAATACCGTTTTTGGTTTGGGTACTTAGAATCATGGGATTCAGTTGAAACATTTTCTGCATGTTCCACTTTCATCAAAAATAATATGTTGAAATTTTTGTTACGTTTGGAGTTTAGGAAGGGTTAGAAAAAATATTTTATTAACAGACATAAAAAGTTTTGGTAACTTTGTATACTTTCCTTAATATCTCGAAAAAGTTTGAGAATATTGGGGAACGGAAGATGGCCATTAGAAAGCTCACTAAATGCTCTACAAAAATGGTTCTAATGAAAGTTTTGATTAGGCGATATCAATCGGAGAAATAAGTGCTTAAATCTTTAAAGTAATTGATTTCGCTTATTCGAACTGTTCTTTTTGTCTTTAATTTTGGTACTTAGAATTATGGGATTCAGTTGAAACATTTTCTGCATGTTCTACATTCATTAAAACTAATATGTTGAAATTTTTGTTACGTTTGGAGTTTAGGAAGGGTTAGAATAAAATATTTTATTAACAGACATAAAAAGTTTTGGTAACTTTGTATACTTTCCTTATTATCTCGAAAAAGGTTGAGAATCTTGGGAATCGGAAGATGACCATTAGAAACTCACTAAATGCTCTACAAAAATGGTTCTGATGAAAGTTTTGATTAGGCGATGTCAATCGGAGAAATAAGTGCTTGAAAATTTAAAGTAATTGATTTCGCTTATTGAACTGTTCTTTTTGTCTGTTTTATTCCTTGTTATTTTTAAATTGCTTATAGTCAGATATTGTATTTGACAATAAAACAGATTAAGTAAAATAAGAAGATCAATTTATTGTTAGAAATGTAGCGTTCAAAGAGAGAGATCCCAAGGCTTTCCAAATGCCTCTGAGCGGAGGCCTTTCTGCCCGACTTATGGGATAGCTGACCCATACAGGTAAGATTGTAAATCAAGACCTTTCAAGACTGGTTAGTTTGAGATTATATTTGGATAGGTGTTTCGCTATTGATCTAAACAAAGTAATAACTGTTTCTATTCTATGCCTTCATAAACACTAGAGATAAGAACGGAACCGCGCTAAGATGACCTGCGAATGATGATGTTCCTGCGAATCGGACTTTTGTGAATGCAGTACAGTAGTATCAAATTTAGGCAAACAACTTGTTTTATTGGTAGTCGGAAGGACCTCTGTGAACTTGGCACCCCACTTTCGAAAAAAAATATTACAATAGACTCAAAAAATTGCAAATCGTTTGTAGTTATTTGTAGTGAAAAAAATTTCGTTTGTAGTTGCCCCGTTTTTGAGAACGGGGGGGTCAAAAAATACCCAGCACCCGATTTCAACCGATTGGAACCAAACCACTTTTATTCGACGTAAAATCGTTTGTAGTTGTTTGTAGTGAAAGAATTTTCGTTTGTAGTTGCCTAGAAAAAAAGTTACAGCCGCTTTTTGAATTTTCAAAATGGCGACTTTTTTAGTTTTAGGGGTGCGTGTTTTCTTAAGGTCTCAATTCGTTCTAAATCGTTTGTAGTTGATAGTTGTGAAAGAATTTTCGTTTGTAGTTGCCTAGAAAAAAAGTTACAGCCGCTTTATGAGTTTTCAAAATGGCGACTTTTTTAGTTTTAGGGGTGCGTGTTTTCTAATGGTCTCAATTCGTTCTAAATCGTTTGTAGTTGATAGTTTTGAAAGAATTTTCGTTTGTAGTTGCCTAGAAAAAAAGTTACAGCCACTTTATGAATTTTCAAAGTGGCGGCATTTTTAGTTTTAGGGGTGCGTGTTTTCTTATGACCTCAATACATTCTAAATCGTTTGTAGTTGATAGTTTTGAAAGAATTTTCGTTTGTAGTTGCCTAGAAAAAAAGTTACAGCCGCTTTATGAATTTTCAAAATGGCGACTTTTTTAGTTTTAGGGGTGCGTGTTTTCTTATGGTCTCAATACATTCTAAATCGTTTGTAGTTGATAGTTTTGAAAGAATTTTCGTTTGTAGTTGCCTAGAAAAAAAGTTACAGCCACTTTATGAATTTTCAAAATGGCGACTTTTTTAGTTTTAGGGGTGCGTGTTTTCTTATGGTCTCAATACATTCTAAATCGTTTGTAGTTGATAGTTTTGAAAGAATTTTCGTTTGTAGTTGCCTAGAAAAAAAGTTACAGCCGCTTTATGAATTTTCAAAATGGCGACTTTTTTAGTTTTAGGGGTGCGTGTTTTCTTATGGTCTCAATTCGTTCTAAATCGTTTGTAGTTGATAGTTTTGAAAGAATTTTCGTTTGTAGTTGCCTAGAAAAAAAAATACAGCCGCTTTATGAATTTTCAAAATGGCGGCTTTTTTAGTTTTTGGGGTGCGTGTTTTCTAATGGTCTCAATTCGTTCTAAATCGTTTGTAGTTGATAGATTTGAAAGAATTTTCGTTTGTAGTTGCCTAGAAAAAAAGTTACAGCCGCTTTTTGAATTTTCAAAATGGCGACTTTTTTAGTTTTAGGGGTGCGTGTTTTCTTACGGTCTCAATTCGTTCTAAACCGTTTGTAGTTGATAGTTTTGAAAGAATTTTCGTTTGTAGTTGCCTAGAAAAAAAGTTACAGCCGCTTTATGAGTTTTCAAAATGGCGACTTTTTTAGTTTTAGGGGTGCGTGTTTTCTTACGGTCTCAATTCGTTCTAAATCGTTTGTAGTTGATAGTTTTGAAAGAATTTTCGTTTGTAGTTGCCTAGAAAAAAAGTTACAGCCGCTTTATGAATTTTCAAAATGGCGGCTTTTTTAGTTTTTGGGGTGCGTGTTTTCTAATGGTCTCAATTCGTTCTAAATCGTTTGTAGTTGATAGTTTTGAAAGAATTTTCGTTTGTAGTTGCCTAGAAAAAAACGTTACAGCCGCTTTTTAGCACTTTCCTCTGGAGGAAAGTAGCTATTGAGGTTGCACTCATGACGGAATTTTTGAAAAATTTCTTCAAATCTTTATCGATCCTACCTAGTAGACACCGAAAACGACCCCCGTTAAAATTTATATATATATATATATATATATATATATATATTGCCCCACTCTTCCTTCGCTGTGCCTTAGGCTGCCCTATACCAGCGGTCCTTCCAATTTGTATCCAGCCGTAGTTTTATATATATATATATATATATATATATATATATATATATATATATATATATATATATATATATATATATATATGTCTGTTAACACGATAGCGGCCAGAGTTTTTGTTTCTTCTTCACGAATCGTGGTATATAGCGTTCAATTAGCAAACGATTGAACGAGTTCGTTAACCACCAAAATCGGTCTATCGGGAGGGGGGGGGGTTTACCCCGGGCCCAAAACACTAATTTGACCATGCCAGCCGTAGTTTTTGTTATATTTCAACGAAACTCGGTATTCGTTATGTTAATCTCAAGAGAGGAATACGTTATAAAAATATACTATATCGGTTCATTAGGAGGGGAGGTTTACTCTGGACCCACATTACCGATTTGGCACTACTAGCCATAATTTTTGTTACATTTCAAAGAAACTCGGTACTCTTGGTGGTAATCAACAGGGAGAAATGGGTTGTAAAAATAAACTATATCGGTTCATTAGGAGGGGGGTTTACGTGTTCAGAATAGATATTCGCAGGTTCAATGTCTCCGAATTCCATCGTACGTTCAGCTTCATCTCGGCGCCACATGTATGACGATTTTCCCCGCAATTGTTCGCAAACATCTCGCCTTAGATTTCCCCGCAATTGCCTTTTTTTCGAATGCGCAATACCGTGAGTATCAAACGTCGAAACCACCATGTTTAATCCATTATTATTTGGAGGGCTGACACTGTACAGGTTAAGAGGTGTTTGGCATTCGGAACATTTTCCTGTAATTTTAAGAAAAATATCCCCAGGAAGATAGTTAATTGCCGCTTTCTTGAATTGGAATGCACAAGGCAATTTCAATTCATTCCAAACAATTTCGTAAATAATCGAAGCCCAACCAGGCTTTAAGACATTATACGGCCGTCCTTGATATAATCTCATTTCGGGAGCAATGTTTATCCACGCATCATACGGAATATGAATTTGAGATTTCAGGGATGCTAGGTCAGTGTGACAAAATTCGGTTGACCAATTCGAGTCGTAACTATCTTCTGTTTCCAGATTACGTTTTTTATCGACTGAACTGATTCTATAAGAGAACCATAAGAGAACACGCACCCCTAAAACTAAAAAAGTCGCCATTTTGGAAATACATAAAGCGGCTGTAACTTTTTTTCTAGGCAACTACAAACGAATATTCTTTCAAAACTATTAACTACAAACGATTTAGAACGAATTGAGACCATAAGAAAACACGCACCCCTAAAACTAAAGACGTCGCCATTTTGAAAATTCAAAAAGCAGCTGTAACTTTTTTTCTAGGCAACTACAAACGAAAATTCTTTCAAAACTATCAACTACAAACGATTTAGAACGAATTGAGACCGTAAGAAAACACACACCCCTAAACCTAAAAAAGTCGCCATTTTGAAAATTCATAAAGCGGCTGTAACTTTTTTTCTAGGCAACTACAAACGAAAATTCTTTCAAATCTATCAACTACTAACGATTTAGAACGAATTGAGACCGTAAGAAAACACGCACACCTAAAACTAAAAAAGTCGCCATTTTGGAAATTCATAAAGCGGCTGTAACTTTTTTTCTAGGCAACTACAAACGAAAATTCTTTCAAATCTATCAACTACTAACGATTTAGAACGAATTGAGACCGTAAGAAAACACGCACCCCTAAAACTAAAAAAGTCGCCTTTTGAAAATTCAAAAAGCGGCTGTAACTATTTTTCTAGGCAACTACAAACGAAAATTCTTTCAAAACTATCAACTACAAACGATTTAGAACGAATTGAGACCATTAGAAAACACGCACCCCAAAAAACTAAAAAAGTCGCCATTTTGAAAATTCATAAAGCGGCTGTAACTTTTTTTCTAGGCAACTACAAACGAAAATTCTTTCAAAACTATCAACTACAAACGATTTAGAACGAATTGAGACCGTAAGAAAACACGCACCCCTAAAACTAAAAAAGTCGCCATTTTGAAAATTCAAAAAGCGGCTGTAACTTTTTTTCTAGGCAACTACAAACGAAAATTCTTTCAAAACTATCAACTACAAACGATTTAGAACGAATTGAGACCATAAGAAAACACGCACCTCTTAAACTAAAAAAGTCGCCATTTTGAAAATTCATTAAGCGGCTGTAACTTTTTTTCTAGGCAACTACAAACGAAAATTCTTTCAAATCTATCAACTACAAACGATTTAGAACGAATTGAGACCATTAGAAAACACGCACCCCAAAACCTAAAAAAGTCGCCATTTTGAAAATTCATAAAGCGGCTGTAACTTTTTTTCTAGGCAACTACAAACGAAAATTCTTTCAAAACTATCAACTACAAACGATTTAGAATGTATTGAGACCATAAGAGAACACGCACCCCTAAAACTAAAAAAGTCGCCATTTTGAAAATTCATAAAGTGGCTGTAACTTTTTTTCTAGGCAACTACAAACGAAAATTCTTTCAAAACTATCAACTACAAACGATTTAGAACGAATTGAGACCATTAGAAAACACGCACCCCTAAAACTAAAAAAGTCGCCATTTTGAAAACTCATCAAGCGGCTGTAACTTTTTTTCTAGGCAACTACAAACGAAAATTCTTTCACAACTATCAACTACAAACGATTTAGAACGAATTGAGACCGTAAGAAAACACGCACCCCTAAAACTAAAAAAGTCGCCATTTTGAAAATTCAAAAAGCGGCTGTAACTTTTTTTCTAGGCAACTACAAACGAAAATTCTTTCACTACAAACAACTACAAACGATTTTACGTCGAATAAAAGTGGTTTGGTTCCAATCGGTTGAAGTCGGGTGCGGGGTATTTTTGACCCCCCGGTTCTCAAAAACGGGGCAACTACAATCGAAATTTTTTTCACTACAAATAACTACAAACGATTTGCAATTTTTTGAGTCTATTGTCATATTTTTTTTCGAAAGGGGGGTGCCAAGTTCACAGAGGTGTCGGAAGGTCCATGGCAAATTTTCAGGTAATAATTTATTATTTATTAACCTCTCAGTGATCCTATTTTATATTTTTTTATTGTTTTAATAGTTTCTCAGTGTTGAAATAGCTCTAAACTGGCAAGATCCATGACATTTTACAACATTCGATTACTAAGTCGCTGTCTAGTTAAATACCCGGGTATTTATGAAATTGGGTATTTACCCTGGGTATATACCCTGGGTATTTACCCTGGGTATATACCCTGGGTATTTACCCTGAAGAATAAATACCCGGGTATTTTTCAACACTGCCCACTGGTCGATAGAGTTTTCTAGGCCCTCGGTAATTAAGAGTTGTTATTTCATATTTTTTTAATGACAGTTGATTATGGCCTTAAATGTAGGAGGGATCAGTTATATGTTTGATAACCATCATGATACAAAAGAAGCAAACAGTGTTGGCTTACTGAAATTACAGGGCTGCCAACTATATATCGTAATTCCCTCTATAGGAGTATATTTCAGATTAAAGGTTAAGAATAAATTAAACTGAATATATTCTTTAGTCAATAGCAAACTGATACAACCCGGATCTCCAATCACATGCAATCTGAAAACGGGCCTTTGAAATGGAGGGTAAATTCTGATTTTGTGTAATCAGTCTGATTGGAAACGTGGGTAAGTTGTAATCATTTGGACCTGTAAACATTTGAATCTGCTCCTATTGTGAACAAGCGTCGAGTTTAATTGATCTGCTCCATAAGTACCATTTCTATGAATGTGTTCTCTGTTGATGCATTTGGATTATTGTAGCAACATTTGAACTTGAATATTTTTGAATCGGGTATAAACATCCCCAAACAAAAATTCTTTCTTTAAAGTCGTATTTAGCGTAAACGCAAAACATTGTATTACATATACACAATTTCATAGTCTGTCAAGCCGTTCAGAAGGTATTCTATTAAGCAGGCTACACACGGTGAGAAAGGCCTGCAGTTTCACCTGAACAGTCCGACAGAAAGCCGATCGCATGAGCTTGTATATATTCCGGCCGGTCTGTCAGTTAAGACTGTTCGATCATCCGGCCTGACTCACTAACTCAAAGGCAAGTCTGAACATGTGTAAGGCAGAGCCGCCTGAAGGGACAGCAGGCTGTCAGGTCAAACAGTTATCTTCAGGAAAAGTGCGTTTCCAGCTCTCCGTCTACTACTTATGTAAATAAGTTATAAAAATACTCACAAGAAGTATGTTGAATGGTAGCCAGCATATGGTGAAGACCAGCACCACTGTCACCATCATGATCACCATCTGTCAACAATTCATAGATTATTATCACCAAATTGTGACGAGCGTACTAACAATAATATAGCAGAACTAATAGATAAAGGGGAAATAGGGTACTTACGTATTAGCGTCAAAGCAGGTTAAAGAGTCGGGTCTCAGAGAGCTGGATTAAGGAGTCAAATCAGTTTTTGCCAATATGGCGACGGGATTATCAACAATTTGGGTTAACTAGAGTTATGATATAACCTTTAGCTAGCGAAAACGCGTAGCACTTATTTTAATAGCATAATTGCTATGCGTTTCCGCTCGCTACGCTCGCTCAAGGTTATATCAAAACTCTAGTCTATCCAACTCGTTGATAATATAGATCAAGGATGGTTTTTCGCTAATAATGGACTGATAAACGATTTAGCATCGCTTCGAAACAGTAGCTTTCATTCTAGCTATTCTGTTGTCACTAACTCCCACAAAAACTGAAATCGCGTAACAAAA
Source organism: Gonocerus acuteangulatus (assembly GCA_946811695.1). Lineage (NCBI taxonomy): Eukaryota > Metazoa > Arthropoda > Insecta > Hemiptera > Coreidae > Gonocerus > Gonocerus acuteangulatus. The sequence continues at coordinate 22,119,524 of OX328124.1, read as the reverse complement.
AAAAAAAACAACAACAATTGCGTGGGTAAATAAACCACAAATGAATTGCGTTAAAAAGACAAAGGGAACAAGATGGCTACTATAAACACAATAGATGATATCTCTGATAGTGATTGACCAATAGAAATGCGTTATCCATGATCCAGATCTCTGAACGAGACCCGCCTCTTTAACCTGCTTTGACGCTAATACGTAAGTACCGGAAATAGTTATTTTTGTATTAAATTTATATAGATTAGGAGACGCCATTAGTGTAAACACAGTGCGTAAACTTGGCCTGGCGCACTACCGTGCGTTAGATTAGTCCAGGGACGAAAAAATGAGCGTTCTACAAACTTTTGTCTATTTTCAAAATAATTGTTTGTTTTTTTTTTTTTTTTTTTTTTTTTTTTTTTTATATTAAAACTGTGTTTTCGGGATTTTAAATTTATGTATCGTAAATAACGACCACATTTTTAGAATCTAAATTTAATTTCCAACAAGAAACACCCGTTATTGAAATATTACCATGTAGATTAAGAGCTATACTAAAAGTCATAGTATAGATGTGAAATTATGATATCAGTGTTTCCTAAAATTATTCACTCTTTTTCTAATCAGCTATTTGTAGACTTGTAGAGGTTTGCCTCCGCCTCAAAGGTGCATTATTTAATAAGCTTCAAAATGGTATCTCGTTGTTTTAGAAAAAAAAAATCCATTTGAATCTGATTTTTTCTGATGTCTAAGTCAAAACCAATAAATGCATTTCAGCGTGAAGGAGCCATTCTGAACACGTTCATTAATTTCACAAGATAATGGTGATGTCCCATCCTTCCCACACAAGGTACACACGCTTATTACTTCATAAGCTCATGTCCATATGGCTTTTAGTATAGCTTACCTGTTAATATTTCAATAAGGGTTGTTTCTTATTGGAAATTTAATGTAGCTTCTAAAAATGTGGTCGTTATTTACGATAAATTAATTTAAAATCCTGAAATCACAGTTTTTAATAAAAGAAAAACCCAATAGTTTTGAAAATAGACAAAAGTTTGAGTAGCTCTGCTACACGTTCAGATATAACGCTGATTTCTGCTTCCCTGAACTACAAATGAAGTACAGAATAAACGCCTAAAGTTATGACATCTTGATGCGGGACACCCTGTATATTTATCCGGAAATAGAGTTTTCTTCTTAGCCGAAACTAATCATTATAAATGATATATTATAATTAAATTATATGCTATTAATTATATATTATATTATAAAATCCACATATCGTCGTCACAAATGCAAAGTATCGAATGTGAAAATCACCACTTTTCAGAGTGGAAAAGCATTTATTCATAACTTTTTTTTTTGGACAGACAAATATTCGGCAGATTTGACCTTTTGATAGTGGAATACTTCCCCTTTAATAGAGTGAAGTCATAATCCCTATCCGCTTCTCATCTTTCCATAGTAAATTGGTTAATCATTCTAATCCTATAGCCCAATCCTTATCCAGCACCAATCCTCCTTCCTCTCCACCAAGACGTCTTCATAGGAAGTGGCCCCGGGATCTACTAACGCAGTGAAGTGTCGTGAAGTGCTCAAAAGTCAGTGTGATTGTAATAATGATAATTGAGAGTGATATCGATGGATATCTTCTCTCCTCGTGATATCACAGGCCACGCCTCATTCGCCTCCAATCCTCCCTGCTAGTCGCAGAGTGTGGTTGGATGGCTTAAGGTAACTCCAGGTCATCCTAGAATCCTTCCTAAAGGAAGGTATTCGGTTGACAACTGGTGGCACCTGAGGCGTCGTCAAGCTATACCTATACCTATGTCAAATTACATAATACATATACTGTAGATTGTAATATTTCTGTAAATAAATAAATAATAATAATAAAAAAAAAAAAAAGAGTGAAGTCAGGCTCAAGAATTTGCCGTACATAAGTCCAGCAGAAATTAGTAAAGATTGAAAATGAAAGATGCATTTTTTCACATTCGGTACTTTGCATTTGTATCGACGATATATTCAGACTTTGCTGTATTCTAAAATAAAGAAAAATGTTAAACAGTTTGTAACATGAGTTCCGAGAAGAACAATCAAGTTAGACTACTTTCTGTATTTGTGAATTCTACCAATTCTCAAGTTTGAAATGGAATTTCCTTCATGTTTCTATTAAACTTTCCACTATCATCGCATCTACATGAATTGAGTTTAAAATAGAATTCAATTTTCGGACGAATCTACGAGAATCGCAGGAAGAGCTTTCATATGTTATCTTAAAGTATTGGTGCTTTCCAAAGGAGCTTAGTTACTCATCTTGCTAATCATGACAGATGTTCTGAAAAAAAAAATGTTCTGAAAAAAGATGTTATGAAAAAATCTTCAAATTATTATCCATCCTACCAATTAATACCGAAAATGAACCCCGTTAATATACTAGCTGTTACCCGGCGTGCTTTGCTACACCTTCTCTCTGCATCTATAAAAGAAAAAATAATGTATCCATCTGGTGAGGGTCTGCTCAGACTGGTCGTAATTTACGATTTATTGAAAAGGAATTCTGTATTCGTCGTGGGTCTTTCAAGAGAAAAGTGTTTTTGTGTTTCGTGTTTTATAAAGTATGTGAAACTTGGCGTCACACGGCGTGAGACAGCTTTACATCGCATCAGTTTCTTTTTTTGACCATGACGATTTTTTTATGTTTTTTTTGGATGGGGGGGATAGAGAGGGTGGGGGGTAAAACATATACTTTAGCATTGTGAAAGACTTCTTCATTTTTTTTTTTCGTTTCTCTCGGAAACGAAGTATAAACGAGATATATGCCAAAGTATTTTTTTTTCATCCTGCATTCAAAGTTTGCCCGTTTTTTTTGGGAACACTCTGTATGTATATATATATATATATATATATATATATATATATATATATATATATATATATATACTAGCTGTTACCCGGCGTGCCATGGTATACCTACTTACTGCATCTAGAAAAGCCAAAATAAAATTGAAACCAAATAAGTAATATTAAAATCTAATAACACAAATCTGTAACTCGGGTTCATAGTTTCGAACCCGTGACGTCCGACCTGTGAGTCCTAGACGATTTTAACCTAGCCTATAACATCCCTCGGATCAAGACATACATGGGTGCCAAGTTTGGTTAAAATCGGTCAAACTATGTGGATTTGTATAAGGAACAAACAGATAAACAGACAGACACGTGATTTATATATATATATATATATATATATATATATATATATATATATATATATATATATATATATATATATAATCCTTGATCACACCAAGACAAAGCAATCATCTTCAATGTCAGCATAAGTCCTTTCTAGATATGCGAAACCTCCTTCTGATAATAATTTGTCCTATTTAGGGAGATATGTTTTGGAAATTATTACAATCCATGGGAAGCCGTTAGGGGTGAAACAGTATCGAAAAGATCTACTAGAAACAAAAATAAAAACTTTTACGTCCCGTTCGAGAGAAATAGATTCTTCTTGAAATCTGTGAGTTTTTTTTTCTAGCCGAAACCCAGCCATTTCTAAGAAAGGCAGTTCTTCTGAGACATGATGCTTGGAAATACATACAACTTCATTCGAACTTTATACTTAGCCATGACAAATTACTCCCGCCTCTACTTTCTCTCTAATGGACACAGAAAAAAAAGAAAAAAAGTTTTCAGTTTCTCTCTTCTTCCCCTTTTCATTCACATACTGTTTTATGTCTCTGTTTCTCCCACTCAATCTACCTCCAACTCCTTCCACTCACATATATATATATATATATATATATATATATATATATATATATATATAAGGGACACATAATTGAAACCAATTTGTTCAGAAACTACAAAAAACAGAAGTTATGTTAAATTTTATATGTGTATAATTTTCTTAAAAGTTGTAAGAATCACAGAAGAGTGTTTTTGAGGAATTTCAGACGTTTATCTGTTATATTTTAAAGGCATTTTTATATTTGATGTGTCTAACATTGTTTCATAATTCACTGATGTATATCTTATTTTGAAATCAACTTTGCACTTCAGCATTAAAAACATCATGGTCTATTGTGTTTTGAAAATAATTTTCTTTACCGGTATATAGAGGACATTATGAACTTGACCAACTGTTACCTCACAATCTTAAAAATAGTGATGTGTCATGTTTTGATAACTGGCGACACACACACACACACACACACACACATATATATATATATATATATATATATATATATATATATATATATATATATATATATAAACTAATACACATATGTGTTCAAAATTTGGGCACCCATTAGATTTTATTTTTTAGAGTAGTCAGTCAAGTTTAAGATTTGGGTCCCAGACCCTCCCAGTCTTTAATATATGTATATAAAATTTCTTTTTTTCTTCTAAAAGTACCACTTTTAGAAGGCCTATAGATGTATATTTATGATCGACTACTCTAGAAAATAAAATCTAGTGGCTGCTCGAATTTTGAATCTGTTGTACTTATAGGATTGGCGATGTTAAACATCAGTACAATTTTACAAAGAGATTTGTATTAAGTATGTGTTTAATTGTTAATCCGTAGCTACAAAATGTACATGCAGGTCTGTTAAGTCGTTTCGGCAGATAAGATTGCGTTAGCAAACTGTGTCCTGTGCGAAGTCTCGTCAGAATAAGTTGTTCAGTTTTCTTTCGACTATGCTTTTGTTGTATAATTAATTTTCCGCAATTTGCTGTTAGATCTTGTAACATTCTGCCTGCCAGTCAGTTAATGTCTAGTTCCCGGAAAATTTGCGTAAATCAGCCGTTGTCATTTTGTTGTTGTTAGTAAGTCTACTGTAGTGCTAAGTGAAATGCCTTCTTGTCCAGGTAACCAAAATATCGTGGTTTGTTTGTTCGTTGTTTGTAGTCTGAATGGATGGGCAAACATCTCGAAAACGATAGGGTGTGTGGTGTAAATGTTTCTCATGGAGTGTAATGAGCTTAATGAGTCAATATATATTGTTATGTTGTCCGTTTATGTCTCTTTCATTGTTTTAATGCTTAAGTAATAGCGTGAGCCACTAGCGCTTTTTTTTATAAAAAAAAATAATTTCGGGGGGGGGGCTCGGAGCACCTATGTATTTGGGGTGTAGGGAAAAATTTAAATATTTTCGTGTAAAAAGGCGAGCTTTAAGGTTCCCAGGACACTTAGTAGACCAGGGTAAATGAAGAAGACATTTTTTGTTGTTATAGGGATTTTTTAAATGAAATGTTCTCACCAAAACAAAATTTCTGGGGGGGGCTTCAGCCCCTCAGCCCCCCCTTATATATGCCCATTGCATGAGCCGAGTAAGTGAAGACACTGCGTTGACAGCTGAAGTCCCGTTCCTTCAAGCCAGCTATAGACTTGAACTCACTCCCAGAGACGATGATAGAGCAGTGGGCGTGGCTATAATAAGAAGCTCTATTTCCGGCGTCCTCTCGGCTGGAAATAGGAAATAGAACAGGGACTTGTGGAAAATGTTGGAAAGTCCTTCGGGGGTTTATATATATTTATAACCGAGAACTTATTAAAAAAAAAAAACTCTTAAAGAAAGTTCATACATTTTTTATCTTTAAGAAAAATTAGCTGCGATGTTCCGTAGCCAATTTTATTTTTATCCGTAACCCGACTTATACGTCCTTGGGCTTTTTGAAAAGAAGAAAGACTCGTTTTTCGAACCATATAAATTACTATTGTATTATCAAGGGAAGTACTAGTGAAAAATGGTTCTCAAAATGAAAGTCAAATTTAAACGTTTTTGCATATACCGTCGATTCCAGAAAACGTAAAAATACTCTAATCGGACGAAAATGTGTAACTTTAAAACCGTTATCGACACTCCAAATTTTGTTTGAATCGGGTAAATGTTCTTTGAAATATGGCCGAATTTATGAATCGTTAACAAAATTTTAAGTGTCCGGCCTTAGGGAAATTTAAAATACCTTTTTTCATATTTTTGCAATCTTCCCAAAATTTTCATATAGGGGTTTTTTAATTCACTACATGGCTAGAAAAAGGGAGCTCTCTTCTTTTCAAAAAGCCCAAGGACGTATAAGTCGGGTTACTTCAAGGCGAGATATTGAATTTCAAAACGCCACGTTGCTTTTTCGCTTACAAAGTTTTAGAACTTGAGGTAAATGTTTAACATTTTTTCAGCGGAATGCTTGAGAAGTGCGTTTTCCTCGCTTTAACAGGACATTTTTCTTGTTAAGTACCACAAACACAAAAAATCTCGTTTGAATCAGTGAGGGGCACGTCGCACAGTGGTGCCAAACGCCCGATTTTTGGGAAAAAAAACCTGTAGGTACTTGAATCATTCTAATTTTGGTATAGTTTTTAAGGTACTTTGTAGCGCTTAGTCGAATGAGACCACTGCCAACTCGATAGAATCATTATTTCAGAAGATAAACGGGTTTTATAGTACAAAACCCGTGAAAAACAGCAAGTATACGATTTCAAAAAGTCACATTTTACTCAATTGGTAGAGATATGTATTCTTCAAAATGTAATTCTACATTACTTTTATTTTTGTTAATCTGAAAAAAAATTCTTCATTTGAAGGAAAATAAAGATTATTATTTGTAGAAGTCTCTCTAATTAGTGGGACATCTCAAGTTGAGCGGTGTTTTAGAAAAAAAAAAAATTAGAAATAATGTAACATAATCAGTTTTGTATTATTGTTTGGTTATAATTATTTGGTATGTAGTTCTGATGTATATAGTGAGCTAAAATGAATAGATAACATAAAGCGACCTGCTGATTTTAGATAATTACCTTGCAGCTGACATCCTGACAGCTGACAATTATATTGAAGGCTGAAGCTGGGGGGGGGGGGGGGGGGGGGGGGGGGGGAGAGGAAATACCGGGTTAATGGTCTTATTTCTACAGACAGCAATTCTATTTCGGATTCTTTCCTCTCTGAAATATCTTTCAATCCATAGGAATGTTAATTCATTCTTTGGGGCTAGTTGGATCTATACAGGTCCGATTCAGGTCTAAGTAGCCAAACTCTAGGATATGATTCTGGACATCATTTTAAACAAAAAACTTCCTTAGAAGTATGGTCCGATTCCTAAGGGAAAAGCAGTTATGTCCAATTTTCTGTTGTTTTTTAATTTAACGTAGGTAGTCATGTTTTTTATTGACTAAGAAAGGATTGCTCAATATAAGATAATTGAATTCTAATTATGCCATCATAAAAAAGACAAAATTTTCTTTTAAAAAACAGTGAGTTAATTCAGTCAATCTATTGACATAAGATACTTTCTAGACGTCCTATAACGCGCTTCAGTTTTTCTCGATGAATCAGAGGGTTCTTGTGAATTTTTTACTCAGCTCCCTAACGGACTACAGATTAAATACTTACGAGAAAACTTCTACATTAAGTAAGCATTAAATCTATGCAAAGAAAGTGGAGGTTTATTGAGGGCTAAATTGAACGATTGGATCCCTTTTGTAAAAAAAAAGATGGATTGTAGTTTTATTACCTTCAAATGAAAAAAGAAGAAATTTTAATTTTTTTTTTTTTTTTTTTTTTTTTTTTTTTGTGAAGAAATTTTAAATAATTAATTTTTTATATGCCAAACTGTGGGAATCCATTGTCCATTCCGGAAGGAATAAAAAGTAACTGAAAGAAAACGATTGGAAAAGTTTTTCATTTGGGAGATATGTTACATTTTGTGGTTTCCAAATTTTCATTGATTTATGTATATGTATATTCATATATTCATGGTCTATCACAAGTAGATCACAATACTAAAAACCAAAATGGAGACTTTGAGTGTTTATATCCCGAAAACAAGTACCAGCTTGCCCTATTAAAACATTGTCAGCAAGATTAGGTTTGCTATTGTGTATCATCATACTAGTTTTCCAGAAGAAATGGTAAGCAAACTCGCTTTTTTATTAAGTAAACATGGATACGCCCTGCCTCTGTCTCCCATGTTAAAAAGAAGATATTTGAGGCTCAATATCTCGAAAAAAAGTACCGCTTGGAGAGTCCTATCTTTTTCCAATGCATAGAGGACACATTAATTAACATGTCGGCAAATTTATTAAAAAAATAGTTCAAAAATGGATTAGCTTAATAGCTTAATGGGTTAGGTGGGTTGTTTGTTAATTTATTTTTATTATTATTATTATTTATTGGTGGGAATCGAACTCACGACCCTTGGCACGGTGCACGGTGGTGCCGAGAGGGAAAAACCTCCGAAACCGAAGGTGTTCAATCACGTTTGAACTAACATTTTTTTATACCTAATTAGTTGTAGAATACTGCTATTATATTTATTTTCCATTTTATTAGTAGGTATGACCACAAAAAATCATTTTGTTGACTGTTTTCTTACTGAGTAAAGAATCTTACAGTTTTTAGTGAAAAGTAAAACAATATTTTATACCACTTATTTTATTCCTGAAAAAATGATATTACCCAGGAAGTTTCATGAGTATATGTAGCTTTTAAACGAATTTTCTTTTTTGCCAAAATGTACCAAGAACTTGGTGCATTTAGGTTGTGAAGATGTCTCTAATGGAACTCAATTATCCGTACTTGATTTGGTGTAGAAAAAAAAACGGTACTTAGCTGAGCTCTCCGCAAAGTGTTACCTAAAAGTAAATGTTTTGAAGTTGCTTTCATGTAAATTTCATCGTCGTGCTTGAATAAAATATGGGGAGATTTTTTAAGGGTTGTATTTTGAGAGTTTAAGGATTGCATCAGTTCAAGAATCAACTCAAGGACTGAAATTTTGCATGAAGATAGATATGAAGACGTTATTAAAGGAAAAAATCGAAAAATCGCAAAAAGTTGTGTTTGACTCCGCTTCCGGGGCGGGGGCGTGCCAGTTTTGTACTTCCTTCGGAAACCCATCATTCCGCCCGAAACCCATGTGTGGGGTATCAAATGAATTGTCTCGGTATGAAGAACCTATATTTGATGTTTTAAGAAACAATTAGACGCATATAGGCTCGGTAAAAATTTTCTACCAGCTGTCTGTCTTTATGTTTGTTCCTCTTACAAATCCGTACCGTTTGACCGATTTTGACCAAACTTGGGACACAGATGGGTCTTGATACGGGGAGAATCATAGGCTAGGTTAAATTGTCTATCAGCTGTCTGTCTGTCTGTTTGTTCCTTATACAAATACACACCGTTTGACCGATTTTGACAAAATTTGACACACATGTCGGTCTTTATCCGGGTAGTGTCATAGGCTAGTCAAAAACGTCTATCAGCTTTCTGTCTGCGTGTTTGTTCCTTACACAAATTTACACCATTTGACCGATTTTGACCAAACTTGGCACACAGGTAGGCCTTGGTCCGGGGAATGCACTAGGCTAGGTAAAAAAGGTCTTTCAGCTGTCTGTCTGTATGTTTGTTCCATATACAAATTCACACCGTTTGGCCTATTTTGACCAAACTTGGCACGCAGGTAGGTCTTGATACGGGAGTGTCATATAACCTATCACGTTTTCTACTTTTTGTTCCATCGAAATGCCATCATTCCTTCTGAAACCCATCATGTGGGGTATCAATTGAATCGTCTTGGTAAGGAGAACCTATATTTGATGTATTAAAAAACATTTCGACGCATCTTAACAAAAACAGTTGTGACTTCTTTCTTAAATGTAGTAAATAAAGTCGTAGGGGTTCACTGCATAATATACTTCAAAGCAGATACTAAGTTTTTCAAATTCGAGCCATCTAAATTACAAAGTTTAGGATCACAAACCCAAAATGTATCGTCTTTGTTCTTATGTTTTTCTTGAAGGCCTTCTGCACTTTGCCTATTGAGATCTTTATCCTCGGGATAAGGTTCCTGTGTTTTGCAGTGTAACAGTTTAGTTAAGAGAGCAATCAATTTGTCCTCTAGAGTTATTTCATCTGGAAGAGCTTCTATCTTTTCTAGTCTAGTGATTAGATGTATGTAGGTTGATTATTGGTATCAAATATCAAGCAGTAAGGAGAACCTTATGCAGAATCCGAAGACCCTGGTTTTATATGAAGTACAAAAGCCAGTAGGTATGCGGCAACTAAATTCTATTTAATACTTAGAAAAAAGTAATGAGATCCCCAAAAAAAACATAAATGTGAAATAGAGGCCAAGTTCCTGCCCTCACAAAGGAACACTCCCTTCCTCAAAAATATCCCCTCCTAAAACCCCCAAAAACGCCTTACCATTCTACACTCCAAAAAAAGTAGTATGAGTTGGTGTATTAATTCAACCAAAAATATTTGCCATTACAAGAGATGATACAAGAAAGAAATGTCCAAGTTCATTACTTGGAAGACCTCATAGTTACTTACTAAGAACAGTAAAGACACTTCAACTGACCTTTAAAAACAACAATAAAAATACTTATATCCAGTTACTAAAATATCACTTTCCTCAAACAGGTATATTCTTAAACTTGGCAATGTTTAGTTTTTCTCTAAAGATAATTTCGGCACAAAAAAAAAAAAACATAATAAAATAACTACGAGGAATGTTGCTTTATGTGTTTATCCTTCTCTACGGTGATCCTTATTCATTTCTGATAGCCAGTTAATAGATATTTAATTTTTTCATACCACCTGGACCACTGTGCACCAGTGGGGATCGAACCCACGCGGCGTTAGCCACTAGACCACGGGGAGACCCCTGTTATTATTAATTTAATTTTTTTTGTAGTGACTAATAAGCCTTTTGGTATTAATCTGGCCATTCTTTCTAAAGGTAAATAATTTTGATTACAAACATATCATTTGGGATGTATATAAATATAAATTTATTTTTATTTCTGAGCATCCCCTACAAAGGCCTTTCACTCGAAACAATCATTACGTATAGTACATCCAATAACATTGTTGCATAAATACATTTAATTAAACAAATGTAATTACACATATACATGCGGTTATGCAATTAATTCTACGTCCAACTACACAGTTAGGCTTGGATATTACATATTCATTGGTTACGTATACCTTGTCGCACCTTCCTTATGATGTATTACTTTTTTTTACCTTACCTTATGTTACATAAAAAATTAAAACCCCTTAAACAACTTAAATCATAAAATTAAGGATTAACAATAATCATTAAAAATTAAGGGTGGTAACCTATAAATAAAGCGTCCTAAAATTCTGAGTCAATGATAACAGAACGTTAAAATTTAAATAAATAGATTATGTTTAATTAAATTTTATTTTTTTTACCTTTTTCTTTTCCTCTCCTCTTTCGTTCTGTTTTAGCGCGATTCCTCCTACAGAGGAAACCCACTTATGAGGTTGACTTTATGTCGCAATCCGGAAGTAATATTAATGCAGTACTAGCAAAATTTTACGTTTCAGAACCCATAGATTAAGAAAATAAAGGTGGTTCAATTTATGTGTGCGTGTATATATATATATATATATATATATATATATATATATATGTATATATATATATATATATATATATATATATGGGTCTTTTTGCGAAGACCACATCCAGTTACTTTTGAAGTAGCAGTAGTGATTTATAACAGTTACTCGTACTCGCTGATAAGCTTACTGATTACCTTATAGGTTCTTTGCTGGTTATCTACTACTTCTTGACTCGTTATCTACGGTTATAATTCATATTAGATAATGGCAAGCAATATTTATTAATAAAAAGGTCAATAAGATCAAAATCAATTCTCTCAACTATGAAATAAGTTATTAAGCATTAAAGTTGACTGTTTTGCAGGTTATGAAGGATAACAAACAACGTTATTTGTGAACAAACATAGTTTATTCCTTTTCTCTCTCTCTCTTTTTTGGATATTTTACATTTATTAGGTATTACATGCTATGCGTTTCCGCTCGCTACGCTACGCTCCGCTCGCTCAAGAAGATATCAAAACCCTAGTCAATCCAACTCACAATTAATAGAATTACATTAATTTTACCGACTCTAGTCTATCCAACTCGCTAAAATTAATAGGATTCCATTAATTTTTCCGAGTAAGAAACCAATCCCTTTTTCTTTGTAAGGAACATCACGAACTAATTGTAAAAGACTCATTTTTCTCACTAACATAAACAGAGCTTTTTCATACACAAAAGCTAATTCACTATTGAAGGCGCTAATGACCTAGAAGTAGATGCGCCGTAAAAAAAAAAAAAAAAAAAAAAAAAAAAAAAAAAAAAAAAAAAAAAAAAAAAAACTATTGAAGGTTACTTTACTCCCAGCAAGAACCAAAGCAATTGGTCATGGGAATCCTCCAATAGGAAGGCAAAGGAGTTATGCGCATGCGCTGAATCACTGATACAATCACTAGTGCTACTTCAAAAGTAACTGGATGTGGTCTTCGCAAAAAGACCCATATATATATATATATATATATATATATATATATATATATATATACATACATACATACATATATATACAAATTTGAACCACCGTTATTTTATTGATCTATGGAGTCTGAAACATGAAATTTTCGAGTCGGCACTTCCGGATTGCTTCATGAGGTCAACCTCATAACAGGGTTTCCTCCCTATGGAGGGAGGGAGGATCCGCGCTAAAAGAGAGTTATAATTTCCTCAAAGAGAATGTCTATTTCCTTAACTTTTATTAAGTTTCTTTATTTGCTTCCTTGTTACTAGATTAAGAAGTCTAGGGGATATATATTTACATCCTCTCATCCCATTTCCGGTTCATGGTCCTTCTTCGGCTGGGGTGGGAGGATCAAAGCAGAATCTTGTCATTTCCTCCTTTCCGAAAGTTGGGCCTTTTATCAAAGACTCTTTGATGTGATGGCGGCCAACCGAAATCTCCTTTTCTCTCTGTCTTCTTGGAATTAATTCTATTATCCAGAAACGGAAGGGATATGCACAGCATGCCTCCCAAACTTTATGCACTATTGCTCTGATTTATACTTAGATGATGGTTTTCATTAGATTCGTCTAGTAAGAAGCACTTTTCTGTTTGATAATGAAGCAGTAGACGAACTAGTCAAGAAAGCGATATACGAAGGGATAGAATATTTCAGAATACCTCAGAGTTGCCTAGTAGGTTATGTAAAATATAAATTTCTAAAAGAATGGCGGGGTCTTTTTGCGAAGACCACATCCAGTTACTTTTGAAGTAGCAGTAGTGATTTATAACAGTTACTCGTACTCGCTGATAAGCTTACTGATTAGCTTATAGGTTCTTTGCTGGTTATCTACTACTTCTTGACTCGTTATCTACGGTTAATTGTAGCGACTCTAGTCTATTCAACTCGCTAAAATTAATAGGATTCCATTAATTTTTCCCAGTAAGAAACCAATCCCTTTTACTTTGTCAGGAACATCGCGAACTAATTGTAAAAGACTCATTTTTCTCACAAACATAAGTAGAGCTTTTTCATAAACAAAAGCTAATTCACTGTTGAAGGTTACTTTACTCCCAGCAAGAACGAATGCAATTGGTCATCCAATCCTCCAATAGGAAGGCAAAGGAGTTATGCGCATGCGCTAAATCACTGATACAATCACTACTGCTACTTCAAAAGTAACTGGATGTGGTCTTCGCAAAAGGACCCGAATGGCGGATGGTAACCTATAGATAGCCCCGCTCTTGATAAAATATTTTATTCTAATCCTTCCTTAACTCCAAACGTAACCAAAATTTAAACATCTTTGTTTATATTAATTTAAAACGTCAAGCCCAGCTATCAAATACAATTAATGCAATTCTAGCGGATCATCCGAACGAAATCCTAAACCTTTTTGAATTTTTAAACTCCACCGATCTAATTTTTATTTTATTTATTTATTTTTTTTTTTATGGCGTATCTACAACTTGGCCATTAGCGCCGGGCTTTCTACACGTTGCCACCCTTTTATAATGCCAACAATGGTCGCTCACCCATTCAGGTGTCTAGCCACGCCCGACGTTGCTTAACTTCGGTGATCTACGGGAACCGGTGTAACCACCGATCTAATAAATAAAATTTAAAACTAGATAGCATTAAAACCCAAAGCCAAATCAGCCGTGTTAAAAGAAAAAATATATTCTATATTAGTCACAAAAACAAAGATAACTAACACCGAGAATAGCTATAAATAAACAAACACTTTATTATTAAAGAATTATTCACAAAACTTAAAATTAAAAACTCCAGTGCATCAATTAATATTACAACAGTTTAAATAGCTCATTAACCATGTATAATGACCGTTTGGTGGTTTAGAATACACACACAAAAAAACAAAAAACAAAAAAAAAATAACACTTTTAGGCTAATGTCACATAAGCGCTGTTCTGAACGTCCGTTATCAGCTGCCCGTTGTTCCGGTTAAAATGACGGACGCGCATGAGCAATCAAATGCCCGTTTTTATACCTTTCCGAATGAAAGTTGCACTCATCTAAGAATGTTTGAAAAACATTCTCAAATCATCATAGATCCTACCTATAGTCCGTTCAATTAGATGGACTAGTTCAAATCCCGCATGCGTGAAATTCTGCGAGAATCATTTCCATTTGTATTACTATTTCAATGAACAACACGCTACGTGAAACTCAATAAAAACTGATTATGTCTCGTTTAGGACTAGGGAAGGCTTTGTGAGTTCAGGCAAGGGAGATAGTGTTTAATATATATAATACTTAGCCAAATCTTAAACTGAAAACAATTTAGACTATAACGTTAACTGTTCAAAAAGATGGTTAGATAGAGGGAAAAGGGCGTGGCCTATATTCCCGGCAGAACATTGATGGTAAAAATTCTCTCTGTCGTAACCTTATCCCTAAGATAATTTTAAATCTAGGCGCACGGTAGTGCGTCAGGCCAAGTTCCGGCCTAAGCATTCTGTGTGTATATTACAGGCGGTCTTAGAGCCGATTTTTAGTCTCTCATAACTTTCAACCAGGTAAAGATAAAGTTATGAAATTTTACACAGATATTATACTACTAGATGTGAGTAAAACTGCAAATTTTCATAATTCTACATCGAATAGTTTCTGAGATATAAGCAATCGAAAATCGGGATTTATAGGACTCACTCACTCACTCACTGACTCATCAAAATTATTAGGCACTTCCCATGATGCTAGAGACTTGAAATTTTGCATGAAGATCGATATGAAGACGTTATTAAAGGAAAAAATCGAAAAATCGCGAAAAGTTGTGTTTGACTCCGCTTCCGGGGCGGGGGCGTGCCAGTTTTGTACTTCCTTCGGAAACCCGTCATTCCGTCCGAAACCCATGATGTGGGGTATCAAATGAATTGTCTCGGTATGAAGAACCTATATCTGATGTTTTAAGAAACAATTAGACGCATATATGCTCGGTAAGAATCTTATACCTGCTGTCTGTCTGTATGTTTGTTCCTCTTACAAATCCGTACCGTTTGACCGATTTTGACCAAACTTGGGACACAGATGGGTCTTGATACGGGGAGAATCATAGGGTAGGTATAAAGCAGATAATAAGTTTTTCAAATCGAGCCATCTAAATTACAAAGTTTAGGATCACAAACCCAAAATGTATCGTCTTTGTTCTTATATTTTTCTTGAAGGCCTTCTGCACTTTCCCTATTGTGATCTTTATCCTCGGGATAAGGTTCCTGTGTTTTACAGTGTAATAGTTTAGTTAAGAGAGCAATCAATTTGTCCTCTAGAGTAATGTCATCTGGAAGAGCTTCTAACTTTTCTAGTCTAGTGATTAGATGTATGAAGGTTGATTATTGGTATCAAATATCAAGCAGTAAGGAGAACCTTATGCAGAATCCAAAGACCCTGGTTTTATATGAAGTACAAAAGCCAGTAGGTATGCGGCAACTAAATTCTATTTAATACTTTTCTGTTTAGTTTTTCTCTAAAGATAATTTCGGCACAAAAAAAACATTGCCAAGTTTAAGAATATACCTGGTTGAGGAAAGTGATATTTTAGTAACTGGATATAAGTATTTTTATTGTTGTTTTTAAAGGTCAGTTGAAGTGTCTTTACTGTTCTTAGTAAGTAACTATGAGGTCTTCCAAGTAATGAACTTGGACATTTATTTCTTGTATCATCTCTTGTGTTGGCAAATATTTTTGGTTGAAAATATGGTACATTTAATGCACCAACTCATACTACTTTTTTGGAGTGTAGAATGGTTGGCGTTTTGGGGGGGGGTTTAGGAGGGGATATTTTTGAGGAAGGGAGTGTTTCTTTGTGGGGGCAGGAACTTGGCCTTTATTTCACATTTATGTTTTTTTGGGGATAGTATTCAGCCTTAGCTTTGGCTAGGTATTGATAAATATTAAACACTATCTCCCTTATCTAACCTCTCAAATCGTCCCGTAGTCCTAAACGAGACATAATCAGTTTTTATAGTGATTCACGCTAATTGTTTGATCATTAAAAGGCTTTGCAAATGCCGGAAAAGAAGTGAGAGTGCAGGGGAAAAAATTCCCGCGCAGTTGTTCGCGCATGCGAAATTGAACTCCTGGGTTAACCTGAACATGCTATATTAGACACCGAAAATACCCCATTTAAATCTATATATCTGTCTATCTACCTATCTACATACATGTGTGTGTATATATATATATATATATATATATATATATTTATATATATATATATACATCTGTTTACATGTTACTCGCCAGAGTGTTTTTTCATCAGGAAATTTGGTATATAGCATTCTTCTAGCAAATATTTGAACGAATTAAAAAAAAAAATCGGCAGCAAAATCAGTCCATCTAGAGGGGAAGTTTACTCCGGACACGAAGAACTTGTTTCACCATAACGTAATTTTTGTTGCATTGCAACAAATCATTGTGGGATAAAGATATCTTTTTAGATAAGTTATATTTTACAAAGAATAACTTAAACTACATAGAATAGAATATAAATAAATTGTAAATAATAGAAAAAATAAAATAAAAAGGGGCCTTCGAGGAAATGTTATAATATATACCTAAATTTTTAATTAATTTACCAATTAAGGGTATAATTTATATAATTTCAACCATGATCCTTAGCTCAGGCAAAACAAGTACCCAAAGGTATGCAATGATAATGGAGGGTACCAACATTTCACTGGTATAATTGTAGGGTACTACTAGCAGATTCTCCGAGATTGGCACATATTTCGAATGAAACAATAAACATTAAATCCGAATTAGATAAAATATAGAGATGTTCTTGGTTTGTGTAATATTTAAAATAATGAAATAACTTAAGGAACGATCGTTTCTATAAAGACTTCTCAAAGGGTTGATATTTGAAGTTACCCAGTTTTAATTAATGTTCTTTGTTAAGGAAATCTTAAAGAGAAGAAGATTACTCGTTTGTCTGATTGTGATGAAACTTAACTTAGACCGCCACGTGCCGCTTAGAACTTGAAAACTTACAAAGAAGAAATACCTTTGAATCAAAATAATATATAAACAAAATAATAATAAGAAAGTGCATTAAATAAAATAATCAATGTACAAAAAACCAGAAAATAATGAAATAACAACAAGAATAATTACTCTTTGAAGGATCCAAACATTGCTGAAACATTCTACTTTGAATATTTTTTAACTATATATTTATATAATTTGTAGGGAACACTCTTTTCCTCACATGAACGCTGTGAGTGTAAATACGTTTTATGTGATTACTTTTTCTTTGTTGTTTCGTTGTTCTAGCTTAAATGAAACAGAATCATATATTTAAAAATACATTTAGTTCAAGTAATATTTATTTTCATTATTTTAACATTCATTGTAAGTGAAGATTTTTTAATTATTTCCTACTTCTTGGAGAATTGGATCACTTCTAAATCTGGGCTGAATCTTCGGGGAAGGAGCTTCCAAGAAGTTGTTGATTGTTGAGTGTATTAATGGTGGAAGTTGGTGGATAGTTTAGCCATTATCTTCAACCTTTTCAGCTTATGGGCAGCTTTCAAAGAGCTTCTGTTCACGAGGCTTAATATAATGTAGGTGAATAAATAGAGATATATATTGGATCTTGGGCGTATATAAAGGAGGGATGAGGAGTCTCCAACCCCCCCGCTCAATTTTGATTTAATCGGTAAAAAGTGTCATAAAAACATTTAAAATAAATTAAATCAGTTCACTTACTTAGGAAAAAATCATATCTTTTGGATGTAATCTGCAAATGAAAGGAAATCAACCTACCTTGATGATACGTCATCGACGCCATACACCTCCTGAAGACGTTTTTTTTTTTTTTTTTAATTTATTTTAAGAGATTCGTAACGAAGGTGACTTTTTTTTTAATTTTTTATTTATTTATTTATTTTTTTTATTTATTGGAATTGAGGGTGCATTCAACCGCGGGAGGTCATGGGCACCCAACGAAAGGAAGGTACTAAGGTGACTTTAAAATACAAAAAATACAGTTTTATACAAAAATACAAATTTATGGAACTAAATACAACAAAAGCGTTAAAGGAACATAAAACAAAATTTGGTATATTTGTGTACAGAATTAAGCTAAACATTATTTGCAGTATTGATATTTACACTGTAGTTACTATATTTACATAACATATGGTGTGTGTGAAGCTGGCGTCTCATTTCCTGGAAACTCAAAATTTTTTGAGAGTTCTGGCTTTATTTTGAATAGTTCTAGAGTTCTTGATAAGTTAAATTAATAGTTCCGTCCTTTAAAGCAAAAAAAAATGGCATAACAAATGATTTGCCAAGTTCACACAGCAAATCATTTTGTTTTTCGACAATTTCCGTATCAACAATCGTCAGAATTCAAAAAATCATAGATTTGTAAGAGTTCTGAGGATAGTTCTACATTTTAGAAGAAAAAAAAAAAGGATTAAAAAAGAAAAACATTTACAGAAATTATCACGATATATACACGGTTTGAGATCTAAAGCCAATCAATAACTAGTTGTTATGATTATTCTAACCGAGTTCTAATATAGTTAAAGTCATGTACAATGATTTTCCGACCAGCTCTGATACAAGGATTAATCGGAAGTATTTAAAACAAATTATTATACTAGTAAAATACGTTCATATTTGTAAAAATAAAAAATTCAACGCCGCTCGAAATTTGACAGTTCTGATTATTCCAAAAGAGTTCTGATATAGTTAAAGACATGACTTATGATTTTCCAAAGAGTTCTGGTACATGAAATGATGAGAAGTATTTTTGAACAATTATTATACTGGAAAACTGCATGTGATAAATTTGAAATTGCAACCACGGCCTATAAGAAGGAGTTCTGATTATTCCAAAAGAGTTCTAATATAGTTAAAGACATGACTTATGATTTTCCAAAGAGTTCTGGTACAAGAAATGATGAGAAGTATTTTTGAACAATTATTATACTGGAAAACTGCATGTGATAAATTTGAAATTGCAACCACGGCCTATAAGAAGGAGTTCTGATTATTCCAAAAGAGTTCTAATATAGTTAAAGACATGACTTATGATTTTCCAAAGAGTTCTGGTAGAAGAAATGATGAGAAGTATTTTTCAACAATTATTATACTGGAAAACTGCATGTGGTAAATTTGAAATTGCAACCACGGCCTATAAGAAGGAGTTCTGATTATTCCAAAAAAGTTCTGATATAGTTAAAGACATGACTTATGATTTTCCCAAGAGTTCTGGTACATGAAATGATGAGAAGTATTTTTCAACAATTATTATACTTAAACACTGCTGGTGGTAAATTTGAAATTGCAACCACGGCCTATAAGAAGGAGTTCTGATTATTCCAAAAGAGTTCTGATATAGTTAAAGACATAACTTATGATTTTCCAAAGAGTTCTGGTACATGAAATGATGAGAAGTATTTTTCAACAATTATTATACTTGAACACTGCTGGTGGTAAATTTGAAATTGCAACCACGGCCTATAAGAAGGAGTTCTGATTATTCCAAAAAAGTTCTGATATAGTTAAAGACATGACTTATGATTTTCCCAAGAGTTCTGGTACATGAAATGATGAGAAGTATTTTTCAACAATTATTATACTTAAACACTGCTGGTGGTAAATTTGAAATTGCAACCACGGCCTATAAGAAGGAGTTCTGATTATTCCAAAAAAGTTCTGATATAGTTAAAGACATGACTTATGATTTTCCCAAGAGTTCTGGTACATGAAATGATGAGAAGTATTTTTCAACAATTATTATACTTAAACACTGCTGGTGGTAAATTTGAAATTGCAACCACGGCCTATAAGAAGGAGTTCTGATTATTCCAAAAGAGTTCTGATATAGTTAAAGACATGACTTATGATTTTCCAAAGAGTTCTGGTACATGAAATGATGAGAAGTATTTTTCAACAATTATTATACTTAAACACTGCATGTGGTAAATTTAAAATTGCAACCACGGCCTATAAAAAGGGGTTCTGATTATTCCAAAAGAGTTCTGATATAGTTAAAGACATGACTTATGATTTTCCAAAGAGTTCTGGTACAAGAAATGATGAGGAGTATTTTTCAACAATTATTATACTTGAAAACTGCATGTGGTAAATTTGAAATTGCAACCACGGTCTATAAGAAGGAGTTCTCATTATTCAAAAAGAGTTCTGATATAGTTAAAGACATGACTTAAGATTTTCCCAAGAGTTCTGGTACATGAAATGATGAAAAGTATTTTTCAACAATTATTATACTTGAAAACTGCATGTGGTAAATTTGAAATTGCAACCACGGCCTATAAGAAGGAGTTCTGATTATTCCAAAGGAGTTCTGATATAGTTAAAGACATGACTTATGATTTTCCCAAGAGTTCTGGTACATGAAATGATGAGAAGTATTTTTCAACAATTATTATACTTGAACACTGCTGGTGGTAAATTTGAAATTGCAACCACGGCCTATAAGAAGGAGTTCTGATTATTCCAAAAGAGTTCTGATATAGTTAAAGACATGACTTATGATTTTCCCAAGAGTTCTGGTACATGAAATGATGAGAAGTATTTTTCAGCAATTATTATACTTGAAAACTGCATGTGATAAATTTGAAATTGCAACCACGTCCTATAAAAAGGAGTTCTGATAATTCCAAAGGAGTTCTGATATAGTTAAAGACATGACTTATGATTTTCCAAAGAGTTCTAGTACAAGAAATGATGACGGTACACTAGGGAGATAGTGTGGTCAATGCTATGCTCCGGCCGCCTGATTTTCCCCTTGGCTGCTTCGACTGCTAGAGTCATTAGCACCCAAGGTACCCATTATTAATTAAATTAATTAGAGGCTAGGTGAGCCTAGGGACGATCTGGGACCCCAAATCCGACCCTCGAACGTTAGCACTAGAAGAAAATAATATATATAAATAAATAATATGTATAAATAAATATAGATATATATATACACACTCATATATTAATAATTAAAATATAATATTATTGTATTATATGGTACTTTAAATTTCGTAATTATTTTAATTATTAACAAACTTCCTTAAAGTTATTTAAAAAAAAAAAAAAAAAAAAAAAAAAAAAAAAAAAAAAAAAAAAAAAAAAAAAAAAAAAAAAAAAAAAAGGGACTATATTCTCGTCACGTCCACGCCGTTAGTTCCGGGTAACGCTAAGAATGAGAAAAAATATATTTATTAAATCTTCATCAACCTAAGTTGTTCATTATTAACACTACATAAGGGAAGTTGTACATTTTAGAAAAACATTTATTTTATAAGTTAAAAAAAATTACATTATTTAAAAGTTATTTAGAGTCTAAAAGATATTTAGACATACTTATTATAAGATATTCTAACATTAGGTATATGCACAGAAATATACATTTTGGAAGTAAAATAATTGTTTAAAAATACTTCTAATTCTTTTTCCGATCAGAACCCTTCAGGAAATCATTTTCCATGTCTTTTACTATATCAGAACACTTTTACAATAATCAGAACTCCTTCTTATAGAACGTGGTCGCACTTTTAAATTTACCACATGCAGTTTTCAAGTATAATAATTGTTGAAAAATACTTCTCATCATTTCTTGTACCAGAACTCTTTGGAAAACCATAAGTTATGTCTTTAACTATATCAGAACTCTTTTGGAATAATCAGAACTCCTTCTTATAGGCCGTGGTTGCAATTTCAAATTTACCACATGCAGTTTTCAAGTATAATAATTGTTCAAAAATACTTCTCATCATTTCATGTACCAGAACTCTTGGGAAAATCATAAGTCATGTCTTTAACTATATCAGAACTCCTTTGGAATAATCAGAACTCCTTCTTATAGGCCGTGGTTGCAATTTCAAATTTACCACATGCAGTTTTCAAGTATAATAATTGCTGAAAAATACTTCTCATCATTTCATGTACCAGAACTCTTTGGAAAATCATAAGTTATGTCTTTAACTATATCAGAACTCCTTTGGAATAATCAGAACTCCTTTTTATAGGCCGTGGTTGCAATTTCAAATTTATCACATGCAGTTTTCAAGTATAATAATTGTTGAAAAATACTTCTCATCATTTCTTGTACCAGAACTCTTGGGAAAATCATAAGTCATGTCTTTAACTATATCAGAACTCTTTTGGAATAATCAGAACTGTCAAATTTCGAGCGGCGTTGAATTTTTTATTTTTACAAATATGAACGTATTTTACTAGTATAATAATTTTTTTTAAATACTTCCGATTAATCCTTGTATCAGAGCTGGTCGGAAAATCATTGTACATGACTTTAACTATATTAGAACTCGGTTAGAATAATCAAAACAACTAGTTATTGATTGGCTTTAGATCTCAAACCGTGTATATATCGTGATAATTTCTGTAAATGTTTTTCTTTTTTAATCGTTTTTTTTTTCTTCTAAAATGTAGAACTATCCTCAGAACTCTTACAAATCTATGATTTCTAACGATTCTAACGATTGTTGATACGGAAATTGTCGAAAACAAATGATTTGCTGTGTGAACTTGGCAAATCATTTGTTATGCCATTTTTTTTGTTTTAAAGGACGGAACTATTAATTTAACTTATCAAGAACTCTAGAACTATTCAAAATAAAGCCAGAACTCTCAAAAAATTTTGAGTTTCCACGAAATGAGACGCCAGCTTCACACACACTAACATATGACTAAAACTACTAACATTAATTAATGGGTCATGGAAGACAATATTCAAATTGAATAGTAATAAATTAATTGACATTGCGTACATCTTAAATCTGTTTCCTGATAGAGTACGTTTTCAAGCAAATGTGTTGGTGTTTCGGTCTCTACTACATCTACGAGGGAGAGGTCTAATTATAATGCTCAAAAATGGATAACGCATGGTACGGTGTTATTTTTATGCATAGGTTTTATTTCACTTTAATTTACTGTATTGTAACATTTGTGCTAAGATTTAGGTTACTAAAATGAATAATGATAAGAAATTTGGAGTTGTTTTCAGGAACAGATTGTTATTTTCTTCTTAATAAATAAATAAATGACAAAAAAAAAATAAATCGATAAATATGGGCATATAAACTGAGCATAAATATTCATATGTACACAAACGAAATATACTTAGTCTGAAGAAAAGTAAGTAATATTCTGAGTTTCCGAAGAAGGATAAATATTTACATTATCTTGGATGAGTTTCATCCCATTTCCCCCAGAACTAAGGATTTGCAGCAGAAATAAAGATAATCTTGGAGCTGGTTAATGAGCCGTGATGAAGATAACACAGCCTTCTCCTAGATAGTTAGTAACTTAGCATTTTACTACTTTTCTAAGGAATCGAACAAGTGAGGTTGCATTCATGAAAGAGTTTTCAATTTTTTATCAATTTTATAAATTAAATAACGAAAATGTCCACCCCTTAAAATATGTATTTATATATATATGTGTGTCGGTTAACATGATAGTGGCCACGATTTTTATTTCTTCGCCCTAAATCTTCATATTTATTAATCTCCCAACAAAATGTGGTCAGTTAACCAGCAATATATAGAAGGAGGAGGGGGATATACTCTGGACGCATATTATTCATACGCCCATAGCCATCAAAATGTTTGCTATATTGAAACAAAACTGGGCATACGTCATGCTCATGTAAACACAAAGATATTTTCTAAAAATAAACTCAGCCGGTCCATAAGGGGTAAGGGTTTACGCCGGATTCAAATTATTACTTATTAGTACTACCGGGAGTTATTTTTACTTCCTCGCAATGTGACTCGGTGTATACAATGCCGTACTAATGAGAAACCTGGTGTAAAAAGTAAATAAATTTGTCTACCAGAGGTTCGGTTTTCATCGTGAAAGTTATTAATTGAGTTATTTATTTATTATAAATAGGCTGCTGAATATAGCACAGAAACACATTCCTGTCCCTTGGTGGAATGAAAAATGCAAACAGGCAGTAAAAGAAAAGCGTAATGCTCTTAACAAGTTCAGAAGATATCCATCTACTGAGTTTCTAATAAAGTTTAAAAAAGCCAAAGCTGCGGCATGCAGGCGTATTATAAATGAGAGTAAAAGGCAAAGCTGGATTGACTTCCTTACGACAATGAACTGACATACAGAATCTAGTGTAATATGGAGTAATCTCAATAAAAATCTAAAAAAAAATTTTCGAACACCTGTATGTGGACTTAAAATACACGACTCAGTACTGACTACAAAGACATAGCGAATGTGCTGGCCAAGCACTACAGTGACATATCGAAATCACCTGACAATGTTAATCCAGTACTCTACCAAGATATCAATTTACCTTTACGGACATTATCACAAGGACATAATAAGCTGAACGAACCATTTACACTGGGCGAACTACATTATGCACTATCATCTACTAAAGACAGCTCACCTGGACCTGATTGCATCACATATTCCATGATCAATCATCTTCCCAGCTTCTGTCTTGCTCAACTTTTACGGCTTATAAACTCAGTATATGACACCGGAAACGTTCCTGAATCTTGGACTAATAGCATAGTGATTCCTATACTGAAACCAAATAAAGATAAATCTGATGTAGCAAGTTATCGACCAGTCTCTCTCACCAGCTGTGTCTGCGAATTAGCTGAAAAAATGCTGAATAAAAGGCTAGTGTGGCTACTGGAATATGAAAACCGACTTCCACCATTTCAATGTGGTTTTAGACAGAGACACTCAACGTTAGACCACATAGTCCGATTCGAATCGTCTATTATAGATGCCTTCCTCGTCAAAAAATCCACTCTAGCTGTATCGTTTGATATAAATAAAGCATTTGACACGGCCTGGCAGGGGACGATTGTTTCTAGGCTTAATTAATGGGGTGTTGGACAAAAAGCTATTAATTTTATAATAGGTTTTCATTCTAACAGAACATTCAGAGTTAGGAATAATAACTGCTTTTCAGATGTCTTTAAACAAGAAACTGGAGTCCCTCAAGGGGGTGTGCTAAGTACAACGCTGTTTTTTATTGCAATGGACACTGTTCGAGATTTCATCCCACCAAACGTTCAGTACTGCCTATACGTCGATGACCTACTAATATTCTATTCATCAGTGAGCATACTAGAAGCTCAAACCACAATACAGGCAACAATACACTCACTGGAACATTGGACAGAAACTACAGGACTTAAATTTTCCTCACATAAGACTACGTCAATCCTCTTTACCAAGAAAAGACAAAACACGAACTATGAACTACTTCTTAACAATACACCAGTTTCACAATCCAACATCATAAAATTCCTAGGACTCCACTTCGACAGACGACTCACATGGGTGCCCCATCTCAAGGAACTTGTTAAAAGATGTAAAAAATCATTGCATCTTTTGAGAATTTTAAGTAATACAAAATGGGGCGCTGACAGGAAAGTAATGCTAACTGTCTATCGGAGTTTCACCAGGTCACTACTGGACTATGGATGTGTAGCATACTCGTCTGCCAAGCCCAGTGTACTGAACATACTCAATCCCATACATAATACAGGACTTCGGTTGGCGCTAGGTGCGTTCAGGTCAAGCCCTGTAAATAGCTTGTATGCTGAAGCAAATGAAGCTCCACTGTCTATCAGGAGAGCAATATTATCAGCGGAGTACTTTCATAAAGTCCAAGGCTTGTCATATGTTAGTAACCTCGGAGAAGCAACTAATAAAGAATTGTACGAACAGAGAAGAAAACATGCTCGACCATTTTCCATGAGAATCAATGAAATAAAAGAGTTGTTCGGATGTTTACACTTGGACAGTAAACCGCACAGACTGATATCAATACCACCTTGGACTATACAAAACTTTGACATTAACTTATCATTCACAACTCGTAAAAAAACAGATCCATCAGCGACTCTCTTCTACAGTAATTACTTCAAACAAATTCCAACAAAACACGCAGACTCTCTCAAAATATACACAGATGGATCAAAAACAGAAAATGGCGTAGGAGCTGCAGTGGTTATTGAAGGCACTTCATTTTCTCAAAAACTGCCTCCTGCCTGCAGTATATATGAAGCTGAATTGCATGCCATACTCCTTGCTCTCAAGAATATTCCATCGACACTACATTCACACATAATCCTATTCACAGATTCTCTGAGTTCACTCCAGTCACTACAAAACATGTACACGTTACATCCTACTTGCACAGAAATCAAAGAACACATTCACATCTTACGTTCATTAGGGAAACATATAACATTATGGTGGCTGCCAGGACATGAAAACCTTGGGCTGAGCACGACTGCTGACATACAAGCCACGCTTGCTACTCAGAAAGACACGTACCCACATGACGAACTGTGCATCAAAGATGTTACTAGAACGCATCGAAATACCATACAACAAAAATGGCAACTAGAATGGATTAATCTGACGGACAACAAACTAAGACAAATCAAACATACACTTACTGACTGGCCAAGCGCATACAGAAATTCCCGGAGAGAGGAAATAGTTCTTGCAAGACAACGAATAGGCCACACACGCATTACTCACGAATACTTGATGACTAATACTGACAGACCAACATGCCAGATCTGCAATATAGAACTATATACTAACAGACAGTCAAACATATACTAACAGACTGCATTCTTATAACGAACTTGGACATACCTCGGGACATTACTGACCTACTTACTGATAGCAGTCGCCATATTGACAACATTATTATACACTTGAAAAATATTAACATATACGACAAAGTATGAAAACATTCACAACGTAAAGAATTTTAGGCTACTTTATTTAATGTTTAATTTATTTCTTGCGTTTTCTATAGATTTTTTGTTTTCTTTAATTTAATTTATTTATTTATTTTTTTACCTCTTTGTTATTTTAATATATTTTACTTAGATTGGTGATTTACTGACTTGGTATTGGAAATATCACTATGAGCAGCACTCAGGTGAAAAAGGGCACTCCGATGCTACTCACTAATGATGTGGAGTATCGTAAAAATAAAATAATAATAATATTATAAATAGAGCTTCATGAAAAAATAGCCATTATACACGCCAGGGGTTAACTAAAATTTATATATGTATATATTTCATTTCTATAAATAGTGTCTGACTATTTAATTTAATTGTATATGTATATATAGAAAGGATTCTATATCTATGCTAGACTTAAGATGCTCAATGCAGCCAACTGAAATTTTCCTCGTTTCTAAAGTTATGGAATTTTCTTAAATACATAGGAAGTGCTTAGGAAGTCGTGGTAAATGGAAAGTAACCATTCGAAAGCTTACTAAATTCTCTACAATAAGTTTTTGAAGTAATGGCGCGATCTCAGTCGGGAAATTGAGTGGTTAAAAGTTTGAAAGAGATGGTTTGGTTTTCTCTGAACGGATCTTTGTGGTCGTTTTCCTCAGATGTGATTGTTTATCATTTGTGTAACTGCTTTCAATAATATTCCGTACCTTATGGTAAAAATAGAGAAATCACAGCAAATTTGGCGTTGCGCTCGTTAAAGAATGGAATTTAATCTAGAAGGGAAATAATTTTCTGTCCAGGAAACGATGATAGCATTAAATTAAAGAAGGAGTTCTTGTAATATTCTGTATTATTTATTCTGCCAAGTCAAAAAACAATAAAGAAAATACTTCTTAGAACACTGAGAGCTATGAAGAATTCAAATTCATAGAATTCTACAGTAAAAGTGTTACTTTATTAATTTTTTTTTTAAATATATTTATTATTACTTATTTTGAATGGAAATTATGAAAGTCGTTATTATTAAAAAACATATTTTCATTTTTGAACTAAAAACCATTTTAAAAAAAATTGAATGGAATCATGAAGTATTTGTTTATAATATTTGATTATATAAGTAGGAAGATTTTTTTTTAACAGCACAATTTTAAGAACTGAAAAATAAAAAAATAATTAATTTTAGGCGTATCCCTCTACCGGTCTACCTTTGAAAGACGTTCAGAGAACCTACCCAATTCCTTTATCAAGCTGTGTGTGTTTATCAGAGAAAGCTATCCATTGGTAGAACTACCAATACTTCTGGTTTGTGGGATAGATTGGAGAGTGGTTCTTCTTTCCAAGCAGTGCTTTCTGATTGGATAGAGGTAATTGGGTTCCAATGAAATCTCTTCTTCGGAGAAAACTGCTCACCCGAACATCCTTTTTAAGTCTTTTATGGGTAAAGTTGGTAAACTGTCTTATCTTGACGAAAAAACCTCTTACGAGTGGACTATATATATATATATTTCAATTAAATTATATGAAAAACAAGATAATTTATCTGTTTCTTCTATTTTCTTTGGCCATATATATTTAATATTTTATTAGGTTTCGTGGCATGGAGTGGATATAAATTGATACACGATTTTCAACAACTTTATTAATATTCTTCTGTCCTAGATATTTACCCTCTTAAATTACCTCGAAGTCCATTTACCCGATGCCTCACTAAACGATCTGTACAACCTTGGTCTCCCTAGTTTAGCCACTTAAAATTATACTATGATAATATATTTAGGGTGATGGCATATAGTTCTGCCTCAAATATAATTAAATATTTAGGCAGCTTCTGGGCATAAATATCTACTTGTGTAATGGCTGCTAAGACATCACATCATAACAAGAATGAGTTTATTTAAATACAGTAGAAGTTGGATAATTCGAACCCCTAGGGACCGACAAAAAAGTTCGAATTATCCAAAATTAGAATTATAAAGGTTTTTGAGTACAGGTGGAATGGTTGGGATTCGGCTAAATAAACCTCAATATGATTTTGTTTTAAAAAAATCTATATTTCGGACGTTTCGGCTACTCATTGGTAGCCTTCGTCAGCTAAAATGACAAAAAAAGAAGAAATTAATACAGAAACAAACAAGAAAAATTTATAATTGTGATAGGTAACAGAACTATAGATACAATTTAACTTATAACAGAACATATCGTATTAAAGTTCTTAGAATGAGTAGAATGAAAAAGAAAATAGGTACAGTAATTGATTTTAATAGTAATTAGTAACATTAATTGATTTTACAAAGAAATAAGAGAACTATATACCAATGACAGATATAGTAGCTAATAGTAACATTAATTAATTTTACAGAGAAATAAGATACTACATACCAATGGAAATGCCGAGCGGCAGAGGAAGACCAAGGTTGGCAATTAAGTAACCATTGTGAAAGTGTCTAAGGAAAAAAGGAATCTGCAAGGGGTATATGTAACTGGAAACAGCAAGAGGTGGGGGAAACGGGCGGTAGGATCAAACAGATGTTTATGATATTTTATGACAGGAAAGGAGAAAAAGGTGTTAATGGAAGGATACCCAAGGGGCAAGGTAAAAATCTAGGTAGGTGGTCGGGCGAGTATTTGGAAAATATTAGCGTACATAGGAGAAATGCCTTGTTGGTCAGTTTTGTAATTTATATTGTTTTTGTTTAAGTTTATGTGTACACATTCCGAGATCTGTAGTCTTTTTTTGTTACGTTGTGTAGAAAGAATTTTCGTGTCGTCGAAGTTAAAAGTGTGTTTTTGTGTAATGGCATGTTTTGCAAGTGCAGATTTATCTATTTCTTTATTAGTGATGGTTCGTTTATGTTGTGTAAGACGTGAGTGAATGTCATTTATGGTTTCTCCTATGTATACACCATTACAGGAAGGGGTTTGGCAAGGGACTTGGTAAACACATCGGGTGGTATGTTCAAACGGGATGGGATCTTTGAGTTTGGTGTAGAGGGTTTTGAGTTTGTTGGTAGTTTTCAAACCAAAATTTAGGGAAGGGTAGGATTTTTTAATTGTCTTTGTAAGTTTATCAGTCAGTCCAGGTGTAAATGGTAGAGATCGGAACATTTGGGAACTGGGAGTTAGGGAAGAATTGGGAGAGATAGTGCTGGAAAGTTGGGATTTTACTTTTTTAGCAAGGGATTTTATGAGGTTGGGGGGAAATTGGTTGCGTGCCAATATATCTGAGGCGATATTAATATTTTTATTGTGGAAGGAAGCATGGGATAGGGAGAGGACTCGGCGAAGGAGATTTCTGGCTACATTAATCTTGAGGTGGTAAGGATGGGATGAATGAAAATTAAGTAACCGTCCCGAGTATGTGGGTTTTGTGTACCAGTCAGTAATAATAGTACCGTCAGTCTGTCTAATTAGTAAGATGTCCAAGTATGGGAGCTGTCTGTCCTGTTCTATTTCGACTGTAAATTGAAGCCTAGGGTAAAAGGAATTGAAACAGGTAAGTATGTCTGTTAGTCTGTTTGGGTTAATCATCAGCAAAAGATCGTCTACGTATTTGCAGATGAATGAGATGTCATGGGGAAACTGTGGGACGAGGGAGTTGAGAAGATCGTTGAGAAGGATTGAGGATAAATCGGGTGCAAGACAGTTGCCCATGGCTAGACCTTCAATTTGTTTATAGAATTTCTCATCATATTTAAAAAAACCGCTGTTAACACAAAGTTTTAGACTTTCTATAAACAGATCAAAGGATAGAGGGCTATGGAGGTGGAGGGTGGGCCAATGGTTTTCAATAATTTCTAGCGTTTTGGCTAGTGGGACGTTAGTGAATAAGGATGTGGCATCAATGGAAACTAAAATGTGGCCGTGGGGAATGGTTAGGTTGGATAATTTAGAAATTAGGTCAAAAGAATTTTTTATATCATAGGGATTATTATGGCTAAGTATTTGTAATGAGGGAAGAAGAAATTTACTGAGACTGGAAGAGGGAGAATCTATATTGGCAATGATGGGACGAAGGGGATTACCAGGTTTGTGGATTTTGGGGAGGCCATAGGCACGCGGTGGGAGGGAATTGTGGGAAATTGAGAAGGACTTAGTGGATTTGTCGATTTCGTTAGAGTTAAAAAGTTTGTGAATGTGTTCGTTGAATTTTCGTTCTTGTATTTTCGTAATGTCCTTAGGAATGGGTAAGTATGTATTGGTGTCGTTGAATAAGTTGGTCATTTTTTCGTTGTATTCTGTTCTGTCCATGATGACGGTCGTGTTTCCCTTGTCGGATTTAGTACATATTATATGTTGTTCATGTGTCCGTAAGAAAGTTTTGGTGTGTTTTAGGTCTTTGTAAAATTCAGTGGAAAGGTGGGAGTGGCTGGGAGAGGGAATTTGTAAGAAATTGGTGATGCTATTAACTACTTTAGAGCGGGTTTGGTCTTCCTCTTTACAAGGAACGGTTTGTAGTATGTATTCTACATCGGTAATTATTTTGGGAACAACAATACCTGGTGTAGGAGGTAAAGAAAATTTTTCTCCTAAACCAAGTATGTTGTTAACCTGAGGGGGGACGTTGACCGAGGAGATGTTTTTTACCCAGTTTTCGTCACCGATGGGGCGGTGAACGTGATTCTGGCGAGTTTTATTAAATTTTTGGAAAAGATTTATTTTTAACTTCGATTTTAAACTATTACAAATGTTTGAAATAAAATTGGATATGTCATTAAACAGGTCCTGGTCAACTAACCCTCTTAAGATATTAAAGTGTGACTCTAACAATGTTTCTAAATTTTTAATTTCACGGTTTAAATTGGCTATTTCTATATTGAGTAATTTTTTCTGGAAATGAAGTTTCGCTGTTGCAAGTTGTTTTTGAACAGGGGAGTTCAGGTCGCAAGGGTTGATATGGTTGGTTGAGGTTCTAATGTGTTTTGGTAAGAAATTGTTGGACTTACATTTTAGCAGAAAAATCACGCCCTCTTTCTTCTTGACAAGGTTCTTGGAGAACTTGGAGATGCGGTTGATAGTGATTTTTGCCTCCTTTGGAGCACGTTGGCTGGGTCCCAGTGAATTCATCATGATGATTAGATAGTTAGCCGTCGAGGTGATAAGTACAGGTGGAATGGTTGGGATTCGGCTAAATAAACCTCAATATGATTTTGTTTTAAAAAAATCTATATTTCGGACGTTTCGGCTACTCATTGGTAGCCTTCGTCAGCTAAAATGACAAAAAAAGAAGAAATTAATACAGAAACAAACAAGAAAAATTTATAATTGTGATAGGTAACAGAACTATAGATACAATTTAACTTATAACAGAACATATCGTCTTAAAGTTCTTAGAATGAGTAGAATGAAAAAGAAAATAGGTACAGTAATTGATTTTAATAGTAATTAGTAACATTAATTGATTTTACAAAGAAATAAGAGAACTATATACCAATGACAGATATAGTAGCTAAAAGTAACATTAATTAATTTTACAGAGAAATAAGATACTACATTGCTAAAAAAGTAAAATCCCAACTTTCCAGCACTATCTCTCCCAATTCTTCCCTAACTCCCAGTTCCCAAATGTTCCGATCTCTACCATTTACACCTGGACTGACTGATAAACTTACAAAGACAATTAAAAAATCCTACCCTTCCCTAAATTTTGGTTTGAAAACTACCAACAAACTCAAAACCCTCTACACCAAACTCAAAGATCCCATCCCGTTTGAACATACCACCCGATGTGAAATTGAAGGTCTAGCCATGGGCAACTGTCTTGCACCCGATTTATCCTCAATCCTTCTCAACGATCTTCTCAACTCCCTCGTCCCACAGTTTCCCCATGACATCTCATTCATCTGCAAATACGTAGACGATCTTTTGCTGATGATTAACCCAAACAGACTAACAGACATACTTACCTGTTTCAATTCCTTTTACCCTAGGCTTCAATTTACAGTCGAAATAGAACAGGACAGACAGCTCCCATACTTGGACATCTTACTAATTAGACAGACTGACGGTACTATTATTACTGACTGGTACACAAAACCCACATACTCGGGACGGTTACTTAATTTTCATTCATCCCATCCTTACCACCTCAAGATTAATGTAGCCAGAAATCTCCTTCGCCGAGTCCTCTCCCTATCCCATGCTTCCTTCCACAATAAAAATATTAATATCGCCTCAGATATATTGGCACGCAACCAATTTCCCCCCAACCTCATAAAATCCCTTGCTAAAAAAGTAAAATCCCAACTTTCCAGCACTATCTCTCTCAATTCTTCCCTAACTCCCAGTTCCCAAATGTTCCGATCTCTACCATTTACACCTGGACTGACTGATAAACTTACAAAGACAATTAAAAAATCCTACCCTTCCCTAAATTTTGGTTTGAAAACTACCAACAAACTCAAAACCCTCTACACCAAACTCAAAGATCCCATCCCGTTTGAACATACCACCCGATGTGTTTACCAAGTCCCTTGCCAAACCCCTTCCTGTAATGGTGTATACATAGGAGAAACCATAAATGACATTCACTCACGTCTTACACAACATAAACGAACCATCACTAATAAAGAAATAGATAAATCTGCACTTGCAAAACATGCCATTACACAAAAACACACTTTTAACTTCGACGACACGAAAATTCTTTCTACACAACGTAACAAAAAAAGACTACAGATCTCGGAATGTGTACACATAAACTTAAACAAAAACAATATAAATTACAAAACTGACCAACAAGGCATTTCTCCTATGTACGCTAATATTTTCCAAATACTCGCCCGACCACCTACCTAGATTTTTACCTTGCCCCTTGGGTATCCTTCCATTAACACCTTTTTCTCCTTTCCTGTCATAAAATATCATAAACATCTGTTTGATCCTACCGCCCGTTTCCCCCACCTCTTGCTGTTTCCAGTTACATATACCCCTTGCAGATTCCTTTTTTCCTTAGACACTTTCACAATGGTTACTTAATTGCCAACCTTGGTCTTCCTCTGCCGCTCGGCATTTCCATTGGTATGTAGTATCTTATTTCTCTGTAAAATTAATTAATGTTACTATTAGCTACTATATCTGTCATTGGTATATAGTTCTCTTATTTCTTTGTAAAATCAATTAATGTTACTAATTACTATTAAAATCAATTACTGTACCTATTTTCTTTTTCATTCTACTCATTCTAAGAACTTTAAGACGATATGTTCTGTTATAAGTTAAATTGTATCTATAGTTCTGTTACCTATCACAATTATAAATTTTTCTTGTTTGTTTCTGTATTAATTTCTTCTTTTTTTGTCATTTTAGCTGACGAAGGCTACCAATGAGTAGCCGAAACGTCCGAAATATAGATTTTTTTAAAACAAAATCATATTGAGGTTTATTTAGCCGAATCCCAACCATTCCACCTGTACTTATCACCTCGACGGCTAACTATCTAATCATCATGATAAAGGTTTTTGAAAATAAAGGGGTAAAAAATCGAACTTTATATTTTTACATTTTTTAATTTAAAAAAATACATATCTTTTATTTAAACAATAACAAACATTTCATAAATTGATGATTACGTTCATAATTAATAAATAATTTATCAAAAAAGTAAAAATAAAAGTATATTTTTTTGAAAAAAGTCATTTTCATGGAGAAGAATTTTTTTGATAAAGTGTTAGGAGGAATTCCAAAGTCCTTGGCTATTTCAGATTTTTTCATTATTTCTTTTTTAACTTCTTTAATCGCAACTATTTTCTCTGAAACCGTTAAAGTTTTATAACTTCTAGGCTTCGACATCTTAAATCAACAACTCACTGAACTGCACTGTACAATAGAAATTCAAGGCACAAACAATAGAACAGATCTAAGCGCTGACTGACTAATAACTGAATAAAAAATGATGATCGGAAGGATGGTGGAAGGGAATTCTTGGATAAAACGACAGGATGTAACTATAACAACCCCTGGAAGGGAGGAAGCGCGACCCACCACGTTGTAAAACTCCTAGAGTCCAAGAACTAGACTATGAGACCGCCGCACTTCTTGTCCCGGAACCCCTATATCCGTATCTTACTATCCTTCTTAACCTAGGGGACAATATATTCATGAGATTTAAGATAGACCGCCTCTCTGTCCACTTCCCAGTGGAGGCACAGGTTCGTAAAAAATTCGAATTATCCAAAATTTTATTCAAATTAACCACGATTTTTTTACATAGTTTATGCCTTCAATTCTAGGGACCGACAGAAATATTCGAATTAAAGACGATTTCGAATATCGAAGTTCGAATTATCCATGTTCCACTGTACTGTATATTGCAACCTTGAAAAATTAAGTTCTTTTATTATGCGTTGTGGGTATCATGTCCAATCTGTTTTCTTAGTATTGAATCACATTGGTACCTTGAACGACACAGTAATACTTTTTAATTCTATCCTATTTGTAACTAATAACTGTTTTAAAACACGAGACCCATCATAAGTGTGGGAACGTGGTCCTAGAACGTTATGAATAATACTTCCTCCCGTATTAGTAATATTTGAGTTCCATAGTGTACTAAGTGCGTTTAGGTCACCGAGAAATACTAAAGGTCAAGGACGTTCCGTTAGTTAGTCCGGTAAGACAATAACGTAAACTGTTCGACTTCGTGGAAGATAAATATTGTAAAATTGTCTCCAAATAGGAGTGTAGACTCAGAAAAGTTATGAAGGAAAGCTAAATTATTGTTAATTTTAATAAAATTATTAATTTACTCTTTTCTGCCATAATATTGCTTCTTTACAACGATACTTAGAACTTATCGTTGGACAAACTGACATTCACGAAAAATATGTTTAGTTAGACTGCACAAAATTTATGCATTACCTGAACCACACTCCAGCTTAAGTGTAAATGTTTGTCTGTGGGGGTGTTTATTTGAATGATCGTTTAACAAATCTAACTATAAACCATTCAAAATTCATAAGTAAGTGAAACAGAAAAAGTTTGTTATTTTTGTTTTTGAATGTAATGTTTACCAAAAAAAAGTAAAATAGCTAATATGTATTTATTTAATGCACTGATATTGGTTAGTTTAAGCCGATTTTTAAACAATGTGGCGTAAATAAAGTGCTTAGTTGACGCATCTTCCCAGGGCTGGCAATTGCATTAGAAATATAAATCTTTTTCGTTAGTTAATTTACATTATATAGATTATTCATTTTAGTGATTTACCTTGCATTTGATTGAATAATCTTATTTTTGATTCACTTGATTGATTATTCTAAGTCATTTATCACTTTGCATAGACATTACAATCTACAAAGTATCGTTTTACTCTTTCTTATATATTTTTAAAATGAAACAACAAAAAATATTTAACGATTTCCATCTCGTCAGGGTTGCTTCTTGCAGGACTAATATTTTATTTTAATTAAGAGTAACGTTTTCCTATTCTAACAGTCATTTCTATCCTATCTTGAAATGAAATCACCCCCTTTAGATATCAGTATTTTACGTTCAATTTAATCAATGGATATAAAAATTAAAAATATATTTGTCTCAAAATGCCGATTTTGTATCAGCGATAATGAGTTGGGAAACGGTACTCATCATTTTTTAATGTTATGGAGCACATGATTGAGGCGTCAAGCTCTTTGAAATATATATCAAAAACGTGTTTTTCACACATATGTAAGTATCTATTAGAAACCTGATTTGAAAAAGCAATAATTATTAATATGCAGACCAGCTAATGCCATCCGAAAAGGAGTGTTTTGGTTTCTAGTTTTAGTCGGCTTATTATACCCATATAGTTTTTTTTCAAGCATGTTTCTTTTTTAAAGACATTTTTGGCCTTATAGACAGAAAAATTCTGGGCTTGTATTCCGATTTTGCGCGCTAGAATAAAAAAAAATTAGAGGAGAAGTACGGTATGAATTCTGGTAAAAACCTATTATTTTTTTTTTTTTTTGTGAGCACGTGTCATTACATTTTTAATAGATTTTACACATGGATCATCAATTTAGTAAATCGTTAATAACTGCTAAATATAAATTAATCTCGTTTTTAATTAACTTTTTTATACACTTCAGAAATAAAATAAAATTAATCACTTGATAAAATTAAATTTAAATCCCCTAAGCTGGAGTGAATGGCATACTTTTGCTTTAGAGTTAAAATGACATTGGGCCTAAATTAATTATCGAGGATTTGAAAATTGATAAAGATATCATTCAAATATAATTAATTTGAAATGTTAAATATATTGGAGCTGGTGGAGGTGACTGGATTGACGTGGGAGGCCTGACACACCACATGTCACATTGACAGTCCTGTAAGCCATGGATTGGACAGATTCAATCACACGCAGAATATTACTACCAGCACAATAATTACACAAAAATATTATTAATTTGACGAATTAATTTCATATAAAGCAGGAATGTCAATTTGCTGTCAATAAGATTTAGGGTCCTTCTTCCACCTATTTAACTCCAATGAAACGAAAACCTCTGGGACTTTAAGCAAGTTTACTCCGTCTGAGGTTGTCAAATTTACTTTTGTGCTTCAACCGAAGTTATGACAGCTGTTGGGTTTGAACTTTTAAAACATTTCTTCAAATCTTCATCGACCCTACCTATTAAATGCAACAAATGTAAGAAAAGGAATAAAGATATTATTAAGAAGTTAATTTCTATAATGTGGTTCAAAGGCATGTTCTCTCAGACCACACGTATATCTGTTTCAGTGATGCATAATACACAGGTACACGAAATAAAGAATGTGGTATTTTCCAAAGACACCATACATACATACATTCTTTTGTATTTCGACGCGCTGAATCCGAAGTCCGTTTCGCCCCATCACGTCAGGTTTGAGAGCATTTGAAGGTCACATTTCGCATGAAGTCTTTTGAGAAGAAATAACTAGAGCTTCCATGGTTTTGAGGGTCGCTGAATTCGAACAGTGTGGAAGCCTGTGGACAAAAGTCGAAAATGCAACTATTTTTTCCAACTTGTTTTGCTTTACTAATCCTTTTAGATTGACCTCAGTGACATGAAATGTGAGCTTTTATTCGAATATTATTAACACAAAGGATTAAAACCATGTTTGAACAAGTATAAAAACACACATACATTCAAGAATACCTCCATGGACAATACGTAACTTCAACATAGACATGACACTCACCAAATTCAAAAAGACAAACCCAGCTTCAAATTTACTATACAAACAGTACTTGACAAAATTCACTTCAGAATACAAAAACTCCCTAATTCTTTACACGGATGGCTCAATAACAAAACACGGTGTAGGAGCAGCTGCAATTTTGCAAGATGATGTGTACAGCAAAAAACTCCCACCAAATGTTAGCACCCTTGGAGCAGAACTGCAAGCCATTCTCCTCGCGTTGAAGAGTCTGCCATCAACACAACAAACACACATCATCATTTGTAGTGACTCTTTGAGTTCACTGCAATGTTTACAAAATATATACACGACACATCCCACATGTATAGAAATAAAGGACGGAATACACAACCTACATGCTTCAGGTAAACATGCAACTCTGTGGTGGCTACCGGGACATGAAAACTTAGGACTAAACACAATTGCTGTCCGACAAGCCAAACTTGCAACAGAAGAACAAACTTACGAACCACTCGACTCGTACTATGAAGACGTAATACGTTACACTGACCTAACAATATTACACTACTGGCAACTGGATTGGACTAACACAACAGAGAACAAACTGAGGACGGTGAAGTTTACGGTAAAAGAATGGCCTTCGTCACACAGAAAATCACGATGCGAAGAAGTCATATTAGTCAGACTACGTATCGGCCATAGTCGTGTGACTCACGAGTACCTAATGACTAACAAGGACAAACCGACGTGCCGAACATGTAACTCAGAACTGACAATCAAGCATATACTGACTGACTGCTATATAAGACAGAACCTTGATGTACCTATAGACTTGACAGAACTCCTCGGAGATGACAGCCACCACATTGATACAATACTCAAACATTTAAAGGACATAAACATTTACAACAACATCTAAGTAAATACCAAGTCAAAATACCTGGTTAAAATATTTTGAAATTATTATATAAGAACATGTCTTAGGAATATGCTCGACTAAACGGACTTTTGTTTGAACAAGGGCAGTTTGCTTATCTTTCTAAACGAAACAATTTCCATACGAAACAATGGAATCT
Source organism: Gonocerus acuteangulatus (assembly GCA_946811695.1). Lineage (NCBI taxonomy): Eukaryota > Metazoa > Arthropoda > Insecta > Hemiptera > Coreidae > Gonocerus > Gonocerus acuteangulatus. Next base: position 22,080,213 of record OX328124.1, on the reverse strand, counting down.
CAAGTTATTTCTACTTAAACGACTTTACGAAATTTGACCTTCAAATGCTCCTAAACTTGACGTGCTGGTGTGAAAAAGACTGCAGATTCGGCTTCAGCGTGTCGAAATACATAAGAATATATGTACGGTGTCTTTGGAAAAGACAACTTTTTCTATTTTGTGTGCCTGTGTTATTGTTCGAAATGGTTCAGATGTATACATTTGATACATATGTCTGATGTAAAATAGTTTAGTTTTACCTGACAAAACAAAAAAAAACAACTATGTCCGGTTGAAATCGAACCCACCATCTCCCTAGTAGTAGTATTATGCCTTAAAGGATTTATTTTGAAAATCTAAGTGTAACTCGAGAATATAGGGGTAGCACGAGGAAGTGAGTGTTTAAAATAAAACATTTTGTCATTCTTATTGACTTATTATATTAGATTCTTCAAAATCCTTAACTCAGACAAAACAAATACATGAGCAGTAAACGCCCTCAATCGTACTCAAGGGACGAAGGAGTTACATGGAAAATCGAAGCTTAATTCGAGAATATGCGGATAGCATAAGGAAGATAAGATTAATCCTAAACTTGCTCGTTGTAAGTTGATGCAAACATATGAGGGAATTGTAAAAGTTTAACAAGAAAGGGTCTGGGGATAGAAGGATTTCCGATCTTCTGCTTAAAGAGATTAGCTAGAGATGCTTGTTCGAAACTTGAAGCTGCTTACTTCAACTTGAAGTTCCAAAGCACCTGTTAGAGGGAGAATATACTATAGGGCTTGCAGACTTCGTCTCGATTGAAATTCTTCTCGTTTAAAGAACGAAGTACGTCGCTATAGAAAACTATTCTACAACAAACTCCTAGTAAGCCAATGTAATCAGACAATATGCTAAGTTTGAGTAGGTGCTTATATTTTCTACAATTTACTAGGTATATCTATTCCAAGCTTTTTAACCCATGTGTGTGTATGTATATGTATAATCACTAAACAATAATTACCAATCAAAGGGATGGCGTTAACGACCTTAAGGGTTCAAATGCCATTAAAAAAAACAATCAGGAAATGCAATTCGTAATTATGTTTGTAAAAATTTATTTTTTAAAAACAAATATACACTGATCCGTGCATGATTCAAGTGATAATTGCACACTTTAAAAAGATATTTTTCTCTCGTAAGTGTTATACGGGTTTAGTAACATTATTGCTGGGTCGCTATATGTTGGAAACCAAAAATAACGTTTATGGTATAACATTTATTTTTTTGGCAACCCTAACATAACAGGTGCTCTTAGCAGAGCAAATATTTATCATTGTAACACTAAATGTCTTCGTAGCGAAATTTGCCGTATAAAGGGTCAAAAAACATAAGCATACGAACAGTAGGGAAACGCGCTAAGATGTCACAGTTCCTATGAAATAGAAGGTTCGAAAAATCATTTTCTGTTCTTATCTCTAATGAAATTTTCATAGCTTAAAACAGAACATTTAATGTTTTGTCTCAATCTTTCGTGAAAAATTTAAAAATATGTAATATTTGACATAATAATAATGTACAAATGTAATATTTGTAATAGTGACAGTGTTTAAACAAAAACTCCCTATTCCTTGAAGAAGATCGTACTATCGAAAATAGCATTAGAAACGTATTTTAAGGAAATTTAAAGAAAAGTTTAAATAGATTTACTAAGATTTCTCAACCGGTCTTGAGATAAATATTTGAATACTCCGAAAAAAAAACTGAAAAAAAACAAAATAACTTTTTTTAATTTAATTTTTAAATTTTCCTTGACAACAGTTCTAACTACTTGTAAAACGTCTACCTGGAAGCCTGGTAACGCAAGAACGTAAGCGTTTATATTTTCTTCGCGCGAATTTCGCCCAAGAAACATGTTTCAGAGGATGATTTCTGCTGATTAGAAAGCGTGAATATACAAATTACATTAAGTTTTTTATTGCAAATTTAATAAAAATTGATCTATTCCTGAGTCAGCCACGTCTCCCAAAAATGGATCCATTCGTTTTCCTATGTTAAGGAACCTATAGAACGAGTGCCTGCAACCATATTAAGTAAAAAACGTAAGCGTTACGATTTTTTTCGCGTGAATTTCGCTCCAAAAAGTATGTTCTGATAGACCGATTCTGCTGGTTAACAAAGACGACCTTCAAAATCAAACGGCAAATTTGTTTTACAAAATTTCATAAAAATCGGACTACTTTTGAGCCTGTGGGAGAGCGATCAGACAAATATATATTTATATGTCTCTCTCTCTCTCTCTCTCTCTCTCTCTCTCTATATATATATATATATATATATATATATATATATATAGAGAGAGAGAGAGAGAGAGATAAAACAAATATTAGTGGCTAGTAAGGTGGCGATTGTGATGGTGTATTAGGAATAAAATATTCTTAATAAATTTTTGTTGTTTTTTTTTTAATGTTTTCTTTAAATTTTTTTATAATGCATTTTTCTTAAGTGTCACTATCTTTTCTCAGTTTTTATAAGTTTTTTGTCAGAGAATTATATTCATTTTACCTGACTATTATACCTTTTCTAGTAGCTTAACCCTCCGTCGACCACGTGAGAGAGAGCTACACCGTCGCCCACGAGGGGTCCACCAGAACCCCACTTACATTTATGGTAATAACGTGTCCATAAGACTAGCTTCAGAAAATATTCCATCAATTTGTAGGTTTCTGTGAAGTTATCCTCCAAATATGGGGTCTCAGGTTCCCTTGGATTTGACACTGGCGATCTTCGGAGCACTATTGATTAGGAAGCTACTCAAAGAACAGAAAGGTAGAGATACGGTGGCTATAAGGGAGGGGGGAAATAGTGTGCCTGGGGTTCGCCTAGACCCCACCTGGTCGACGGAGGGTTAATAAACAGAGATGTTTTTAGCGTAAATAGCAGGAGTAGCTACTAATATTTTTTTTTAAAAAGAGATAGAGTTGAAGTTACAGGTTTTAGGAAAAACAGTAATGTAATTTTTAGTTATTGGGTCGTACCATCCGTTGTCCCGTAAAAATTTGATATTTTTATTTAATTAATAGTTGATTCTGAATGACCCTAATACAAAAACAATAAAAACTTTCAGCTCAAATGTTAGAAATTAAAAAAAAAAACCCTAAACTTAAGCAACAGTGGATCTTGGAAACGGGTAAATTTTGGATAAGGCAATATGGGCTTAAAATTGTTTGATTTAACCAAAACTATCACCTCGCGAAGGATCTGGGTCTACTTACCAGTAACCCTGTATATATATATATATATATATATATATATATATATATATATGTGTGTATATATAATACAAATTTGAACCATAGTTATTTTTTTGATGATGGGTTTTGATACGTGAAATTTTCTAGTCTGCACTTCCGGATTGCGGCATGAGGTCAATCTCATAAGCGGGTTCTCCCGTGCACAAAAAACGTGCTAATGGTTATACTGTTCCATGCTCCTTTTCAATCTCTGGTGAAAAACAATTGTAATCAGTAGAGCCCGGAAGATAGGCACTTATTTTTGGTTAAAATAGGCAGGCAAAAAGGCACCTCAAATACTGAAAATAGGCAGTATTGTAATTAAAATAGGCATTTATTAGGAGTGAAGGCAAAGAGGAATCTCACTCATTATTAATAAAAATATGTATTTTAAATACTCATTAATTTCTTTATTATCAATTTATCACAGAATAAAGGCCGATTCACGCTAGACCGTGTCGGGGCCCGGCTGGGCCACGGTGAAACAATCACACCAGCATTTTCAATGGACTAGTTCACGCTACACCGGGCCGAGTCCGTGTTTTTTGCGTGTGTGATTGCTTCACCGCGTCCCGGCCGGGCCCCGGCCTTGGCCCGGCCCGGACCCGACACGGTCTAGCGTGAATCGGCCTTTAGTGTACTTACTCTTACTTTCCCTTCTTAGAAGCAACAACAAGATGCTTTTTCAAAGTATCAACTCTCATAGACCTTTTAAGAAAAAATGTTTTTCATTATGGAAAAACTTCCTCTGCATTATCTTATCATTTCTAAATCCGGAATACCAGGTAACTACACCATTGTCAGAGCAAAAGGGGTGTAAGGAAGGAGACGTTCTTCTCTCATGCTCTCTCTTTCCTGCTATTCATTATGCCTGTGCATTCCTTCTACCAAGGAAGGCTCTGCTATTTACAGAGGGTCAATCCACTGGTTGGGAAAATAAGCTTTCGAATTGATATTTGTGACGACAAAATGTAATTTAATTTGTGAAACCTTTTTTGTTTTCGACGAACTGAAATTCGTTATGTGCTTTTTAAAATGTTTAAATCGCAGAAAAAAATTGCATAACGAGCAAAAAAGGCTTCAAATCTTAAAATAGCCAAAATAGGCAAAAAAGGCAAAATAAAAATTGTCTACACTTCCTAAATGCACGGAAACATATTTATTTCTATCTGATTCTTCAATATATCCATTCAGATAAAAAAGGCATTTTGCCTAACTTCCGGGCTCTAGTAATCAGCTTCACATAAAACACCTTTCTTCATGTGAAAACGTCAGGTAAAATGGTGCGGATTTACATCAGCTGTTCCATTCAAATACATATCCTCGAGTGATTAATATGCTAGCAAAAGCCTTTACAGTGGCTGCCAATTCTGACAATACTATGTAATCAATCATTATACGATTGTGTATTAGATAAATAGATTTCAATCAACAATCAGTTTGCCGATCTGCCTTGATTGAAGTTTCATTGTCTGTGTTCCGAAACCAAAAGGGCTCTTTAGGAATATTGATTAAAGACGATTTATATCTATGTACTCTATCGCAGAACACAGAATGTTCAACATAAATTATGTCCCCAAAGCAATTACCAACAATAGAATTCCAAAATCATTTTTAAATGAGCTCAATTTGACAGAATTATTTTAAATTTGCAAATGCATAAATTAATTGTATGGCGATAGAGCGAAAAGTAAGATTTGTACTAACATTTTTTTTAAAAATAAGTACAATAAATAACGTAAGGAAGGTATTGCGTCACTGTAAATAACGATTATGTAATATCGTCGATACAAATGCTAAGTATCGAATGTGAAAAGTGGTTGGTACTTTATAAATCACTTTATATATATTTTACTCTATGATATATTTTAATTAGACTTAATGCACATTGGTTAGTTTGGTACTTGGTAATTGATAATTATTTTTCATTAATAATGAGTTTGCCATAACGTACATCGGTCCTACAGCAATCAGAAAAATTGAAAATGAAAAATCGGTTTTTTCACATTCGATACTTTGCATTTTTATCGACGATATGTACGAGTAACATTGTCTAATTGTAATCCCATTTATAACTAATTGATCAACGAGATATATATGAATAATACCACTTGTTTATAGGTGTATATATGTAATATTATACCTGATGTATATATGCAATAACTGTTTGGAGCGAATCGCCTTAAATTCGCATGGATGCTCATAAGTAAATAAAAAAATAAAGTATAAATTGAACATCAATTTGCAATTGACACAGAATTTTAGGACGGTTTATCTAGCCACACCCTTCTTTTTCTAGCCACAAGAAAGGGTGATGCCTTTTTTTTTTTTTTTTTTTTTTAAAGAAAATCCACCAGCCCTTATAGGGTAACACGGACGATATTTGACATACAAATATGGTTCCTGGAGATTTTGATGTTGAAGACAAGTAAGTTCACTGTAGGCATTTTGTAGTAGGTCACCAACCAATTTAGGGCCTTGTTTGAGAGAAAATCCTTGTAAAATTATGTGGGACTTTACGATAGAAGTTTGCACAGGTCACATAAAACCCTGAAATTGTTTTGGACCATATCAAGAATTATTTGTTTTTTTGTAAATTCAAACTATTAAAATCCTCCTTAGCTGCAGACTATTAGATAAATTATTATAATTTTGATAAATTTAATATATGTATAATAAATACTGGGCCCACGAAAACACTGTATGTCTGCGTAAATATTTTTCCTGAAAACAGAAGTTAGTTTAATTTTTGTTTCGATACGTATAAAGCACCCTTTTAATAAAGGGAAGAATGTAGAAGGGAGACTGAGGGACAAGGTAGTAGACAGGAGAGGGTTTTTTTCTACAGCGACACAAGATTAAAAGGAAATATGTGGCGAATTTAGGATTCCGGGACAACAAAGACCATGGCCGGCCTGTTAGGAGTCGAGATTTCATCAAAATTCATACGATCTCTACCGTAGGGAGGAATCTCATTATGTCGTAGCCAGGAAATCTCAGGAAATAACTTTCATGAAACAGTCAGAACAGAATATTCAAATATAAAACAAACATTATAGGAACTAACAATGCACCTTGCACTAGTACTTTCTCCGAAAAAAAATCTATTGAAATATTATTTTTTTATTTAAGAAGGATGGATGGATGGATTGGGTGTTTAAGGGCAGAAAACATCTAGGTCCTCACCGCCCTGAAGTGTAGTGCTAGAGAGTCGTGTATATGTCGAGAGAGGGATTGTAATTTTGTGTTTAGGACAGTGCATGACAATCAACTGTAATTTTTATGACCTGTACTCTTTTTTTTTTTAACCTATGTCATTGCTTACGACTAACTTGTTACTTAGTTACTAATAGAACTATTTGCACTAAAACTAATACTTATATATAATATTTAAGAAGGTATAGATAGATAAAACTAATACTTAACTAATATTTAAGAAGGTATAGATAGTCGGGGTTCCATTGGATGGTAAATAAAACTACATTTTATAACAAAATGAGTTGATTTTTTGCCAACGTTTCGGCCTCGCCTTTGAGCCTTCTTCAGCTTTATAAGCAAGGACCGAAATAAAAATTAAATGTTTCCTAAAAATTATGATAAACCAATTACTTAATTTATGATTTTAGTTTAGTTTTAGTTTTTAATTCATTAATTACTTAATTGCCTACTTTGATTCAAACGAAGGGTAAAAAAAATATATATGTATGTATTTTTGTTTAAATAAAGTATGTTTATTTCATACCTATAGTGGGAAAAAATGAGGTTACAACTACAATTTTAGCCCATTTAAAACAAAATGAAAACAAGTTATATTAGTTTTTATAATTAATTTAATTGAAGGGCTCAGTGCCAAAGGTGACTAACCCACAACTAGAAATAAGTTAGAAAACTGGGGTTAAAGTTAAGAAGAGTGAAAAAAATTAGTTTTGGTGACAGAAATGATTTAAACTGGTCCAATGAATATAATTTTTGTCACCAACACAATTTTTCTTCAGACTCTTCTTACCTTTAACTCCGATTTTCTAAGTTATTTCTAATTGTGGGTTAGTCACTGAGTCCTTCATGTATCGAAAGAACATATGATTTACATCAATTTACGTTATTTTTGTAAAACTAAACTAAAATAAAGCTTTAATTCAGTTTTTAATGAATTCCCAATGATTTAGTTTTAGTTCAACTAATATCCATTAGTTTTTTTTTTGTTTTTTTCTACGGCGCATCTACAACTTGACCATTAGCGCCGGGCTATCTATAGGTTGCCACCCTTTTATATTGCCAACAGCACGTGGTCGGTCACCCATTCAGGTACTGACCACACCCGACGTTGCTTAACTTCGGTGATCTAGGGGAACCGGTGTATTAAACGTGGCTATGGCCGTTGGCAATATCCATTAGTTAATTTAATTTAAGTTTTACTTTTTTTAGGTTGCCATTTCTATTTTATATTTAGTTTATTCTAAAAAGTGAATGTAGTTTTAATTTTAGGTTTAAGTTTTGCCCAACATTAAATGTAGGTTGTTACAAATCCGATAAAAGGCATTGGACTTATTTTTTTATGGAAGATCAGGTCTTTTAGGGTGGTGTATAAGTTTTTAGGATTTATTTTAATTTTAGTGGGCAAGGATATTTATATATATTTATAAAGCTTCTTCATAGAGTTTTTATAAATATTACTTAACCCAGTTATAATTTTGAAAGCGTAGATTAGAAACTGAATATTTCCCTTTTGAAGAAACGAAACATCAATCCTGCAACGTCAAGCAGCGTGTTTTCTTCGAAATGTACGCCTGAATCCTTTTTGTACCAATGTTATTTGCCTTTCGAATTGTTACGTTCAAATTAGCACTAATTCTATGATAACAACCGGTGTGCTGATTCCAAAAATAGCTGCAGTTATTGTCTATCAAATATCTTACTTGCAAAATATGATGGCTAAAACAAGAAACGTAAAACGAGAAACAATTTTTGATTTGTTGGAGATGCTGAGTCTATAATTCCCGCTGTTAAAAGTTTTCATTACATAGAATTCCAAATGACAGGGCTTTTAATATATTTAATCATTCAGAGTTGATAACTAAAATGTTTTAGTGAATTTGTTGAGCGTGAATGCGGAGTGTTTTGAAGTGATTTCTGCATAAATATTTATGGTTGGGACTATTTGCTCGGTGATAAAACCATGTGCTTTGAATACATTTCTTGAGAAGAACCTCCCTCTCCACCATACCCCCCCCCCTCGGCTGCTCTCCAATTTCGGAGAAGGGGGCCTCGCAAATCGAATTTATACAAATGAGATTTCTTTTCAGGTATTCATAAACAGGCCTTGATTGGAGCCGACGGGATGTTTGCCTGGCTTCCTTTGACGTCACTTCTGATGTATGTTTGTATTTGCAAAGAGTTAATAAAACCTTTCCGAGCATGTGGTAATCTTATTGATTGAATATTTTCTGCTAGGGGATTCAATATTTTATACGACAATATTCGAAACACACTGAAGATTATTATAGCGTGTTTTGATAGTTGTAGGTGGAAAAGCCTCTCATGAGGTCCTCCAGAATTGGTGATAAGGAATGTCTAGATAAGCCATATGCCATAAAAACAAGTCGTTTAATTTTTTATATAAATATTAGCTGACCCGACAAAACGTTGTTTTGACATTTACATTATTTGTAGTGAACATTTTGGTAGTGAAATAATACCCCAGTGCCTGTTTATGTAATATCCGTCTCTTCCCTTCCAGAACATTAGCGGATATTGGCTAGCGTCGTATGAAAGGTGTGTGTGAGCATTCGTTTCAAGATTATTATTTATTTTCCGAATCAAGATTTACTGCATATTTGTGCGGTCGCCAACTATGATTCCAGCAATGTTGTCAACAGCAGGTGCGTTGAATGCGCACTACATATGGTTCATAATACCAACAGGTGAAGAATAACCCTTCAAAAATTTTTTCAAACTTTACATTTATTCCTCCATCACAACGTTTCGGACACACAGGTCCATCCTCAAGCAATCTACAATAGTATATTAATTTCAGACATTACATCCTCCAAAACCATTTACTAAATGTTATTGTCATAATTTTAAACTCACCATGTCCTGTTCATTACTGTAGTTACATTAAAACAGTCACGCAATAAATAAACATGATTCCTGTAAGGAACCAAGTCAAATTACACCTACATCAATTAAACACTCATTATCACAGCCATATTAGACTTATGACAGCCATATCAATCTGCCTAGGCCTATTATATTTGGTATAACTAAAAATTAAATTAAAACATTAAAATTCAATTAGTCAAAATATATAATAAATTATGTATGACATATCACAGACAAATTGTGTAATCTCTACTTAACATTTGTTTTATTACCATATTTAATATACAATACACTGAGGTATGTAACCCAGATATTTAAACTGTGAAAGTAATCTGTTACACTGTCATCAAAAATTAATTTTATTTAATATGTCAACATAATGTTGTCCTATACCTTTAACATCTGTTTTGAAATTAATGGTTCTATTGATATTTTTAGTTATGTAAATTGATTCAGTTTACATAACTAAAAATATCAATAGAACCATTAATTATGGTTCTTTATCAGGATTGATGACAATAGCTGATTGTCACTTTGTAATTTGTGCATCTGTGATTTAAATAATTTCAACACTTCATTCTGCTTATTCAATAGATCGTCCTGGTTACTGACGATGTGTCTGGTAGACAGTGAATTGAGGTTAATGTTCGAAGTTCGCTTTCGGAGTCCTCACCTTACATAAAGTAAATTTTTAAAAATTGATGCGGTTCGTTTGGCATTGGCAGCACTGATCCAACTTCGTGATTTTGGCTTTTGATTTTGAATGTTGAATTAAATCGCTAACCATTTGCAGCATTATGTTTAACTATTTAATTCAACATTTAAAATCAAAAGCCAAATTTATCACAAAGTTGGATCAGTGAAATTAACAGGACTTTGGGTTAGTAGAAGTCGTCGTTTTATGTCATTATTTATGAGTTGACTTAATCAGTGGGGTTTCTACCTATAGAGAGGGAGGAAAAATATTAGTTTCGTGCAATTGTTATATTACAAGTGAAGTAAATTACAGTTCAATTTGGTTTGGAGTTTGGAATCCCAAGTCTATCCGGAAAACCACGAGCTTCCTTCCAAAGGCCTATTCCGGAATCCCAATGCCAGAAACCCATTAAAAGTCGGATGCTCTTGCGGTTTCCACTTCGGAGATAAAGGAATGAGAGACGGAGAACAAAATTGGTAGGATCAAAGCGAGACGCGTTACAAAGGCCAAGTACTTAAAGGTTGGCTTCCAAAGGGGCTTGAGTAACGAGCTTAAACATGGAAAGGGAGTCGTAGTGATGGGATTTAGGCTCCGAGCAGTGATCCACTTGACCACGAGGATCGTGGGTGGAAGGCTGGATACGGTGCAACGAGGCGTAACTTGAGGTACTTCATATTAAATAGGAGTGCTCACGCCTCCGTGAACTCTCTCTCTGGGACTACATCAAGGATACCTTCGGGTAAAGTTCACAAGGTAACAAATGGGGTAGAAATCCGACATATTTAATAAGTACTACATAAGGACTTTAATTGAAGGCAGATTGCATTAAATGCAACCAATGGGCGTCTATGAGGGGGGGGGGCTGAGGGGCTGCAGCCCCGCAGAAATTGTGATTTGATCGGTAAAAACGTGCCATAAACCCCTTAAAAATAAATTAAATAAAATCACTTAGTTCACAAAAAGTATTTTATTTTGTTTTAGTTGGCTAAAACTGTTCCAATTTCTAGATTGTTAGTATTCCAGCCCCCCCCCGAAATAATTTCCTTTATTCGCCCCTGATATACCCAACTTCAGTATTTGTTTTTCCTCCGATTAGTTTTCACTGCTTTGCTTTTGGACAGTTCCAATATTTGTGTGATTCCTGCCCAAGAAACTAAAATGTTCCCAAACGTAACGCAAGGCTCCCATAATGCTTAACGCTCTTCAAAGGTTAGAGAAATATTGACAGTCCATAAATTAGAATACATACCTTTTGGCTTAACAAAACTGCCAAGAAGTCGGCAGAAATGGAATAAAAAAAGAACTTTTTACGGATGGTGTACGAAATATCAAAACACTGTCAGATATGACAGAACTCTTGACAGCCTGCGCATTAGAAAGAATAATATCCTCAGTCGTGACTTGGCTGATTTTAGAGTGTGTTAAAGTAATCATACTACTTCTTGACGTTAAAGAATTTTCAACAAGACGGCAGCAAAGATATTAAATTACACCCAGACGCTAATGAACTAGTTAAAAACGGTGTCCATTGGATTGAAACTCCCTTTGACACGATAAAGCTAATAATTGATAAAATTATCGAAAAAGGCGGAATGTCAATACCACAGGCTTTTACACTTTTTATTTAACTTCCCTTCATGTTTCGCACCATTTTGGCACCTCTTCAGGGGAATAAACTTAAAACGCAACTTCAGCCTCAACTTGAGGAAGAAAACCTTCCACTAGCAGGGCCTCGTCTAGACGTCTGACTCTTTCCCCCAGTTGAGGCTGAAGTTGTGCTTTGACGCATATTCCCCTGAAGAGGTGCCAAAATGGTGCGAAACATGTAGGGAAGTTAAATAGAAAGTGTGTAGTGTAGTGTTATTGGCCTTCCGCCTTTTTCGATAATTCTATTAATTTAAGCAAAGGGTCAGTTAATGATTAATAAATAATTCATGGTCATAGTAGGCGTAAAAAATACTTCCAGACACTACAACCCTTATCTTATTTTCGTATATTATAATTGATTTTTTTATCAATACAAAAAAACACATCCACGGTGGAGCAAAAATGTGAGAAACGGGCGCAGGTAAATGATAAAAGATCGATTCCATGAAGAATCGACAATGAGGAAATTGAAAGAAATAAAGGAAATTTTTTCAGGTAATTTCCTTAGCAAGTAAGAAGGAAACTCGTTCCTCTTCCCACTGCTTTCCAAGATTAACACGCGAACAAAGACAGGAAATTGAAGAAGGATTAAGCAAGACGAGGATTAGCATTAGACGAATCGTTAATCTACATCTTTATCTAGACTCACCATCAATCTAGCTGCTAAATGGCGAGTCAGCTGTTCCTTCTGCAATCCATTTCAGCAGATGTCAAGGTCCTCCATTAAATCCAGCAATCTTCATAAGCAGACTAATAGTCTGTTTCCTTCTAGCTTTCATTTCAATGCGGGATGTAATGTTTTATGACGTTTCATAATCAAACATAGGGACTAGTCAAATATCTGAATTATAAAGAAATTAAACTTTTGAATATATGATACTAGCTGAATACCCGTGCTTCGTCACGGCAGATAAATAGTTATTTTATTGTGTTAAATAATGTATCATCATAATTAAAGCTAGGTACTACATAAGATTGTGCAGTTTATTATAGCACGGTACATACTATAAGTTATTCATAAATTGATAACTAATCAAAGTATAATGCTTCTTGACATTTGGGCACTCTGGACCAGTGTCAAGAAACAAATACCCCGTTATCTTTAGGTTACCACTAGCATGAGTTTAACCAGTACAAGCTAAAATTCGTTGTTAATAATAAATGTGTTAAAATTATTTCCAAGGTGGCATTTGAAAATACCAATTATATTTGCGAGCATTACCAAGAAGTGCTCTGACTAGAGGTGCTGATGGTTGAGGAGGCTGTGCAAGAGTTCGGGATATTATTACCTCGGATGGACCATCACCAGGTATAGTGCAGACTCTATGAGGGACAAAATACCAGTTTATTTCTAGTAATTCAAGGTCCGCCATCATAGTTGAAATGAACCGCAAATAAAAATAATATTCTGAAATACGGTAACAGCCGACCTGTTATCGTCCTAGCAACGCAGGCTGCCTAGGCTTGCCTGCTCTAACCAACTAAACATTCAAACACCTCTAAAAATACTTGAAAATTTGAATATCAAAAAATCCTTTCTTAGCGAATGTTTGCGTTCTAAAGGGAGTGTTTATGCAAAATTTCAACATTTTCTGTCAAGTGATTTTGGCTGAGCGATGATAGGTCAGTGAGTCAGTGAGCGAGTGAGTGGTATTTACAAACATATAATACAAATATATAGTATATATATATATATATATATATATATATATGAATATATATATATATATATATATATATATATATATATATATATATTCATATTTGTTATGGATCTATAGATTGTAGAGGACCCTGTCGTTCTACCTGAGGTATTTGTGACAAGGCAGACTTTCCTGTGAAAGCGTGCCTTGGTAAATTTGAAATTTAGCCAAAATTGAATTATCAATTTGGAGGTGGAGGTTAGAGTAAAGTCCAGGGAACGGGTGATTGATTGAAGAGTGAATTCCATTTACCTTTACTACACCGTTCTCACATTAGCTCAGGGTCTCTCTCTCTCTCTCTCTCTCTCTCTCTCTCTCTCTCTCTCTCTCTCTCACTGAGGCCCTCACCCTCTCGCTTTCTCTCACTCAATCTTTCTCTCTCTCACTGAGGCCCTCACCCTCTCTCTCTCTCTCTCTCTCACTGAGGCCCCCACCCTCACAATCTCTCTCTCTCTCTCTCTCTCTCTCTCTCTCTCTCTCTCTCTCTCTCTCTCTCTCTCTCTCACTGTGTCCCTCGACTTCTCTCTGTCTCTGCCTATCTCTAGTGCACTCCGCCCCTCTCACACTCACTCTATCACTCTCCCCCCTTAAAAGGTGCCTACTTCACCGCAGATGTTTAGAAAGGATAGGGAGCAGTAGATTGCCCAGCGCTAATGAACATGAAGCCGATGCAGCGTGTAGAAAAAAAAGCTGATTAAATGTCCTGTTCTTATTTCCCTTCCCTTTATTAAGGTAAAACCGTCCAGTAGAGGCTGCGTAAAAGGAGTGAATTCCGCATCAAGGCCATACAGAAATAATATTGAAAAAGAAGTTCCGCCTCACAGGAACTACATCATCTTATAGAAATTCTGTTCGTATTCCTTGTGTCATTTGAACAGTTAGTGTTTAGCCTAAGGGTGAAAACATAGTGGAGCGGCGAGGGTAGAGGGTAGCCGAGAGGGTAGCCAAGAGGGCAGCCAAGAGGGTAGCCGAGAGGGGCTACCCTCGCCGCTCCACTATGTTTTCACCCTTAGTCATTCCAGAAAAATGTAAACACATATACAAATGTAAATTAAAATCTGACAAAAAAGCAAGATCTGAGACGCCACTAAATTCAAGATATATAAGGTATGTAGACATTGTTACATTTTCGCTTTGATCACTTCATGTGGTTTTTGAAAATTTGGAACACCGGGTCTACACATTGGAGATGTAAAAGAATATATCCGAAAATCCCAAGAATAATCTACCTTTCTTGAAAACATTTCTATGCTTAGCTTTCCAAAACACCCTAGGAATAAGAATGGAAACTCGCTAAGTTCCGACACTACTAGTATCTTCAAGTAAAATATTGAACCTACAAGACATTAAAGTTGTGCGGGTTCAACATACCGCGGGCGCCGTATTTTCTCTCAGGCATTTCCCCTTCTCATACAAACTTTTCAATACTTATTTTTTTAGTTCATTATTCCACCATTGTATTTTCGATAAATACTTTTGATTAAATAATTCATTAAAGGGGATTTGATAATCCCAATAATTAGAAATTAGGAATCATTGTGAATTAAGCCATTTAATTAACATGTTTATTAAAAGCTCCCAATTCCGTCTCGTTAATATTTAAATTGAATTACAAATATATATGTACCAAGTCCTCTAGCAGATTACTGCTATCAAGGCTTACCAGATTTCCTGGAAGCATTTTTGGATTAAATGTAATTGTTAAATGGCAATTCTTGATGAACGATTATCCCATAATCATTAATTTCAGCGACAATATATTAAATTTTGTGGAATGGGAGTGGTTTCAAGGAACAAGATAATTAATCGTGAATAAATGGCGGAACTGTTCAAAGAGCTCCTTGTTTTCACAAAGAACAATCACTTGAGTATGTACATAAAAAAAAATACAAAACATAAATGAAATATTAAAGAAAAAAACTAATAATAATAATAATTAAAATAAAAAAAAAATTCTTTGCATAGAATAGGTCAATCTTGTTCGTATAATAATTTACTGTACGTATGAATTGTTGTAAATACATATTTAATTTAAGAAATAAAAGAACATAAAGTAGTAATAATTACACTGGGGACATATAAACTCAACAGGATAAATGTTTTGTTTTTTTCTGAAAAAGAACTCATAAAACCTGTTTAGTCAATTAAACTTTTTGGGATGCCAATAAGATCTTAAGATTTTTGGGATCTTGTTTTTGATCGAGGACCTATACCGTCCAATGCTTATACCATTCTATAAAGCAATATGTTGTCCTGAATGAACTTTCATGAGTAAAAAGGAGGAAGGAACAAAAATATTTATGTGCACGTAATAATAAAAAATAATTTAACAATATCAATAACTTTCATCGTGGCAGAACAATATACAAGTCAGTTCCAGTTGGTTTATTTTATAATGCTGTATCAAAGATATTTTTGTGTTTCCACCAGGACATGAGGGTTTTCCGGAGAGTGAAAAGGGTTTCGAAAATTCAATGAATAGATGGAAAAATGGAAGAAATCTTTTAAGAGTCCTGAGTTTTTGGTAATGCTTTATAAAGCTTTGCAGGACTGGTAAAATAAACAATCAAGAAGAGATAACCAACCAAGTAGTACAATATGATGCTAGACATGAAACGGGTAGAACTAATTCTTATTTTTGAAGAATAATTCAAGCCCAGTAAGTGGCAAGGTCCTTAAAAAGTATATTAATAGGGTAAACCGGACAGTTATTGACACCCTTAAAACTAAATTTCTGCGGCGAAATTAAAAAAAATACTTCTTATAAAGGGATCAAACTGAAACTTGCTATATCTCCTCTTTATCTATCCTTTGAAAGACTCAAGTGGATTTTTCTTTCAAAAGTTCAATACATTTTAACATATGGCAATAATTATGGTAAAAAGTGCAAAAACTAGTTATTGACACCCTGTGGATGGGTTATTGACACTACAGTTATTGACACCCTATGGATGGGTTATTGACACTACAGTTATTGACACCCCTTGTATTCTTAACATTTTTTTTCTTATGTTATAATAGGTCATTATAAGGAAATAATATCACAAACATATCATAAACTTTAATGTAATATAAAAAACAGTTAAAATATTTCTTCTTTTTTAACATTATGAATATAACTAGTAAAAAAAAAAAAAATAGATAAAAAATGCTGGTAGGTATTATGTAACATGAAATAAAATAATTAATTTACATTTCATCATCTTTATTTATATCTTCATCAAACTCCAGGATGTAACACGCAGGACAAACAAATTCATCAGACTCATCATTTTCAGGAATATGTTCATATCGTTTTAAACCTAATTTATACTCAAATACTGCCATATTTGAAACAAAGGGCTTGTTTGGTTTGTTTAATTTCCCTTTTAGGAATTTTACTGTTGTTTTCCCACTCCAACCTTTTTGCTTCCATTTTTTCTGAAATTTTTCTTTTTTCTTCTATATTGGCTTCAAGCATTAGTTTTCATTGTTTACTTGTGACGAATGACATGTGATGTGACAAATGAATAATTTGAATGTTTCTTTTTGGAGATTCTGGCAAGTATAGCACTTCAGCGAAGGGCGGCTTTCGTTGCCAGATGGACCAAACAGATTCCCTTTGGGTATCCAGGACGTGTTGTTGTTAATGGAAAATATGTGGTAGGCATAGCAGGATCTACTTTTTCAGGTGTAGTATGACTTTCAGTACCTTCTTGAAGTCCTATGGTATCTTCATTTGGTTTTGAAATGACAATCTCTAACCACTTTCAAATATTAGCTTCAGAATCACATGCGCTGGCCCTAGTAACGGCTTTGGAAATCCTCTGTTTATAGAGGGGTGCCTTTGTAAGAAAGCCTTATACCAGCCATCACCAGGACAATTACCTTTAAATGGAGGGATCATATTTTTAAATTCAATAAATTCTTTTAGGGATTGCAAAATGTCATTTTTCTTCCTCAAGAATCCCTTTTTTGCACTTTTTTCTGTCCAAGCAACTAGAGTTAGTTTGTCTTTATCCGAAAGAATTTACCGTCGTCCAAACAATGATTTTACAAATTTTTCGCCTAATCTGAAGTGCAGATTTGATTAAATCGTTTGGACGCCGATTTAATGGAGGAGCCATCCTTTACGGCCTTCAAGGCATTCTCTAAATCCTTCTGGATATAACTGGGCTTCATAGAAATACTAACACCTGTTATAGACACAATAGAAACTTTATTATTAGGAACTGACAGTGTCAATAACTAGTCATTGAACCCAAAAACTAGTAATTGACACCCCATGTCAATAACTAGTTACACTCGAATTAAAGTTAAAAAAACATTGCCGATTAATCAGGAAGATTAAATTATTAAAATTAAAACAAAACCATCAATGTTTAAAAAAATAATCATAATTTAGTTATTGACATGGGGTTTCAATAACAAAATACTTTGGGAAAAAAGTTATTGTCACCCCTTTATAATAATATTTAAATTGATTATTTTAATTTAAAACCACTCAAGGCACTTCAATTATACATCAACAAACAATATAAAGTACTTAACTTTATTGCAATAAATGTAGGAAGAGAGTAGGAACTAAAAAATTGAATGAAAATCCTTTAGGAAATCATAACCTTGTAGCCATTAACTGGCTCTCAACTCAAGTCTTGGAGGTATTAATTTTAAAGCCCTCCCTGTGGTTAGTTTTTCAATCAGGTATATCATAGATGATTTAGAGGACCCTTAAAACATTAGTTTCCTGTATTTCTTAAAATGAAATTAGGACTAGTTCGCTTATTTCTTTAAGTTAAAGTTTGGGGTGTCAATAACTGTACGGGGTGTCAATAACTGTCTGGTTTACCCTACTGTATACAGGACACCCTCCAAACAGGCCTTTATAGACTGGCAGGATTAGAGGACTCTATTAGTGTCTTGAAGAAGAGTAAACCTAGAAGCACATAGTTTGTGAATGTGAGGCAACCGTATACTACAAAATTAGCCACATTCGAAGGATTATCCTGATTTAGAAGGATATAGCTTGGATAGAGCGGTAGTTAAATCAAACCCCCATTGGAATGTCCTCTACTAACCACACAAAGCAGTAATTTTGTGGATTGTTAGGGCTGGACTTCCAAGCGAACGCGAGAGTCTCCAGCAAGTCTGGCTTCCTCCTAACGCAACAGATCCGGTGGTTGGGCGAAAATTCTACCGAGACTTGGGAACTGCAAATACCTATCGTTTATGTTTTTACAAAGGAGCCTGTGGGATAACCTGGTTGATACCTGCGTAGCTCGGAGTAGTGACCAAAGAGGTGCGACCAGGACCCGCGATGACGTCACCGATATCTTGCCATACGTCATCCCCTCCTGGACTCCAATCTCTCACCAGTCGCAGCAATTCGATATTTTTATCACTGTAGTCTCTTCATTGTATTCGAGGAGTCTATTATATCGTATTTCCGAGGTGTTCTGGCCACGTGGCATTTCATGCATGATCCTGGGCGACAGAAACTGGATGGCCTGATTGTATATAGACAATATGGTAGAACATGTTGGTAGGGACCAAGAATCAACGTTGGGATCTAGTAAAAAAAAAGATAAACCTTTAATTTTGTATGTTTTAACCGCAGTTTTTATTAACAGTTGATAAACGACTTCAATCAATTTTGTCGTCAGATAAAAATATAGTCGATGCAAATTTTTCTTCTGGTATTTTCCTCTCATGTCGGCTGTTTGGCCAGAAACTGTTTAACCCATTTTGTTTTTTTTTGTTTTTTGGGACCAATCTGTATTTTTCACTATGATGAATAAAAACGCTCCAGGATATTGGTCCAGGGATCTTCTTCAGAAAAAAAGGAATATCAGCTCGACAAATAACAACAACCGGAAATTGGAGTAGCTAAAGAAAATAATTTATTGAAGAAGAGGTGAAAAATATTATGAATACTGATTATAAAGATTCATCTTAAATTAATGGCGTTGAAGAATTTGTGAACACCCAAAGGAATAAAAGCCATTTCATCAGAATAAATATATTTTCTTTCTCTTAAAAAAGTAATGGGAATTCCTCGTAAATTTTCTTAGCTTCTGAAAAGTCTTTCTTGAGATTTTCTTCTTCAATATCATATCATTCAAATGGCCCTGATATTCGATATTATTTTATATTTGTCACTTCTATTTATTTATTTTTCATCTCTGAAATTACTGTGGACATGTAATCTGTATCACGCAAACTGAAAACATTGTAAAAGAGAAATATAATTCAGTAAACTTGTAGGAACTTAGCTTTTTAAGCCTTCACACTAAATAGCAGGTAACGCAAAAAGTCCTGTCGCTTTTCTGATATAGGGTAAAAATAAAGCAAAAAAATATTTCAAATAAGCTTTATTCATCGAAATAGACATCCTCACTCTCAAAAACCTCCTTCCAACGTACCTCAAGTCCTCAAACTCTTTTTTTTTTTTTTTTTTTATAAAACTCAGCTGGTTTGGATTAAAAAAAAGTTTCTAAGGTGCTTTTCAAGGTCGTCACATCCAAGAACGTTTTCCCCCGCATGTTGTTGTCTAGAGCTCTGAACAGGTGGTAATCAGATGGTGACAAATCAGGGGAATATGGCAGGCGAGGTAGAGTTTTCCAGCAAATATTTATAATAATAATAAGAGTTTGTCCCGTGTGATATTGCGGTCGGTCAGTTTATGGGGAACCCACTTATCAAGTTTTTTGGTCTTAACAATTCTTTGTAGGTGATTTCTGATCGTTGACTCGGATATATTAAGTTGTCCAGTGATTTCGGAGTAAGTTTGTTGTGGATCTGACTCAATGATTTCTGTCAGGGCGTTGTCAACTGAAACTTCCGGTCTTCCACTACGAGGTTCGTCCATCAGCGATTCATCCCCTCTACGGAATTTCGCAAACCAGAATTGCGCCTTCCGATCTGAGAGAGCATCCTCCCCAAACACCTGACGCAGTTTACGAGCAGCCTCGGTGGCTTTTAGGCCTAATTTTAACTCGTAGGGTAAAATAGAGCGAATTTGCGTTTCAAGAGAATTTTTTCCAGCTCAGAACGTCAACTGGATAAAAGTTAAAGTAGTCCAGTTTAGTATCAAAACAAGCATCTTCTAACCCTACAAGGTTGCTCTTTATTTATCATTATGGTATTAAAGTAAGAAATTTGTAAAATTGGATTTAAAAAAAAAAAAAAAAAAAACTACAGGACTTTTTGCGTTAATTGCGGACTACCGGTATAATAATGCTTGGCTTCATTCTAGAGTTCGTAAATTTATATTTTGCCTCCTTGTTTTGTTGTTAATCTATATCTGGAATATTCACCGTTATACTTGTCAGAGGATCAAAAAAAACATATCAATATCCTAAATGTTACCCGAGTACCCTAATATTATACAAAATAAATTAATATTTACCACTCATTACTTACAATATGGAGGTGCCTCCATATTGTAAGTAATGAGTGCTTCCTAATACACCCGGTTCTATCATAAAAGTGATCTTGATGATAATGATATCGGACATTGAGTGATAACATCATATCTTTGTGTTGATGTTCTCTAAGCCGCTTTTAGTGGGTCATGTTATTGTCGGGCTTTTCGATTCAATACAGAAAAGCAGTGAAATTATGAGATGTACTTGCCCATTCAGGACAACATGAATAAAAAAAAAACCATCGTAGCACACAAAAAATGAATTATACGCGAATTCTTTTCCAAAAAAATTATTATTTCATAAAATAATTAGTTCACTATAATTTTAAGTACATTTGAAAATTTGGAAGATTCCAACTAGAAGGGTTTTTATACAAATAGATGAAAAAAATTGCACTGTAAAAAGAAACAGTTTATTGAAAAAAAATGCGGTAGCGGCTTTATTTTATTTTTTTTTAAATATTTATTTACAAGCATCTATGCGCATCTAAGGCGTTTTGCTCCAAACAGTTATTGCATATATACATCTAAAAACAAGTGGTATACATCTAAATATATATATATATATATATATATATATATATATATTACATCTATCATGATACATCTATAAACAAATGGTATATAGAAATGATAATATATTTACATCTAAAAACGAATGGTATACAAATGACAATATATATACATCTAAAGACAAATGGTATACATACATACATTTAAAAACAAACAATATATATATATATATATATATATATATATATATATATATGTATGTAAAAATAAATGGTATTATTTATATACATATGGTTGATCAATCGGCTTACACAATTAGACAAAGTTACTAATTCATTAATTACATGTTATCGTTCTTTACAGTTTACCAAGTGGCGTAGTACCTTCCTTATGTTTTTATTGCAATCGTTTGAATATAATATTGAGATGGGGTAAAAAAAAAAAGGGGGGGGGTTTAAAAGTGTTAAACTTTTCCATGCATATTAATAGTTTTGAGCTGTGTAAGGATTGCTGGTATGTGTGGACTTCTGTCAGTAAGTAATTCGGTCAAATCTTGATTTTGACCTTGTCGGCATTCTGTTAGTATGTGTTTTACGGTTAGCTCGCTGTTACATATATTACATGTAGGCTTTTCTTTTTTAGTCATTAAGTACTCGTGTGTTATACGTGTATGTCCAATTCTGAGTCTAGTTAGTACTACTTCTTCTCTTCTGTTTTGTCTGTGACTGGAAGGCCATTCCGCGATGTTCCGTTCTATTTGTCGCAGTTTGTTGTGGGTAGATTAGTTTGTCCAGTCATTTTGCCATTTGTTTGTGATTTGGTGTTTAGCCTGTCTCGTAAGGTCTTGGTAAAAAATGTCTAGTGGTTGAATTGTTAAGTCTTGAGTAGCCAATATTGCTTGTTCGTCTGCAGTCGTACTAACAAGGGGAGTATACAGCGATGGGGTCACCGATTTGGACCAATTTTTTTCTGGTGATTCTAAATCGAAAAATAGTCGACATGTGTCCGAGCGTTCCGTCCAATGCGCCTTAGGAGCCGAGAAATAAAATAAAATAGGCTGAAAGTGCTTTATTTTTTATATGGAGTTTAGAAAATGATATCGACATGATTCTTTCACCAATTCATTTGTTTTATAGAGTAGATTAAAAGAAAAATATAGTCGTTAAAAAAAAAGTTATATTTCCTCAAATATATTCAAAAATATGCTATCGTTTTCAGGTAAACTAGTATTATACATTTTTTTACACCAAAAATAATAGCAGATTTAAAATCAGCACCCCAAGAAACCCTTATATATTGAATATCATTGAAAACAAAAAATAATGATTTTTCCTATTCTGGAAGGGACTAAAAATTTGTAAGCGAAAAGGTAATGTAACGTTTTAAAATTCAATATAATATAATCCGATTTTTACATCATTGAAATCTTTTGAAAGAAGAAAGACTCCTTTTTCTAACCATATAAATGACTATTGTATTATCTCAAAAGGTACTTGCGGAAAATGGTTTTCAAAATAAAAATAGAATGTAAACGTTTTTGCATATAACGTCAATTCCAGAACACGTAGAAACCCCCCGATTGGACGGAAATGTGTTACATTATTGCCTGTATTGACCCTCCAAGTTTGGTTTGGATCGGGGGGGGGGGGGGGGGGGGTAAATATTCTTTGAAATATGGCCGGATTCTTGAATCTTTAACAAAATTTTAAGGGTCCCCCCTCAGCGAATTTAAAATACATTTTTTTATTTTATTTTTGTAATATTCCCAAAATTTGAATTTATGGGTTTTTCAATGTGCTAAAAACGAATCTGACATTAGTTTTTAAATAAAAAATTGTTTTACATACTCGACTCTGTAGAAGTCATTATTCTGCCAAAATATTCCATATACCTATACATAAATATACCTACCTACATTTAAAAAGTTATCGATTATGAAACAATTTTTAATTTAAAAACGGATGTCAGATTCGTTTTTAGCACATTGAAAACCCCCTAAATTCAAACATTGTTGGAGAATGCTGGATGGTGGAAAATTGATGTTCCAAGGATGAAAAAATGGTCGAAAATTCCCACAAGTGTTTTATTGGCAAAACGTTTTCAGGGACTAAGCCCCATTTTCAATGCCCATGCATTGGCTCTTATTCAGCCGAGCCTTGCTCCTAGACTGAGTCTAGGAGCAAGGCTCGGCTGAATAAGAGCCAATGCATGGGCATTGAAAATGGGGCTTAGTCCCTGAAAACGTTTTGCCAATAAAACACTTGTGGGAATTTTCGACCATTTTTTCATCCTTGGAACCCTAAATTCAAATTTTGGGAATATTACAAAAATAAAAAAAATGTATTTTAATGAGCCATGGAGGAGTGAGTGAAATGGTCTGTTTCTGTATTGGTTCTGTTTGTAGATGTGTAATCTCCTCTATTTCTAAGCTTCTTATAGCAATAGGTCGGGCATGCTTGTTATTTGTTTGGTATTGGTTAATATTAGGGTTCTCTATGATATCCCTTGTGCAGGATGGCTGAGGGAGAGACTTAATTTTGTAGTAATACTTTGCAATTAAATATTTTCTTCGAATCTCTAGGGGAGTTTCTACTTCCTCTACGTTCAGGCTGCATATTGGGCTTGATCTGAAGGCACCCAGTGCTAGTCGTAGTCCTGTGTTTGGGATTGTGTTAAGCATTTTGAGTGTAGTGGGCTTGGCAGATGAGTATGCTACGCATCCATAATCCAGACGGGACCTGGTGTAACATCGATAGAAGTTTAGCAGTACTTTTCTGTCTGCACCCCATTTAGTGTTTGCTAGAACTCTCAGAATATGCAGAGATTTTTTACATTTAACGAGAAGTTCTTTTAAGTGGGGAACCCATGTGAGATGTTTGTCAAAATGAATTCCTAAAAATTTTATTGTTGTTGTTTTTGTAATGTCTGTATCGTACATAGTAAGTTGGTAGCGCCTTAAATTTATCTTGTAATCCATTCATCCTCTACTTAGTAATAATTATCTGTCCATTTCCAATATAAATAAAAAATTGAATTAGATCTTTCTTATTTTTCCTACTTGCCTCTCTTTCTCTCTTATCTATACATACAACATAAATACTGACTCTAATTCTCAACAATTTGTTCTTGTGTAGACGGAGGTAAAATAAACAAATGTAACATTTAACGCATTAGTCAATTTGTTAAAACCATTCTACATATTTCGTGTCCATAGATATGTCTTGAGGATCCTAAAAATAATGAGAATACATCTTCGTTACTTTAGGTTAAGCTATCAGGCTGTATCGTATGAAATTTCAGTTTTGGACTTGCCGATTTTCTTCAAATGTCTTGAAACTGTCGTGGCTCCTACTCCGAGTTCTTTGGTATATTCCATAGTGCTTTTTAAGGGACAAGCTTCAACCCTTTCTTTCAGGTGGTCATTGTCAAGCTTGGTTTCTGGCCTTCCTCGCTCCTCGTTGTCAAGGTCAAAATTTCCTCTTCGAAAACTGGAAAACCACCGGTAAACAGTTCGTTCATTCACCGTTCCCTCCCCGAACGCCGTGTTAATGTTCATACACGCCTCAGCAGCGCTATGACCGAGCTTAAATTCATAACGAAAAATAATACGGATTTCCGTTGAAGTCATAATTTAAGTTTTATTTTTTTCTCAGAGGATCGTTGTTACAACACAGTACGCAAGTAACTGATTAAATAATAGGAATAAAAGAGCTTTAATTCTATATGAATAACAATGATGTTTGTAAATAATGAAATAAAAAAGGGAAAGGATTAAATCGCAAAGTAAACAAACCTGACATTTCATACGGTCCGGCCTGATATTTGTACTTACAGGTATCTAGGAAGATGATACACTTATAGTTGTTTAAATAAAAATAATATTGTGTTAATTTTGACATTTATTTATTTAACTTCCTCCTTAAAAAATTCTGTTACCTGACTGTTTTTTTTTTTATTTATAACATAGGAGTAAATAAGTAAACGCTATTATTACAGTGCCCCCATGCCCAGTTATAGAAGACGACAGGTCATAGCTGGTGAAATTATAAATCTAACACCATCAAAGAAATTTGCGCCAAACTTAAGTTACCTTAATTATTTTTTTTTATATCTGTATTAATCACAAAGTATTGGGCACACCTTACTTACCCATTCGTACCTACTAGACTGAAAGGACAGGCCAACTTGCTGGTTTAGTAACGAGACAGTTAAACATATACTTACGACCTGAAGACAGCCACACCCTACGACTTACGCGACTTACGTAAGGTAGCCCACACATCGATAGACTACTCAGCCATTTAAAAAACACTCAGTTATACTCCAAAACGTAACTCATAAAATTTTATCTGTTGGAATTTCTTTTAGTTTTGTTTTTTATTCTTTTAATTTTTATTTCTTTTCTTATTTTTTTCCATGTATTTTATTTTAATTTTATATCTTTCACTTTTAACAATTGACTAACGTTTAAAGAGTTTTTCGTCTGAGTATAATAGTATAATATAATATAATAAATTAAATAAATAAATAATTACAAATGCTAAGAATAAGCTGAAATGTTGACATCTTTCTCCAAGGGGAAATCATATGTGCGTTTATCTGCAGAACAACTTACAAGACATAGTCAAGAGAAAAAGTAACATATCAGCCTGTACCGTATGAAATGTCAGTTTTGTTTACTTTGCGATTTAATCCTTTCCCTTTTTTATTTCATTATTTACAAACATCATTGTTATTCATATAGAATTAAAGCTCTTTTATTCCTATTATTTAATCAGTAACTTGCGTACTGTGTTGTGAGAACGATCCTCTGAGAAAAAAATAAAACTTAAATTATGACTTCAACGGGAATCCGTATTATTTTTCGTTTATATTAAAGCTCGGCCATAACGCTGCTGAGGCGTGTATGAACATTAACACGGCGTTCGGGGAGGGAACGGTGAATGAACGAACTGTTTACCGGTGGTTTTCCAGGTTTCGAAGTGAACATTTTGACCTTGACAACGAGGAGCGAGGAAGTCCAGAAACGAAACTTGACAATGACCACCTGAAAAAAAGGGTTGACGCTTGTCCCTCAAAAAGCACTAGGGAATATGCCAAAGAACTCGGAGTAGGAGCCACGAGAGATTCAAGACATTTGAAGGAAATCGGCAAGTCCAAAACTGACATTTCATACGGTGCAGCCTGATACAATATATACGTAGGCTGGTTTGAAGAAAGGCAGAGGTAGGTAGGTCTTTGAATACACTCTGAGTAATAGCTAAAACCCGTGAAATTCCTCCATTTTGGTTCGATGGAAAATGGATTAAATATAAGTACAGGTTGAGGTTTGAATCGATAATAAAGAAATATAGCGGTTAGGTTGGGGGATTTGGTTGAAAAGCAATTTCTACTTGGATAGGTTTTATCTCTTTCAGTCATTACACGGCTGCTTGCTTCAATCTTTATCAATCTCTCTTATAAGTAGCTTGTTATTACAAGTCTTGCTTTCACAAGGGATTTATCAGCTTATACTTCGCCTTGAATTAAAGTCAGGAGAATTTACCCTTTCTAAAAATAAAAGAAGATAAATTGAAAGATCTGCTGTTTTGATTTGAATAGAATGAAAATTATCATATTTTTCTTTTAGTCGACCTTTCAGTAAATTCCAAAGGAATGAACCTACTGAGGTTCAATTGAAGAAAGACATTTTTATCAACATTTTCAAATCTTTATCAAACAAAGATTCTAGATATTATATATATATATATTTATATATATATATATATATATATATATATATATATATATATATATATATATATATATATATGCATTCACAAATCTGTTGTACATTATTTTTATTATATTTTAATTTAAACAGTGTTCCACTTCTTGGCAATAACACAGTGAGCATCATCTGTTGTACATTATACAAATGATGTAATGTATCAATGCATTTTACAAATCGTAGATTTCAGCCAACGGCCATAGCCACGTTGAATACACCGGTTCCCGTAGATCACCGAAGTTAAGCAACGTCGGGCGTGGTCAGTACCTGAATGGGTGACCGACCATATGCTGTTGGCATTATAAAAGGGTGGCAACCTGTAGATAGCCCGGCGCTAATGGCCAAGTTGTAGATGCGCCGTAAAAAAAAAAAAAAAAAAAAAAAAAAATAGATTTCATTTTTGGGGGCGAGGTTAGCTCAGTGGTAGAGCACTGGACTCACATGCTGGAGGACCTGAGTTCAAATCCCGAGCAACTTAAGATTTTTTCTTCAAGTGTCTTCGTTCATGGGTTGAATTCGGCCTCCCTGACCGTCCCCAGGCTAACCCAGCCTTTAATTAATTTATTAATGGGTACCTTGTTGCTAATGACTCTAGCAGTCGAAGCACCAAGGGGAAAATCAGTCGGCCGGAGCATAGTACTGACCACACTATCTCCCTAGTGTGCCGTGTGGTCATGAATCAGATACAGTACCTCAGGGCCCTCGTGGCGTGTTACGGGACTGATTTTTTTTTTTCTGAATATATTAGTATGATGCGAATCGTGATGGGAAAAAGGGTGAGGAGGGGAGGAGGGATATATCATAGATAGACCTAGATTTTTTGATATAATAAGTTAATTAACACCGAAGTTAAGAAACGTTGGGCCTTGCCAGTACTTGAATGGGCGACCGACCACCAGTTGTTGGCGTTATAAGAGTTCGGCAACTTGTAGATATCTATTTATACCATGTTGTTTGAAGTCCGTAAGTGTTGTCATTGTTGCAGAGTCAGTCCCGTAGTCTTGTACTGGGTGTCACAAAAATAATGGTCATCCGTTGGCCAGATGATTCTCCAATGCGTGATCGGAAAAAATTACCCCCCATATTTACCCCCCCAAAATTGAACTTTAAATTTTATTCAAGGTCAAATTTTTTTGTGCATATTTTGAATCTTCGAGACATGAGGAAGAAAAAGTCAACTGAACCATAGGTCAGAAATGACTCCTTATGGTCAAAATGACCATTAACAGCGTATAAGTGGGCCGTTCCATTCCAATCGACAAATGGTGGCTTTTTTTTTTTTTTTTACATGTTCTACTAACATTGCCTTACGCAAAAATACCTCGTATTAATTTTTTAAAAAAGCATCTTCCAGTATAAAAAAATATAAGTATATTGAACAACGAACCTCTCAGCAGCATTAATTGGAGGACCATAAATCATCTTTTACAATTGACAGGACTGCCTTCATGAGGTTATTCTCGAAGCTTATCAAGAACTCTTTGTCGTAAGCTTTCAACCAATCGCTGAAATTACTCATTAGGGATTTCAAAGGTCATTTATGAATATTATGAATCAGCCAGTCCTCGAGTCCCTCCTAGAATTGAAGGGCTCAATGCCAAAGGTGATTAATACCAGTGTTGGGCAAATATTATTCAGAATAATGAATAAAGAATAATGAATAATTGTATTATTTTATTCACGAAGAAGAATAATTACTTTTATTAATTATTCATTATTCTGTGAATGAAATTTATATTTTATTTACAAATTATTCGAATAATCAATCAGAATAATCATATTTTATTGAATAATAAAATATTTATTCTGATGTCGATTGCCGGAAATATGTATATATATATATATATATATATATATATATATATATATATATATATATATATATGTATATATATGTTTGAGGCATTTATTCAGTAAACCAACTGGACATAAAGAATAACGAATGATGAATAATGAATGATGAATAACGAATAATGAATAACGAATAATTCTGTGAATAATTCATGATGAACCGTGTGAATAAGATAATTTAGTGAATTATTCATCATTCACTAAAAATGTATTTGAATGATCATTCGAAGAATAATTTATTCGAATAATGCCCAACACTGATTTATACACAGTTAGAACAAACTGAGAAAATTAGACTTAAAAGTTAAGAAGAATCTGAATAAAAATTGTCTTGGCGACAGAAATGATTTTAATTGGTCCAATTATACCATATCTGTCACCAACACTAATGTTTCTCAGATTCTTCTTAACTTAGTTTTAAATAACTAAGGAATAAAAAATGTATTTTTTTTTATTTTTTTTTACGGCGCATCGACAAATCTTGGCCTTTAGCGCCGAAATCCAGGGTGCAGCCAGGAATTTTCTCAGCGAGCCCTGAAATGAGAAAATTTCTGCTGCCGGTGGGGATCGAACCTACCATCTCCCGCTTATGAATCTAGCGCGCTAGCCACTAGACCACGGGAGACCCCCCCCCCAAAAAAAAACCAAAATTGTTATTAATATATTAGTAAGTAAAATGTAAAATATTTTTAACACGTTCATATAATGTAAAATTAAATTTAACAATGAAGAACATTGCTAGAAATGATAACCCTCTACCATTTTTAAGCCTAAAAACCCGCAAAACAAAGAACCACCACTTCGGGGAAAAAACGAGAATGGAAACGGATAAAGCTGTGATATTTAAAAGCTGGAGTCATTTCACTTGAACCCCGCCCCCTCCCCTAGAACCCTCAAAAGCCGGAACTTCTCAACACTCGTTAAATAAATGAGGCGCTTCGTTTAAGCACTCAGTTTTAAGTTGAAGAGGAAACACTTCTCCAACTAACCAGTTCTTTAGTAGTCATAACTCCCTTCACAATATGAGGACAGGAATAAGGAGGAATTGTAAATTATACAAAATGTACTCAATTGATTCATTTTTACTTTTACTAATTTAGGTAAAAAAAAAAAAAAAAAAAAAAAAAAAAAAATGGTTACCTATACTTATATTAAAGTCTGAGCTTTACCTGGACCTTGAAAGATTAAGGGCGAATCACGCCCCGAAATTCGATTGTTGGGAAATCAAAATCAAAATTCTAGAAATGCTTCAGGGTGCTCTATGGAATGCTGATTTATAAAACTTGACTGAAAAAGTATGCAATTTAAATTTTATGTGTTTATTTTAATGTATACTAGTAATGTGTACGAGGGGGTAAAAAAAAATGCTAGGAGGGGAATTTCAGGTGTTAATTTGAAACTGTGAGAACTAAAGGCGAACCAGAGAAACAAGGCGAAGCGTCGTGGTATCTATATCTTTCTGACTCTTTCTGAAAATAAAAAAAAGAAGATTTTTCAGACTCACCCTTTGTCTTCCAAGGCGTATATGATACCCAGAAATGATAAAACTCAACCGAAAAAAAAATTAAATTAATACCAAAGATATTTTTTTATTTCAATATTTTCAGAATTATATTGACATACGGCCCCAACTTTGGTGATCCAAAAATCCATTTAACTTCGTATTAAATTCAATCCTTACTAATTACTAATTTGCTTGCTGACCGCAATTGTAATATTGCAACCAATCAAAGGTTGACATAAAACGCCTTAAATCCAATAAAAAAAAAAACTCGATATAGGTCGTAAGTGTCTAAAGAGAAAGATGTTTTAGAAAAATGAATTAATTCGGTCCACTAGGAGGAGAGGTTTAGCTGAAGCCCCCCTTGTAGTCTATCTATCATTAATAATGTTCATATTTGACCTTCTACCTATTTTATAGAAAAACAAAAAAAAACAACTAAAAGAAAGACGAAATTTCTCCCACAAAACCCACTTCAAGAATTATGTTAATTACATAGCTAACAAGGGGAGTATACAGCGATTGGGTCACCGAATGGGACCAATTTTGTTCTGGTGATTCTACATCGAAAAATAGTCGACACATGTCCAAGCGTTCCGTCCAATGCGCCTCAGGAGCCGAGAAATAAAATAAAATAGGTTGAAAGTGCTTTATTTTTGTTTTATAGAGTAGATTAAAAGAAAAATGTAATCGTTAAAAAATAATTTATATTTCCTCAAATATATTCAAAAATATGCTTTCGTTTTCACGTAAACTAGTATTATACATTTTTTACACCAAAAATAATAGCAGATTTAAAATCAGCACCCCAAGAAACCCTAATATACTGAATATCATTGAAAACAAAAAATAATGATTTTTCCTAGTCTGGAAGAAACTAGGAAACATTTGTAAGCGAAAAGGTAATGTAACGCTTTGAAATTCAATATCTCCCCTTGAGATAATCCGATTTTTACATCATTGAAATCTTTCGAAAGGAGAAAGACTCCTTTTTCTGACCATATAAAGGACTATTGTATTATCTCAAAAGGTACTTGCGAAAAATGGTTTTCAAAATAAAAATAGAATGTAAACTTTTTTGCATATAACGTCAATTCCAGAACACGTAGAAACACCCCGATTGGACGGAAATATGTCACATTATGGCTTTTATTGACCCTCCAAGTTTGGTTTGGATCGGGTAAATGTTCTTTGAAATATGGCCGGATTCTTGAATCTTTAACAAAATCTTAAGGGTCCCCCCCTTAGCGAAATTTAAAATACATTTTTTTTTAATTTTTGTAATATTCCCAAAATTTGAATTTAGGGGTTTTTCAATGTGCTAAAAACGAATCTGACAACCGTTTTTAAATCAAAAATTGTTTCATAATCGATAACTTTTTAAATGTAGGTTTATGAAATATTTGGGCGTAATAGTGACTTCTACAGAGTCGAGTATGTAAAACATTTTTTTATTTAAAAATGGATGTCAGATTCGTTTTTAGCACATTGAAAAACCCCTAAATTCAAATTTTGGGAATATTACAAAAATAAAAAAAATGTATTTTAAATTTCGCTAAGGGGAGATATTGAATTTCAAAGCGTTACATTACCTTTTCGCTTACAAATGTTTAGTCTCTTCCAGACTAGGAAAAATCATTATTTTTTGTTTTCAATGATATTCAGTATATTAGGGTTTCTTGGGGTGCTGATTTTAAATCTGCTATTATTTTTGGTGTAAAGTAATGTAGTTGTAGTTTACATGAAAACGAAAGCATATTTTTGAATATATTTGAGGAAATATAAATTATTTTTCTTTTAATCTACTCTATAAAACAAATGAATTTGTGAAAGAATCATGTCGATATCATTTTCTAAACTCGATATAAAAAATAAAGCACTTTCAACCTATTTTATTTTATTTCTCGGCTCCTAAGGCGCATTGGACGGAACGCTCGGATACGTGTCGACTATTTTTCGATGTAGAATCACCAGAAAAAAATTGGTCCAAATCGGTGACCCCATCGCTGTATACTCCCCAAGGTGTCAACGATTTAAATCAATTGATTTAAATCATGATTAAAATCATTTGATTTAAAAAAAAAAATCA
This sequence comes from Gonocerus acuteangulatus, assembly GCA_946811695.1. Taxonomy (NCBI): domain Eukaryota; kingdom Metazoa; phylum Arthropoda; class Insecta; order Hemiptera; family Coreidae; genus Gonocerus; species Gonocerus acuteangulatus. Next base: position 22,047,681 of record OX328124.1, on the reverse strand, counting down.
TTGATTTAAATCAATGATTTCATAAAAAAAAGACATTGATTTAAACCAATTGATTTTATTAAAACCATTATTATTATATATATTTTTTTAAGTTTAGTTCACTTTTTAACTTAAATCTAAGAAGGGTAAATGACCCAATAATTGACACTTTAAGGAAGGGTTATTTTAATTAAAATAATTCTGCGCTTAGTTTTTGAAGATAATAAATTTTGAATATCTCAAATTATTCGTCAGCTCATTATCTATGAAATTCACATAAACCAATTTTAGATACATTAAGTATTTAAAGTAAAATAAATCAATAAATGCTGTCTTACTCTGGTCCTAATGTTGACACGTATGCAGTAGGTCGGTGCCTAAGTTTGACTTTTCTGTTTCTAAGGAAGACAGTGAGGGAAAATGAAAATAATACAACTTTATTCTCTAAACAGACAACCAAATTGGATTGAAAACAGCTGGAACAATGAAAAATGTAATGAATTCGAAAGAGATCCTTTTCGAGAAACAAACAATTAGATACAACAATTATTTTTAACTGAAAATCATAACTAGGAAGAATAACAATATGCCTCCGAATTTTTCAAAGTAGAGTCAGTAGTTCTTGAAATTAATGTATTTTATCCAAATACTAGAGGATTGGTAAGTTTACAAGTAATTTGGCTAGGAGATATTGGAAAATCCTGCCATCAGCGGAAAAAACAGTTTTTATTCTATTGTGAGGAACAAGGGACAACTGCATAGGCGGAAATCCACCTCACCACTTGTCAAACATATTTCCCGTGCTGTTTTTCCTTCAACTAGAACTATACAATAATCACCTACTCTTATAATGTTGACTTTGTTTATAACTTGCTTATTACAGCCATTTTCATCTTTCATCCCTTGGTCATTTTTGAACAATCGCTCATCTTCTTTAACCCCTTAACGGGCAAGGGCCGCTTGAGCGGCCACTGCATGCTGAAATTAAAAAATGACGTGAGTGAGGCGGAATTGGTTCCAATGCTTCCTGCTATATTGTGGGATATGCCAAAAAATAGAATTTGGAGGTCTTGGCCCGAGGAGCCGATATATGACGAAGTTGACCGCTAAAGCGGTCCTTGCCCATTCCCGCACTCGTCTTGTGTCAGTGTTGGCCGTGCATTATTGGCTCTCTGGATCACTCATCGAGAAATTGTTTCAAAGTAGGTAATAATTCTTTTATACATTCTAGATTAGGAATTAATTGAAATGAGTATTTCGCTTACATGTTATTCATTGATTTGTCTCATAAGTAACTTACTCTCGTGAGACTGGAAGGAAAAAATACTTTTTTTGGCATTGCTAATGAAATGTTTTTCTCAATTCTGTCTTAAATGATATTGTGGGCTAGCATTATACTATTATTATAATATTTTTTTTTTTTTTTTTTTTTTTTTTTTTTTTTTTTTTTTTTAAGGCCTGCCAATCTTAGGGTAACGCCGTCGAATAAACCATTTTCATTTTCAGGATCTTTGCGACTTGGAATCGGCTTTACGATGTATCGCGGCATTGCATATAGGGGATTCCCGATGCCTGGAATGGGCAAGGGCCGCTCAAGCGGCCGACCCTGTATTTATGGATATAAATCAATAAATAATAAGTAGGAACTCTGTTATTTTTAATGAAAAGAACAAAAGTATAGAACAAAATAACTACAACTGTTTAACATATAGAAAAATAAAGCATAAATAAAAATTAGGAATTCATTATAAGGGGAAAAAGTTAAAAATTTCTACAGATGAACATTATTTTGGAAGATTGTTTGCTACAACTTGAATTTTGAAATTTTCAAAAATGTTGCCGGTCTGATCTGAGTTTACTTTTGAAGTGTCTGAATTATCTTTCAACATCTACTAAAGTCACTGGTGTGTATTTGAAGGCTTCAATCAACTGCTCTGAAGAGTGGGGTTCAACTAAACTGTTAATCATTTTGCCACTATGGATATCCCCAATAATGTGGATATTTTTCCATTCAGGGGTTTATTCTAGACTGTCTTTTCACTTTATTTTTAATTCATTCCCAGTATCTCCTTCTAAATCCTGGATTTTCTCTATTACTCTCGTATAATGATTCTAATGCTATCCACTAACAACATGCCTTTTGTATCCAGTACTGACATAGTATATATACAGCCACCTTCTTGGAATTAGAAAATACACAGTCGCCTAGACTCAATGGGAAAGTTGTATTTTCTTTTTCGGTTTTACTTTATTTCTTCAATTACAAAATAAAATGAATATTAAAATATGTGACAAACATATGTATTTATGGAAGAATATGTAAAAATATGGAGTTTTGACAAAATATGTAAAATAAAAAACTGTTTAAATACTTTAAAATCACTTAAAACGCGCATAATTACATCAATACTTACAATTTACGAATCAGAACAAAGTATGTAAATATAATAACATCCGTTCCCTTGTGATTAATATTTCTGTAAAGCTTTATTTCTAAAATCTTTGTTTTAAAATTTGAAAATTAAGTCATTATATATACAGGGGTCCAAATTGTCCTATATTTTGAGACCAGAGTTTCTGTACGTTTAAATTTAATAATGTCTTTAATCACCGAAAATTAATGATTTTCGTCGATTTAAGTAAAATATAGGACCACTTCAACCCCTGTATATATGATCCATCAATTCTACTATGCTCACAAAATTATCCACTTAAGACAAAACACTTTAGAATAGTTACTTCATTATTTCCATTGTAAATAAACAAATATTTTAGTTATAGGTTTATATAATGAACAACTAATAACCAGCTCTCTATATAGACTAGTTACATTTAAAAAGACTGATTTATTTTTTAAATCCGGTTTTCGTAAAAAAATTCAATTTAAATCAAAACAATCCGATTCAAATAAAAAAAAATCTGATTTAAATCAAATAAATCCGATTTTTTTGATTTTTAAAAAAAAATCATGATTTTTTTACACCCTGGTACTCCCCTTGTAAGTATCAACTGTCCAGTATCATCTGTTTAAATTGAATCAGTCCATAAGCTAAAATGAAGATGTCTGAAAGAAGCAAATTAGGCTTATAAAATAAAGTGTTTTGTCATCAAATTTAGAACTTCATTGTTTTGTGTTTATCATATAAGTAAAAAAAATATGTTATATTATATGAATTAGTCTTATACCTATATTTAGTAGTAAAGCCTTATGGTTCGTTCTATGCCTTTGTAAAATCAATGGAAATTCATTCTGGAATTTCTTTGAAACCATAAACTTTGAAAGTAAAATAAGTCAACATATGACATTCAGAAACACAAAGTAAGAACAGCCATATGTTATTTAGGAAGAGTTTAGGGAATGCGATAAATTCAGAAAGAACAAAAAAACCTTCCCTTCCAAGGAACCAGTTGGAATTTTTCCTGTAGAAAAGAAAGAAGAAAAGTTTTATTGGAGGTTGCTCAAGTGGGGAGCTGTCAGAGAAATCCCACTAGGAGAAAGTGATGAATTGCATGGGGAAAGTATTATACTCCGGAAGGGCTTACCTACTCACAAGTATTACTGCATGTGCGCAATATCTGCCATGTCTTATAGCTATACATATATAAAATTCTAACAGATATTAATAGAAAAAATATAGGTTTTATTCAGTTTGTATCTAATCATGAACTCGGAAAAGAACGCGTTGAAGTTTTAAATGTGTAAAATATTTAATTGGATTTTTAGAATCTCAAACAAAAGCACACCTTGGCGGGCATTGCTAGTAAAATCCATACGAAATGTCAAGAGTAAACGTTACCGTACTGTTCAAGGAATCATATCTTGTTTTGTTATACCATTTTTCATCAGGTTTTATTGAGTTTGTATCTTGTCATGAAGTCCGAAAAGAAAGTGAAAGTTTTAAAAGTGTACGATAGTTTAAAGCTTTGTGTTATAGGCCTGGGCACGAAGTTTGACGTCGGCAAAACGCAGACGTCAAACTTCGCGTAGTTTTTAGAACGATATCTGGTGAAAGTGGATCGGTAAATGTTGATTTAGTTCTAGATTGGAAAAACAAGTAGGTTTACATTTGCCATAACTATCAGCCTAAAAATATATTTATTTATTTATTTAATTTAAACAGTGTTCCGCTTCTTGGCAATAACACAGTGAGCAGCATCTTCTGAATTTAGTCTCACTAGGAAATCAGCTTGTTTGATTGCATATTTTTAAATGTATGTGTAAAGGTAGTGTAAGAAGGTTTTAAATGAAAATATCCCTTAAAGTTCATAGGAACTTAATGTCTTCAAGACAGCACGCTTTTGGTCATCAAATAAGGTCGTACAGTCCTGTGTTTCTGAAGTATGTAAGTATAGTGTTTATATACTGGCTATCATTGCCTAAGAGTTCTTGTATATCATACGGCAGATTAATATCGTTTCTTCTGCGGCAGTCTGTCAGTAAATGTTTGACTGTAAGTTCACAGTTACATATCTCACATATTGGTCTGTTACGTCTTGTCATTAAGTATTCGTGTGTTAGTCGAGTGTGTCCAAGTCGTAGTCGAGCCAGAACTATTTCTTCACGTCTGTTTTCTCGGTGACTGCATGTCCAATCCTCGACTGTATTTTTAATCGATCGAAGTTTATTGTCAGTTAGTTGCGTCCATGAGTTGTGCCATTGTTGTGCCATTATTTTGGTCTTTTTCTGTTATTAGTTCAAGGTCACATGTCATATGCCTTACTGCATTCTTAGCGTAATAATCTGCAATGGAGCTTTTCCCAAGTTCTTCATGGCCTGGTAGCCAGTACATAGTAATGTTTCTGTTCAGAGTCTGTGACTTATTAAGAATTTCTGTAAGTAGTGGATGAGTCGTGTAACTGTCTGTAAGTTCTTGAAGTGCGCTTAATGAGTCAGTAAATAGTATAAGGTCTCTATTGTCTGTCTCGGGTATGTTGTCCAGACCGATGAGGATGCCGTAGAGTTCAGCTGTAAAAATACTACAAATGCTATTTAGTCTCTTGCTTATGAATTGATCTCCTATTACAGCTGCAGCTCCCACACCTTCATCTGATTTAGAACCATCAGTATAGATAAAGAGATTTCCATGATTTTCGACAGTAAAGGCTTCATAATTCTTTTTATATGTTATTTTTGAAATTGGGTCACTTTTATTATATTTTGACAGTGTTATATTAATAACAAAATTTCTTAAAAGCCAGGGAGGTTTATCTAGTGAGCCGCATCTCAGTATTTGAAGGTTTAGGTAATTTGAAATATGCTGCATCTCTCTATATCTGATACTGAATGGTCTTTGGGCCTGAGGGCGTAGTGTGTACATTTCTGCATGTGGGTTGTCAATACTTATTTGATGACACGGAGAGTAGCCTAGTGCTTTGTATTTCGGCATCAGGGAGGTTACAAGGATATCTCTACGGATATGTAAAGGAGGTTCACCAGTTTCTGCATACAAACTAACACCAGGACTACTCCTGAAAGCTCCTATTGAGAGACGAAGACCTGAGTTGTGGTTGCTGTCTAGGATTTTCAAAGCACCACTTCTTGCTGATCCATAAGCCACACATCCATAATCTAGTACAGATCTTATAAAGGAGCGATAAAACATAAGCATAGTTTTCCTGTCTGCTCCCCATTTTGTGGTACTTATTATTTTTAGGATGTTTAGTGACTTCTTACATTTCTCAGCCGTTGCTTTAAGATGTGGTACCCAAGTGAGTTTTTGATCAAAAGTAATGCCAAGGAATTTTAATGTAGTTGTGTAAGATATAATTTCTTGTTTAAGTGTAATCTGTGGGACTGGATGGTTTCTCTTCTTTGTGAAGACTATGCATTTTGTTTTTTCACTAGAGAAGTTTAAGCCGCTTGTTCTACTCCAGTTTTCTAACGAATCTATTGTACGTTGGATAGAATGTTCTGCGGTCTGAAAGGAAGTTGATTTTTCATAAATGAGCAGATCATCGACAAACAGACAGTAAGACACCTGTGGTATGTATTTTTGAATGCTATCAATCCCAAGTTTAAACAATGTAGTGCTTAGTACACATCCCTGTGGAACTCCGTTCTCTTGTACTTCAGGGCCCGATATATAATTCCCTTGCCTTACTCGAAAGGTTCTTTCTGAAAGGAATTCAGAAACGATCTTCAAAGTTTTCCCTTGAATTCCCCAATCTGCAAGTTTAGTAAGGATAGACCGACGCCAGACACAATCGAAAGCTTTTCGAATATCGAATGAAACGGCTAATAGGTACTCTTTGTTCATGGAGGCATTAAGTATCGCACTCTCGAGGTTCAATATGTGATCTATTGTAGAATGTTTTCTTTTGAATCCACGTTGAAACCCCGATAGTAAGTTATTCTTTTCAGTAAACCATACTAGGCGTTTATTTAACATTCGTTCGAATATCTTCGATATACAACTGGTTAAAGCAATCGGCCTATAACTTTCGGCTGCAGTCTTATCCTCATGAGGTTTTAATATTGGGACAATAATTGATTCCTTCCAGGTCGTCGGGAATTCGCCGCTATCGAATATTTTATTTATTAGTTCTAAAAGTCTTTGTAATCCCGAATTGGGTATATTTTTTAACATCCCATAAACAATGCCGTCAGGTCCTGGTGAGGTGTTTTTTGTCCGGGAAAGTGCATCTGTAAGTTCGTGTAGAGAGAATGGATTGTTTAGTGGGTGATAGTGATTGTATTCTATAGGTATTGGAGTCCGTTCTACGTGATATTTGTAAGTAAGAAAGTTTCTGTCATAGTTGGATGAACCTGAAGTCGAATGAAAATGTTTGGCTAGGACTTGGGCTATCTCTTGTGGGTCAGTTGTTAGTACATCATTCGACTTGATTCCTGTTATTAGTGTTCTGTATTTTTTGTTTTGGATCTTTTGAACATTTTGCCAGATAATTTGAGTTGGTGTGTTTTGATTAAGAGATGTTAAAAAATCTATCCAGCATCTCCTTTTAGATTCGGTTATTACTCTCCGGGATCTTGCTTTCGCTTTTTTATAATAAATAAGATTTTCAGTGGATGGACTTTGGGAGAAAATTTTGAAAGCTCTACGGCGTTCTTTGACAGCTGACTTGCAATTTTCGTTCCACCAAGGGACAGGGTGTTTCTTAGTTATTCGGGAACTTGTGGGAATGGATACGGCCGAAGCAGATAGAATTAGACTGGTAAATTCTTCTATAGTAGAAGCAGAGGTGATATTGTCCTCTATGTACGTTTGGAATTTAGACCAGTCTGCTTTCTTTAAATTGTGCTTTGGTATAGTTTGGAAAATTGGAGGTTGTCTATAAAATTTAACATGGAGGGGAAAATGGTCACTGTTGAAACTGTCAATACTCACCTCTAGATTAATATTCATGTAAATATCAGGGCTACAAGTAGCAATATCAATATTTGTAAGAGTTCCCGTGCGTGGACAGAGGTGGGTAGGTCGTGAGCAGTAAAGTGGAATGATATCCCACTTTTCAAGGACATCATTAATCTTCTGACCTTTTGCATTGTTAGCCGAAGCTCCCCAATTAGTGTGCTCGGCATTTGTATCACCCAGGAGGAGAAGAGGTCTGGGATGCTGCGATATCAAATCATCTAATAAGTGAGTATTGACAGGTTCCCTAGGTGGCAGATAGAGACTGCAGACAGTTATCCTACTAGGGATGTGTACTGAAGCAGCTACTGCTTGGAGTGTTGTACGGAGGGTTATTGGTTCACTGTGTATAGTGTTCTTTACTAATATAGCAACTCCTCCGGAAGCTTTAACTCCAAGAGTGTAATCATGCCTGTAAGCCGAGTAACCTTTTAGTCTGATCTCATTTACTGGCGTTGTGTGTGTTTCTTGGAGTGCTAGTATATGTGGGTCCTTCTCTCTCAATAAGAGCTTTAAGTCAGCATGATGTCTGTAAAATCCATTAATATTCCATGATACTAAGGACATTTATTAGGGTTATAGAGTTGACAAGTGTCTCTCCATTTATAAATAAAAGTATCCTTTTTTGGTAGGCTGAATATATTATTGTCATCTCTTTTAATATGCACTAACAAAATACTTTGAAAAAAAAATAAGTCAATAAAAAAAAAATAGGTGTTAAAATACATATAAGCGGGTACAAGATTTTAACTAGGGTAAGTTTTAAATTAATCTGAAAGATAATTGATAACAAATTGTTGTAATAAATGTTTTGTGATAAAGATACAAAAATAGAGGTTATTATATATGTTAATAAAATTAAATGATTATTATTAGATAGAAGAGAATTAAATTTTAAAAAGGATGTCATTTATTTTTATATTTTCTTTTAGTTTTCCTTGTTGATTCATCAATAACCTCTAAATTTTCATTTGTAAGATTGTCTGTAGGTGTGTTTGTGTTTGAAGGTGTGAGTATTGTACCTGCTGATTTCCTAGGAGGGAGTTCAGAGGACACTGTTGCTTTGCCGGGGGATGATCCAACGTTCTTCAACTTCTCAGTCGTCTGGGTTTTTTCTTTTTTCGTTGGTGCTTCTGCAATGAGTCTTGGCGCGGTTCCTGCTCTGTGAAGTAGCTCCAAGGTCTCAATTCGCTTAACTATTGCCTGTACAGTTTGGAGAATGGCTTGAAGAGAATCTTCTTTGATGGAAGTTAAGGAATCTTTACTGGATATGTTCGCGTAGGATTTCTCAGTATTCAATGTGTTTACTTTCTTCTTGGCTTCCCAGTAAGAAAGCTTCTGTAACACCATGAACTTCCGTACACTAGACTCCTCTTGGTATTTCTTGCAGTTCATGCTTCGGACTCTATGAGCACCTCCACATGTTGGACACTTTATTGTCTTGCATTCCCCATCGTGTTTTACCTCTGAGCATCCTCCACATATTTCTGGTTTCTCGCAGGAAGTTGCTAAGTGGTTATATGTTTGGCACCTGTAACAGATGGTAGGGCGAGGGATACACGGGCGGATGGGTTCTACAAGGTAGCCCAGTCTTATTTTCTCTGGAAGAAATTCTTCATTAAATTTTGCAACGAAAACTGACCTTTTAGTAAAATTTTTCATGGGAAACCTTCTAATGAAGGTAACATGTTGTGCTCTTAAGTTTTCGCATATTTCTTCATTAGACATTTCTTCAATCGTGGAGCAAATAAATGTTCCCCATGAGCAGTTTAAGGAATCACGAGATGTTACTTTTATTGGAATGTCTTGAAATAAAGACGTTTTCAAAATTTTTTGACTAGTTTTACTATCAGGGAATTCTAAAACTAATTTGCCGTGGATAATTTTTGGATTAATATGTTTATTAAACTTACTTATCCATTTCTCGACCTCAAAAGGATTGATTCTGTTGAATGTCTTGTATTCATGTTCAAGTTCAACTTGAACGAAGCGTCAAACTTCAGATGGAGCAGATGGCGAACAGTTTTCTTTAGCCATTCAGTTCCTGTCAGTATAAGGCTTGTTTTTCTGATTGTTTTCAGCTATTATCTTCAGTATTGCTCTGTAATTCTTGAACTTTTTGAGAGAAGTTTATTCATAGAACTTTTCTTTGCAAAATTCAAAACAGCTGTCCAAAATAAATATATTTAATTTTGATTAAAAAGCTTTATTTTTTCTGGCCCTGCCAAACAAGACAATGATTCTAAAAGGGGAAATGTGCGCAGAAGACAAACAAAGCAAAGATCGTTTAGCTGTTATGTTGTGCGTAAATATCGAAGGGGATTTTGAACAGCTGTTAATAATCCGTAAATCATTAAAACCACGTTGTTTGAGGAACATTAACGTCAATACTTTAGGAATATGTCGGCAAGCTAACAAAAAAGCATGGATGACAACGCCTATAATAAGTGAATAGCTAAAAACTTTCGATCAGCGAATGCGACATCGAAAACGGCGTGTAATTTTGTTTATGGACAACGCGACATGCCGCCCGCAGATGCATCTAATAAATGTGAAAATTCGGTTTTTTTTCCACCGAATATGACATTTTGCTGTCAGCCCCTCGATCTCGGCATTATTAAAAATTTCAAAACTCATTACAGAAAACGATTTTTTCGGGAAGCCATTACGAATATGGACTCAAGCGATTATGTTCTAATGTACTGGACGCGGTATTGTGGATTATGACAGCTGTAAAAGAAATAAGAAACTGTTGTGCACTGCTTTTAAAAGGTGGATTACATTAAGCTCTCAATAAAGGACACCTCCCAATAACGGACATTTTTTACGGACCCAATGGTGTCCGCTATAAAGAGGTTTCACTATATATATATATATATATATATATATATATATATATATATATATATATATATATATATATATAATTATCAAGAGCTCAGAGTATTTGGCAAGAGTTATTTTTATGGTTTTAGCGTATTTTCTCCCTCCCTCTATTAGTAGGAGAAACCTGCTTATGAGGATGACCTCACGACGAAATCTGGAACTGCTATCCAGAAAATACTACATTTCAGAACCCATAGATGACGATATATAGTAGTAGACCAATCTGAGTGGTAGCTGACCACATTGGGCAACAGAATTCTAATAAAACTAATAATAGGCTATTTCTAAAAAAAAAAAAAAAAAGTATTCGATCTTTTTTTTTCAGGAAATCATCGGTGGGCTCAGGAGAATGCGTGCTTACCGTCTCAGTGGTAGATATATTTTATTTCATTAGCATATGTTATTCCCACTAATACTTATGTAGTTCCACTTTCTTTTGTTGCCATCAGCGTATAGGTGGTAATTCACCATACTAATGGTGTCCTTCAGGATAGTTTTGCTGATCCGAAATAGGACCTCTTCTTTGAGTTTACATCTCTTCGCAAACTAACGGATGTGCTGCGTTATGGTTCCTCAAGCTCCAAACAGAAGTCCTATTACTTCCCATTTTATATATATATATATATATATATATATATATATATATATATATATAATGTATATATATCATATATTCAATATATATATATATATATATATATATATATATATATATTGAATATATGATATTCAAAATGGGAAGTAATAGGACTTCTGATTGGAGCTCGAGGAACCATAACGCAGCACATCCGTTAGTAAACGAAGAGATTTAAGCTCAAAGAAGAGGTCCTATTTCGTATCATATATATATATATATATATATATATATATATATATATATATATATATATTTCCTCTTCTTTTAATAAGGCCTTATAGGTTAAAAAATTGCTTCAACGCTTATTTTACACCATTTTATTCATGTCGACTAGTTTCTTTGGAGTAAAATTCCTCCTATCTTTTCGGCCTATAAGAGTTCGAAACTAGTCGACATAGATACTAACTTGTTGCACTAAACTAGTCGACTAGTCGGGGTAAAATAAGCGTCGAAGCAATTTTTTAACCTATAAGGCCTTATTAAAAGAAGAGGAAAAATGCATGTGAAAGAGGCGAAGTTACGAGAGTATAAATATATATATATATGTATATATATATATATATATATATATATATATGTATCGATACGCCGTTAAAAAAACACAGTAATAATGAGTACGCTAAGATGACGCTGTTCCTGCGTTTTCTTCTTCTAAATATCGCCATATATTGTGGCAGAGCCCATGAGTCTAGCACTCATAGCACCTATAATATATAAATAAAGCCCAAGATAGAAAGCATCATCCATTGCCGTTTCACATCGGATAAATTAAATAGGTTCGTCATAAAGATGCAAACTTCTGTCAGGACAGTAACGTGGTTTCGTATGCTATAGCGGGCACAATTTATACTAAGACTAGCTGACAGCCCTTGCTTCACCACGGCAGATAACAAATTATTTTATTGCATTAACTAATGTATCAACAGAATTAATGTTCCTACATAATTTTGTGCAGTTATTTTTTTCACGTTTCCCGTCATATATAGTATAAGTTATTGATCACTTGATATGTAATCAAAGTATAATGTTTCTTGTTATCTATAGGTTAACAGTGACAGGAGTTTAACCTGTACAGGTTAAAATTCGTTATGAATAATAAATGTACGTTACAATTTAAAAATGTATGTTTCCAAAATGTTATTTGGAAACAGACATTATATTTGCGAGCATAACCAAGAAATGTTCTGACTGGGGACAAGATCACAGTTTATTTCCAGTAATTCAAGGTCTGCCATCATAGTTGAAATGAACAGCAAATAAAAACAATATTATGAAATAGATACAGCACGATAACAACTGACCTGGTATCGTCCTAACAATGCATGATGCCAAGGAGTACATGCTCTCTTTAAAACCAACTAAAGATTCAAACCCCTCTAAAGATACTTCAAAATTTGAATATATATATAAAAAAAAAAAAAAAACTTTCTTAGCGAGTGTTTACATTCATAAGGTAATGGCCATGCAAAATTTCAAATTTTTCTGTCAAGTGGTTTGCGCTGGGCGGTGATAGGTGAGTGAGTGAGTGAGTGAGTGGTATTTGACAAATATATATATTAGACGAGCTATTGTAAAATGAATGAATAATTCATTAGAAATAATCAAACTGGCTTAAAGTTTATACGATTATTATATTGATAAATCGTTATAAAAATAATCCCTGGGTGCTAAAAAATTGTAATATAAGAGCAAAAGACAAAATATCAAACATACAGAAATGGCTTCGTCTTTCTGTGTACCTAAGACATATTTCTGATTGATGTCTCCTTGTCTATTTGCATCAAGTCTCTATTGCTACATTCTGAAAGGAGTATTGTTCCCATTGTGTTTACTTGAAGAAAAATAACTATCAAGTGTAATTGTATAAATTTAATTAATTTCAACAAGGAAGTTAAGATTGATGGAGTTTGTGTTTAGGGTGGGCCAAGGATGAAGGGTTCCTATTCAATAAATATTAATGGAGTCTAAAAGAAAAAACCATTTATTCTGTTTTTATTCTATTTGCTTTTTCATATTTACTTTCATTAACATTACTGAGGGAAAAAATATTCTATTCTTATCAGATTTATTATATTTAATTTTTATTATATTCTCCGTTAATTATGCCAGAGTTATCAATTTAATTTTTTGTGTTTTTTAAATAAATATAATTTACGTGGTCACTTTTTAGTGTTTTATAGACAGATTGGTATTGATTGATTAAAATAACAATATTAAACAGATTCCACAGTTTCAAATGCGAAAAATCCTTATGTCCTTTCTCTTTCCTGCATCACACATTTCCTCTTTCGAGTAAGATGCCTCCGGATGCCTAAGGTTGAACATACATTGGACCAGTATTTCTCCCGATCCGATCCGATATCGTTTGATCGACAACGGCCGATCTGAGTGCCTACATTGGTCTCGACCCGATCCGATCCGATTTAGTCACAGCTCGTCAGTAATGACCTCGTAGTGAAGTGAAAATGAGTGATTAATTTAAGAAATACCCATCTAATAAGCATATACACCTTTGATTAGGTTGAATGTTGGAGGCAAGAGAAGTATTGGTGTTCATATTTTAAAATTATTTATAAGAAAGGTAACTAGAAGGTTATAAGCATTAGGAGATTATAAACAATCGGAGGTTATAGACGTTGGATGGTTATAAACATCTTTCCACGCAATTTAATGAACAAGGGAAAGTAAAAACAAAAATGTGAATTGATTAAGTTGTTCTAAATTTTATTTTCTTTGATTTAAAAAAAAAATGCATTGAAATCGGTTAAGATTTAGAACCTGTAGACCTTTTTGAAACACAATATGGCGTGGGTTGGCGCCATTTTGCTTCGTCGGTCCGAAATCGGTTTAGAAACAAACAAGTTTGAATGGCCAAGAATTGGTGGCCGTTGGATTGGACCGGATTGGATCGGGTCGGGACTAATGTAGGCACCTCCATTGAGATGCATGTGTTTGGTTTTCTTCCGACAGGCGGTGGCTATTGGATCGAATCGGAACGGGTCCAGTGTAGGTGCACCCTTAGGGTGATCCGGTGATATATGTAGATATCTGCTGCAGTGACGAGTGAAATATTAACGTGAAGTAAAGTGTTACCAAGGGCGTTCCCTTACTTGAAATTTTTCGATTTATGTGGTTTTTCGAAATCTCCGCTAAATTTTTAACCATCGGTGGAAATAAGAGGCTGCTTGAGTAGGACTATATGAATGTCCTTTTGGTGCTCATGGGTTATCATGTTGCGAGGTCTTGAGCTCAGAACGCACACATTATTTTAGGTCGATCAAAAAATATTTGAAAATTTACGGGATTTTTTTACATAGTTTCAATAAAACACAAACCAAATTTGAAAGTGCATCTTATTTACAATTTACCCTTTTCCCTAGTAAAAAATTTCACAAATATGTATATATTTATATATATTTGTCTGTTAGCGGCATACGTCAGCGAATAATGGTCCGATTTTGATGAAATTTGGTAAAAAAATCTTTCGTCTAATTTGAAAGGTCAAGTTCGTTAACCAGCAAAATCCATCCACCGGAACATGGTTTTTGGAGTGAATGTCGCGCGAAAAAAATCGTTCCGTTTACTTCATATGCTTGCAAGTACTCGTTTTATAGGCTTCTGGGATTAGAAAAACGGATGAAACCATTTTTAAGCCGATAGCTTTAACCGTTGTCGAGAAAATTGGAAAAATAGTTGTTGAATGACGTTTTTGGTTTGGCTACTTAGAATCATGGGATTCAGTTGAAACATTTTCTGCATGTTCAAATTTCATCAAAACTAATGTGTTGAAATTTTGGTTACGTTTGGAGTTAAGGAAGGGTTAGAATAAAATATTTTATTAACAGACATGAAAAGTTTTGGTAACTTTGTATACTTTCCTTAATATCTCGAAAACGGTTGAGAATATTGGTAAGCGGAAGGTTACCATTAGAAAGCTTACTAAATGCTCTAAAAAAAAGGTTCTGAAGAAAGTTTTGATTAGGCGATGTCAATCGGAAAATAAGTGCTTAAAACTTTAAAGTAATTGATTTCGGTTATTCGAACGGTTCTTTTTGTCTGTTTTTATTTCTTGTTATTTTTTAATTGCTTATAGTTGGATAATGTATTTGACAATAAAACAGGTTAAGTAAAATAAGAAAACCAATTTATTGTTAGAAATATAGCTTCGAGAGAGATTCGAAGACCTTGTGACAATTTTCAACTGCCTAGCGTTCGCCTTCCTGGGGTTGGCCGACCCATCCAGGTAGGATCATAAATCAAGACCTTTCAAGAAAAGTGGAACCAAAACAATAACTTCTTCTATTTTAATCTTTCCAAATGAGACTAGGTATAAGAACGGAACCGCGCTAAGATGATGCAGTTCCTGCGAGTTGGACTTTTTTGATACGGAGCAGTCAAGAATTCTCCATAATGAAAGTAAGAGGAGGAGAAGAAGGATTTTGGAAGCTTTATGTATTACAAGTAGTGAGTATGCAATAAACTTTAAAGCAGACACCCAAAAAATTAACAAACATTATTCTGAGATTTTAAATAGGATTAAAAAAAAATTCTAGAAATGGTTTTATAGTTTAGTTTTAATTTAAAAAAATTATGTAATAGTTATAAGACAAAAACAATAGGAAATATGTAAGGTGTTTTTGTGGGGTAATTTTATTATTTTAATTTAAAATTTAAAAAAATATATTGATTGTTATAAAAATGATGATAGGCATAGATAAGTTTTATTTGATCATGAAAGATTCTTGGCAATGTGGGGGATAAAAAAGAAAATGGTGGTGTTTAAGTTTTGGAAGATACCTATAAACATTTTAAGTAAGGTTTTAATAATTGTAAATATCATAGAAATAGTATAAGTGATAATAATAATAATAATATAAAATGATTAGTTTAGTGTTAATGACAAGAATTGCCAGGATGACAAGGCCTAAACTGAAAAGGTTTTAAAAAGAGGCTGCTAGAAATCAGGTATTCTAAATTATAAAATATTTGACATAGGGTTAAATTATTTAATAAGAGGGTTAAATTAAAATATTGTTTGTATCACTAACTTTATTTTACTTCTAGATATTGGAGAATGGTCTGAAGGCCGAAACTTTGTAAAAGGAATAAATAAATAAAGGACTTATCAAGGTCTGAGGAATTGATCAAAACAATTGTGTTTTAAATTAGACAGACCTCAGATTTCCTTCCTTTTTTGGGGGAAAAAAGGATAATTTAAAAAAAAAAAAAGACAATATAAAAGAAAGAAGATAGATATTTATATATAAGTTAGGCAGAGAGATAAACGAACAGAAGGACATTGGACTCTAGCTAGTTTGGGGTATGCAAATTCACTTGTGCGATGAATATTAATTCTAGCCTATGGAATATGCTATTTGGCAAGGGACCCGGTGTCCTTCACTAGTTATAGACCAATCTCATTGAAGGTAAGCAGTTCGAGCTTATTCAGAGGGGAATTTTCATTCTTGGCTGGAAAAACGGTACATGTTGTCGTGTGCAAATCTTAGAAAAGAGCAAACTTTCGTCCAAGATCTATAAAAGTTAATAAGTCCCGCATCGTACGTTGTTGCATAGTGAAACCCATTCTAAATGGGAGAAAATAAATAAAATACATTTTCTTACAGGTTTAACAAAAAGCAATGCAAGCAACCTGTATTTTAATGCAATCGAGGAAAATTAATGAAAATTTTATTTGAACCATTATGCCACAAGCTCTATAAAAAAACCAAGCCGCCGCCTTGCTTTTTGTCAACCTTGCAAAGGGAATGTAAAGTTTATTTTTCTTTTGGTTTTTAGCGCGGTTCCTCCTTCCCTCCATAGGGAGGGACCCCGCTTATAGGACTGACGTCATGATGCAATCCGGGAGTGCCGACTAGAAAATATTGCGTTTCAGAACCCCTAGAGAACGAAAATAACGGTGGTTCAAATTTGTATATATATTTGTCTGTTCGCTGTCTAGCTCAGCGAATAATGGTCTGATTTTTATGAAATTTGGTATAAAAATCTATCATCTAATTTAAAAGATCAAGTTCGTTAACCAGCTAAATCCGTTCAACAACATGGTTTTTGGAGTGAAATTCGCGCGAAAAAAATTGTTGCGCTTACTTCATATGCTAGCAAGTACTCGAGTAGCAAGGAAAACGAATGAAACCATTTTTAAGCCGATAGCTTTAACCATTTTCGAGAAAAGTGGCAAAATAGTTGTTGAAGCAAGTTTTTAGTTTGGGTACTTAGAATCATGGGATTCAGTTAAAATATTTTCTGCATGTTTGAAATTTATATAAACAAAGATGTTTAAATTTTGGTTACGTTTGGAGTTAAAGAAGGATTAGAATAAAATATTTTGTTTTCCTTAATATCTCGAAAACAATGGTGAATCTTGGTAAGCGGAAATTACCATTCAAAAGCGCACTAAAATCTCTACAAAAAAGGTACTAAAAAAATGTTTGATTAGGCATTGTCAATCGGATAAATAAGTGCTTAAAACCTCAAATGTGTTTGTTTTTTTTCTTTTGAACGGGTTTTCGTAGTTGTTTAGCTCACTTTTTAAATGGTGTTTTCTTTAATTGCATTTATTTATAGAATTTGTCTTGATATTTGATACTGTGAAACAAATATTTCTAGTAGTGGGGTTGGCCAACCAAGCTGTGGGGTGGGATTCCAGGTAGAAGGGTACGCTGGCCCTTTGTAATGGACCATAAAGGGATTTCACGAAAGGTCGAACCAAAATAATAACTGTTTCTATTTCAATCTTTCCAAATGGCACTAGGGATAAGAGCGGAACCGCGCTAAGATGACGCAGCTCCTGCGAGTCGGACTTTATTATAACAATGGAACAACGTATAGTGCGTCACTTCCACTGTGGGCAGCAGACAGATGTACAATGCTTAGATTTTACCGGGTCTTCACCTGCTCACAAGGGGATTATGACTCCATCACCTATTTATCTGCCAGTTAAAATATTGGTAACGCTTCAGATACACAATAGAAGAATTCGGTTATCCCTAGGATCTTTTAGATACAGTCATATGAATCCTTATGTGGAATTGGTTGAGATTCCTCTGGAAAATATGCGTCAAATAATTTAACTGAATTTTAAAACAAAATCATTAAGCTTACGGTTTGTTAACTTGTTTTTTGACAATCCATATATAGGTATGTACGGAGCGGAGCAAAATGGAAGCCGCTTATAATATGCTGGTTGCTTGATAGAAATAATAGCCATAACGTTACCCAAAATCATTCAGAAACGAAAATCATTCAATTCCTGCCAGGGTGTAAAAAACTTAAAAATTGACCGTACTATTACAAAATTTAATTTCAATTAATAGTAGTAGAGAAATGGCCAGTTTTCCTGTTGCAAACTAAAATTCAAAACTTAGTGCCTTGTATAAATAAAATTCGTTGGGCGTTAAAATAAAAAAATAGAATTTTTGAAATATATATTTTTACTAAAGAGATCAAAGGGTCACAGGTTATAATGTATAAGTTATAAAAAAGTGATGATGTTTTTTCCTATTTCTATGGATAAAATATGTTAATTATATGTGTAGATCCTAAGTTGATGGTGTAGATAGTTGGTGACAGCTTATTTAGTCTTCAATTATTTTATATTACATTTTTGTTGTGGAAACGTTTCCGCTATTCGTAGCCGAAACGTTTCCGCTATTCGTAGCCGAAACGTTTCCGCTATTCGCAGCCGAAACGTTTCCGCTATTCGTAGCCGAAACGTTTCCGCTATTCGTAGCCGAAACGTTTCCGCTATTCGTAGCCGAAACGTTTCCGCTATTCGCAGCCGAAACGTTTCCGCTATTCGTAGCCGAAACGTTTCCGCTATTCGTAGCCGAAACGTTACCGCTATTCGTAGCCGAAACGTTTCCGCTATTCGCAGCCGAAACGTTTCGGCTACGAATAGCGGAAACGTTTCGGCTACGAATAGCGGAAACGTTTCGGCTACGAATAGCGGAAACGTTTCCACAACAAAAATGTAATATAAAATAATTGAAGACTAAATAAGCTGTCACCAACTATCTAAAATATTTTAAGTTTAATAACTTCATTTATCCTCGTTGTTCAGTTAGGTGTAGCGCAACAATTAAAAGGTTTCATTTACTGATAGAATTCAGTCTGGAGTGTTTGCTGGTGAGGTTGGCGTGTTGAATAGGTGAGCAGGATTATATTTAGTATTCAGTCCTTTGAGGATTGTCAAATTGGGATAGTTACTCAAGTTTTGATTTAACACTTGGAGATTATCTATTGGGTTATAATATATTTCTTTTTTTTTTTTTTTTATTGTTTGGAAGGGTGTATTCAACCGTGGGAGGTCATGGGCACCCAACAAAGGAAGGAGTAATATATTTCTCTGAGGGTGATTAGTGAGTAGTGATGAGTGATTCTCAAATATGAATCAATCATTTGAGTAGATTTGAATCGGAATTAAAAGATCGATCCACAAAAAAGATCGGCGAGTTCAGATCTAGGGTCAGAAGATCATTCAACTATATCGATCGATTTTCCGATTACTTACAACAACCTACGAATTCGAATTTCATTTCGGATCTAATCGATTCATATTTGAGAATTACCCATCACTATTACGTATCGACCTAAATAAGTCGATTTGAATACTTGAAAATATATGAAATATTTTTCTGTAACTAAAAGTAGAAAAACGTACTATTTTTCAAGACTTCAAGTTTCTTCGATTGTGGTCTTGTATAATTAGAACATCAAAACGCCTAACACGTAGGCATTGTGCGCCTAATAGTTCTTCCCAATTAAATTTTTTATAATACTAAACCATTAAAACAGTAAAACGTCTTGAGAAATATGGGGTTTTGTTTGCGATAAACTTTTTTTGCAATAACATAACATGGGGCATAACATGCCCTATTTATATTCGTATATTTGTATATTCATAAGTGTGAATACGAATTTATTTTTATTCACGTATATTAAATATAAAAATACAAATAACATTTTATTTGCAAATGTTCCTGCGAATACAAATAAATTCTTAGAAAAAAGTGTAAATAATCACAAAAAATGTGAATATTCACAAATAATGAAGTGATTACCAAAAAAAAAAAAAAAATCACATTAAAATATATGAATACAAATTTATTCACATTTTTAGTTTGTTTTTTTAATTTGTGAATACAAATTTATTCGCAAATAAATTATGAATTTATTCAAATTAATGATAAGCTGGTATTAAGCTGTTAGCTGGTAATTTTGTTTTTTTTTTTTTTTCAAGGCGCTTAACGTCTAGATTATTAGCGTCTAAATTCAATTTTTTTTTTTTTTTTTTTTTTTTTTTTTTTTTTTTTTTTTTTTTTTTTTTTTTTTTTTTTTTTTTTTTTTACCCCGAGCCCACCGCGCCACCACTAGCCACGCTTCAGGGACAAAGTTTTCCATCTGTACCTCCAGTCCATCAAACAAAAAAAAAATCACCTTCATTAACTTTCGTTATATCATCTTAATACGAATAAATTCATAATTTACTTGCGAATTTTATTGTAAATAAACTTGTATTCACAAATTATAATGTGAATAAATTTGTAAAATTGAATAAATATTTTAATGTGATTTTTTTGTAATCACTTGATTTTTTTTGTGAATATTCACATTTTTTGTGATTATTTACAATTTATTCTGTGAATTTTTTTGAATTTGCAGGAAAATTTGTGAATAAAATTTAATTTGTATTTTTATATTTAATATACTTGAATACAAACAAATTCGTATTCACACTTATGAATACGAATTTATTTATATTCGTATTTACAAATATGTGAAGTAGGAATAAATTCGTATTTTTATTTATAAATAAAATGATGTCCATCTCTGATTCATGATTAGTTTTTTTCTTCTTTACTATGTTTCTTTGGCCGCCAAAATTACAGGTATTTCACGGCAGGTGCTATGTCAATAATTAAGTTGTAGGTGTAAATTGGGTTAGGGCTAAGGGGCTTTTAGAATTTCAACATTTAGGGATCCATATAGTTCCAGAAATATTTAGAGTTGCAATAAAAGTTATTAGGGACATATAATTATGTTTTATTAATTACAGGCCTTCCTTCATTTGT
The DNA here is from genome assembly GCA_946811695.1 of Gonocerus acuteangulatus. Taxonomy (NCBI): domain Eukaryota; kingdom Metazoa; phylum Arthropoda; class Insecta; order Hemiptera; family Coreidae; genus Gonocerus; species Gonocerus acuteangulatus. Next base: position 22,026,721 of record OX328124.1, on the reverse strand, counting down.
AATGGAAAATAATTGACCACTATTTTTGTTTCTTTTTATTTTATTCGATAATGAGCGTTTCGCCGGATACGGTCATTAGAAATATTTCCAATTAGACAATAGAAAGTATACACATATCCAGTTATACAATTAAAACATATGTACAGCTATATGAATATACCATTTGTAGTATTTTACACATAAATCCAGTTAAGCAGTTAATTAATTTTTTTTATGGAAAAAAACACAAATAGCTATAAATAAAAAATGAAAACAGATCAATACAAAATAAGAGAATATATAAACTTCTAATATTGACGCCTATAATTATTAATATTTATGTATGCTTATCATCTCGGTAAGGATCTTTTTAATCCACGGTTAATGATTTCTCTGTAAAAACGATACAAATTCACAAAAAGTACACTAGTTTTAGAATTGATGCAAACTGTTGGGAGAAAATATATATATCTGAATAAAAAATAGTTATATTTCCGTTTTTGTTACCAAGCTATTATCATTTTTTCTTGAAATTATAATATTTAAAGAAGTATAAATTTTACTTGGAATAATATTTGTTTAAAGAATTGTAAATAACTTAAGTAGCTACAAAGTGATAGCGAATAACTTAAAAATGAAAGGAATCACAATGAAGTAACACTGCTCTGGTTACCACGGCACTAGTTAAAGAAAAAAGTTTTATTTAAAAAAGAGAAATACACCCATCCAGAATTACCTGTTATTCTACAATTAACGTGTCCTTTTTTGGCTGAACTACTTGCACAATGAACATAAGTATTGAATATGAACATACCCTTGAATGTTTGGGGGGAAAAAAAGCACAACTACAATATAATTACATAATTAATATCTAACTAAGATAAGATCAGTTGTCCAGAAGTTTATGTACAGTCCGTTTGTTCTTGTATCGTCTGTGAGGACATGACACAAAATCCTGGGACAATTATGCTATTTATTGATTTGAATTGACTTCATAATAACAGGATAATGTATATCGGCACACCTTGCGTGGGTTAGGTTTGAGACGAAATATCCTGAGAATTTTCTGGCTTCTAAGGGACATAGGAGGACATCAATAGGACAAGGATAAATCCAGCTGTTATCTCGTGCGATTCTACTCGGCCGACAAATAGTCAATGCGTGCCTGGAATGGAAGGCAACCTCCTGAGACTTCCCTCTTCTTTCACTCGAAAATTATTCTTTGTTTTCGGATTAATTTGTCTTGTGTAGCAGAGAGTTACAACATAACAAATCGTTGGATCTTTAGAGTCACATTTATTATTTAGTTCATCATCATAAACGGGATTTGCTTATTTTTATAAGACACAGCTCCTGACATTACTTTCCGACGTTTCACAGTTACTTTTGGCCACCAAACAAAAATGACGTCAGCTTACGGACTATTGATAAAACAGGCACACAAAAGGAAAAGATAGTCTTTTTTAAAGACACCTTACATATGTTCTTATGTATTTCGACACGCTGAATCCGAATCCGGAGTCAGGTTGAAGGGCATTTGAAGGTCAAATTTCCTATGAAGTCGTTTAAGAAGAAATAACTTGAGCTTCCATGGTTTTGAGGGTCGCTGAATTCGAATCAAAGGTCTGTTTCCTGTCAATCTTAGAAGTTTATATATTCTCTTATTTTGTATTGATCTGTTTTCATTTTTTATTTATAGCTATTTGTGTTTTTTCCATAAATAAAATTAATTAACTGCTTAATTAATTAACTGGATTTATATGTAAAATACTACAAATGGTATATTCATATAGCTGTACATATGTTTTAATTGTACAACTGGATATGTGTATAATTTCTATTGTCTAATTGGAAATATTTCTAATGACCGTATCCGGCGAAACGCTCATTATCGAATAAAATAAAAAGAAACAATAATAGTGGTAAATTATTCGGCGCAAAATCATTTCAATGAAAAATATGTCTACTTTGCAGAAATTAATTTTTGACAGCAGATTATTTATATTTTTCATTTTTTTGCAAACAAACATATTTTTCCTTGAAATGACCTTGATTGGGCGGGTTTCATGGCCCAATTCAAGTGGGTTTTATGGCCTTCTTCAGAACGATATAAGTACGGCACTCAGTATGGATTGGGAGATTTGGACCTGTGCATCGGCCAGCCGAAAACCCTGATTTGACGTCGCTTGATTTTTAGACGTGGGGCTAACTTAAGTCGCAAGTGTACAAAGTACCCATTTATGAAATAAACCACCTGATAGCAAGGATTCACGAATCATTTGTGGAAACAAGAGCTAACCATGATGAGATTGCAAGGACTACATCAGCGGTGTGACCAGGTGATGTTCTTAAAGCAATAGTAAAATTGTAACACTCCGTGCCAAAAGTCGTGGTTTCGATTCCCACTGGCGGTGGTGGCTTTTTTTTTGGGGGGGGGGGAATAAAAGGCATCAGCCCTATCCTAGCTATAAAAGGGTAGTGACCTACTAATAGCCCGTCCTAAAATTCTGAGTTAATTATAATGGACGTGAAAAAATTAATAAATAAATTGTAAAACCATATAAAACATTAAATGTTTCAAAATGACTATAACTGTTGGCTCGGTAAATAATAGATTCATAATTTGAAGATCATTTGCAAAATGAAGTTGATTACTTAAGGTATTCTGCTTGTATTCAGCAACCTCCCTAAAAGACAATATGTATTACAAAATAGACGCAGTACCTGTATTTTTAAGTGAAAAAAGTGTGTGAGTAAACGTCAGATTATATTGTTTGTAAGTGTGTGTGATTAGGCCTGTGCACTTGTGTGCAAATGTATTCCATGTATATGTTTGTAACTATTTAGGCAGCACAATTATTACATTACATCTCCCAGGACGTGCAATTTTAATAAAATACCTATTTTTTCATTATTTATAATTATAATTGATTCTGAACTTTTAATTATTTCTTTTCATATTATATGATTTTGAAATTACATATTTTTTTTATAATTTAATTTATTTTATCGATAATTTTAAATATTTTAAGAGCTTTATATTACATTAACATTTTAATTAACCCTCCGTTAGTGGCGCGCACCTGTGAGATGCATAATTTTTTTATTTTTCGGATTACGGTTGGCAGCCGTGTTTTGGCGGGCTCTCCGCTTTAGTATCTTCCGGATTTCCGTTTTCCCACCGGCCAGTCGCATTGACGCCTTTTTGTGGTCATCATTGTCGGTGGCTGCCCTCGTCACCTCTCAGGTGCCACGCCACAACTCACGTAAGTTTTACAGATATGAGATATTTACACTTTTCGTTCTCTATCTATGAGTATGTGGGTGAGTAAAAATTGGTCTTCGACTGCTAGGTACGGCGCCACTATTCGTATGATTTCCTATCTTTTTTTACATGAATGTCATGTAGGATAAGATTTATGATGGCCTCGTTATAAACATTTTAGCAAAACAACGTCACAGGACGTCACAGGACAATTATTAGATGTCTAAACTGAAAAAAAGCGTTACAAAAAAGTATCACAAAAACATTAGATAGTTAGATTCCACTAACAGTACCTAGTAATAATGTAATCAGGAAACATGACCATTTTATTTTTTTTTAAAAAATCAGAAATTTGGTACTTATACCAATAACAGAAGAGTGTTTTTAAGTATGGCCGGGTTTAGACGTAAAAACTCCTATACATAGATTGGTTATTCAATTTCATATTAATATTTTATTTCATATCGAACATGAGTCGATTTTATTCCATTGAAAACGATGGTTTCTTATCTCCCCCGCAACAACAAAAGTGTTGTTTTGTTATCAAGTCTCCAGTTTTCTACTATTTCTCTCAAATAGCAATGTAATAACGTTGCCGATGAACATTTTTCCGCGCGAAATAGGTTTTGCACCTGTGAGGTGTAGCGCCACTATGGATGTCCCAAAAAGGGGCGCCACTACTGGAACGACTTTACTCGTTATTTGAGTAAATCACCTTGCTATTGTGGAGCTCATTAAACTAAGAAATAAAACA